>JAHXMQ010012338.1:73087406-73168757 GCA_020466415.1 Ammodramus savannarum pratensis | reverse complement strand
CCACTCTCCAGCCACTCTGTGCCCAGCCCATAGTGCTCTGTGGGGTTGTCATGGCCAAAGTGCAAGACCCAGAGCTTGGTCTCTTTAAACTCCATTTCATACCCCTGCTTTTTAAGAAGAAACTGAATGAAGATGTTGTACTGCTGTTGGGTTCTTCTGTATCTTACATTCTTAGTTGACAGGAAAATCTGCCCTAGGCATCCCTCACAAGAAATAGAAGATACATGTCTGAATCCCTCTGCCAGTTCAGATATCAGGAATGATAAAACCCCCCCAAAAGTTAAAGAAGCAGTTCACACATTCACTTCCTCACTTTAAACGCCATCAGCTGCTGCTGATTTTTTGGAAAATATTCCTTGCCTTGCCTTGCCTAGCCTTGCCTTGCCTTGCCTTGCCTAGCCTTGCCTTGCCTTGCCTTTCCTTGCATTGCTTTGCTTTGCTTTGAGCTCACACCTTCTACAGCAAGGACTAACGGAGGGAATGAAGGATTATGACAAAAGGGCAGTTTCCCAAGGTTCTCACTAAGACTGATTCAGTTTTCACAGTGAGAGATTTTTCTGCTCAATCTTCAATCCATTTAGAGGCCTTCTGCTATGTGTTATATGAGACTGTTTTCTCCTTGTTGGCTCCCAGATAAATTTTGAAAATTGTAATGTTTGAAAGCCTCAGTTGGAAAAAAAAAGAGCTAGGGGCATGGTTTGAGGGAAGCCAAATGGTGTTAAACCTTCAGTCTATACAATATTCTCAGGATTTCTACTACAACAGATTGTTAATGGCCACTTGATCTCAAGGGGATTGTTACAGGCTGAAAGCAGTGAGGCCAAAGCAAAAACAGACAAATGCCAGTGACTGCACTCTAAAAGCTCATCTAACACTGCAGTCCTTCACTAGTAATGTCAAAAACCAGATACACCTGTATTTTTAACTTGAATCAGCAGACTGTTCTGTAACAACCTGAAAGGTGCTCCAGAAGGTGCCCTGCATTGCTGTGTGTTTGGGCTTTTTCTCCTCAGGGTTAAACCATGTGGTTTTCTGATATCAGAGTGCCCCCTCCAGCCATTAGGTATCAGTCTGGTGTCAGATATTTTGACACAAAGATTTAAAGCATCTTTTTCATTATTAAACTGGCTAAATACTGGATTTGAGTACATTTTACCGAGAAACCCTTAAAAAAAACCAGCTAAGTGTATTTTTGGCAAAACTGTCTCTGTTGTTCTATACTGCTCATCACCAAAACAATTTTCCCAATTGGAGAAACAACACACGTGTGCCAAGTTCAGTAAGAAGTCAAACCAGTACATCGGCAATATGGAAAACTGAGGGTCAAACTTGAATATGTACTTAGAATAAAAAGTATAGTTTAGCCCTGGCTTGGTAGACTCTAGAGTTAGCTTCTCTTTTATTCCTTACATGACCTTAGTCACTGTCTATCAGATCTTTTGGTGCACAAAATGTTTTAAGGGCACAATTTGTTTTTTTTAATGGAGATTTGGAATATTTTATGGTTCTGGGTTTTCTTGCAAGTTTCCCAGATAATGTGTGACCACATTATTAGGGACACCATACAATTTTAAACCTTTCTTACTGATTTTCCCTATTCATGTACCTTAGACAGGCTTTCAGCAGTAGGGTGAACTTCAGACAATACGTCCAACATGCAACACATTAATTATATTAACTGAAAAAGGCCAAATTTTTTCAGACCAAAAATACATTCAGAAAGAGTTATAGCCATGAGTAAACATATCAATAAATTAAGGGCTGTAAATATTCTAGAATTGCAGCAGTAGTTTGCAAAGCAGGATTTCTAAAAAAAAAAAACAACAAGAAATTTAGAATAAATGCAACAGAGAAAGCAATAGCAATCAGGAAGATGAACACAAATGGAGAATTAATATTGTGTAACACAAAATACTTTTCAGCAGCAACAGCTGGTGACCAAATTAAGATGGCTGGGACTGGGAATTACCTAGCACTGCCAAAAATAATTATTCCTGATTTTCCCTTTCCTTCTACCCAGCACAGACAGAAAATCACATCTCCCAGAAGAAATCAGTCAACCAGCTAAACAAGCCTCATCTCTTTCTCAATACAAATCCCCCAAATGAGCAGCCAGACTTTAACCTTCTGCTCTCCAGTTACTGCCCTCTTCCCCAGTTTCCCTTTTCACCCCTTTTAACAATATCCCAAGCCTCATATATAGCTCAATTCTTGCTGTTGCTTTTGAAAGCTGCTAGAAAAGTTCTTTGTCTTTTTTCCTTTGGGGCTTCTGGAGTTACTCCTGAACTGCAAATAGAACACTGTTAAAGTGCATTCAGCAAGCCAAGAGGTAAATCTGCTTTTAGCTGCAAAGAGCACCAAAAAGGCTGCTTGTTAACCTGCTGAGAATTTTTCTCTTTTTTTTTTTTTTTTTAAGTACAAGAGACAGAGTTTATAGTTTACCATTCTTTCTGTTCTTTTTTTGATTGAATTCTGATAATGAAGGAATGGGCATTTTTATATTTTTTTTCTTAGGTATTTTTTATTTAAGAGTTTTACAATAACAAAATTATGCCAATGACATAGGTCTGGTGATAACCTTACATACTTACTGACTTTTATAGATTTTATTGGCAGAGGAGTCCGAAAAGCCTCTGAAATCTCTGCATCTGCAGCACAGAGGTTAATTGTAATGCAGATAAAACACGCTACAGCTTAACCTCATTTAGCTGTTCTAGAGTCTGTGAAAGTTGCTGTCACATGGGGGAAGTACAGCCATTCTCTTCCTCTTGGCGTTTTCATGGAGCTGACTAGATTAGGCCCATATGCATTGCTATTTTCTGTCTGTTGTGAGATTGGCATTCGGAAAGAACAGCAACTCTGCATCACTACCCATTGTCCTGAAGTACAAAAATTCAGAGGAGATTTCAGAAATACTCAGGGAAGGAGCTTTCTGCAAGCATCTGGTGTAGAGCAGAATGCTTACGTTAAATGATTCAGTAAGAACACCTATTTTATATGATTTGATTTTGTGTGCTTAAAAAAGGTGCCAAATGTGAAATGTAGAAGTTCTAATTCCAATAAAATACAAATATCTGAACTAATAAACAGCACTCAAACATGAGTGTGTGATTAACCTCAGTTAAGACAGTGGGCTCCAGACCTGGAAAAAGTCAAAAGCTACTATTTAGAAGATAGAGGAAGGATGAAGAGGAAGACAGAGAATGTTTTGCTCATAAGTTCTGAGATGAAAGAGGATGCTTGGAAATATGATGTGAGCTTACAGACTGCTCTAGGTCTCCTCTGTGCTGAGTGCCAGTGCTAAGACATTGGAGAAGGCTTAAGTTAGTAGAAACTTTTGGCTAAGTAGCAGTGTTTCTTAGAATTGTCTTTTTTTATCCTTTTTTTTTTTTTTTTTCTTTTCTAAAATGTAATACAGCTGAAAAAGTAAAAGTAACATTTCCCTCTGACTAGTCACCATTGTCAAGATTTCTATTGCTCTTGAAGTCTGTAACTGAGATTTTAATTTTGTTCAATATTTAAATCACATCCTGCCTAACCGACTGAGTAAACAGGCAATGTTTTCAGCTGTCAAAGTTTGCTTGTATAATGTGTTCATGTCAATGGGAGCTTGCTCAAATTAAGTCAGTCCTTTCTAAATTAAATTCTGCACCTTACCTTAAAAGAAGATATTGTTAAAGCACTTGCTCTTTTCTCAGAGGTAGCTATATGTTAAATGACCAGCCTTACAACCATGATCTTCCATACAGGAACGCAAGAATTCAAATTTTATTTTAATTTCCTGCTACAGAAAGAGATATGCATCAGATATTTGCTTTTGCACTCTCATCTGCTTCTCGTCTTTGATCTACAAAACTAAGAATTCGTTATGTCTGGGTTTCTTGCACAGTTTATCTCTGTTCTAAATATATGCATAAGATAAATATTAAGCAGAACTTCCAATCCCTGACATCTCTGCAAATGCCACAACCAATCATCAGCATAATGTGCAATATTTCTAGGCTCTAAATGTCATACAATTCTAAAGGTGATAATTTAATAATCACCATGGTACTCCGTGAAATAATCAAATAAATTATTAGACTTCAATTTTAAATATTGAAAATGAGATGAAAGGCAGATGAAATTAATGAACAAATAAATTCATTGATTAATTAATGAAAATAGTGTTATACAGGAAGAATTAGAACTCATTTCAGTAGCCTGCCTTTAAGTTCTCTAATTCATGGAGGCTGTATTTCACTTTCAGACTCCCTTATCCTGTATTTTCCCACATATTCACTGACACTTACTGTTCACTAATTGTTTTGATTTTATCCTCATGAAAATTTTCATTTCTGTGTTTTTCAAATTCACTGTCTCTTGAGTGTGACCAAAACATGCAACTGCCCATTTTAAAATTAATCCATTTGTCTTACATTTTCTCATGTATGACTTTCCTCAAGGGTTACATTTCTCCTCAATTAAAATGCATGCTTCATTGCTTTTCTGAGTTTTAGTAATTATAAATTCTGCTGAGTATAAACTGTTGCTAAGATATGTTCACATAGCAAAAACAGCCAAGTGCAAGCATAGAAAGGTATTCTCACACTAGCTCCTTTGAAGATAATGGCATTTTTCTCTCTGTTGCTTAACAACATTACTGCCAGCTGTGGCTTGGTAAATTTTGCAGTCAGAGTGTCTACATTTCAGGGAATTTATTCAAAAGAGAAAGTCAAAATGAAGACATTGATGCATATAAAATATACATGTTGCTTCATTGTTTAAAAAATGTTCAGCTTAAATTATTATCACTTCAGTGGAAAATTATGCCTAGCTTTCAACATCTAGTTTGTTTTTGTCAGATGCTGCACATGTAATAGTTTGGCAGCTTCGTGGTTCATAGCTTTTGTATTTTTATTTGGTCTTTTGTATAAAGCTGACCTTTCCACAAGGAAGACTGGTCCACCACACATCTTGCATCTATGAATTTGCTGGATTTGAATGTTAGAAAAATGCCATAATTTTTCAGTGGGATTGAATCTTTATGATTGTACTAAATGAAACAGAGAAGATGATGGCATTGTGTTTTAATTGTATATAATCCAGGGTGGAAATATGCTATACACAGCATAAGGTTTTGGACTAATTTTTGGCTTTATTGGTGTTATTAATAGTCTTCCTCTGTCAGGGTGAAAAACATGAGTGTGTGTACAGAGTGTTGCAGAACAGGGTTTGAAAATACCAATGAATTTAGGTAAAACACCTTTTTTGGTTTGTTTTCTTTTTATTATTTGCTTTGTGTTTTAACTTTTAGATTATGCAGTAATCAGATTTTATTTTCTGAGGATAACATAATGTCTATAATCACACAATGTTCTAACATTATGCCATATGACGTACAACAGTTATATTAATGAATTACCATAATAATTGTATAAACTAACTTTATGCTTCCAGAAAATTAAATAATATTTGTATAACAGAGAGTCTGTTCAAAGGGCTCATTGCCAGAATTACAGTGGGGTTTAAAAGACTAATCATGCACTGAAAACTGCATGGCTGCTCTTGAAATGTATGGCTGTTCATCTCAAGCCAGCTGCCCACAGAATGCTTCTTAAGGTTCAAGAGAAACTTGCTACTACAGGTTCAGTGATGAGCACCAAATAAAAGGTTAGCTGAGATAATAAGGGAGGTATTGTGAATAGAAAGGAAGAAAGGCAAATGTGTTAATAATTTACTATATCAGCTGACACCAAGACAAATGGGCAGGATGTATTATAAATCTGGGTGGCACTGAAAAAAAGAAGCTATGCTGTAATGATGAAGCTAAGAAAACCCTTAAAAAACAAGAAGTTTGTTTGTGTAATCTGCTCATGGTGAAACGCAAGGAAATTTTGCAATTTTCCTTATTAAACTAGATTATTTTTTTAACCTTAGAATAATAATGAAATAGTGAGGCTTTCTGTAATCCTAATTCTTATTAGGTGATTTACAGATTTGTTAAAAATAAAAAAAAAGTAAATCAGGGTAGCAATTTGAATAGAAATTATGGCTGGATTAAGCAAAACAGACTAAGAAGATAAAAGTTGTTTTTACTTATTGTGTTTTAAAAGGACATTCCTTCAAGGTTCAAATTTGTTCATTATCACATTTATATTGTGTCATTACTATCAATGCTTGGGAATTTTTCTATTTACACAACTGTAATCTGAGTAATTTAGAGTTCTACTCAGATTTAAAAATAAATACTGTGGGTTTGTATTCTCTGTTCCTATCACTGCACAGAATTGCTAATATGACAGAGCAATGTCATGTTCATTTTACATGAGTAAAGTCAATAATATGAAAGGCTAAACTGATCTTTTCAATATTTATCTGTTTTAATGGCTAAAGCACACATATTATGCAAGGATATGTGAGACTATAACAACAAAGAGGGGATTAGGAGACCTAAAATAGCAACGTGCATTTTGCTGAATACTGTGTTATTAAGCCTTAAACATTTCCCAAAGGTAACATATTGTTTTAAAAGAGTTTTTAAAGGCATTTATAAAATTCCAAGGGATAGGAATTAAACCATGCATGCAAGCATGCATGCACTCACTTGAGCAGAAAATTGCAGCAATTTCAAAATTATGATGCTTTATACATCTGTGTACACATCAGTCATAGATAAACTATCTTATTAACATGCATAAATTAAATTTATTTTGTATATTTGAATGATGTACATAGCCTATTTAGTTAATCTCATTCACCTTTCCAGCTATATGCAATAAATCACTGGAAATATACGATGGAACAGTGCTTGGCTTCTGTGCTAATGATGATTTTCTGTTTCCAATTCCAAGCTAATATTGAATTGAGCATTGGTGAAATGGAGCATTCTTGACTTAAAAACAGTTTGTGGAATTTGAAGTGACTTTGGGCAAGGCTGTTGTGTTTGGAAATAGTTTTAACTTTACTCATCCAATAGCCTTATTTTGCTATAGGATGAGCAAAGTTAAAAGTTTGCTTGCTGTACCTCAGACTGTAGCTGTTGAATCACTACAGATACCATACTTGTAACCCATGTGCCACTGGAAGCCAGAACAAACATCACAACCTTTTTGATCTTGAAAATATCTGAAGTCTCCTGAGACACTTGAAAGTGTTTGAAACACTTCTGTCTAATATAAATCCCAGGGCTTTTTTTTCTGTCCCTATGTTATGTACGTTTACATAATTTTTAATTCCTGGCAAAAATGTGTTCAAATGGAAAGAGCTCCTATTTTCTTTTTTTTTTTTTTTTTTTTTTTGTATATGTGTGTGTGTGCCCAAGACTTTCTGAAACAAATTACATATCTGTAAATGGATGATTTAAGGATCGGATATCCTTAAAATATTATGATTGCAACACTGACACTAACTTCTGATTTGGCATTTAGTTTCCACTTTAGTGCTCAAATAATTCTGTAGATCTGGATTCTTGCTTCTACTCTGGTCTCTAAACCTTAGAAATAAAACCATGAGGTGTTAATAGAAAGTGAAAAAATGCAAATGAGTGAATGGGGAAAATACTGGATCAGACATGTGGAAAGTGATAATTATACCTTTGGGGAAAGAAAACCCTATTTGGATTGCAGTGCAACAATTTGGAAAAGGAAAAATCTCGAGAAAATGTTACATGCAATCAATTTGTAGAATGTTAAAGAAAATTATTTTACTTTAACAATGTCTCATTTCACATACCAATGCAAAGTTCTTTGCAAACTGTGTAATTATTGCACTTGGGACCAGGATTTAAATTATGCAGGAGCACAGCTCAAATTGATCTCACTATTGCCCTCGATTCCTTCCATAATTCCAGAAGAAAGTCACAGAAATATGGATTAGTTTTTGAAATATATTTTCTGCAAGAAATTAAACATGTTGAATATCTGTAATTATATCTCTATTTACCTATGTACGGAAATATCATTTCTGCTGGACCAGAACTCATCCTCTGTAAGTATTAGCAGAGGGATACATAAAGACTTGTAAAATACCTTTACTTCAAAAGACTTTGCAGATGAATGTTGAAAAAGATTGCTACCTTTCCAATAGTTACTTACCTCTAAGTTCACTCACTGTGATGGGTTTTTGGGGTTGATTTCTTCCCTCAGGGAGGTGAGTGGGGAAGGGGAGTCTGTGTTGGCTTTTACCTACCTCATAGTCTTCTTTTAGTCAAGGAAGGCTGCTAAATCTTTGTCACTTGCACAGTGAGTTTCCATTCTGTCTCTCTCATTTGCACTTGTTCAGGTATATGCTCTGCTGCCTTTTTAATATTCTGTTTGACTTTTCTTGGCAAGGACAAAGTTGCAATTCTGTTGCAGGAAACCCTTTGGGGAAAACAAACTCAACAAATCTGATGTAATCTTTTAAGCGTTCTGCAGTGCAACAAACTACAAAATAACCGAAATTTCTCATTCATATTTGCACCACCTGTTATTTTACAAAATAAAAATACATCATTTACTACCTAGAGGCAGTTTACTGCCAGGAAGGGCAAAAAATGGATGCAATAATCTCAGTGTATTCCATTAATAAAGCTCACATTTCCTGGTTGGTTGTGAACACTAAGAGCTTAATTGAAGATGTTCAAATAGATATAAATTACTCGGAAGCTGGTGACTGTTGTCTCAAGAAAAAAAAGCCAACAAACTATCACCTATATGATGTAGGAATTTAGTAATCCAAACAATTTATGTGATTCCAGAAATATTATCCTGTCCTTACTAGAAAAAAAAAAAGCAAACCGAGTCATTAAAATCTCTGCAAAGAAAAGTCTGAAAACTTCTGAGCTGACCATACCTTTTGTGACGTGGACAAATTCTGATGGAGTTTTTTAGAAGAAAATGGCATATTTAGAAGTTGATTTATGATTACTGATTATGTTTATTATGATTAAATAATACAGCTTGCTCTTGCTGTCTCTATTACAAAGTGATCTGCATCTATTATTTGTTAAATCTGAACAAAAAAATCCAAATTTTGATCCCTTTTCTACAAGAAACAAGCAAACAAACCCCAAACAACTAAAACTATTTGAAAAGGTTGGTAATGAAATTTTACCTCTACCTTAGTCATCCACTTGGTTTTAATTAATTTATTTCTGTGACCTCAACATAAGATTATCAATATTTCTGAGCACTTCAAAGTCACAGGAACTTCCTAGTCACCCAGGAAAGACTGTGAATATTCCAGGAAGCTAAGAAATGCTGTCTTGAAAGAAATACATGAATATATGAGTGACTGAATAAAGAAAAAAATTCCTGTAATAAACTTTCAGGAGACTGAGTCAAAGCTTCATCAAGTCAATATAAAGAAGTTTGATGTGCAGAAAGGTAGTCCAAAATTTGCTGGCTCTTCTGCTCTTCCTCTTCCAGTGGCATGAAATCGAATTATTATACGAAACCAAACCATGTTTGGTCTAAGCAAGGACAAGTACATCAACATATTACTGCTTTTCATTCTACAGATAAAGTTCATAGGTCTACGATAATATTACTAAAAGGTTGAAAATCTTGAAAACTGTAATAATATTTGAAAATATGTGTTTCATAAGAAAAAAAAATATTTTATTTAGATTTGTTGTGGGGTTTTTTCAGAGGGTGAGTGGATGCACATTAAAACATGCTACTGTGATCATGTGCATTACTTTAGGTTAATAGAATCAGCATATGTTTTAGTTTTGGTGGCAAATGAGGCCTCACACATAATCACAGTTTTCAAATGTAGTAATCAATGATTGTTTTGTCCATTCTTGAAGCCTAAACATGAATTTGTAGCTGTTTTAGGAGTGTTTGTAATTCCTTCGAACACTTGTAATCTTATCACAGGCAAGAACCAAATTACTGTACAAACACTTGTGTTAATTGTAGCTATGATTAAAACTATTTATAGTTTGAAAGAGCAGCAAAAGACAATTGCAAAATATTATGAGAGTTCATGAAACTGACTTTGCAACTCAGATTTGATGTTGAATTGGTACAAGGAGAAGCCAGCTGTATGTTCAGAGGAGGAAATACCCAGCTTCACATCAAAGTTCATGGGATCTTACTTTAAAGAAGACATCTATTTGAGATGTCTTCTTTAAAGCAAGGTAAGTCCCACCCCTGGCTAAGAGCTGCTTAGTGGCACCAAAATCTTGTTGATCCTTTGAAGGGCTAAGTGTTAGACCAAGAAAACATGTATACAAGTGTCTAATTTTTAAGCTCATAATGATTTAAATTAGGTTAAACAATTGCTTGAGGATATTTACTGGATCGTGAATAGACTGAATGGCTTACAGGATTAAGGCTTCAAGAGAAACTAAAACAAGGATTTCATCAAAGACAGTGGAGAGGAAAAAAATAGAAACAAGGAAAGGACAGAAGGACACTGTTTAATTTGTCAAATTAAAAGAAAAAAAAAAAAAAGAAAAGAATGTGATACATTTAAATGCTTTGCTAGGACTGACATTTGGTTTCATCTGACTTGAAATTCAGCCCAAAACTTTTAGAGTATTGATGCTTACAGAATCTGACCTAACATTGAATGAGGTGACTCTACAGCTATTAGCCAGGAGAATTTTGGGGTACATACACTTTTCTTTCCATGCTGAAAAAATTTGAAAGGTAGAAGGTCAAGAGAATACAATATGTTCTCATTTTGTGTGTCAGAAAATTTTATACTCATACAAGGTTCAATTTTTTATTCAACTAGAAATTTATAGAACTTAATTAATGAAAACTGTGTTTAGATAGAACAGTGCAAAAATAACATGAGCAATATTTTGCCTCTTCAGTTACACTGCTGAATTTACTGGGAGGTATTTTCAGTAGGTTAATTGGTAAAACTAAGAGACATGTTCCCTAATACATAGCACAGAAGCTATTAAAGAGTAATTTATACAGTAATTATATCTCCAGCTGTGACATAATCCTGCTCTCTCCTACTTATGATATTTACTGGTATGATTGGCTAACCAAAGTACTGTCATATACATTCCTATTAAAGCTTCCTAATTTAGAGCTTCCATGTTGGCATCAGCCCATAAAAAAGAGAAATGGAAAGAGCAACAGAAGCAACCCTCAACCATCCAAATTCCCTCTCACATCTGGTCTGGCAGAATTTTGAAACCGTCAAAATTAGAATGATTAAATAGCATTATAAATCTCTGTCTCTTGAGATATTTATATATACTCTTCCATTCAGTGCACTTTGGTCTGTTGAAGTATTTCTGTCATTCTTTATCATCACATATGAGAAAAATAGTGTTGCCATGCACTAAAACTTAATAAGCTTCTTTAGGTACTCTATCAGAAGGAGGTTGCTAATCTTTACCTGTAACTGCCTTTCACTGATAGAATTCAAAATACTTATATTTAGGTTTTCATTTATACCTCATTAATGATCCTGAAGCGCTTTCTCTGGAATTTAAATAATTTACTGTAAAAATTTCAATTAAAAGTCACTTAGTAATGGAAGTCGATTTTGCCATAAAAATTTTCCAGAATTCATTTTCTCATGCTATACTCTCAGAGAATATAGGTGGAATGATTTCCCACATTTTATAGTATTGAAAAAACAAATAAAACCATAAATTGTTAAAAAAAAGATGGAAATAATCAGACCTGTTCACAAATTGTGTTCCCATAAATCAAAGGGGAAAGAAGGATTATTTCATTAAAAAGTGTTTCTGTATATTCTTAGATTGTACAAATTTCTTCAATAAGACATAGCTTTAAAAAAAAATAGTCTTTTACTACTTTCTCCTATTTTCTCATCTTATTTCAGCAATCTAAATGGTTCCCTAATGGTCTAAACAAAGAAAAATCAGTGCACTAAATTTAAAGAATGTAACATGGAGATTTTCTTTTGAAAAATCGTAAAAAAATAATCAGACTGTCATAAGGTTTGAGATATAGAAAGTGGTGGGCTAGTAGGTGCTTCAAGGATATCATTCTGTGTGCCTCCAGGACATAGTCCTATGAATATGTACAAGTTAAAAGGCTCAGAAAGTTAAAACACCAACACTAAATATTTTTTCTTGTCATCAGCAATATTTTTTTTTGATCAATCTATCTTCCTTTTAGTTGTTTGGTTGGGTTTTTTCCTCTCATAGATAAGCTTTGTTTTGGATTAGAAAAACCCATGTAAAGCAAATAACATACATTTTTAAAGCTGATTCTCTGTTTTTTCTTAGAGTTTCAGAATGGAGAACAAACACAGCAGCATATTTCAAATGGGCAGTGGACTTAATTCTGTCCAATACATTCCTTTCAGTGAAAAACACTTGCTTTTCAAATCTGCTTGGTGGGGTTTAGCACTGAGATTTAGAGTCCTTTCCTCAGTGTGTTCAGCAGATCTGCTTATTTAGATAACATAGGATATAGAAAACCAAATCTGCTCTCTCTAGTTACACTTGACCTTTCTATGTATATGTGAGGAGACAGCAATTACCTTTAAAGCATTTTATGTGGACTTTATCATTACATTCCAATCCCTCTTTGAAGAAGTTATTAGTCTGATTATAGCCTTGTCTTGATTAGGCACTTCTTTACAGTGCCTTCTTTAGAACCGTTTTGTTAAAAGTAATGAAAAGCCTTTTTTTTTACTCCTTCATTTTTAATATAGTGGAAATGAGTTTAGATTAATAGCTTTCTTTTATTCTGTAACTGCTTGATGTTATTTGTGATTATATTGCTTACTGTGTTTTAATATTCCACTGGCATAGTTGAGAGAGGTTATGTAAAGGATTTTAGGCTACTCCTATGACTCATGAGTCCTTTTAAGGCTTGTGAAGAAAGGTGAACTTGGCAACAGGACTTACTTAATTTTGATGGACTTACTAGTCTGAATTAGGAGAAGTTTGCAGCAGGATTTTCTCAAAGTGAAGTTTTAGTACTCTTCATAGATGATCTATTTTTGCGCTTTTGTATATAAAAAAAAAAAAAAAAAACCAAAAAAAAAAAAACAAAAAAAACCCCAAAAAACAAAAAACCAAAAAAGCTGGAACAAACTGGAAAATTGCTCCCAGGGTTTTACAAGAGGGTGAGCTGGATGTGTTGTGTGCAGTCGGAAGAGGCTGAGTTCCAGAGATGCTCCAGAGGGATGCGGAGGAGCCAGCGCGGTCTCACGCTGACCCCTGTCGGCTGTGCGCCTCACACCCTGCCCGGCATCCATGCACAGCTACGGGGAAACGCTTGGGACCGGCTCCTGGAGTTTGCACGGAAAGAAACGATAGCAACAGCAATTTGCAGTGGTCTAAACTGACTGGTGCATAACTGTATGTAGGCACCTAAACACAGAAACAAAGGTATTTTGTTCTTCTTATGTCATTCTCCTGACTCCTGTTTTCCAGACCCTCAAACCTGTTAAATAAACCCCAACAAAACAAAAACATTATTTCAATTCTAACAAAAATATTATAAATGAAAAATTGCTATATTTTCCTTATCTATTAACAGCTGTAAACATTCCTCTGAATCTGTGTCTGCTTACTAGTCCAGTGTTAATGCTAGTGAAACTAAAGCAGACAGATGGATTCTAACTGACTGATCATAGAGAACTTATTTCACACTATGAGGAATCTCAAGTTGCTTTTTTTCAGTTAGAGGAAAATCTGATCAAAGCCAAATAATGACCTTGAAAAAAGGGATGAAGGAGAAAATTATATCCCCACTAGCTTTTGCTAACTTTCTGGAAAATTTTAAAATTCACCCCATTTGAAGAGTTATATACCTTTCAGAAATAAATGTCATACAGAAGAAAAGTGATTGAAATGGATCACTGAATCTTAAGCTATTACTGAAAGGGCAAAAAGATGTCTGGGATGGGAGAAAAGATGTAATTAAGGATATTGGGAAATATTAGAATAATCCTTATAAAACCAGTGTTCTCAAAGTTCTTAGGGAAATTTTACTTTCGTTTTGGGTTGGTTCGGGTGTTTTTTTTTTGTTGTTGTTTTTTTGTGGTTTAGGTTTTGTTTGTTTGTTTTTAGTTTTGGTGTGGGGTTTTTTTGGTGCTTTTTTTTTAGTTTTGGTATCTTTCTTATTCTTAGAAGGACTTTTTCTGACCTGGACTTCCCTTCTGATTTTAATCCTCATGGACTTTCTATTTGCTGTAATCTAAAACCATTAACTGTCAAATTTAAAATAGAAGGTCAAATGGAAGTGGATGCTTACTCAGTTTTCCTCTATTTCTAGTCAGGAAATAAACTCTGTATGTCTGTGTTTAAGTGAAATCAAGTCCTGCATGAGAAACTTGCTACTGCCCTTATATCTAACCTAGAACCTATCTGCTGGTACAATGCTTATCGTTTGTTGGCAAACAGAACACGGCTGACTATGGAGAGATAAGACTGCACCTGAATAAAGATACATTACTGGAATCCAGTCATATCAGCTGAACACGACTTGAGGCCTTTTGAAAAAAGATACGAAACAATGCTTCAAGATGAATTTCTGAAAGCAGGAAAAGGCTGATGAGTGGCTTGCAAAAAAGATGAGATTCAATATTTTGGCCCCTCCTTTTGAGACCTGCTTTTCAGAAAACACCAAGAGTGACTATCAGGTTTCAATTTATTTTAATACACATGGCAATCATTTCAAATCTAAGAACATTTAGTACATGGTTGTGATTTTTTTGACATTTTACTAAAAGATCCAGATATTTAAATTATTTGTCTTATTTTATTTCTTAATAGAAGAAAATAAAAATAGTTGTACAGAATTTGAAGTCTTCTCCATATGAGAAAGAGCTTTAAGAGCACTTGTTTATGTTTGAGATCCAGTCTCTGTGTCTTCATGTAACAATATAAAATTATGTCCTTTAATAATTTCTATGAAGAAAACAAGCCCAGCTCTCCAGAAGAGGCAATTTCAATCCCAATATAAACACCACTTGAATAGGTAGCATTGCTGGGAAAAAAAACACCCTAACTATGATTTCTTGGTTAGAAACTGCTCTGATGAGAAACCTGTGCTTCTCACCAGAGTTACAAGGAGATACATCCTAAATGTATTTCTTATATCTCAGGGTCTTATAGGTCTTATAAGACCTTATATCACAAGGTCTTATATCAC
Organism: Ammodramus savannarum pratensis; assembly: GCA_020466415.1. Classification (NCBI taxonomy): domain Eukaryota; kingdom Metazoa; phylum Chordata; class Aves; order Passeriformes; family Passerellidae; genus Ammodramus; species Ammodramus savannarum. The sequence continues at coordinate 73,153,686 of JAHXMQ010012338.1, read as the reverse complement.
AAGAACTTCCATTACACTTTTCAAAATCTAATCCCATTTCTTTAATATACAGGAATCTATGCCAAAGAATATTTTCCATTTTCTTCTGAAAAAAAGAATACAAATCCAATTCTTAGAGTCTTTAGACAATAGTTATTAATCACTGTATTTTTCAAAAATTATTATAATTTTAGTTTCTTTTCTGTCTCTTTCAATAGAGAATTATGTTAGAATTCTATGCTTACAAAACAATAAACATATATAGACTTGCAAATTAAGCATTGCTTCATACTTGATCTGCAATTAAAGGAAGGCATTGTTTCTCACTGTTTTGTGAAGTTCCAAGCATGGTTTCTGCTTGTTTGCTATCTTTCACAAAATCAACTAAGGGCCAATTCTAAAACTTGCTCTTTACATGAGTACACACAGTTAGATATTTCTCAGAGGAGTGACAGGGAGCCTATGCAAAGGATGGATTTATTGCATTTGGTGTATTACAGCTCTACTGATAGGTTTTTTGGCATGAGAGTTAGTCAGAATGAGAGGACAACCTCTGACTGCCAGAAGCAAAGTCAATGGCCCCAAAATAAGTTTATTATCATCATGCAGAATATAAAAATTTCAGAGCAGGATCCCACCAGGAGTTCCCCGACTCTTCAGTGAACAGATCACATCATCAGTCTGTGTCTGGGGAATAACTGATGTTCTTCCATGAGCATATACAGACAAAGGAGTGGCAAGGCAAGAACATCTCTTTTGGGTATCTGAAATATGTGTCTGAATTTTTGACACAATCCTTTAGTGAGCAGCAGAGGAGAAAGAAGACTAAAAATTATTGGCTCTTAGCTGAGCTTTGCAAGCAGCTGCTTTGTTCTATTCAACTGCAGCTGACTGTTTGCCAATACATGTGAAAGCATTTGTCAGCAAGAATTAAGCACAATGGTTTTCACTTTCACCTTGCAATAAGGTAAACACAGAAAGGTTTTTGAGAGTTTATTGACGTTGCATACAAGTTTCCTCAGACATACAGCCACAAAACCTGTACTGACCATCTGTTTTCAAGTTCCAGATAAGATGGATCATAATATTTAAAACATTTTAATTGGTCTGCTGTCTTTCAAGGTGAATAACAGCATTATCCTGTTATGATGCTTTCTTTGTACTGGCACATCATGCACAAAATTCCTACTGAGAAAAGTAGTTTGAAAACACAAAAAAATTTAGTTGAAACAAAAGCTGAAAGTACATGAAAAAAAAAATAAATCATACATTAATGGCATGTGAATCAATGTGGAAGAAGTGGATCTATAAAGTTCAATTAAAACACACATTAAATAATGGGGAAGTACTGTTTTTCATGAGTAGGGAAGACAGGAGTAGGACTACTGGCATGTAATCTTACTTAATTTACTTAATTTTCTTTCTTTTACATTTTTGCAGCATTTGGTGGATAATAACTTGTGCCAAACTTTAGAAAATATGCAGAGACTGTCTGATATGCAGATATCATTCCAACTGTAAAGTTTTCAGTTAGAATTTGCTCCCTTATTTTGTATTATTCTGGGCCTTTATTTGCCTAGAGGCTTTGATATCCACAGCACAGAGCCTCAGTTCCTCTCTCTGGCACAACGAAAAGGATCTTCTGCATCCCCTTCAACTTGGCTGGGATAGTCATGAAAATATGCAGTGGCACAAGCTCTGAAAACCCATCTGGAAACCCATAAGGAAGGTCACAAAGAATGGAAATTATACTTGTCTTTAAATTTTTAGGCAACTACATTAGTATCAGAAACAGTAATTTACAAAGACATAATTTATCTCACCTTAGAACAACAGAAACTGCACTAGAGTAGTCATATGAATATCAGTAAATAATTAAGTGAAATTAAGATAATTGTGGTGAAGTAGGTGGTGATGAGGGCCTGATGTGGACAGTGTATATTTTTCATATATGTATGTTTAATGGCTCCAGAATGGTTTTGTGAGCTGACTGCTTCTTAGCATCTGGAACTACATTTCACTCTAGGAAGCAATCCAGTTCAGCCACCAAGACCATCTCACAAGGTGTACAAATGCTTGAGCAGTGGGAATGCCTGCAAGATTTGCCTCAGAAGCGCACTCCTGAGCCAAACCAAAGTACCAAAATACTAGTACAGAACCAAAGTACTCATGCTGTATTTCCCACTGGAAAGGTGGGTGATTATGAATTGGTAGAACTAGGTGGAAACTCCTGGATGATCAGGTTTAACTCATGGCCTGTATGATACCATTTACTCTGTGTGACTACAGAAGATGTCTAAACCAGGCACAAATCTGAATCGCCTGGTCATTAAGATAAACATCTGTAGTCTTTATGTAAGCAAGGAAAATTAACATCCTTCAGAAGGTCTTTATGGAGTTAGCCTGTCAACCTAACCAGGTTCTTGACAGCCAAATATCTCTTCTCTCTAACTTGAGGTGGCACTCTGTGACAATTGAAGTACAGTAAATAGCAGATGCATATTTTGCATAATTTAACCTTTTGATTTAGTCTGATTGTCTTGCTAGATTTACTTGACAAAGTGCTAAATGTGAACTGTAAATATCCTGAATTTTGATTGGCTTTATAAATACCATAAATACACAAGAATGCACAGCAATATAAAGCATAGGCTATGGGAAACCGGAATTTATGAGCAAGAGGTTTTGACCTTCTAAATTGCAAAATTTGTATAATTTAATTTGATTCATTTCTATATAAAAAATAGTCAATTTAAGACATAATAGATGGGGAAGTGGAAGTTTTCACTGTTTAGTTTTTTATTAACAATTCCTTTGTATTGTTCCACTGAAGCACATTTAAGGAAAAAAAAAGCAAAAAAGTTGCAAACATAAAAAATAATTAAACACTGATGCTTTAAAACTAAAATTCTTCTCACTTTTGGTAACCAGTTAGCATAAGAAACACTTCCACATGAAGACCTTTGTTACAGTTTTTAAGGTTGCTGTGCAACTTCTTGTGGGTCACGAAATTAGCTCAGTGTGTTTATAACAAACACAGTGCTAAGTTGACAAGAATTTAAAATTGTATTATTTAATTATGATGAAATCTAATAATAGATAATTAACTTATTTTTACTCAATTAATTCACATTAATTTATTACTGGATTGACACAGGGACATTTTTAATAACTAGATTAAATACTAAGAAACTAATTCTCTCATAAACATTTGCAATTTCCTTAGAGATATATTTGTGGGGATTTTTTTTTTCTTGGCTACATAAAACTTAAGTACCTTTAAAATGAGAGAAATTTTCAAAAATTCTATTTTATTAATGTAACCATAGTCTGGATCTTTATGGATATATGGGTACTGCTTGAACATGTGACCTCTAGAAAAGAGAAAAATGCAATAGCATAGCTGAAGAAAAGAAAATATATTTTCAGATATTTTTGCTAGATCACTCATCCTTAAAATCAATCATTAATGTATAGCTCCCCTCACATTACCTCAGAAATTCATGCAATGAATTTTGCTCCCCAAAACAGGTGATAGAGTGGTTTGGGGCTTTTTTTGTTTGTTTGTGGGTTTTTATTTTTCCTCTATATACAGTTAAAACTTGCATGTGTATTTGGGAATGCAGAAAAATGCCTGCCTTGAACTTAAAATTTTTTAATGCCTGGTCCCAGAACAGCAGCAACAACAGCAACAGCAACACAAAATTGAGTTCATTTCATTCAGAATAGAAGTTTGTTTGCCTGTTTTGGTAGTTTTGCTTGAAGCAGATTTTCTGCTATTTCACCTGTTTTCTCTCTCTCTTTTTTTAATATTCTTACATTTCAAAAAAAAAAAAAAAAATCTTCTACTTGGAGGCGGCGAGTACTTCCAGCCCACTGTGTCTTATGCTTTGGCTTTCTGATCCTTGCACATCTGACATTGATTTGAACATTTGGTGCTTATGAAATAAACCCACATGTTTCTTCTTTGCAACACCCAGTCAGGTGACCTTTATCTATAGTATCTGCAGGCTGTCATTGCTTTATGGATCCTTGAAAGAATTTTTGTAAGGCCAGACTGACACTGCTCAGCAAAGGCAAAAATAAATAGTTTCCAAGTTACTGCAAAACTACACTCAAAATCTTGTTTGTGGACAGAGGAAAAACACACCTTATATAAAAAAGCTAATAGTATAGTATTGGAATATTTGGAATCATAGAAGGTGGCTTTGCCAAACCCAAATAGTACTTGACTACTTTTGTGACCTATAATGTACTGACTGCATCACTGGGCAAGGGAAGGGATACAGATGTCATCCACCTGGACTTCTGTAAGGCTTTTGACACAGTCCTACACAGCTGGCATCTGAATTAGAGAGATTTGAGTTTGGTAGGTGGACTTTTGAATGAATAAGGAATGTTCATGTCTAAAACTTGCAGTCATTGCTCAGTATCCAAGTTGAAAGCATTAATGAGTGGTGTCTCTCAAGATTTTCTTCAGGGAATTTAATACCATCATCAATTACAATGGAAGGGATTCGGTGAATCCTCAGCAAATTTACAGATGGCACCATGGTACAAGAGAGGGAAGGGATGTCATCCAGAAAGTGCTTGACAAGCTCCAGGAATAGGCCAAAGTGAAAATCTAACATTTAAAAAGGCCAAGTACAAGCACCTGGAATGAGGAAACCTTCAGTATCAGTATGAACTGAGGAACAAATGGATTGAGGGCATTCTTACAGAGAGGGACATGGGATTAATGTAAGACAGCAATGTTTGCAGCCCAGTAAGCTCATGGCATCCTGGGTTTCATTTTAAAAAGTATGGACAACAGATTGAGGGAAGTGATTTTGCCCCTCTGTTCTGTATTTGTGAGACCCCACCTGGATGTTGGCTTCAGCTCTGGGGTCCTCAGTACAAGATATTGAATATAACCTGAAAGCAGGTCCCGAGAAGCCTCTCAAAAATAAAACTATTCCATTCATTCCAGACCATTCCACCTATGAATTTTTAATTTTTCCAAGGTTCAGTAATGACCCAGAATTTTATTCCAGGTTTACAACTGTGGCCTAACTAAAATTTACACACTCAAACCCATTTTAGTAATGAAGACCCTTCTTGAACTAAGATTTACTTAATTTGTACTTAAATTCTCTATTTGCAAAATGGGGAAAACAGCACTCCCTTATCTTCTTAAAATATCATGAAGGAACATTAACCATACTGGTGTCTGAAAAGTTGTTTGTTGTACGATGAAATGATGAATAAATATGTCTTGATGGATACTGAATAGTGTAGGACTGCTCCTATCCTATTGTCTTCTCCTCAAGTTCTTCTTATTGTCTTATCTCTATTGCCTAGAGATTTACTGCTTAGTTTTTATAGCAGCTAACAGAAATTATGTCATGCACTTTTTTCAGACCAGTTTTGTAAATACACAGAATAATTCTCAAAGATATTTACAGAGAGAGTCCAGCTTGTTTATAAAAGAAACAAACCACAACCCCCACAATCTCCCCCTCCAATAATTTGAACTATGTTTGCAGAAGTGTTCAGGCAACTGGGACAAATTTAATGGAGAAAATATTTCTTGCCAAGCCAATAGATCAACCAATTATATCACAGAAACTCTTTTAGATACTTGGTGTCTCAAACTGTTGTAGGAAGGCCTTTGATTGTAAGATAAAGGCTTTCTATTTTCAAGTCTAAAATGTCTTTGAATCTAACCATTCTCAGAAACTGGAGCTTAAATCAATGTGGAGTTTTCTGATATTATAGAATGTGGATAGAATGGACTGCCAACTAAATGATTTTTGAAGAATACTCTTGTGTTTATCTACACTCTACTTTTCTGTCAATGAGAGTCTTGAAAGGAAAAGAGATCAGTCTATGACAGTTGGTAAAGATTTTCCATAATTTTTAACACATAAGACCCCTTCTTTGAATTTCAGCCTACTCATTCAATTTATGCTGGCAGTCTCAGACACCCTTGTGCCTCTGAGAGAATATTTTTCTTGATGACTGACATTTGGTCTGTTCAAAAGAGCAAGATCTCAGCTGAAGGAGAATGGGTTTTGAGAGCTATTATGAGAACAATCTACACAATAACTGTTGAGAGTTCTATAAATCTTAGTATATTTAAAAGAGTATTTTTGAAATTTCTTGTGAGAAAAATCACTAATTTATGGTATTAAAATGAATTAACTTTATGAATATAATTAAGGCATCTCTTGTATGCATCATTTCTGGACATTAACAAGTTCAGAGTTTCCTTTTAATCCTTTTTTTGTTAGGTTATAGGAAGAGAATCTCTTAGTTTCCATTCATATTAAATTACTTCAATTCTGTCAGCGTGCAACACACTTGGTAATTTATACCTTTGCTCTTCAAGGAAATATCATCCAATTATTATCAACAAGATGACTCAGCTGGGGAAAAGTAAGCACCAAGTTGTTAGATCTGAAACCAAGCCTCTTATTCTGCAATGGTAATTGCAAATGCCGGCTTTCATTCATTTTAATTAGAGTTCCCATAGGCAAAAAAAAAAAAATAAAAATTAATCCAGAAAGAACTTATCAGAGTAATGCTGTGAAGTCTTCCAGCATACATTCCAGAATTCATTTTTGCCTATGAAATGGCAACATGAAACATGAAATTTTTCATAACCTACAAATTCAGCTTAGGTTACACATATGTAGATGCAGTTTAGGCATATGTTCAATAAGTAGAAGAAATATTGACCAAATCAACAGTAGTTTATGTGATGGAGCATTTAAATATTTATACATGGCTGCAAAAATATCTTCTGGTTCAGATGTGACACTGAATCTATTAGAGAATCACTTTTTTCTTTTTTGTAGGAGCTGAACTGCAACCTGAAACATCGCTGCATAATAGCAATGAATCATATTTGCCAGCCCTGAGGCAACATTTCAGAAATTTTAAATGTCTCCAAATTGTACTGGAGACCCTCGTATTAGCAGCTTAATTGAGTTTGAAGTATCAAATTTATGGTTATAATCGGAGAAATAAGACTCAATTATGCACTCAAAATTTCGAACAATTAAAAGCAACTCAATTTTCCTGAAATTGATATGTTTGTCACATTCAGAGATTAAATTGAGTACTCAGAGTGTAAAAAAGAAAAACAAAAGTTGTTTATAAATACTGTTGATATTTTGTGTGCTCATTCTCTACAGCAGCTTACATGGTGTACAGATGCTTCAAGAAAATATGGTTGAACACAGTACTTAAATAAACATGCAGGGTATTTAGAAGTCTAACTACAGGCTTATAAATATCTATATATATAAGAATCTAAATTTAGGTGCTTCCAGTGATATTTTTTAAAATGCCATAACTTAAGTGTATACATAACTTACATGTCCATATCTATATAATTTATATTTAAAAGCAAATGGTTATAAAAATAAATGTTATACTTTATTTAAATTTTATCATCCATATTTTTCTTACTCATTTATTTCTTACAGACTTTTCCACGGATCCAATAGATTTAAAGTTTTTCATCTTGATCCTGTTTGTCTCAAATATCTTGCAAGAGATGCGATCCTTCACTTGCCATTTTTACTGTACACACCAATAAAAAAATCCAGGCAAGTTATATAAAGTTCTGTAATGGTGGATTTAGTATCTGGAATCTTCATGTGAGCCCAAATGCTTCTATGTGTTTCATAGGGAAAGATGGTACTTGTTTCACTTGTTTCTGTATAATTACAGAATCACAGAATTGCTGAGGTTAAAAGGCCTTTGGAACCCATCCGGTCTCACCCCCTGGCTCAAGTGCAGTCACCAAGAGCTGGTTGCCTCAGACCACACCCAGGCAGCTTTAGAGTATCTCCAAGGATGGAGACTCCCTCAAGCCTTTTTTTACTCTCACAGTGATAGACGTATTTCCTTATATTCAGGCAGAGCTTCCCATGTTTCAGCCTGTGTCCATTAGTTTCTGTCTTAGCAATGGGTGCCACGGGAAAGAGGTTATTTTGATCTCCTTGACATTCTCCTGTCAGGTGTTGGTGAGATCCTCATGAGCTTTCTCTTCTCCAGGCTAAAGAATCACAGCTCTGTCAGCCTTTCCTCATAGGAAAGGTGTAGGACTTTCTATTTTCCTAATTACATGACATTTCTATCAGCTCATTTTCTTTTTATTTTTCTTTACAGATGTCTTTAAAGGGCTTTTGTATTGGTAATTATTTAAGGAAGAGTTTGCTTGTTTCCTCTTTTAAGTTATTTAGTAAGCAGGAGAAAATAATAGTAGGAATTGATAAAAGTTTTTGACGTCTTTATGTTAACATAAAAGTATTCAATCATAGTTTCACCACATGTCAGTATTGCAGTTACAGATGCATGTCAGTACAATCTTCATAACATGACAAAGAGTTCTATATTTTCATTAAATCAACAGAGGCATATATGATGAGTAAGTAAAAAGATAATATACTAAATGGAATTTAATCATTGTGAAGCAGAATTCTGGGAACCAGTAGAAGAGAATTTTAAGCTCAATTAAGTTGTTGAGGAATCATTCAGAAGAGAGAAAGAGAAGGAGAATGCCTAGCTCACCAAAGACACTAAACGATGTCATCTATTATTGGTTGTGTACTTCCTATCTTGGATTGCTTCAGAGTCAGCTCTGCACAAGTGATAAGTTAGCTCCGGCAGCTGAGAACCAATAAATCATTAAGGTTAGGTGGGACATATTCAACAGAACAAAATGGGTCTCATGAAAAACATTTGAATAGAAAGCAACATTACTGGTAAAGACATTAAGTTGTAACTTAAATACATAAAAATTGAGTGAAAGAAAGCTGGTGTTGAATGTGCAATAGAGAGATGTTTCAATTAAAATTTACATGTTGTTTTTGTAAACAATTGAAAACATTTGGGATCAAGTCAGAATAATGGGAACTGTACATTGATACAAAGTTTTCAGCATTCAGTCTTCATAACACTAACAATTTCCTGGGTATGAGACTTGAGAGAACATTTCTTCTGTGTTAGGTAAAAAGAACCATTGATATCTTCTGGTTTTAACTATAATATGGTGGCCGGGGTTAAGTGGCTGGCAGCAAAGTCTCCATCATGTTGCACTCGTTGTCTGTCCACAGCAGGACATGGGGAGGAAATACAGTGAAGCAGTTCTTGCACTGAAGCACCTCTTGTGTTGAGAAAAAGACAGAGATCCCTTAACAAATACAGTCATAGGAAAAACAGACTATCTATGGAAGATTTGTTGGGTATTGCCAATTAAAAATAGAGTAACCTAGTGAGAACAAAACTCAACTCCCCAGTCTCCTCCTGTCCTTCTGAGGCTCAACTTACCTCCAATTCTTCTACCTCCTACCCCCTGCACAGATGGCAAATGGGACTTGTGATCAATTCATAACATTTTGTGACTGCTGCTTCTTCATCATGTTGTACACTTCTGCTTCAGCATGGAGCCCCTCCCCTTCCCAAACTGCTCCAGAGTGTGGGTCCTTTCTGGAACACACTACTCCAGCATGGGTTCCCTGCAGCCCCACAGGCCCAGCCAGGAGTCATGCTCCACCATGGGCTTTGCTTTCCACAGGCCACAGCTCCTGCTAGGATCCTCCTTCAGCATGGGCTTTCCATGAACTAGAGCTTCCTTCAGAGCATATCCATCTGTTCATGCATGCCCTCTCGGGGGGATATCTGCTGCCATGGGCCTCTGTGGGCTGCAGTGGCGCAACCAGGCTCAGCACAGGCTGCCTGCCGGGGAATCTCTGCTCTGGCACAAGAAGCACCTCCTCCCTCTCCTCCATTCACAGTCGTTTCTCACATATTCTCACTCCTCTCTTCTTGCTGCTCTTGCACATTATTTTTTACCCTTTCTTTAATATTTTAATCTGCAGGTGGTCTCAGCATCAGGGATAGCCTTAGTTGTGGCCAGCAGCAGGCCCATCTTAAGAGTTGTCTGGAACTGTGTCTGACATGGGGATAGCACCTTGTGTCTCCTCACAGAAACCAATTCTGCAGCCCCTCTGCTACCAAAACCTTGCCACGCAAACTGAATAAAAATGTAAAATGTGAAGTAAACCTCAAGGTATTCCATTCCAATTCTAAGCTGGTCATTACAAACTGAGCAAGATGGTATTTTCAATTCTGATCCCTGTTACACTCATGTGACTCAGCAAAAGGGATAAATATTTCAGAGATGTAACAAAGTAACAACACAGTTTCAAGAAATTAGCTTAGGATTTGTTTATATATATATATACACACACCTACATTTACTTTTTAACAACCTATATATCTACATGGACACAGATCCGTGGGACAATTTTAATCTCTGTAATTCAAATGTAGATCTAATTCCATTGATTGTCCAAGTGTTTCAGTGGCATAATTTCCAGAGTGAAGATTTATCCTAAAAGAAATGTTTTGTCTATCTTTAAGACAAGAGCGACATCTTCATTCTGAATTTTCTCAATAAAGAAAATTAAAAAAGATCCTTAAAAATACCTTCTATACTTACATTTAATCCCTATAGATAAAAAATATCTATATATATATTTGTAGTATGTAAAAAATCTTTCTATCTATATAATATTTTGACATCTTCAAAGGCGAAACTCTAAAAGTTAGTGTAGGTATCTTAAGTATATTGGAGAGTAACCTTAAAATCCTAAAGGATCTAGAGATTAATTATGAGATTAATAGAAACTTAAGAACAAGAAACTTAAAATCGAATAGTATCAATAAAAAATAATTCAGCGGGAATTTTAAACTGGAAATATTCAATAGATGTTGACAAAAACGTAGAAAAACATAGAGAAAGTCTTAAACAGTATCCTTGAATATATTTCAGTGTTCTGAACTTTTATGAAAAATTTATTGGTTGGTTGGTTTGCTGGTTGGCTAGTGTTATTTTGTGGTGGTCTTTTTTCTTCTCATAAATAAGAAAATTAAATAACACCATCAAAATGTCTTCTGTAGAAAGTACAATGTAAGAAAATAGGAGGGAATAATTTAAATGCTTCTTCATCCCAGCCAGACAAATATGCCTTTATAATTTCACTTCTTTTTTAGGATGATTCTGCAGCAACTTGATTAATAATTCAAAAATACTTTCAAGAATTTAGCTTTATGGTGTAAGGTGGGTTTTTTTTGTTTTCTAATAGTCTTGTGTTTACTGAGTAATTTAAAAAGAAATCTAAATTCAATTTAATTTTGATACTTCATATTTATTTCTGAGATATGCACTGGCTATTACAGAATTATTTTCTGACTGTTATGCATCAAAGACAATAAGGAAATTGATTGAAAGTTTAAAATGTATTCTGGTCTAAATTCATTGAAGATTTTCTAAAGAAAATGAATATAGTCATGTTACAGAAGACTCAATAATTCAATGTATACAATAAAAATAATAAATATTTGAAGAAAATTGTGCCTTGGTAGTATTTACTTGTTATCACTGGTAATTCATCACTCTTATCTCTTCTGTTCTGAACACTCAATGTGCCCTAAATCTCCTTTAGCCTGTCAGACTTTTAGGTACTTTTGTTTAAATTATAAATGTATCATCACAGTTATTGTCAAAACACTGTTTAAATTTAATAGTAGGAAGATTTTTGTTTTCTTTTATAGCTTGACCTGGAGTATAATCATATTGTATAAATGTAGAAATTCTTTTTTGTCTCTAAAACTTTAGATAAAACAGGGAATTAAATATTTATTATAAAGTGGTGGAGTGGCTCCATTTACATAGACAGTATTTCTATTGTGTTTGAAAAGCTTAGCTGTTTGGATGAAAAACTATTAGTATAATTTACATTCTATTTTGAAAGGAAGACAAATCCTTCAATTCCTCTTATTTTTATCACAAGGAAAAAGAACTGTGTGTGAAATTATTTTACTGCCCCATAAAGCTTGCTGAAATTTCTATTATGTAGGTCAATAATTCAATTCAATTTTTTCTTCTTACAGGGTTTTAAACAAAGAAAAAAAATTAAAGATGAAAGGAAGAGAGAGGGATTTTGAAATAGCTGACTTGGTACATTCAAGAGAAATAAAACATCTAAATTCAAACCACTGGTTTTACCTAATTGAGGACTAATGAGGACAAGTACTCATTGCCTGTTTTGGCAGTTTTTACTCAGCTTCTTCTCTTCAAGTGTAATGAAAGATCACTGGTTCAAAACATACTGGCTCTGGAACCCACTCACAGTGGGGCTGTGCCTGTCTTTAGTACACACACACACACACACACACACATATTTGCATATACCTGAAGAATATAAACACATATTTGTAAATGTACTTGTATATGCATACGTATACTAATATGTGTATGTATTCTTCCTCAGCATGAGAAAACCTCCACTGAAGTCCTTACTCTGAACCTGGCAGATAGGGAAGCTAAATTTGCATCTATGTCTTTACTGCTAAATTAGGCTAGCCCACCATTAACATACAGCTTTATCACTTAAAAAATAAAGCTAAAAGAAATACCAAGGAAAGTGGGAGTCCCTAGCACCAGCTCATGTACATAAGGAATCAGGATTCTCTGTGTTCTGTCTAGGCCTTAAATAGGCTTAAAGCTCAGGTTTTCCAAAGAAAAGCTGTGAAAAATTCCTAACCTAACTCGCATGCAATTATGTACTTAGCAGTTTATGCCATTATTTCTCATGGCATTTGTTATTATCATTAAAAATGATATGTAAATTATGTGAATTCTTAGATAAAGACACCTCCTTTCTTTACATAGCACATTTGCATGTAGGTGGTATCTGTGTATGCGTGTATCTTTGTCATTATTCTGGCTGCAAATACAGATAACTTGTTTCTGATACTTAGTTCTCTTTTATATCCATAGGCAACAAACTAATCAATTAAAAAAAAAATCACTGTGGAACGAAAAAATACAAGTCATAAAACAAACACTGAAAAATTGTTTCTTTACAGTGACTTTTTCAATCAAGACCAGAGAGTTCCTATTTGTCTGAACAGAATTTGTCACACATTAACTAAGCTGAACTCTCACCACCATTCTCACAAACTCTGCTAAAATAAAGGGAACATATTTTCTGAAATTCCCCCATTTAGGTAATGCATATAAATAATGAATTTGGGGTTTTTAGCAATTAACTTGAATTTGTGTTCTCAGTAATGAAGTGGTAGAATTCAAGCATCTAAATAAAAACCTTCTCTTTCTTTGTAATTTTGAAATTCAGACTTCTCGTGCGGTTTTTTGATTAGGACAGAGATATATTCAACAAACTTTGGTGAAAAATCTGTCCCCATTGAAGCCAGTAAAAAATAAAAATTAATACCATCCCAAGAATTGTTTCTGTCTCATCAAATTCAGTAAAAAAATATTTTAACTTTTGTAACCTTTTTGTTGCTTAATGCATGAGTGCATCATTGCATCAAGGTAGCCAGTGAAGAACCTATCTGGAATTTTCTCTGTATTTTTCCTTCTATTGATACTATAAATAGAACTCCTATGTAGTTCTGCATGGACCTTCCTTTCATCGTATCAGAATATTTAGTTTCATCGACACTATTTTATGTGTAATTTCTGGTCATATTTTAATAGGCTTATTTATCTCTGTTTTTAAAACTTGTCCATCAAGAGATTCTGATTTCCTCCACTGCATCCTACTAAAAATTGTTCATAGGAAGAAAGAGATGTTTAGTGAAATTTTTTGTTCTTTCCTATGGCTGTGGTCATTTTTGTGCAAATGTCCTGTATTTCTGGCCTCTAAGATTGTGGTTATTATTAAGCTTCAATATTTGTCTTATTCCTTCTGAGATTTTGAAATTGACTCAAAATAGACTAAATATTCTGAAAGAATGTTGGCACTCTTAATGTAAATTACTATTTGTTATTTATTATTATTATTGCTTTTTTATTTAAAGTTTTCAATTATAAAGCTATTTATTATTCCCATTTTGACATGATAAATTAAAAATATGAAAAATTGAATCAATGGATTAAAGACATTTTAGTGGTATTAGCCTTTCCTTTTTTCTAGTTTGAGTAACCTCAAAGTGCCTTATGTTTTCATCCACGTGCCTTAATTTTCAGTAAGAGTACCAAAAAGCAACATTTTTTCAAGTGATGGTATTGCACAGAGCTCTCTGCAAACTGTAATTTCTTTGATCATGCTCTTATCTAGTTCTGCAGAATGTTTTCATTCACAGTCAAGCATCAGCCACAAGGCAGCAGCTTAAAAGGGAGAAAAAATAATGGGCAATTTTTACCCAGCACCACACTTAGGCTGAGCTCAGGATTAGTTGAAGCTGGTTTGATTCAAATTGCACATTAGAGTTTAGTGAGATAGCAGCTCATTTACCCCTAATTTTGTATTTTAGAAGGGATGAAACTAAGACTAGAACTTAAATTGAACAAGCAGAGACTTGAAATGTCAAGTTCTTGCCTGGGAGGGATGTGTAATGATCCTCTAATCAGCTTTGAGGACCAAAATTCAGCAAAGAGAGTTTTCTCACAGACAACTGCAAAATAATCCTACTGCAAGAGAGAAAACATGAATCTGCTTGATGGTTCTATATATTTTTATTTGTTGATCATTGTTTTTTAAACATTGTTTAGAATCTTTAACAAAGTATAAAATAAATGGCAATGCTGATTTTTTTGAAGTGTTTAGCAGTTAAGGACTCATTGACAGCAGTTGTGTGTTTTGGAATATTAAAAAGAAGATGCTTTCTGCATTTTACCAATTGCAGGGGTTTTTGTTGTGTTCTTCCTCAGCAGCAGAATACCTGCATTTTGGTTGTTTTTTGTTGTTGCTGGTTTTTTTTTTTTTTCTTTTTTAATTTAAATTGTCTAGCATTCTTTTTTGCAGTTTAGAAGTGCCTTTTTCCACAGTTGCTTTTTAGTGTAGATCTTTGAATTTACAGTTAAGCAGCCTTATACTTGTAAAACCAGGCACTTGTTTGGAAGGAGAAAAAATGTTCATAATGTGTGGAATGAACTTTATCTTGAAGGTTTTCTCATTTAATTGATGTGATGTGACCTTGCCATTAGTCTTGCTAGAGGCAAGCTATTTCTGTCTGCATTACTTTTCATTATTACTTTTGTGTAGAAGCTCAGTACCTGCTGCTCCATATAAATATGTGACAGAGCTAAAGAACATACTCTGCAAAGTCATTCAAGTCCTATCTACTCTTCTACTTTCAAAGTTAATCACACAAGCGCATACCATAGTGCCATATATCAAAGTCTGTTGTATCAACAGAAATTTGGAATACCAAACTTGTGATCATGATCTGAGATATTGCAGGAAATTTATAACCCCTATTTAGTTATCTGGAGTCCAGGCATCATCACCTTAGATATAAATCAATCTTATCCTGTAGAAGTTACTTTGCAGCTATGCCTGAGCTTATTATTAATTTATAGTGTTCTTTGTTTGGTACAGAGTGAAGGAGACAATCAAATGACATATCACATAAACAATTAAAATCCGTCCTTGTGGTTAAGCTGTTGAAATGATACAGAACTTGTGCTGAATGCAACTGTCCTCAAATTACTTTCATTGTTAAACATTAGACCATATGAAAAATTTCAGTCTGACTCAGTAATTTAGTATAGTGTCAGACATTTATCTTTATTATTGTTAGGTTACTTCAGCAGACACAGGAATCATAAGAAATACAATGATGGTATGTGGATAAAATTAACAAAACTCATATGCCTCATTGTTTTTTTCCCCAAAGATAGATGTAAGAGAGTCAGAAGGCTCACAGCAAATATCATTAATATAACTTTGCCGCTAAGGCAAATATCTGCCAATCCTTCTATTGTCAATCATTAATTTAATATGTAATTTGACAAATATTATCAATTACTGTTTTGCAGATTATTTTGAATCTCTGTTGAAAATAATTTGATCAAACTTGCCAACTTAGTACAAATAATTGTTGGTAGCCTTTTCCATGTCTATAAGTATGTCACATCATTCCTATAAACTCGATATTCACTTAGGCACAGAAACATCCAGTCAACCCAGAAAGAAATGGGTTTTTTTGTATCTTCTTCTTCTACCCCCTCAAAGGGCTAATTTGCAAAAAACTCATACAGTAAACTATGTTGATTTACGTCAAGTGAGGAACTGTTTCAAAGAATTTAAAATTTAAATGACACATTTGGAAACTAATTCTGTATTTTACTGGCATACTACTTTAAATTTTTATCTCTTGACAGAAATTGTCATAAAATAAGTTAAAAATACATGTTTGAGAAAAGCACTTAAAAACCCACAAGTTCTCCTGAAGTATTTTACAAAGAGATGAATGAGTATACAATTCTCTTTTCTTGTGGTGTTTTTTTCTTTTTCTTTTTTTTTTTTTTGTTTTTTTTTTTTTGTTTTTTGTTTTTTGTTTTTTTGTTTTGCTTAGCTTTGTTTCATTTCAGTTTTATTTTGTTTTGGTTTTATAAATTGGACTGTGAAAAGTATGAAAATAAACTTTAATTGGGCTTGCTGAGAACAATTCTTTCTTAGTTTATATAGCAAAACAGCAAGAAAGGAAATACTCAAAGACCAAATAGGTCTTCATGGATAATTTGTCACAGAAGTGTTTTTTTTCTTAATCAGTCCGATGTCAGTTTTAGCTCCATTAAGTGTTAAGACACTTGTGGTCAGGACAATTTGAGAAAAGAAAGGAGTTTGCTTCAAGCAGTTTTTATCAAAATAGTGTTCATTATTTGACTTGAGGGGCCCAGAACTGAACACAGCACTTGAGGTTTTGGTTTCACCAGTGCCAAGTACAGGAGACGGTCACTGTCCTGGCCCTGTTGGCCACACTACTCCTGATTCAGGCCTGGATCGCTTTTTGTCCACCTGGGTGCAGTTGGATCCTGTTCAGCCACTCTGAGCCAACAGCCCCAGGGCCATTTCCACAGAGCAGCTTTCCAGCCACTCTACCCCCAGCCCGTGGAGCTGCCTGGGGCTGTTGTGGCCCAAGGGCAAGACCCAGAACTTCTCTTATCAAACCTCACACCTTTGGCCTTGACTCGTTGATCCAGACCGTCTAGATGCCTCTGAACAGATTATTAGAAATTAAATATAGTCAAAACAGCCCATTAACTAGTACTACAAAGAAAAGGACATTTTGTTTTGTACAACAAAGAAACTATAATTTTTTTAGAAGAATGATTATAAATTTTGGCTTTATGATAGTGGCTGTTTCATGAATAATTGTCTACACAGCAGACAATTACTTTACAATTCCTTATTTTCTGAATAATCCCTTTTTGCAGCTTTAATAAAATTTCCTCACTAAACATCTAGGGCTATGCTATACTGTAATTTTAATTGAAACAATGGAATACACTGAAGACCAGGAAAGTTATATTTTACATAAATATTTCATTTTTGCACAAGAAAGAACAACTATTTGGTACATGTCTAAAATAGCTCCAGTCTTTGAACAGTGCTCCATAATCTAAAGATAAAGAAAATTCATTATTTTCCATTAATTCGGTGTCTTTACTTTGAACTCTTGCAATGAAATAAATTTTATTTCCGTAAGTGAATCCCAGCATCTTTATATGGTGACAAATTGTGAGCTAAGTAATGGAAATGAGTTTCTACACCGAGTGTTAATTGTTGGCCCCATTCTTCACAGTTTTATGCCAATGCAGCTATTGAATCCAGTGCAGTAGCTACCACCAGCAAGGAAGCTGGCTTGTGTTGAAGGTAGAGAAGATTCTTCCTTTTGCATAATGTGACTATCTTGATTAATTCCACTTTTACAGATAAGCTTTGACATTAGAAATATTTTATTTTATGCGATATATGTAAACAGTTCAATAATACCATTGCACTTCACCTTTGTTTACCTAAAAATATGCATATACATATCAACAAAGCTATTTTTTTCTAGTAATGATTTTCTAAACATGTAAGCTGAGGTTCATTTATGGTACAATACTGCTCAAACGCAAATATTTTTCAATCAATATGCTTTAAAGTTTGTGACATTGCTTTTTATTTGGCATCAATCCTCAACTCTCTCTCAGGCAAGAAAAAAACCAGTTTCTGTTTGTTTGAGGTATTGCTTATGGTCAGAGATTTCAATGTAAAAATTTTTTTTTTATGGTAGGGTTTGTTACTCTAGGATCAAGAAAGTATTATTTTCATTTTGATTTTATTATAGTTTTCATGCAGATTTGAGCAAAAGAAGCAAAAGAAGACAGTGAGAAGAAAAACCAAGGAAAGAAAACATTCAGTAAAATTTGCTAATCTGATTAACTGATTTTTGTTCACAGAAGGTGCAAAGTAGTGGCAGTTATAATTGCAAAACATCCACTCTAGAGCAACACATAACGGAGGAAATGTACTGAATTGTAGAAATTTTTGTAAAGTAAAAATATATCTGCATTTTGATATCTTCAACTACTGTCCTGAAGTAGTTGAAGATATCAAAATGCAGATATATGCCTTATGATAACTATTATAGCATCTATTAACCATATTGTAAAAGTAAATAGGGATTTGATGAAGGGGCAAGTAAATCCATAGATGTAATTATTGCCTCTATAGAGATAATTACTGCATATACTCATGCGCAAAACAAATTACTCTTATTGTTTAGTTTTCTGATGAACTGGAAGATTAAATGCTGATTATACACTACATTTAAGGGTTAATTACTTTCATTTAAGCTACACACAATACTACTTAGAACTTCACCTGAAAAACACAGTTCTTTGCTTTAGCATAATCTTACACTTAGATAAAGCAAATTTAGCTGAGATAGAGGAACAATCTGGGAACAGTACAAAATTTTTAAACAACTAATTTCTCTAGGTGGACCCTAATTTAAATGTTCTTATTTATTATAGTAGAGACCCAGAAAAAAAGAGAAGTCTTGGGGGAGGGTATGGACCAGAAGATGACAATGTTCTAGTCTTGGTATTATATGTGCATTTCCTTCTGAACTTAAAAAAGCTCCAAACACACCTAGTCTGTATTAAGTTTTTGACACCTGAATAATACTTTACTAGGTTTTACCTTAGTTGGGCTAACTCTATTTTTTGCTTCTTTAATGGAGTGTTCATAACTACTCATTAAACAGTCTGTTCATTTCTTTGGTTTAGAAGTGGAAGTATTTTATAATAATTCTAAACTGGAGAAATTGGGATGAGTGTAATCCTTTATTGAGGCTCTGTGTGTCCACTGAAGTTTTTACTGTAATGAATCCCCTTAAGAGACTGTCCTGGGATTGCAGAATAGTTTTTTTTCTTATATGTGGGATGTTATTTTCCTCCTACAAGTATTTTGTTGTGCTTACCTGATCATTTTTCTGACCCTGTGGGACTGTTGGGTGTCATGTTATACTCATCCTTTCTCATCTGAAGCACAGAGAACAGCTACTTGTATCTCAAAGTGTCTTACACTAGCTAGAAGCTTCTTTTATGGAAACTAATTGACTGAGAAATATGTGAAGTAAAATTAAACAGTCTTTTCTGGCCTTGAACTCCTTGAACTCTGTAATATTGGACAATCTGATGAACGGAACAAGCTGGAAAGTTATCAAACGAGGCTATATCTGTGTCCTGGAGTTCTTCTATTAGTGAACTGAAGAGATATTGCAGTGTTCAGATGATTTATTTATGAGTTCTTTTAATCTAAATTGCACATGATTTGCACTTCATTTATGCCTGGTGCAGTTGGCATGTATCTGGAAATACTCACACATAAGAGTGGGTAATTCCAAAATCATCTAGGGAGATCAGACAGCATAAAACATTGGGGCCTTACCAAATATTGAAGTTTTTAGGTTCACATTTACATTTTGCATAAAAAGCAGATTAGCATGGGATAGACAGGCACAGATATAATGAAAATAAACATATAAAATTAGCTCAAAAAATACTTAATGTCATAACTGTAGAGTCATTGTGAGAGGAGTTAGAAACTTTAATCTACTTTTCAGTAAGGAAATGCCTTAGAAAAGTAATACAAATGCTTGGTGGATTGAGATCCAGACATCTGTTGAATTGTCTGTATTACTGCAATTTAGAATACATGCTGTATATTCCTCATTCTACAAAAATAATAATGTCTGGGTTCAATTTTTCTTTTTTTTTTCTTTTCAATATCAAATAATGCAGAGTCAGCAGTTCAGCTTTATGCAGAGCTTCACATTTTAATGAAAGTTGTATTTGCATAAAAGAGATTTATTTTCTTACTATGTGCTAGTTGAAATTTCAGTATGAACTTTAAAGGGCTTTGTTTATTTCATTGCAGTGAAGGACATTCCAGGAATCATTTTTTCCCTTGGCACAAATATCACATTGCCTTGGCTCAGCATTTTGAGTCACAGTAAATGCTAGTTGTGGATATGGTACTATAAAGAGAATATGGAAATAAAAAAATGTAGGAGAAGAATTCTTGTTCGTGTATGTGTGTCATATTTTTCAGGATATTGACAAAACCTGTGGCATTAGGTGAAGAAAATGTACACTGAAATAAGACTGAAACTATGAAATGCTTATCTGTTTTAAAACTCCTCTGTCATGCCCTAGCTGTGGCCAAAAGTTGCTTTACCAGTGTTTATGAAAATTGAAAGAGTTTATCAGTCCTTTGTCATTACCAAGTATTCAAAATTATTCCTATGAAAAATTTTAACAAATAAAGACATGATAGGAAAACCTAGCTCAAAAGTTCCATCATAGCCAGCTTGCTGCAATGACTATATGAAAACTAACTTAAGTTTGTAAAAAATAATGTTCTCAATAAATCAGTCCAGCCACCTTTCTATTGAACAGTAGTTCTAAAAAATATACATAAATTAATACAAATATTTAAAGCTATCATTGGAAAGCAAAAATGGCAATAATTTTTTCTTTACTAGAACTTGGACATTTTAAACACTTATACTAATGACAATTATCACATTCTGACACTTCATGATACCACTGTGGTTGTTACATTATTACCTATTTTTCTTAAAAACTGTTCTTCCCACTCTAATTAAAAAATTGCTTTGGTTTTGTAAATACATATTTTTATTGTATTTCTTCTCTATATAAATTCCTCTGAATGGTGTATGAGACAATAATCAATGAAAACCTAAAACCAGCAATAAAATTTAAGTAGCCGTCCAGTCAAGAAGAAAGGTCACACCCAAATAATAACCTAAAATGAGGTTCACATCTACACGTCTACAATTAAAATGGTCAGCAAATAAATTAATTATTCACTAAATCAAAGGCAGAGTAAAAGAGACTTGTCTGTAGCTTATTAGTTAGAGAACAACTGAATATTTTAGATTATGTAAATATCCTAGAGTTTTGAATTTGAAGCTACTCCACAAATCTACATTAGTAGTAGTACAGGTGACCTTAATAGGAGCAAACACTCTTAAAACATACTTCAGATAGAACAACTTGTTTGGTGCTACTTCAGGGAAAAAAATAAAACAAGAGACAATGTCAAATTTTCTTAATGTTTGATTCAGAATTGTTGAGTGATAAACCAAAAAAAAAAAAAAAAAACCAGCACTAAAGCATTATAATTTTTCTATTCTCTTTAGAAAGACATTCACCTGTAATTTTGCTACTTTTTCATAATCCTTAGAGTGTAGAGAATTTTGTTAAAACTAATTCCCAAATGCGGAAATATTTGTATGATTTTTCTCCAAATTCTTCTCTCATGTAGGGAAAGATTTTGGATCAGGTTTTAAAAATATTAAACTAGGGAATTTACAGAGTTTGTATGACCTAGACATGAAAGAAAGATAAGAAGGAAGACTAACACACATGGTATTGAAACATGTCATGCTGCCTAAATGCTATGCATCTTTATGTGAAAAGCTAGCAGAGGAGACAGGGCTTATGAAGCTGAAATATGTGTATTTGAAAACTGGGAAAAGCTGTGATTTAGTTCTGGGAGACATTTGGAAGGCTCCTTCTCTTTAAAACAGAAGGTGCATTCCTCTTTAATGAATAGTGCTTTACATGGGGTACTGCTGTACACAAATTTGGTTTCTAGGTGATAAACACCCTAGTGAGATTAGCTAGAAGCTGAGCAAATGAGAATTAATACTGGACACTGCTGTTGGTAACAGATTTCTGCTCCTTTTCACGGATGTAATAAATTTACAAGCCTCACATTATGTGACAAACATGCAAACACCCTCCTCCTCCTAAAAACTCTCTAAGTAATCGTAATAAAATATTAAATAAAGTTATTTTCTGTCTTCAAAACTGTTATGTTTATACAAATTGGTAACACGCAAAATTTTCTGACAATTCTAGACATTTTAATACAGAAAATCCAAACAAATTCAAATTATTTTTAACAGGAAAAAAACCCCCAAAAACCTACATAGAGGACTTTTTCAAAAGAAATGCTAGAGGGTCATTTTAATAAGAAGTGCAAAGCAGTAAGCTATCAGTATGGTAATTAAAATCAATGAGTGTCCATAACCAGGCTTGAAGATGTGAAGAAGGTTAAAACTAATTAAAAACATCACAAAAGGTCTTTCTGTAACGATTGAAGAGATGCTTTGGTGGATAGCACTTCCCAACCTGATATCAAGGGAAAACAGGTTCAAAGGAACAAAAGTCCGTTATAAAAAGTGTAATTTTTTTTTTGCCCAGAGAGAAAGAAAACATCAGACTGTTCGAACATAACTTTATGTAGCTGGCATTCAAATATCATCAGTTCTTTAAATTTAAATTTTTGAACCTGTTTCTACTGAAATAAATGAGAATGCTTGTTTGGCATAGAAGGCTGGGATCAGAATCTACTTTTCCTGTTGCAGAAGGTGATACAATTATAAAAGCTAATTTAGATATTCATTTGCCATCTCAAAAAGAGTTGTGTTTTGGGATTCAGAACTATTTGTGAGGTCCTTATCTGCAAGCTGGACATGTTTGCCTGAGAGATTTAGGGCTTTTGAGTTTTTATGCTCTCTGTTTTACAGTTAGAATAATCCTATGTTCTGCATGCCATCACAGTAGAGAAAAAATTGGAAAAAATTACAATTAAAAAATAGTCAGAAATTAAAAATTTATTATTCTACCTAGGCCTTCTATCGCTAAATTTATTGTGGGGATTGTGGTTTCAATTTAAAAATAAAAAAAAAAGTAGTAAATTATAAATAACAGTAACAATTTACATTTGGTGGATTAAAGAGTTTAAAAGTATTTTTAATCATATCTTAATCCCATTAATTAAAGAACAAAACTTTATCCCTTAATGTAACCCTTTTAAGTTAGGAACTGTCTTGAAATCTTAGACTAATCTTTGACAACTTTCTCTTTATTACATTTTTAAACTCCCCACATCTGGAAAAACTGAACATGAATCTTAAATTCTTTTTTAACTACAAACCACTGCTCAGATAGTACATACGAAACCTGTTTTTTGCAGAAAACCTAAATCATATTTCTTTTGTTTTCCCTCCATCCCAGCAGTGTACTCCTCCAAGCAGAGTACATAGTTGCTCCTGAAAAAATTACACCTACCAACTGTAGTCATAAGGGTAAGTTTTGCTGCTTCTTATTCCGTTTGACCTTAGAGTCCTCACAGCTAGAAGAGATTCACATGCAGATCAAATTCCAGCTTGTGCATCCTCTGAGCTGTTTACTGTATTCAGGCAATTACAGCTGTGCAAACCCAGTGACGGCATTAGGGGGCACAGGTGCAAACAAGGGACTCATTTGGCCTGCAAAACCTGTGTTATTGGTGATAATAGATGGGATGGAAAGGAGCCAACGCGATTCTCAAATCACAGACCGCCTGTATAAGGCTGAGAAGAATATCCAAATGTTTACTTAAATGGGAGAATGTGGGATGAAGAAACTTCCATAAAAAATGAATGTATTCCCAGGGTATTTTTTCTCTTTACTTCTTTTCACAGAATCATTTTCTAAAGTAATAATGTACTTGATTAAATCAAGTGAAAATGCTAATGTATTAACCCCATGTCAGGCATGTACCAACATAATTTTTCATCATACTGGAATCATGGAATTAAGTAAGAAAGTGAAAGGCAGAAACAATTTTGTAAAAATGTCACTGGACATGCAAGATTTTTATTATGAAATAAAGAAAAATTTAGGGACAGTTTATTTTTACATCGTGGGTTAATTCCATCGTTTAAAGACAATGAGTATTGAATACTAAGACAGAGATAATTTGAAATGTCAAGAAAGGACAGACAACAAAAATAGAAGAAATCAGGTGAAAGGAGAAACACTTTGGTGATAAGCGTCAGTTTTGTGATCAAGCTGATTATTTAAATCTGGAAAGATTTAACTGGCTCTATACTTGGGACAACATTGCCTTACTGAAATATCTAGGGTTCTCACATATTTCAGATTTTATGAACTAACCTCAGTCTTCTTCTTTTCCTTTTTCTTTTCTTTTCCTTTTCCTTTTCCTTTTCCTTTTCCTTTTCCTTTTCCTTTTCCTTTTCCTTTTCCTTTTCCTTTTCCTGCAAAGCTTTGTTTTAGTCTATATATTAGATAAATGTTTGCATTCCTTTTCTTTTTACTATTCCCAGTTTCCTATCTTTGAGTTACTAAGACAAATATACATTTAAAGAAGGTCCAATTGTTCTTATTCTTCCTTTTGAAAGTAGCTAACAACAAATTTTGCATTGAACAAATGAGATGGGCACATTTGAAAATTTCTTGATTTTAATAATTCTTTCTCATAGACTTAACAGGTAAGTAGAAAGCATCTCTACTTTGAAAAATCTTTGTCTCAAATCTTGATTTTCCTCTGTTAGTGGTATTGGTCAAATATCTTTTTAAGTAAAGTTTTGAAATCATAGTGTTGGCTGAGATAATATATTGCAAGACAGTAACTATATTTGAATGAAGACAATTTCTCTGAAATTTAGAGGAATGTGTTGAAAATGGGATTTTAATATGCTAAATTAATTTGAAATCCAACATTTGTATTATTTGGGTCATTTAGTTGAAATTGCCATAAATTAAAATAATACCAAAACCAATAAATATTAGAGATTGCCAGTTATTAGCAGTGCCCTCAAATTAAAATACAGCACTTACTTATCCAAAGCAGTTTTCACCAAAGGTATTTCTGAAAAAAAATGCTTGGTTGTTTTATTACATGTTTTCTGGCATAATATGACCCCTATATCAAA
Source organism: Ammodramus savannarum pratensis (assembly GCA_020466415.1). Lineage (NCBI taxonomy): Eukaryota > Metazoa > Chordata > Aves > Passeriformes > Passerellidae > Ammodramus > Ammodramus savannarum. The sequence continues at coordinate 73,128,588 of JAHXMQ010012338.1, read as the reverse complement.
TAATTTGTTTTTCCAGTCAAATTATCCAAACAAGTGTTATTAGCAGGTGTGAAATAATTAAACAAATAAAGCAAGTTCTAAGGTATCAAAGTAATGAAAAATTATGAATCTATCCTTCCTTACAGAGCAGTAATATGTTTGGATAAATTCATAAGCTGGTGTGGGTATTGCTGTGCTCATATGAAAAGTATAATTTATGCATACTGGAGTACATAATCACCCGTATTCCACTCACTAATTCAAGGTAATTGATTTTACTTGAAGGAAGAACTGAGAAATCCTGTGTTTCTTTTGAAGCTTTGTCTTCCAGCTTCTTTGGGATTCTCAAGCAGAAGAAAATACTTAAGATTGAGATGAGAGACAGAGACAACTCTCATTTTGGAGCTCCTGCATTAATTCGTGAAGCTGTTCCCATGTAGTTAAAGTAATAAAGTAATAAAATATGTGGAAGTGGCTGGAAATTCACTGGGTTCATGCTGGTTAATTCAGGTTCTACTGAATCTGAGGTTACCTTGGGTTGTGGTTACATTGAAACTAAGGTCTAAAAAGGACATTTCAGGGTATATTGTCCAGGCAACCATTTGGGTATTAGAAATAGCAAAAGTTATTTGAATTCCTTATCCAGAATTCAGTTTAGTCAGTTGAATTGTAATATGTTGATTCAGTTCAGTATTTGTTTGGCCAGTTTGGTAAATATAGACAAATAGAAATAAATTTTAAAAATATATATGCATATAAATAAATATTTGACAATGTGATTCTTCCTGGAAAAAAAAAAAAAAGAATCTACAAGAAAGACTTGACAATGGACTAACATAATGGTCAATTCTGTGTCCTGGTATGTCCCTTTACTCCTATCCCCTTTTAACTGAGGAAAAACAATGTTATGAATTTCTAGACTGTAAGAAAATATACAAAATCTGCAAGAATCACAACATTTTTCTCTCTCTGTCACCCAAAAAATATTCTGAAGTAATACTTCATGAAGATTTTTTTAAAGCTTTATGCATTATAAAGAGTATTTTACTGACTGCCTTATTGAATCTGATGACATTTCTAATGTCCCTGGTTCTAAACTAGTTATTTTATTAATGCCTGATGCAGTCACCATATGTCTGTAAATATTCATAAAATTCTGAAGTACCTATTGAGATGTACTGACTTACTCATCCTCTTCTTATGACCTGGATATTTTATTTTTTCATGATGCTAAACACAAAGTTAATTCTAGAATTCTATTTTTAACATATTTGCAGCCCTTTTTTTTTTTTTTAATAGTAAAAAATCCTTTATTTGGTAGCTTATTTTTAAATATCAAGATTTTCACAAGCCAAGTTTTCTGGTGTTCCTGCAGATAGGAAGGACTACTATGGCAGAACTTTAAAAAGGATTTTTCTGTACACCCACAGAAAATTATTTCTGGAAAGATAAACATAATCATAAATAAAATTAAGCCAAGGACAAAGATAAGAACAAATTTGAGCTGCAACTTAGCTTCACTGAAGACTTTGAAGAAGTCAGAAATTTTCTATACATATATAATGAGAAATGAGGGAGAGAAAATTTACCTCCTATTTCAAAGAGGAGGAAAGACCATTAGTACAAAAGGATATTGCTGTTGACATTGCTTTGCTTCGGTTACAAATCTTGAAAAAGGGCACGTGACGTGTCACTCAGGACCATGCACCCATTTGTCATACTGGAAACAATCAAGAAATGTGTTTGTCAAAACAGATTGAGGGAGCTGTGCAACAGGATTAAACCATTAGTGATGACTCCGCTTTTAGCAATATGTGGCACATCTGAGAGAAAATATACCACGGAATTTCAAAGCAGTGAAAGGCTGTGTTCTATTTTTATCCTCTAACCTTTTCTACTGTAATTTTTCTATCTCAAAAAAATGTAGTTTTGCCTTAATTCTAAGTTCAGCTTAATTAGGAAATGATATGGTTGAGTTGCATTATTGTTAGAGGATGATATTAATCCTCCTCAGCCCATCACTTTAAAAAACAGGGGAGAAAAAATAGCAAGAAATACTTATGAGAAGGATTTTTTTCTGTGTGTACTGGAAGAACATGGACTTGTGAAAAAGAACAAAAAAAAAGTAGAGTAAAAGAAAGGTTCTATAAGGAACAATCAAAGGACAATCAAAGCTGACTTCATGTGGCTATGGTTATGTGAGGGAAATACGTTAAAAAGCTGTCAAAACTTAGATGAAGATGACTAACAAGAAAAAATACATAGAGTTGAATAAAATCTTATTAATTTCAAGCAAAGAAAATGAAAAGTTAGCTTCAAAGATATTACTTTGATGGCATGTGGGTAACCAGTGCCTGAGCTATCCTACAGTGGCAGAAATCTTTACAGATTTGAGTTTCATTAAATACAAAAGCAAATTTTGTCAATTTCTTTGTTTTAAAATTCAAAGAATGGAGGAAGTATCCTTCCTCTTCCATTTCTTATTCCTAGTAAAAGGAAAATTATTTTTATTTACCATCCTACAGATGGAGAAAACATTTGTTTTTCTGGTGAGGCAGGTCAACAGGAGAACTAGGAATGCACGCAAACTGACATCTTTGCAATTACCTAACAATGGAATGTTCACTTTACCCCGATTCCTGTACAGGAAACAGAAGCTTCAGCTCAAACACCAGTGCTTGCAATCAATCACAACAGCCGCTGTAGAAGGAGGCTATTACTGAAGATCTCTGGCTGAATTTTATTTCTTACTTTTTATTTCTTTTACTACATTTCTTTCACTAGAGTGATAATTTCACATTGGGTTATTCATGTTAACACTGCCATTCTGACAGTTGGGTCAATTAAATTTGAGTTGTACAATTACTGAACTAACATGTTCATTTCACTTATGTGCTGTATCTTTATTAGCATAAAAAAATTCCTAAGGAAAAGCTCAATAAAATAATTTCATACCTGTACACTGAAAAAATAAAGTAGATGTCAGTTTTTTGGGTCTACACACTTTGTAGTTTAAAATTTCCTATTACCTTGTAATTCTATTACAAGGAACAGTTTACTGACAGCATTTTAAAGCTTAAATAAGAATTGTCTTGCCTTCTCTTGTCTTCCTCTGTTTTCATGAAGGATGTATTATGGTCATACAAAAGGAATAATCTGACAGGCAAGTCACAAAAATAAGATGGTTTTCATCATAGAAATGTAAAAGAGTAATACTTTGTTCTCAGTTTCTCTAAGAAATGGAGTAAAGCTCATAAGTTTAACAAGTTCTGAGAAATAGAAGTTTCACCACTATTAGGTATCTTGTGAGATATCAGGGACTGGGTCAAAAATGTTTCTCTAGGTCCCTTTCTGAAGAATAATTGGGATGAAATAAAAAATATTTATTTTTAAACATTTTTAATGTATTTCTAAAACATAAATAAATAAACAAAATTTTATATGTAAAACCACTAACATGGATCGTGGAGGTTATCTGTCTTCTAATGCTCTGCTTCTCAGGAAAGATCCAACCACACGTATTGCTCACATTTCCCTTAAAGAAGTTCCATGGAGTAAAAAGCACCTGAAATTTATCTCTGTCATATAGTACCTTTGTATATAGCGTCATACAGTGACTTTGTAAAACAAGAGTCATTAAAAAACTGATTGTATTGAGCAATTCCACTGAATGCAGGTGAAGGAATTCCCACTGACCTCTGAAATTATAGTATGCCCAAGAAAGCATTATTTTTATCCATTCTAGGTTTCTATTTCAGTAGATTATTTCAACAGCATACACATTAAAAAAAATAATTCCTTAGCATAAGTGCTTTTGGCTTTAAGATTCATGAGCTGTAATCACCTTTTGAGTTATAGTCCATTAACACCTACACTAAAATCCTCTGAGTGTAGTCTAAGACTTTATAATAGAAGGTTTATAGCATATTCTTACCTGTACATGAAACTGGAATTTTATACAATAATGTAGGAAATATTATCATAACAAGCAAAATAACTAGTATCTTCAATCAAAAAGAAGCCTATTGAAGCTTTTTTCCCCCTTTGATATAAGGTAATAGTCTGTATTACTCTGCTCCTTCTAATGATTATAGAGTGGGCCTCAGAGAGAAATCTGTCCATTCACTGACAGCTGAAGTGGAAACCTTTGAGTCTTATACCAGAAAGGAATACAAATGCTGAATCAAATTAACAGTTCTATGTGCTCAATGTCTGTGTCTAATCTTTTATGACAGCTGGTACCTGACAGTGAGTTATTTTACCTAGTCTCTGCTTCACTAGCTGTTCAATAAGCCTTTTCATGGAACTGAGATTTGCTGAGTAATACAGTTCCCCTATCTTGGCTTCTTATTCTACTGCAGAATTGAGTTGAAACTATTTCCATTTCTATCAGTGCCATACAGATTTGAAAAGAAACAATTGTGTTGTGGCTGAAATACTGGTAGAAGGTCACCTAGGGTAAAAAAAGTTTAGGTAGTCAACCTCGTACAATGCAATTACTCTCATCACAAGCGAGGGGGAACACGAGGGGGAAAAGAAAAAAAAAAAGGCAAAACCAGCCTCATTTCTCTAAGTCACTGAGATGGGAACTGCAAAAGAGTAAGTACTGCAGATACAAGTACAAACACAGACTATCCTGAGGGGTTAGAGAAAAAGGGCCTAAATATAAAGTACTTGAATATGTGACCTGTTTTCTATAAGGTTCTTTACTGAGGTTAGTAAAAGCTATGAAGTTGCTTAAAATTTTTAAGAAATCTCCTTTTTGCTTTATTCTGTTAATTATGACTACCAAACCATTTTTTCTATTACATTTATAACCTGTAGTATAGTCAGATCAAAAAATATAGGAAGGTTTTTCCTAGTTTCACATGTCAATATTAGTAGCAACAGGAGAAGAATATACAGTAAGGTCAAATATACACCAGTGCTCATTAGTAGATTTTCAAGTGTTTTACAAAGTGACAAAGTCCTCTGAATATCTAATACTGTGAGAACCACAGTTTGGTTGTGTTCTGCTGAAACATCTGTGTGCATCTGTAGTGTGTTTGCTCTTGATTTTTGAAACTGTTAAGGTCCCTTTCTCTGCCTTTGCTTTTTCCTGCTGCCTTTGCTAGAGGACAACATGTTGGTAAGTTTTGTTGAAAAATAAAGAGTCTTCACTTAATCACTCGAGAAAAGAAGAAGGGAATATTGTTCATGAAAAAATGAGTGGGCTCCCTTACATCACCCCATGCTCCCAGCTTCCTGGGGTTAGAAGCTGTGGTGTGCTGCACCAAAATGTCAGAATATTCATTAACACTACATATTCAAAATGTGAACTCAAGCTTAAAAAAATAAACTTGGAAAAATGTAAGAAAATGTTGGGAAAGCCAGGTTTAAAGTCAGTGGTGTAAAGAAAAGCATAGTAGCAGTCATGCATGTGTGGTAAGAAATGCAAACAAGTCTAACCTCTTTGCAGCAGTAAGTCATTGATATTAAAGTTAAATCCCAGAGATCTTTTATTATTGTAGAAATGTTTTAAGGGAAGGAAGGCCTCTGCAAGTTTATATGATAAATAAATAAAAATGTGCTGAGAAGGAAGATAAAAGACAACTGTCTGGAAAAAGAAAGGATTCATACAAGTGACCAAACAGCTTCTTAAATTCTGGAGTTGACTGCACTTGAAATACAGTGTCCTACTAGAATGTACTTGTTTTATTTGGCTTTTAGGTCAAAGCTAACCTGCACATGGCTGCTTAGGCTATGCCAACACTAAAAACCAGCAGTACCACAGACAGTTTCTGGGCACTGCTACGTGACCCTCTGTGTTGTTCAATTCTGAGAATATACTTTTCACCTATGTTAAACACTGCCCTCTCAAATTATCAGAACCAGTGTCTTGACAGTTAAGAATTTCCAGGACTAGTTTTAATGAGCTGTTTGCATGCATATACACTGATTTTGAAATTAAGAAAGTATCACATCATAGAATGTCGACATCATTTAAAACTAAAGTGCTGGAAAGTGATTTCAGGCCTACCTGCAGTTTTGTAGATGCATTCAATCACATTACTAGGCATTGTTGTGATATCCATTAAGAAAATAAAGGTGTTTCCTAACTAAAAATCTTCTTCCTATGCAGATTATACTGAGTATGATAGAAAGAAAAATCAAATATATCAGATCCATGACATATTTTTCCATATAAGAAAAAGTTAAATTACATGCGGGTCCTCACAGGTAGAGATCTCGATAGATTAAGTGGGTTTGTAGTCTTAGAAGCTGCAAATGGAAGCCACCAGGCAGGAAGACATTGGAAGCCATCCATGTGTGTCTGACATCCAGTTTGAGGTAAGGTATTTTCAGCTGCAGAAAACTAATTTTCTGAGGGACCCTCAGAGGATATTATGTACCTGTGTTACTGCCACTGGATAACCAGCCTCAGAGACCTAACAGCAAGCCTGTCCTACAATTCAGCTCCAAATGTTACTGGAAAAGTGTTTAAAATAACTCTTAGATAAATGCTGACATTTTCAGAGAACATTCTCATTGTTTCTCTCTGAATGTAATTCCTTTACTAATTGCTACTTTTACATTACTAAGAAGGTGTAAATGTTACTTTCACAAATAACATTTGCAGATTTCTAGTTTTTATAACTTTGACTTCCCTAGATAACTTAAAAGTTTTGTGCATAGTTGCAAACATAAAAAAAAAGCACTTTGCAGCAACAGAAATAAGTAAAGAAATTATATAATTTTTAATTTACTATATCAAATCATGTGTTTGTGGTAGGTTTAAAAATATAGACAGTTACTCTTGCTATGAACTCTGTGAACTGTCTCACTCTGAACCATTGGTAGTCTATGATGAGAGTCTCCTCATCTACCATTGATGAGAATTTATTAAAGTTTACCTGCATTGCTATTCTCTATCAGGAGGAGCTGATTTGCTATAATCCTGGTAAGAAAAGCACTCAGACTCTGTAAAGCACCATTTAAAATGCTGTGTATCAGAGCTAACACTATAAAGAAAGAGGGTAGAGTGTAGATAACCTTATGACCTCTAAGGTGATGGAAACCTTGAGCCGTGCTGCATCAAACAGGTTTATGGTCAGAGCACAGCATTCCAAGCAGATCCTGTCCATGTGAAGCTTTGCCCATTTTGTTAATTTAAATTCTTATAAAATCTTTTTGGAAGAAAACTGCTCTGTATGTTATTTATTCTATCCAACCAAAAGGATATTCATATGTAGGAGAAGATCAAGTTCAAGACTATATTAGGAACCTGAAGGGACACAAGTGAATGAGACCCAATGAGATTCATGGACAGATCCTGAAGCATCTAGTGGACAATGTAGCTAAAGCACTATCCATCATATTTGAGAAATCCTGATAGTCCAGTGAATTTGCCACTGACTGGTGAAGGGGAATTATAACCCTAATTTTTAAAAAGTATAAAAGGAAGAAAAAGGGAACTGCAGGACTGTCAGTTTCACCTCCATGCCTGACTCAATCATGTAGCAGATTATCCTGAAAACTGTGCCAACAAAAAACACAGCATCACTAAGGGAAAACTGTGCCTGCCAAATTTGGTGTTCTTCCACAACGGGATTACAGAAATGGTGGATAAGGGAAAAGCAGTTGAGGTCATCTACTTAAACTTGTACACAAAATTTGACTCGCTCTCGCAAGACATCTTTGTCTCTAAGCTGAAGACATGAGTTTGACAGATGGATTTATCAGTAAACATTTAAAGAGCTGGTTGGATGGTTGCACTCAAAGAGTTGTAGTCAACAGCCTGGTGACAAGTGGTGTTCATCAGAGGTTGGTATTGGGACTGGTGATGTTTAACATCTTTGTTAGCAGCATGGACAGTGGCATTGAGTGCACCCTCAGCAAGTTTGCCGACAACACAAAACTGTGTGGCACCATCAGCACACTGGAGAGAAGAGATGCCATCCAGAGGGGACGTGGCATCCAAGTGGGCCTGTGCAAACCCCATGAAGTTCAGCAAGGACAAGGTCAAGACTCTGTAGGACAAGGAAGAATGGTTTCAAACTGAAAACTGGTAGGTTTAGATATTAGGAAGAATTCTTTACAGGGGTGAAGCACTGGAACAGATTACCTATAGATATCCATTGTGGATGTCCCATCCCTGTAATTTTTTAAGATCAGGTATGATGGGGCTTTGAGCAACTTATTCTAGTGGATGATGTCCTTGCCCATGCCAGGGTGTTTGGAAATCCATGATGTTTGATGCCTCTTCCATCCCAATGATTCTGTGTGATTCTCTATGATTATATATGAGAACTTCTTTTAGATAAATGCTAAGACATGTAGAAAGTGCAATTGCCTCTATTTGGTAGCTACCAAGTAGAAGCACCTTCCCTAACCCTACATTACTGTCCACTGACTGAGTTTATCCTGGGGCCAACTGATTTTTGCTACACAACACACACCTGAAAGCCAGACTGTATTTGCACTCTGACACAGACAGAATTGTCCCTACTCTGGTCACTGAGTCTTGAAAGGTCTTTCAGTCTTATGATCAAGAACCGTAATACTGTATCAAAAATTTCCAGTAAAAATGTATTGCAAAAATTTCCATAATAAATATATGTTTTTAGGATGAAATAGATGGATTTTTTTCTTTTACTGGCTGACCTTCTATTTTATGCAAATAATTGAATTGAAGAAACAATTTTTCAAGTCATACTTTAGCAGTAGAAACATTCCTCTAAAAATAAGCACAGTTAAAAATAATGCCTCAGTATCAGAAGTGGATTTATAGAGTGGCAAACTACAATGACGAACATCTATGGAACTGGATACATTTCTTGACTTTAAAAAAAAAAATAAATGGTTAGTCTAACTAAAACTGCTGTTCAAGAGATCAGAGATTTCTGTGTTGGTCTGCTTTCCAAAGATGAATGAAGCTCATCTGGACACTCACTTGAAATATACTGGGCATTTCAGATTACAGTGTCAAGTAATATTTCTACCAGCACTTTGAACAGGTCATTACTTCTTTTCTGTCTTCTCTCGTTTTAGTTTCTTCTTTTCAAACAGAGTTTTTTGAAGCACTAAATGTAATTATGAGTCTCACTTTGACAAATGTGTCTGTTTCTGATTAGAAGAACATTACTGATAAAATGAGGTTAAAATCAGAATAATTATCTCTGAGGCTGTAAATATTTCATATTGTATGAGATACATTCTTCATTCCAGCTTGATTTTTGTCTTGATGTTAAACGATGTCAAACTCCTCTACAATTTTGAATAAAGCACTTGTCATTAACTCTTTCTGAAGAAAAATAGCAGTATATTTTAATGTTTAAAGATTTAAACTACTCACTAAGCAAAAGCAACCCATGAGCTATGAGAATTTTACCTTACTAACTCCATGATGACATAGCTATGGAATTAATGTATTCTCAATGTAATCTTCTCAGACCTTCAGTTTAATATATTACTGATTTGCTTAATATTCCTCATTGAGTTGTTTAAACACTTCTGGGAAATTTTAACTGATATGCATTTTTCTATTCTGATGTAATAGTCTTTTGTCTGCAATTAAAAATTATTTCATTTTATTTGATTTTATTCAATTTTTTAAATAATTATTTTATTGTTATGTGAATATGTGTTGGATATATAGGGGACTACTGATGCTTAAAATAAATTTATTTTTTGCATTTATCAGTTGAAGCACAGTTGTTAGTATACATTTTGCATGTAAACAAAGACATTTGCACTTAGAATCTCTAAATTTGAGGTTCTTTCACTGAGTGCTTGAAATTCATAAGACATTTTGTTACACTGTGAATCTCTGGAAAACTGAGTCACAGCTGACAAAGTTTATCTGCATTTGATTTGACCTCCCTTGGACATATTGATCAAAGAAAATTTTCTAAATATGGTCACTGATAGAGTTAATTATTAATTAAACATTAATCTGTTCTAGCACTGATTTACATTGGTTCAAAGTCAAATATCAGAAATAACAGAAAATAACAAATATTTTATAAGAGTAGAACAGCTGCAAAAAAAAACAAAAAGAAAAGAAAAAATCAGTATATGAATGGCAAATGACAACAGTCCAGTTTGAAGGCAGAAACAGTAGATAGGGCATTAATAGAGGAGAGAGAAGGGGTGGTTTTATTTGGTTTGCACTGTTTGTTTATGAAACTCTTCAGTTGCCTGGACTCAGAATCATGGATTTTAAACTAAACACCCAAAGCAACTGAGAAATACTTAACTCAGTAGAATAAACATTTTAGATAAAGCAATCCACCTTTAAAACAGTCTGAAATTTTGGTACCAGGTATTATCTGGGAAGATTTCTTATAAGATGTTTTAAAAAAAATTTCCATGTGTTTATTGTGCAGAGACTAAATCAGACCAGCTTTTAGCCTCAAAGTTATCTGCTAAAATAAAGGCAAACAAACCCTACATATTAATGAATTTTTGAAAAAAAATATCCCTCACCCATATCTTCGTCTACAAATCTACCTTAGTCTTACCTGCAATGAAACTCAATTGATAATCTGATTAAAACTCCAATACTTTTGCAGTGTGATTATTTCAGTAAATTTACTTTTAAGGAATATAATTCTACTTTCTTAATCATTTTAATCTGAATATATTAGAATGCAATTTATATTCTTCAACTCCAATTTCTATTTTATGGCCTTTTAATCTTGAACACTGAAATATATGTATCTATAAAATACCAATAAATTCATACAAAGAGCTTAAATTGCAGCATGCGAAATTATAAAAAAGTGCTTTTAACAAGAAGAGCTAAAATAAAAGGAATGTGCAAAACAACGAAAATCTTTCAAATATTTTGTTTTTAAACATTTTTAATCATTGAAACATTCAGAAAATCTGAAAGATTAATTTAAATAGCTTTAAATTATTTTTTCAGGGTTTGTGGGAAGCATGCCACCTCTAATATTATCTATATTATCATAAAAATATCTTTTCTTATATCTATGAAATATGTCCTGGGAATAAAATAATGAAATAATATAATATAATATAATATAATATAATATAATATAATAACAATAAAATAACTCTAAAATTAGGAAATATGCAATTATAGATATTTTTTAAAGAGAACTGTTTTATTACCATAGTTTATACTAAAATATTAATATTAAAGTGATTTCTAGAACAATGCTAGTATCTAGTTTCCTCTTTGCTTTTCATATTTTGAGTCAATGACACTGTATTATGTCCAGGGGATCATACAAAACTTACCTTTACTTCAAATTTAGATGTGTATTCAATTTTAAGCATAGTTACATTAAATTTTACTTGCATATTTCCAAGAGCATTATCTAAATATAGTCTTGAACTTCTGTGAACACTTGAAACTGAAGTCAGATTATATATCCGATAATAGCAATACAACCTACAGTGAATTTGAAAGAAAAATTCACTTGGGTGTGCTGTTGTGACTATTTATTTATAAAACTTCAGGCCCATGAAAATTACTTCTGTCCTACTGATGAATCTGACATCTTGTCTGTGGAAATAATGAGAACCAGTAAGTAGCTGTTTGAGTGTTAGATTATATCTAAACATGAGCAAACATATCAAGGAAGAGAAAATAATTTGATACTGTCCAAGACAGAAGCTTTAACAACAAAAAGAAATATTTGATAGAAAATTCAGACTTTGCTTCCCTAATGCTAGAAATAATATGTCACTGGATTATACAGATATTTCCATAAGCTTTAGATTCTTTGAATTAAATTAAATGGTAAGAAAGATTAAATAAATGGTAAGAAGGATTATACTACAAGGTAGTCCAGGTTTAATCAGATAATTTATTAAGTAAACAATAATTAGAACAAAAATAATTAGAAAGGTTGTATGATATTAATTTCATTCTCCTTAATCTAAGATAGATAAAAGAAAGAAGGTCTATGCATGTGTGGATTTAAGGAAAATTAGATACCAATATCCTGAAGTCAGATCTCATTTGGGCTGCCAGGAACCTTGTAAACTTCAACTGAGTGAAAAGCAAAGTCCTGACTGAGGGAAGGAAGTCCTTGCAGCAGAGTAGGCAGGAGATTGCTTAGTTAGGGAGCCTTCCTGGAGAAAAGGCCTTGTGGGACAGTGGCTGAATGTGAGCCCCCAGTGCACTCTGGCAGCAGCCAAGGTCAGGAGCCTCCCAGCCTGTATGAAGTGCAACACAGCCAGCTGGTCAAGGCAAGTGACCGTCCACCTCACTATTCAGCACTTGTGGGATCCATTGTAAATGCTGCACCTTGTTTTGGGCTGCCCAACACTAGATGGACATCTACAAACTGCAGTGTGTTACAGGGCTGCCAGGGGGTTCGGGAGTTTTCAGGGTGAAGAGAGAGACGAGAATGCTGACCTCATGTTCAGAAGGCTTGATTTATTATTTTATGATATATATATTGCATTATGACTATACTACAAAGAATAGAGAGGAAAGTTCTCAGAAGGCTAGCTAAGCTAAGAATAGAAAAGTAATGATGTTGTAGTGTGTGTGTTAAGTTTATTGTATTACTCCCCCATTTTATGTATTGTTTCCCCCTGTTTAATGTAAATGGTTCTGCCCTCCCCAATTTTCCCACCTCTAGCCCTGTCCTTCATTATGTTGTCATGGCAACTCCCACCCTTTTTATTGTCAGTCTTTTAGGTTATATAATTCCTCCTCCCTCTTATCTCCTTATAAGTAAAACTTACCTCCTCCCTGGGCCCAGTCAATCACCCCCTTCCACTCCTCCCGGGTTTCCAGAATCTTCTCCTCTGTGGGGATTGTGGTTGGCTGTGGTCCCGGGGCCCCTATTTTACTTTATACCTATTGGTTTGTCCCTTATGTCCATTATGTTAAGTTCATCCCTTCACCCTTCCTTATTGGATTTCTGTAATCCCTTCCCATGTACACTCCTTTCCCTTAATACCTCGCTTCTCCCGCCCCTCAGGGCCATTCCGTGGTTGGTGCTTGTCAATAAACCGACTTCACCCCCAGAGAGTGTGCGACTCCTCTCCTCCCACCGGCAGCGAGTCCAGTCCGCAAGCCATCCCAGCCCGAGGCCATACAGACGCCGAGGGGGGCTGGCTGTTTATGCAGTTAGGTGTCAGCCACTACCTTCTGCTAGACGGACACTGACCTTATTGGCCACATACACCTCGCTGCAGAATGAGTAACAAAGTTGTGTGTCCCGGCAGAAAGCGAGAAGAGCTCTGCCGTAAGTGGTCAGTAAATCCAAACATTCACCCGAGACCAATCACAGAACCACCTGTTGCATTCCACAGCAGCAGATAAGCATTGTTTACATTTTGTTGCTGAGGCCGCAGCTTCTTAGAAGGGGGAAAAATCCTAAAGAAAGGATTTTTCACAAAAGATGTCTGTGACAGCAGTGGGTTCAGCAGAAGCAACCCAGATGACCAGAGCTGAAGCACTTGCTGTGCCAGCAGAGAGTTTGGGTCCGTTCAGCCTGCAGAAATAACACCAGTAGGATATTATTGTGAGGCACCCACTGTTCATGAGGATGTTCTCGAGCAAAGAGTCAGGCTTTCCACAGCAGATCTGAGAGAGAGGTTGAGTGATGACAGCCATAAAGAGGAGACCTAAATATAAAAAATTAAAAAGGTTGTAGCTATAGAAACAGTCAAGGACCAGAAACAAGAAAAGTTTTCCATTATCCATCCTCAGAAGTTTTCAAGACCTAACTAGATACAGCCATGAGTAACCTGGTCTGATTTCAGAACTGATTCTGCTTTGGAGCAGAAAGTTGCATTAAAAATGTCCTTTCCAAACTTCAAATGCACTATTCCAAAATTTCAAGCCCAAAAAATAGCCTAATTTGTGTTGGTAGGAAAATGGTGGTATATAAAGAAAACTAATATTTTGTTTAATTTTTTCAATAGCTAAAGAAATATATCAGTTATTCTCGCACAAAACAGTTTTTATAGCTATATGCAATGTGAAGACGTCAGTGAATCTGCTTACTTTGAATAGACATTGAGAAATCAGACATTTGTTCAAAAATTTGAATATCTTCCTCTTTTTTTGTCTTGGCAGTAAGAGAGCTTCCTGCTGCTTCTTTGGTGACACTTGACAGTAAAGTAGGGTATGACTTAGACTTTCTGTTTCATCTTTAAAAAATCCCCAAACATTAAATTTCAAATATGAATTTATAAAGGTCCATTTTCTGCTTTCATAAATGACATGAATATTTTCATTTAAAAAAGTTTTAAACTAGTATAGCATTGTCAAAAACTCTACAGTATGTATTAAGCAAATATTAATAAAAATGAAATTCAAATTAATAAGAATGAGATACAAACCTTTGCTTCAGGAATATTCCATTTGATGTTTTTACTCAATAATTAAAGACATGACAGAAGTTCTCCTTCCAGGAGGAAAGGAAGTAACTTGTGAATGTAAGGAAGGAAGTAAATTGTGAATGTCAGATTGTGGCAAGTAATTATGTATATGTGCAGGTGAGTAAGTGTCCAGCACTGAAACTCTGAATTTCAAAGCAGAAACCTCATACTTGCTAGCTAAAATGGGTAGAGGCTGGCTCTACTATTTGTATACTGGGATTAAACAATAATGTGATATCCTGAACCACCAGTTAGGGAGGTGATCACATATAATACTTCTGTATATTGACTATTTAGAATAGAAAAACCTGGTGTTTGAGGCCAAAATATGAAGTAAACTCTGAGGAAAGATCCCCGAAATCAGAGTTGTGTGTGGATATGAAAGTCAAGGTGGCCTCAGGGACCGAGGCCAGTGTGACCAGTAGCACTGTACATATCTGTAGTGAGCAGCCTTCCTGTAGGAAAGGGAAGCTGAGACCTCATAAACACAGTCCTGTGTTTACTGAATGCATGTGCAATGCAAATAAGTGGGATCAAAGCTCTAATCTTGTTGGTTCTCAAATACATCCCGTTATCGAAATCTACTATGGGCTGTCAATTCTTTTATCTTGCCTGTGACATCCTCATCATGTTTTTTGGTTTGGAAGTAACGACAAAATACAAATTTATCAGATTAAAACTTTGAAAATATTGTTCAAGACTGCTCATGATTTTGAGTGTGAGTTATAGAGTGTATGAATTCATTATGTCAAAATACAATAGTTTGAAAAACAAGAATTTTGATTTCTGTTTACTCTCTGGAATTAACTAAAGACAAAATTGCAAGCACTTCAGAAATTCAGGGGGAAATTTCTCACTTTTTTCATTCAGTCTTTTTAGTAAATTCAATAACATTTTCTATATAGAGAGCTTGACTATTTTAACTGCTTAGTCAACTTCTCCATTTTGAGAATTTTTTCTTTTGATTTTATATAGTAAAATGGTAGTATCTATCTATCTAAAAAGCAAAAAATAAAGTGAGTGAAAGGAAGAGTTCAAGACAGTTTTAATACAAACATTACTTAATTTAACTTCAAAATAGAATTTATTCCTTATTAGAATGAGTCATTATTTTCTTTAAAGGAATGCCTAATATGACTTTCTTTATGTCTGCACATAACTCCTAATACAAGAAAACTATTCTTCTTAAATGACATTCAAACACTGTTTTTTCTAATATTTATTTCATCTTAAGACAACAATATTTAGAAAGTTTTACAGAGACTCTAGATGTACCTTACAGAGGTGTTTTCAAGATTAATTGATGTTCTAAATAGTGGTAATAGTCTTCAAGTAAAATTCTTCACTTTGCATTTATGTTATCATTAATTTTACCAAGTATTATAGAATTATGCTCACTGATGTAGAACTTGACGAAAAGCTGAAACCTGATCACAAATATTGCTATCATATTCTATTTTTTTAATATTGATTTAGGTACAAGACCTAAATGCGCAAGTTTAATGTTATACAATATTTTTTATTTATTTAAAGGGGTAAGTGATTAAGTGATAGGGAATAAGAAATGGCTAGCCATTTCTAAGAGCTAAGAAACAGCTCTTAGAAATGGCTAGACATTCAAATGTCCAACATAAACGTATTGTGGGAAAAGATTCTTAACATCTAAGAGAAGAATATTTTTTCTATGTTTTTCGAAAGGCATGCATATTTTAACTGGAAACAAAAACCTGAATCAAGACCAATCTTCATTTGAAGAGGTGATGATGGGGGTATTTTGCATTTAATTTGTTTAATTTAGAAGTCTGCTTCAAAACCATTTCCTTTGGAGGACTATTTCAGGAAAATACCATGGTCATTACTGAATTTTCACCAACATGAGCATTCTGTTCACACATAAACACATCAATCTAGATGCTCAAGGGTGTGTATGAATGAAAACTTTCTGTAGTCATCAAAGAACTGGAAAGATGTAAAGACCAAAACGTCGACTCTATAGACCATCCTAAGGCTATGATGTTACAGTTAGAAGTAGATAGGTAGAGGTAGTTATTTTGCTTTCTGAAATGCAACTATTTATTTCTGCAATGCAGCTGTCATGTGTCTGTGTTGGTAGAGAACTTCATAAGCATCCTTATAATTCATCTTCAACAAACCTTTGGGATTCGAGGCAGAACATTTATTTTGTGACTTCTCCATGTTAGGCTGAAGTGTTTAAATGTTTGATGTGCAGGAATAAAACAAAAAAAGCCTGAATAAAAACCAGGTTAAGTTAGTAATGTGTCACATACCACTCAGCAGAAGTAACTATTCCCCTTGTAAAAGAGCAGTGCAGTGGCAAGGATAAAGGTTTTATCCACAGACCTTGTTCCCTTGATCTTTGGGAAAGATTCCACTTTCTTTAAGATTTTTAGATCTTCTACTGCTTCAGTGGAAGAAGCAGTCAGATTTCACTCACATCTTTGCTCCCCTCACCTATATTTGAAATCTTTTTCACTAAAATAACCATTTAACTTGAGCCTTCTTTCTGAACAGTCACCAAAGCAAACAGTACATTTTGGGACTTGTGTCACTTGTTCCTCTGGAGTTGAATTGTATGCGGACTATGTCTTTGGCATTATAACATAAAATTGAATTTTTTCTTTCTGTGATTTAACTGTATCCTATTCTGTGAACACACAAACTGGATTATGGTCCCTGTAGAACATAAAGACAATTGTACATAATTTTTAAAATCCTACCTTAGTGAGGAATAAAAGAGACATCAACATATTGAGCCCTGTGGAAATGGCCACATCTGTGGAATAGCATTAAAAAAGGATATAGCAACCTGATTCTCTGAAACCTTTAGACCTTTAGAAGGCATCTACTCTTCAATATTTTTTGTTGCTTTCTTTTGTTATTTTTTTTCTTTGTTTTCCTAAATATTTTCTGAAATCTTTTTTTGTAATGTTAAAGTGTAAACTGAATGGCACTTTGCATGCTTATGCAGAATAATGACTTTTCTCCTTAGAAAATAAATACAATATGCAAATTTAATCCTGTGAAACAGGTCTCTGCATTGTACTGCTAGGCCTATAAATTAACAGCTATTTGCTCCTGGACTTCCTTTACAATACATGGTGAAAAATATCCAATCATTGTCTACCTTATCCAATAAAAGTTCAAGCTCTCATTGTCCCTAATGGAAGAAGAACAGGAAGAAAATATTTTTCCTTTCTATAAAATCTGTTCACCGTTTAAAAATTAGATAAAAAAATCAATGTTTTATTAGGCCTAAGATAATGTAATTTAGTAGCTGAAGTGATTCAAGCATGCACAGGGAAGAAGAGATATTAGGTTTTGATGACTGTATTCAGGCTTTTGATATTAAATAGTCATTGAATGAGATAAATATGCAATTTTTGATGTCAAAGAAGAGAATCAGGAGTTCTCATTAAAAAGAAAAAACTATTAAGTTCTAGTCTTATTCAATTTTTCTTGCTCTGTGAGTTGGAAAATCTGGAATTATCTTCAGTAAGCCTATAATCTGATGGATAGGGCATGACTTTGCTTTATTGGAGGCAGGAGAGAAGGGAAGAGAAAGGAAAAGAAGATATGCAACTCTGTTCCCCCAGGCAAAAAAGACAGATGATTGTGGATAAAACTGGTTCCAAACAGTTTTCTCCTGCAGTCATATTTCAAAAGTCACCAATGGTATCATTGCATTGTTCAACCAATTTTTTTTTTATTTTGGAGTGTAAGAATATGAGAGTTTAATGAGATTGATATCTCAGCAAGTCCAGTAATATTTTTTTTTGTCATCCGTCAATATGAGGAATGAATTGAAGATTGCAGATAAACTAAGAATAACTATCTCTTGAACTTTAAGACAGTATTACAACAAAACTGAGATCCCCTGTAGTTTCTATACAGGGATGTTTCTGAAGTTGGTCAGGATTAACATGGATTTCAAAACTGCAGTCATTCAAAAACATCCATATTCTACCTAGGTTATTCTTTGGGTGTTTAAATTGTGCATCTGGATCTGACACTAAGTGGTTTGCCCAAGGCTAACAGCAAGTTAGAAGCAGAGTTTGGATTACAGTTCAGAAATTGCTGATCACCTGCCTCATGATCAATCCATCAAATGAGGCTGAATGGAAAAACGCATCTCCAGCTGTTACAGAACACATGCTGTTGTAAGAATTAAAAGGAACCAGCTGTCTATAGCCCCTGAGAAATTTGAATAGACCCACATTTTTCCACACAATCATGCTGTAATTACATGTCACCCCAGGTGTTCTCAATATGATTACTCCCTACAAAACTATAAGTGAGACACAAGACAGACCATACAGCTGCAGGAAAAATAATGAAGCAGCGGGGTTTCTCTTTTTCTGCGTGTGTTGCTTTGGTGCTGTTTATACAGCCAATCTGTTCCCTGGGACTGCTGAGAGAGCCCTTATGGTCCCAGGCACCCAGGGACCGTAGATGCTGACCTATATAACTGGAACATGAAATCAAGCTGCTTTTTTTGACAAAGATATCTATCATATATTTACTTTGAAAGCTACTCTGAAAGGTACAAGCCTTTTAAGGGAAGAGCATGCCAAGATGAGGAAATAGGAAGATAGGAGCAATAAGATTTGTATTATTTATAGCAATTTCAAAGACATCCTTTATATATACAAAAATTAATGTGTATTTTAATATTATTGCCTGTTTTATGTCTGAATTCTAATTAGAAATCAAGTAATTCAGTTCAAAGCTTGGGAAGTAAGGAAAAAATTAGTTATCTTGCATATTTCTAAGGGAAGACGTGTTTTTCAAATACTGCTAAATTCTACCAGGCAAGGAATAGCCAAGGTAGAAACAGTGAGATGGAAGTCTTAATATACACTTTGACTTATCACATACTTTCTGTTGGTAAATATTTAAATAGAGATAATGAAGGACTTCTGATGCTTAGATGGGAATTCTGATATCTGTATTCTGCTTATGAAGTTAAACTGTGATGATGTAAAACTTCATTGGCAGTCTGCTAACATTGATCAGGAGCTGTAAGTCAGGAAAGTTTATCATAAGAGGTAATGACGCAGGGCACGGTGCTTTTTGGTAGAGAAAAAAACATGATGTGTTCCCTTTCTAAAACTTTATTAAGGACAAGGATACAGATATTGTCATAAAATGCAGCATGGGCAGTTTATATGAGATGAAGGCAACAAAGTCAGCATTTAATGATTTTCTGCAAGTTTTTAAAATAGTCAGCCAGTTTACAGAAGGAACTTTTGGCGTAAACTGAGGAGATGCCTTTACAGCTTTCAAGCTAAATATGAGCAGTTCCATGAAGTCTGTGGTGGGTTGACCCTGTCTGGGACCCAGGTAACCACCAGGCTACTCTCTTTTCCCTCCTCAGCTTGGACAGGGAAGAGAAAATATAGAAAAAGGCTCATGGGACAAGATAAAGACAGCGAGAGATCACTGACTGGTTACCATCGTGAGCAAAACAGACATGGAAAAAAAAAAAAATTATTACCAATTTAATTAGAGCCTGATAATAAGAAATGAAAAAAATCTTAAAAACACTTTATCCCACAACACCATCTTCCTGTTCTCGACTGAAGACCTTATTTCCTGTATGTTTTTCCCTCCAGCCCATCATGGGAACAAGGAGTGGGGGCTGTGATCAGTTCCTCATACACTGTCTCTGCCACTCCCCCCTCAGGACTCCTCACACATAGCTTACTCTCCACTTCACTCCATCCCACAGGAGACATGTTATTCCCATGCAAAGCAGTTCTTCACAAACTGCTCCACTGAGGACACCTTCCATGGGATGCAGTCCTTCAGGAATAGGCTGCTCCAATGTGGGATTACAAGTTCTGAGAGCAAGCCTGCCCCAGAAAGCACAGGCTCTTCTCCCCATGGGCTCACAGGTCCTGCCAGGAGGAAGGCCCTTGTCAAGGACTCAAAGCTTCCACCAGACATCTACCTGCTCTGGTGTGGGGTCCTCCATGGGTTCAGGTAGATCCCTGCTCCCTCACGTGCCTTCACAGGCTGGTCTTCCATGCTTCCCACCATGGTCTTCACCAGGGGCTTCCACAGGCTTCCCACCATGGTCTTCACCAGGGGCTGCAGGAGAGTCTCTGCTCCTTGCACTCAAAGCTGGCTCTATTTTGTGTCAGCACAGCTTCCTAAGGAATTATTCATCACTTGGTCATTTCCTGTTTGTCGGAAATATAAATCGAGGATTATTTTATCCTTTTACCTTAGAGTACTAGGATTATAAAACTCCTGATATTCAAGGAACAAACAAAATATTTTTTAATGTTTTAGAGACCTGGGTGATAGTGTTTGAAGTACCACTGATATGCATCATAGAAATAATTGCAGTAGGTGCCTTAACTCCAAAATTGATGTAAGCAATAAAAATGACTATCCTTTTAAATACAGGTTATTAAACTTTTGAAACCATTTCCTTGCAAATCATTTTTATTTTTACATTAACATAAACTATGTAGTGGCATCTCAGTATGAAATATTTTCAAGACTTCCTAATTTAGCACACACATTACAGGGGAAGCTGAATCAATACAATGGAGAATTTCTACTGGAAGAAATACTGTATTCCTAATTAGTTTCTGACCATATATTTGACATTTTTGCTTAGAAAGTGAGTTATTCTCTATATTTTATTTTGTGGACAATAAATGTTAGGAATTATATTTATTATTGTAGTAAAAATTCTCCAGAAAAAAAGTATTTTTCATTTGAAAAGGTATGCAGTATTATGAAATCATATTGGAAATACTCTATTAGACGCTGTTTAATCTTTATTCAGATGAACATCTATGGGCCTCTTACCAACAACCCTTTAATTTTTTCTATATTTGTTGTCACAAGGTGTTTTTTTTATTTACAAATTACTGTTTATCAAGTTCCTTTTAAAGATAAAGAATATTTGTTTACAATTTTTAAGAATTATTTAATACTTATTTTAAACTTAGAGGTGAAAAATACTAAACCAAACCACATTATTTCTGTAAAAAATGATTACATTTAGTTGTCTTTTTTAAGCCTTAACTTTATAGAACTTAATTTTGAAACTCAATTGCTCATTTCTTATATATATAAATAGGTTCTTTTTAAGTATTTAAGTTTTTGAGACAAAAAAAAAAAAATCCAGTTTGCTTAGTGTTTTTATTTCTGTCCTGCTTAATAAAAAAAATACCTTGAAAATTAATTAACATTCTTTACAGTTCAGAAAATTTATTGGCTGACAAATTCCTTCTTAAATTTATGAAAGAATAATGGAAGAATCTCTCATTGATATACAGTTGATGATATCACTAATATAGCAATAACAGTTTTGCTGTTTGTATGCCAATATCCTTGCATGTTTCTTAATCCTGATGAACAATATATTCTGGTATTATACTGCATCAAAGGATTCAAAATACAGTTTCTAGCATTACCAATATTAATTTTGTATCCTTTAACAGCAAAATGTCTGATTTCATGTGTAAAATTTTTTGCTTAACTATGTTTTCACTTTCAAATCTAGGAAATATGCATTGAATTTGACTTTAAACCATTTTCAGTTTCAGTTAAATTATTCGAGTTTGCTCACTTATATTCACTCAAATATCTTTTTATGCATTAAATTATTTCTTTCAATTGTCTTAAATAGTCCTTACCGACTTTTTTCATAATTTGTCCGTCCAGATCTTTTGATCCAAGACATATTTCTTTTCACTCACTTATTTTTTGTTCTAAAATGATTATATTTCAGTTCCACACAAGTTCTTGTAATTGTAAGATAAAAATCAGGAATTTAATGTCCTTTTTTTCAGCACTTACATACCACAGATCTGAAATAGAAAAAAAACCGTATATCAGTATCATGACAAAGCATAAGTTGGTCTCTTACTAAACTCAGAAGTTTACTCTTACTGAATTTTTTCTGATTCTTTAGCAGTTCTCAAGTAATGAAAAAATGTAATTTATTTGGCTTGGAAATGAAACCACGTACAATATTTCATATGCAAAATTGCCAACCTGTGCCTTTGGGGGTGACACTAATTTTATTGGACAGTGATATTTTCTCAAAACAATTTTATTAAATAAATTTAATAATTTAAATGTTTAATATTTTTAATAATTCAAATAGTTTTGAATATGAAATATCAAGGCTTGATTGAATTTGTTTACTTAAGTGTGCCCTGATTCAGAGACTGTACAATGTCATATGAAATAACTCTCAAAGTACACAAAGCAGCTCTTTGAGCCTTCAGTGTGATGTGTAACTCATTTTTCTTAGACAAAGTCAGTTCATATGTTGGAAAGTACTAAATATAGAGAATGAAACAAGACATAAAACATGGATTCATCAGCTGTGACAAGAAAAGAAGAAATTAGTTAAGCATATATTTATTAATGTTTATGAGCTGCAAATAAGATGCAGCTATTCTTTTTTTTTTTATGAAAATGTGTTCCTATAGTAATGTATTCTTGATACAGGCAAGGAAGTTTTAATGTCATTGTATAAGAAACCAATTGAAGATTTGATACAAGAGACTATGAGGGTGACAGAAGTAGAGAAAGGCTTTGAGAATAATGAAGGTAAGGGATATTTAATGAAAAAGAATGAAGAACATGTCATAGGCCTGTACTGACCTAAAAGAACAAAGCACACAAAAAAGGGAACATTGATTGTGTTCATATATTAAAATAAAGGGAAAAACTAAAAAAGGAAGTGGGGAAATACAGACTTATTGAAAGGTAATATTTATCCAGAAGGAATGATCATAAATTAACTATGAATAAGTTTGGGTCTTTAATTTAAATGGTTTCTGAACTACATTAGTGGGGGTCCTAGAAAACATTCCAATAGTATTCTGCTCATATTTGTCCTTAACTGACATTAACCTTAGCTTAGAGAGTCAGCTAATTATTAAAGAGTTCTATACCAGTTACTCAACAATCAAGGCTTTCCTCTCCAATCCCAAATTTTCAGAATTTTGTTAGATTAACTGGAATATAGACTGTGAATTTTTAGATTGCAAATAAAAATGCTGAGATAACTTCTATGCTAGTACAACAGGGAGAGAGACTTCATTCTGCAAGTACTTTAATTCTGATCTGAGCATATAGTCTGCGGGTACAGCAACATATTTTGGACATCATTGTGAAAAGGTAGATTGCAGGAAAGAGCAAGAAATAATGTTTTGTGTTACTAGAATAGGAGTTGCTTGAAGCAACAGCCTTTTATGTTTCCTGCAAAAAGAAATCATGTGACAGATTTATGGAAACGTAGATTGTTTTTCTGATATTGCCATCAAAGCAGGTTTGAATAAATGCAGAGTACGGTAAGGGTGCAAAGATTTTTGTGTTATCAGTCAAATTTACTATGTCAGCAATAGTCAGAATAACAGGACAGACTTTCAAGAAATTTTCCTTGTTTTCATAAGATGGCACCTTTCACTTCTCCTCTCCTTTTTGTGGCATCATTTACTCCCTTTCAGCCTACACTTTTCTATAACTGTTTCTCTGTCATTCAGTCTTATGTTTACATTGTTTTAGTCCGAAAGTAGGCCTTCAGAACTGAATCATAATTTGCCCAAAACCCACAGGGTTACTAGTAAGCTGAATGATGAGCAATCAGAAAACAAAGCCTGAATTAAGCATTCAGGTCCAGACTGGCTAGCGCAATTGAGAAAATGCAAGAACTGTGGTTGTGAAATTACGGCTCACAAATTCCTTCCACTTACCTTCTAAAGAATTCATTATTCTGTCATGAACTCAAAAAAGCCATCAAACATGTAAGATGATCTAAATACAATGTTCAATAGGCAAAAAAAAAAAAAAAAAAAAAAAAAAAAAAAAAAAAAAAATTAGGAGTCCAAAGAAAAGAAGCAGCTTTATAGAGATTATTTGGCTTGGGTTACTAAAAAACCAGAATGAGTGAAACATCCAGAAAGTATGTCCAACCACTTCAACAGTATGCCCAATTACTTCAACAGTAATAACAAGAACTGATTTTATTTTAGAAACAATTTATTCCATTCAAATTACAGTTTGCTTTCTTGTGGGTGACATCTCTTTTACAGTGATCCCCTTTGGGATGCCTGTAAGCACCAGACTGTTTATTCTGACCTTGGTGTTGCTTGCTGATTGTGTGGACTTTCCTCTCAGTTCTAATTTACAAGTGGGCATGACATCTGAGAATGAACCAAAACCAGATTATGAGATCTGAAATAGATAAATATGCAGAAGTTTAAGGCAGAACTTACTTCTTGTCCATCTCTGGTTTCCATTTCAGAAATAGCAGCCAACATAGCACGCAAAACCTGTTACTGAGAGGACCAGAGCTGGGCAGAGGGAGAACAAGGGCAGATCAGGGAGGAAGTGTGGGAACAAAGGGAGGAGGATGGATAGGAGCATCCAATCCAAAGTGAGCAGGCACCAGTCAGCACTCTTGCATGACTGAGCCCTGGACCTGACAATGGTCTATCCTATCTTCTCATTAAATCTTTTTTCTTAAATATCTTTTTGTGTAATTTATCTCATTTGTGAGTCATGCCAGGTTTATGGCCCAGCTAGGGGAAGGATCAGGGCATATATTTTTCCCCTACTGGTTTTAAACCAATGTATGTGCAAATGTGTGCAAATGTGTGACAGTAGCAAATTTCAAGCTGGGCCAGCAGACAAGGATGAAAGCCTGTTTCTGCTAAGACTGAAAGTCTGACTAGGTAAGGGTGCCACAGTTCAGGATTGCTTTGAATTAGTCAGAGAACCTATGATGGTATTTGAGAGATCTGACAGAGATCCCAGGTCTCCAACTGCAATAGGTTGGCACAAGATGGCTTTATAACTTCCCTTCACAGATAGAGCCTCTCAGGGCCTTAAAATGCTTAAGTCTTTTACACAAATTTTAGCTGTCTGCAGCTCTCCTGTCTTCAACTTCTAAGTGTCGTTGAGCTCCACAGTAACTCAAAGATGCCTTGAGCAATAACACAGAAATTTTCTCTCCTATTTTACATATCTATGTTAGACTAAAATAAAATATACCTTACAAGCATAAATTCCACCATACAAGTGGGATTTTTTTTTTTCACTATTAACTATAAAAGGAGTCTGGAATGATTACTTCACACATAAACATTTCTACTTTAGATTTCTGGTTTTCATTAGATGAATCCCACTTTCACCAAATAGATTCTGCCCTTGTAGCCCTCTCAAGGTTGAATGAGTGAAGAAAAACACACCAAATGATGTATTCTCAAACTCTGTGTTGCACTATTAAACACTAAAAATTGCTACACAAGCAGCTGTCTGAGAACTACAGACATATTTTAAAAAATCTTCAACTCTTCAGCAGAGATTTTTATTTTCTACAATAAAACTACCCATAACATTTTAACCATGTTTTGATGTAGTGAGACATTTTAACCATGTTTTGATGTGGTGAGAAGTCTTAATAATAGGCATCTCCCAGTGCTTGAAATTTTATTCCTCTGAATGTGTACTTGATATGCAAATATGTCTGTTCTTAGTTTACACATTAGCAAGAACATTATTCACAGCCATAATTCCCTGCTCCATTATTCACATGTAGGTCATCCTTGTTAGGATATCAGATCTACTTGTATTTTTGACCTCTGTCTGAGTTAAGACCTTCATGACAGGAGAACTTCATGTTATCTTTTTGTATGCATCTGTATTTTTATATTTAATCTGTATCCATTTTACTGAAATTTTTGTGATTAATTAATAGATCTAAATGGATTTCAGGCCTATAAGCTTTCTCAAAGCAGTAATGAATTGGTTAATACAATAATTTGACGCAGCCTTTGCCAAATAAACCCTAATTTGAATTTAAAATGGAAATAATAACTAAAAATGAAGTTCCAATACAATAAAAGAGAAAGCAATAAAACACTGATTGTATTCCTGTCTTACTTGAACACTTCCACTGGCCAAAATTATCTGAAGATCTCAGGTGTGGAAGTTTGGTTTCAGTTAAGGTTTGAGTCCAGCTTTAGGAAGTGTGTCCCTTTACAAAGTTAATGAAAATGTTTCTGTTTGCACTTGTGACTAGAGCTTGATCAAACCAGTTTGACAGCTCAGCAGGAGGGCAAGGATAGACTTCAAAGCATTTAAATTTCTGCATTGTCTCAGGTATTTGCTGGAACAGCTGCTGTCAGCTCCTTGTCTCCCAGTATATGCTGTCAGCTTCTGTTTGAGTTAACCCCTTAGACTCATCAATTAAACAATAC
Organism: Ammodramus savannarum pratensis; assembly: GCA_020466415.1. Taxonomy (NCBI): domain Eukaryota; kingdom Metazoa; phylum Chordata; class Aves; order Passeriformes; family Passerellidae; genus Ammodramus; species Ammodramus savannarum. The sequence continues at coordinate 73,101,997 of JAHXMQ010012338.1, read as the reverse complement.
TAAATAACTAACAGATGGAATGTACAATATGCATGAATCATAATACAGTCCTACTTTCTCTACTGACATAAACAGCATAAAGTTTTCATAATACATAATCTTCTAATGCTCTAGGAGCTTATGGCCTGGTTTTGACTCATGAGTGCATTTTTTATGGTCTGATTTTGACTTATGACTGCATTTTTATCACTATGCAGCGTTCAAGAAAGGAGCAGAAAAGGAAATGGAAGCTAAACAAGAAATCTATAGCACATAAGTGAAACTGAATTCCTTATTACAGTTTCAAAAAAATTTTTTCTTACGCTCTGATAGTGAGATCATACAAGTTCAAAAGGGTCAGGTTAGGTCATAACTTGAATGAAAATACTCTAAGCTGAGGTGAAGACTACATGAAATAGATGTGAAAGGTGAACTATGAAACTAGTATCTGTGCTGAAAGGCACATCACCAGAATAGTAAAATAAACTGAAGGGAATACATGCTTCTTATTGCGCATAATTTTTTTTTATCCAGCAGCTCACATTACTTTAAGAAATATCTGAATGTTAAGAAAAAAAGTCCTGCAGCACAGTTTTCATTGCTGAATTTAAGTCCTGCTGAGGTGGCTAGAGGTCATACTTTACTGGAAATATTTGGAATAATTTTTCATAAAGAGTAACGAAATGCAATGATTTTAACTAGACATACCATATCCCCGAACTATCACTTGGAAGTTCTTCTTTTCGTGATTAAAGCCACAGTGGATTGCCTCAAAATTTACTCCTCCCCAAAAGATCATTCCAGAAGAAGGAGTAAAGGACTGAAGGAGGAAGTGCTTGGGCCTTCACTACTGATTTCCGAAACACAACCTTTTGGGGCAATGTTTGGGTATAAATTCACTTGTAGGTTAGCATGCCACAAACAAAAAAAATTGTCTTTACTGAAAATGAAAAAGTTGAAATCATCTGAAATTACATTTCAGAGAACAAAAATGTTTAACAGCCTCATCCTGCACCCTCAAACCTCATCAAATGCAATCTCATTTTAGATTTCCAAGTGCAAGCTCATCTTCCAGTAAATATTAAATCATGTTGGTTTTTTGTCATTTTCACTTGTCTAGCTTGTACTACTCTCTGAATTCCCCAGTAAGAGGAAAAAAACAGAGACTGATGTAGAATGAGTTTCAACAGACAAACTTAAATTCTTTTAAGCTAATTAATTTTGCAGCTTTGTCAAAAGTTTACCTTCAGTCTTAAGTGGAATTAATTCTGTTGGCTAATTACAGATTCAGATAATGTAATTTTTGTTATGTTACATTTGGATAAACTTGAGATAGCAAACCTTAATTTCTTTTACTCAGAGTTTTCATGTTGTTTCAGTTCTGTATGGAATCAGACAGAAAAAAAATTGAAAGATTTAATTTTATATAAAAATCATAGTTGAATAGATTTAAGCTACTTAAGACTGCAGGTATATACTTCTAAGTCATATTTTAGATATTATAAATATACATTGTTTAGTTATATTTACAGTTTTTTAAACTAATTCCTGTGACAATTTACAGAAGACCAATGGCTGCCAAGTGCCTCATCCACAGATGAGACTATGTGCTCCGGTTTGGCAATACAAATCTAACTTGTTAATAAAACTCTCTCTTCTCTTCCACTTCTGCAGTCAAATTGTATCTAAAGATCAGTTCAAAATCCCGTGGAAGCACTCAGACATGTCACTAGAGCTATTGGCTGTAGTGTCATAAATTTTTCAACTTTATTTCAGTGACTACTGTGCAGGGTTTGAGAAGTGAAAAATAAACAGGAATATAGGTCAATGACAGGGAATGACAGTGGCTCTGGAGTTCCAGCCAATGTTATCAGTTTTGATCCTCAAGTTTTATTCTGTCTTGTTTGGTTCATTCCTTGAAGTTGTAAATACAAATAATAAAACTCTAAAAGGGCAATTTCTTACATGCAGAATATGTTTTTGTCAATTGCATATCGGAGATATTTTTGCTTCTGTCTGCTTTGTCTTTGATGTTTCTTTTCTTTAATAATCATGCTTCAGTCCTGTTCAGGTTGTAGCTCTTAATTTACAAGTTTGTGTTGTACAGGGGTTGACCTTAGTTATTGCAGATATTTTATTTCTTCCCTCATAGCTCACTTGATAAGCAAACTAAAACTAGAGTCTGTACACTTAGATAAGATCATATCAGCTAATTTCAGACAGTTAAATCTATTCATCTAATCTTAGACTTGATGTGCTCTTTTGGAACTACTAACCTACAGGCAGATTTATTTCTCTTTTTATTTTACTAGTTCTGTGCCTGTCTTTGAGCTCAGGTATTTTTGTCAATCATTTACTTAGGGGGTAGTTTTTACTCCAAGTAATATGCTACCAGTTGATTTAGTGCATAATAACTTTCTTTCTTTCTTTTAAAGGTAAAGAAGGTCTTATGGGTAATTTTTCTTTTCACATATAAAGAAATTTTTTGTTGATAGAGAAGTGCTATTCCACATTATTCATAATTTTCAGAGGAAGAAGATGACATTTAAAATTTTTAATTCACAACATCTCAGAAAACCTGAAATATTTTCAAGAAATCAAGTGTAAAAAGAAAAAGCTACTTTTATTTTTTTAAGTTAAAAAGGACAAGAGGAAACAGGAAATTAGTTTTGATAATAAAATACTTTAGAAAAATAGAATAATTCATAAAGTCATGTCACCATTTCTGAGAAATCTACTTGGATAAAGACACATATATATGTCAGAGAAATCACATCCTGGAATGTTGAATATGTGCATTAGACAAATTTTCTTCATTCCAGTTCTCAAATTCAAGTGTTAGGTACTAAGAGATAATGGCAAGACATACAAATTTAAATTGTCTAAAGCTCTGTCACTGGAGATAGCTATTAAGTCTGTGATCAAAACCATTTGGCAGTTTCAAACAACTCTAAATGTATCCACCAGATGTGTTATGTGATTCATTGTATTATGTCCCTGGTGCCTATAATGATGGCATTTTTTAAATCACATTTGGAAATATTAAAGGTTCCTGTCTCTTCAATAAATTACATAAGTCAGACAGCATGTTATTTTGACAAAGTGACATTTACTATGAATTGACCACACTCCTATTGAAATACAGGAACATTCTAGCACTCTACCACTGGAGTGGAAAGAAACACATTAGGGAGAAAGTTCAGCCCCATAGACTGTCAGAAAGCAGTGTGCAGTGAAGAAGTTCTTTTAGTAAAGAGAGACTGGATTTGTTTTTTTAATTTTGCAGATGAAACATTTATTCTCTGAATACTGTCAATGACGTGAGGTGATTTTACAAGGAAGATAGCTGAGCTATAAAGAGTAGATCCACATATCAATATTTCCCTTTTTATATATACACACATACTAGTCTTCAGCAGAAACAGAACATCACATGGGCAAAATATATCTGCTCCCAAACTAGAGTGGTTTCATTTGGCATTTAATGTTCCTAAGTTATTTGAAATAAAGGTTTTAAATTTTTTTACATTCTTTAAATTGATCTTGTAGTTAATTATTTGCTCTCTAGCTCTTTACAAAAAAAAAAAAATCCAAATATTTTACATTAAATAAGTAGTCCTGTCTCATAATTTAAATATTTTACTAACATGGTACTGTTTCCTCTTTCTAAGGCACTTACCATCTAAAGCAAATTTTGCTACAATGTGCAGGCCTATTGTCCTGAAAAAATCAGGAATTAATAAATTGGACTCAAAATTTCAATTGCAGTTCTGTGATACTCACATTTTAAGCCCCTGACCATTATAAACACAGTTTCTAGCAAAGGAATTATTTGGAAATTGTGGTATGCACTGTGCATCAGTTCATGAACCTTATTCATCGATGTAAAGAACAGCATAAACTAAGACTGAGAGCCTGAGGGTAGAAACTCTGATGCAGCTACAATGAGCTCAAAGACAGCACAACTGATTTACTGCATGCCTGAAGATTATATGTGATAGTCATAAAGACAAACAAGCCTGATATGACTAAATAAGAGTCTTGATTTAACTTCTAAAAATCTTTCTGAGGGAATGTAAGAGCTGATATTTTACATTTGCCAAGGTGTCTGTATAGGAACTGGAACTATTCAGTGTGTTCAGCAGCAGCAGTAAAAAATCATGGATTGAATATGACATTGTTCAAATGACAATTTTTTTATCCCATACGGGCAAAAGCAAATGTTTCTCTTATGCCTTACAAAAGTACTTTCTGAGATCAGATTTAAAAAAAAAATAAAAAATCATGCACTAACAAAATGCTCATGCACTTCAGTCAGCATGAATAGTGTTTTTGTCTTAATGCAGGGGCCTGCACTGCCCATGGCACTGACTGGCAGCTCTTGGCAGTGAAGGGGTACCCAGACATCGAGAGGAAATAGATACTGAAGGGGCCTCATGTAGTGCGCATGATGCAGCTAGTCTGTACCCATAAACTACCACAAAATATTACAAATTGAACATGTAGGCTCTTTGAGCTGTGTCTCTAATAAATCAAGCACATTGGGTGAACTTTACCAGAATTCAGAATTCATTCCAGGGCACAATACATTTTAATACAGTGGTTATGGGTGTGTTTTGAAAAATCAAGTAACAGTTAAGGGTGGGAGGTTGCTCATGCACCTTGTGTTACTAGATGTCTCTTGGATTTGATAGGTGTCCACTGAATTTAATCACTTATCAGGAAGATTCTTTAACTTTTATCCTCATTTTGCTGTTCCTTTGGCTTAATTGACTTCCACTCACACTGATGTTTAATGCCGTGGGAAATGACCCAGGGTGACTAAGACAAATGATACAGGAGTGAGAGGTATGACAAAAGACCTACAGAAGACAGTTTCTACCATGGCCAAATTCTTATGAAAATGAATTTGCTTTGAAACAAATAATTTTAATGCACTAAGTGTTAATTCTTGAGCTGGACAAAGAGATTATACCTATTTTTAAAGAATCAGTGCTTTTTTTCATATCTAAAAAATCCAGAGATTTGTCTTCATATGTTAAGGGTTTCTATATCAACTGTCTTTGTACAGCTTCTTCTGCAAAAATCACCAATTACTTTAGGGAAGGATCACTAAAGGTACAAATAATAGTATTCATAAACCCCAGTTAATTTAGCCAAAATGAATAACACTTATTTTTCAGAACAGGAAAGCTAATGAAAGTAATGTGATAATGTTGCAACATTTATCACCTTACAAATGTTAAATTATTCAATTATTAAGTGATGCTAAACCCTTTATGTTTTTGGTGTCTTATATTTTGCATCCCCAGCTCTGTGGAAAACATTCCAAATGGATTCTTATTCAATTTTCCTATTATGCTTCACCTATGTAGTAAGTAATAGAGCGATTTTAGCCATCAAACTATGTTAAAGTTTCAGTTTCACAAATTCATTTTAAAACCTGCTTTGTTGCCAGTACCTTTGATAGTGATTCTTTAAGCAACCTAGCACCTCCTTTGTTACACCCTTTTGCTTGGATTGTCATTTCTATGAAAATAAGGAAAAAAAGGTACATTTACTGCACAGTAAAACAGAATTAAATGTACAGTTAAACAAATGGTATATTAACAGTATTTCCTAACAATTATTTACTTCCATCAATATTACTGATTTAGTGTTTTTCCATTAAATGCTTGACATTTATTCAAGAAAATCGGTATTTAGTTCAACTATTTTGAAGCAATGGAAATTAACATGTTATTGAGTAAACAAATTGTTTTCTATGTCAGAGTAGACATCTAATTTAAAATGTTAGAAGTTGCTGAAACAGTTGAGAAAAATAGAGAAAATATAATGGTGTATCAAAATGCTTTGAAAGGTATGATCCTTTGTGGTCTAGGTTATTCCCAGCTGTACAAGCTGGAAAAAAATGCCAATATGATGTTATGTATCCCCTGCTGAAATGAGCTGTCAAGCACCCATCAGGGGACAGCAGATGTTAAAGACCACTGTGCTTCAAATGTCAAAGAAATCCAACCTTTGCTATGGTTTGAAACCATCTGTTGACATCCAAGTAGGATACTGCATGTCAAGTGAGCTATATTTCTCCTTTGTAGATTAAGATTGTGGTCTCTGTTTTGTCCTCACTTACTTCTTGTGAATCTTGGGTTTAAGCTTAATTTAGGTAAGATATACTACAAGCTGCACTTTGCCATCTTAAAGTCATGTGTGTCTTGTGGTGAATCCTTCAGGTGACAGAAGGGAGAAAAAAGAAAAAGAATGCACACAAAAATGTTTAACCTGCATATACTCCCTTTATTTGAAAAGAAAACCTTATAGAAAATGTACCTGCATAGGGTAATAAGTGATAATAAACAGAAACAAATTCTATTGAGGCAAAAAACCCCAATCTACATTAGACAAATATCTATGATTTGAAATTCTTATCCATAATAAAATTACTCTAGTGAATCATCTTTAATATGCTTATGAGTAAAAAAATGACAGGGTTACATAGACTTTAGAGTTAAATTCATTCATAAGTACTTCTAGATATTAAAATACATGCAAAATATAACAAACTTTACGCACACAGATGTCAAGGTCATGCTACAGCAAATATAAAATATGATTGCTAAATTATGCATCCAGTGCCCAGAGAGTTGCATTCCAATCTGGATTTGTCTGTAGGAGTTTCAGAAATAGGCACTGAGCTCAAACATGTCTGTGGTATATTGTACTAAGAATACCAAAGCAGTCAAAACACACACAGAATAAAGGGGAAAAAAAAGTAAAAAAACCCAAAAAGCAAATCCAAACAAAAACCACCACCAAATAGGAATAGTCAAACAAGGAAAGCAAAAAACAAACCCTTAGTAGTCCTAAAAACACATGAAAAACAGACTCTTAGTAGTCCTATGGTTACAACTAATTTTTTAAATCTAAATAGTAGTTTAACTTGATAAAGTGTTTTAATTATTTAAAATCATTACAATGTTTTCTATATTTAAAAATATTGAAGTTTAGGGCCATATATTAATAAAGCAGTTATAAACTCTTATTTGAAGGACAGAATTCATACGGATGGCATAAGCTTCTTGACCTAACTCTTAACAAATTAAAAGGAAGCCAAACCAAAACCCCAGAAAGTTGTATTCCTTATCATGACATTGAGAGATACTTGATATATGCAGGGAAGAACCCTAGCTAATACAACAACGGAACCAGTAGGAAGAAGAATATATTATTTTATTAGAAATAAGTGAAAGCATAGTCTGTATGGGACATTACATGACTCAAGAAAAGAATGGGTGTTACTGGTCTGCAGAGTGAAAATACAGCTGAAAACTGCTGCCTGTAAGAATATTTATAAGCAAGTTTGTACAAAAAGGTTAATATACTTTTGAAAACCTTACAAAGGTAGTTCATTTAAAAGATCCTGAAGAAAATATTGCATTTCTGATGTCTTAGCTACTTCTTTCTAGCCATTCTACCAGGGTTTGTATAAGATAGTGCTTGTGACTACAGAAAAAGTCTGGCCAGTTTCTTCGGATCTCACAGCTACAAATACTGTATGCATGATAAAAAAAAAGAAACAACATGATAACTAATAACCATGGCAAATTTATCCAGATAGACAAATTAATTTAAACATTTCAGACATTTTCAGTGGAACACCTTGCCATTTTCCAGCCCATTATGGAGAAAAGTGGCTCTAGTCTAGGACAAGATATGCTTAAATTCTGTCCTGACTCATTAAACGACTTGAAGAACACATTTCGTTTCTGTTACTGCTCATACTGTAATACCAACCTAACAAAACAGCATCTACGTTTACATGATTTTTAAGTTTAAATTTTTTTAAGTTGGCAAGAGGAAAATCAGTATTCCTAGGTATGGCCCCCATTGTTATCTCTGCTGCAATGAAACAAATTGTTCAATATATTAATTATTCAAATATCATGGGATTACTGCAGCTCAATATGTGCAAAACATCTGTCACTATAGAAGGAAGATGCAGTTTTAACCTATTAAATGGTGATAGAAAGTGTGCTGGTTTTCCTGGACATATTGTTTTTAATTCCAGATAGGGAATTGTTCTGTAGTACATAGATAGGGTGTTGTTTTTGTCATGAGAAAGTGAAATACACACTTTGCACCAAACATCATGAACAGAGAGGCACATTCATTTACCTGAGGACACTTCACAGTCTAGAGTCTAAAATGGTTGGTTTTAATGGTAGTCTCCAGACCTAAATACTGAGAAAAGACAGTCACAAAAATAACTCCAGTGTTCTATTCTTGACACAAGAAATCTTGAAGAATCGCACGGAAGCTGGACAGTCTCATAAAAAATACATATTCAGTTATGGTGTACCAGTATTTTCTCTGAAAGTTCATTATTGCCAACCACAACTGATATTGATATATTCATTTTTCATATCCAAAGTTTGATAAGGGTCCATATGGTTAAAAAATTGTGTCATATTTAGGCACAAAATCTGTGATGCTAATATGTGCTTTTGTCACTATTTCTCATTAAGAACTTAGTCTATGATGAGTCTTGCAAAAGTCAGCAGCAGACAGGAACTTAGAGCAGGTTTTTCAAATTAGAATACAAACCAGATAAAGCTAGTGCTCCTTCATAATGAAACATTGTCTGGCATTGAGGCTTCTATAACAGATGAAATTATGACTGTTTAGAATTGTACTGAGAGTATTGGTGCCTTTATGGATTTCTCTTCTCCTGCTAGCATTTTGGAAAGGCAGTCTTGAAAAAGAAAAAAATCTCCACATTAGCCTTTCTTTCTTGAGGACATTTGTGAAGCAGTATAAACCCTTTCCTGTCAATCAGACACTCATTTCATCTTCACATAAGATCAATTTTCTGGTTAGACACACTGACTCTGCTAGTCTGCTTGGGGATTTGAGAAGATTGATTCACTTCTCAAAGTGCTTTAGGCATAGTGATTTCTTTCACCTTCCCTATCTGTGCTGAGTAGGTTCAAGTTCACACAACTTGATTCATTGCATGGATTAATCTACTGTTGACTCTAATGTATAAACACATATCTGTGAATTAAAAGAAGTTTGGAAATTGCTTGCAAATTAAAAAAAAAATAAAACAACGCAAGCCATTAATTGAATAACTGTTACATATTTCTCTAAAAAAATCAAAATAATCGGTTTGAAATCTGGCTGAATTTCCATGTCATTAAGTATAAACAAATTATATAACAAAATTTTCAGAAGATATTACCTAATTTGATATCAATATTAACATTCATGTTATTTTTAATACCATGCAGGTTTTCACTTCATCCAGATAAATGTATTCCTTTTGCTTAAAAAATAGCAAAATTACCCAACAGACTGACAAAAAACATTGTTGTAATATACTGTCCTATTTCCCACTTAGTCATTCAAGAGCAATAAACAGAAGATACCAGTCTTGTACAAGGAATGGAAAACCTTATAAGGTGATCAGACAAGGAAAATGTAAAAAAATTGCAAACACCTGGAATCAAAAGACCTGCATCTTTAGATTTGCAGTGCATGAGCTCGACCCTCCTCATGTTCCATGGATATCCAGTCAATAAAATGACAGTGTCTTCTCAGTGACTACTTATTTCTGCCTAATTTTATGATGTTGTGTGGATTTTAAAACATTTGTGCATATAAATTTATATACAAAAATATTTATAATAGAGAATAAAATTTGTACCTAAGTGGATTGGGCTGCTTAGACGTATCACCAAATGATTTTAAACAAGATAACTACCTGCGTTATACAAAATAATTTCACATCTTTCCTAAATGAGTTTAATTAATAAATTGCCAGCTCAATTAAACTAAGTTCTTTATATATGACCTTATTACACATTGGTCAGAATTCAAGTACTTCAACATTTTCATTGTCTGAAGATCCCTTTTTTTCCTCAAAATGTTCTTCTTTAGCTCTATCAAAACAGCTAGGAGGTAACAAAAAAATAGGTGTTCTCAGCTCTGTGCATGCTTGTATTGGATTTCTCTACTGTGACTTTCAGTCAAAAGACCAGTTGAGGGAAATGTTGTATGTGCCTTTAGGTAGAATAGCTCATGCACGGACTCTTCACATATGAATACACTGGGGAGATGGTGAAATATATAGCTCCAAACATATATCATACAATCCAATAATGTAGAGCTCCCAAAGCAAACAATAACACTCAAGAAGATGAATTGAATTTTGAAGAGGATATTCTCTGGTGGATTTTAAATAGTCATGCATTTGCCTCCAGAGCAATTTCAATTCTTCTGCTTCCTCCTTACTCCCAGTCTGAAGGTAGTATGAAAAAAAAAAATAAATTTCAGTTTCTAAAGGTTTTAAAATGTCTTTTCTTTTAAAAGGCTTTTGTGTTTGTTTTTTCTACTGGTGGCTCAATAGTTTGTGCCTTCAAATCACAGAATGACAAATATTTTCATTTAGCATGTTTTGTCAGAACAGATGTTTATGTGAAATTAAATGAGTCACTCCCATGTACATTAGCTGCATGAATAGAACAAAATAGAAGACGGAAAATTACTTTGCAAATTCTAAATAACTGAATGAGAAGAAACAAAAGAAAAAGCATATAGATGCACCATTCTTCTATTCTTCGATCCAGAAAGAATTTCTAAGTACCAACAATCTATGATAAAAACACTATGAAACATGAGTTTTGTGAGGCTTCATTGGGCTATCAAGCCATTTGAAACAACTACATTGGTTTAAAAGTTAAAAACATACTATTTTCTCATAAAAATGTAGATGGTTGATGAAGGTTGCAACCCTGTAATCTAGAGGAGTATAATAAATAAAGACATAAATAAATGTGATTATACTCATTAATGAAGTAATTCATGGGAGTTTGTTTTGCTGTAAGCCATTTTTTCCTGAATGATTATTCAGATAAATTACATTACTACAAACCAGAAAGAAAAAAATAAAATATATCCAAGTTCTCCTGCTGTTTTAGCACAATTAAGAAAAAAAACCAAAAAGGTCAATTTAATGTTAAAAAAAAGTTCCAATTGACAGCAATTTTTTAGCGCTGCCACACATTATAGCATAGAATTCTTTGTAAGATGTGTTACCATAAACATTACTTTTCAGTATGCAATATTTTTTTTAATGTAGTTCTTGGTCTTCTTATATAACAGGACTCAATCAGGACAACAACATAAATGAAAATACCATGCAAACCACTTGCAAGAATCTCTTCAAAAATAAATAACAAATTGGATGGGAAAAACTTAGATGTTTGACTGCACATGGCTACTGAAAATGTTAGTAAATTCAGAACTCTATTATTTTAAAGAAATGAACTTGAAACAGTTAAAGAAAAAACATCTTACCCATGTGGTTAATTTTCTGACAAAAAATAACCTAGTAATATCTACTATTAAAGACATAGAAATGTGTGATTTTAAATTCTGTGTGATTTTAAATTCTTTTCTTTTAACATCTACCTGCATTTCTTTAAATACTAGGATTTTTCATATATACGGTTTATGTTGTCTTTATTGTTTTAATTAAAAATTCTTTATTTTTTAATTCTTTGTGAGATAAATATAAACCTATTATTTTGTTTTCTATTAAATAAAGTTTTACTTATGTTGAAAAGTCTATAAGAAAAGCCTTTAGGAATGCTTATAATATCCACAAACCTTTTAAGAGTCTGATGTTGCATAAAGAAATGTTTGGTTAGCACTCACTACAGAATGCCATTTTCCATATCTTAAAACTATTTTTGGACAATAGTAATTGTAACTCTAACTTTTCATTCCAATGATGCATCTTAAGTTATTTTGGAAAGAGGTAATAGTTCTGATATTTCAGTAGACGCAATTATCCAAGATTAACTACCTTCCAAAGAACTAAAGATTTGCAGTGTTTCCAGATAGGTTAAGATATATGACTGTACCTAAAAAAAATTCTCAGTCAGAGCTCAGTTAGAGCTTTTCATTATATTTTTTTTTAAATATTTTGTCTTTAATGACCAGCCTCCAGTATAAAGCTACTTCAGCTAAGCAGGACAGGACATAAGTTCTGGGTTTCATCTTTGAAAAAAGTCAAAACAATTTACCTGAGATTCAATAAGTTTAAAGCTTTAAAGGAGAAGAACTGTAAGGAGAACCTATCCATAACACTTGTTTTTTACATGATTAGTAAAGTAAGAGTTTAGGTTTGTTGCATAAAGATGTTTTAATGTTTCAATTTTATCTTTTTTAGAAGACTGTTGTGGTTTGACACTGGCCAAACTCCAGGCCTCCACTCACTGAACCTCTCCTGCCACAACTGGATAGAGGAGAGAAATAATTAATGAGGAGTTCAGGATTTGAGATAAGGACAAGGGGAAAGCACTCCAAGGGCAAAACGGGCTCAACTTAGAGGTATAAAGTGAATTTATTACTAACAAAATCAGAGGATGATAATGAGAAATAAAATAAGGCCTTTAAAACACCTTTTCTTCCCCCAACCCCTCCCTTTTTCCTACCAACAGTGCAGGGAGACAGGGCATAGAGGTTTTGGTTACTTTATCACTGAGATTTTCTTCTGCTACTCTGGGAGAGGAGTCCTTCCCCTGTGAGACTTTGGGTTCCCTCCCATGGGAGACAGATCTCCATGAAACTTCTCCAGCACGGGTCCACACTCAGAAGCAGCAGTCCTCCCAAAACTGCTGTGGTGTGGGTCCCTCTTCCACGGGGTGCAGTCCTCCAAGGACAGGCTACTCCAGCCTGGAAGCAGGGCCCTCTCTCTCCACGGGATCACAGTCTCCCTTAGGCACCCATCTGCTCCAGTGTGAGCACCTCTCGACGGGCTGTGGGTGGATCTCTGCATCCTCCATGGATCCCCACAGGCTGCAGGGGCACAGCTGCTTCACCATGGTCTCACCACGGCCTGCAGAGGAGTCTCAGCTCTGGTGCCTGAGCTCTGGTACCCTCTTTCTCCACTAACCTTGGTGTCTCAGAGTCGTTTCCCCTCACATGTTCTCACTTCCTTCTCTTCTCTGGCTAGGAAAAACTATGTGCACTTTGTTTTCATTTTCTTGTCAAATATGTTATCACAGAGGCATTACCAGCCTCTCTCATTGGCCCAGCCTTGGCCAGCAGCATGTCCATCTTCAGAGCCATCAGGGATTGGCTCTGCTGGAAATGGTGGAAGATTCCAGCAGCCTCTCACAGAAGCTATTTCTGCGGCCCCCCTCTTGCCAAAATACAGGCCATGCAAAACCAACCCAAAGACTAATGTATATATCATGGGTAATGTTCTAAATTGTATTCTGATTCAGACAGATGGTTGAGATTTTAAGAAAAACAATTTGTAGGCAGTAAAATTATTTTAATTAGCAAATAGCATTTCATTTCAAACACTGTGCAGTATATTTGCTTCCTAATTTAGAGCGAGTAATCAAATATTGAACACTCATTTCAGGTGTGGTGTTTCATCATATTGTGGATCATGAGAGGGGAAAATAACCTGTATAAAGTGAATTCTTAGATTAGTCCCTTAAAACTCTAAGGTAGTGTCTGGTTTTCTGTTAAGGAAGGAAATATTAAACTGTAGGTACTGGAAGATAGAGAAAAGAGAAGAAATCTAGTAATATATAAGGCCTTGTAAAAGAAATAATTGATGGAAAGGAAAGCAATGCCAGAGAGATTCACTCAATTTTTTGTCTTGGGTGAGAGTTATCTCAGGTAGGTCCCTTGATAATGTTGTTAAATATGCTTCCTTCTGCAGAGAAATATCTCCCTTTTGTGAGTATTCAATAGTTTTATTAGTAGTGCATTGAACATTCTGAATAAGATTAATCTGATACTGATTCATATCCTCCCCTAGGGAAATTCATGGCAATAAGTGGATTTGATTGAAAATATTATTTGCTGAAGAGGATTGAGAAGTATAGATAGAGAATAGAGGAAAAAGAAGTAGAAAAAACAGTGGAATGAGAAAGTGACAAAAGTTGGCTGGAGAAGGGGAGAAAGAAGTGCAGTTTGAGGGAATGGGAAGGAGAAAATATTGCTCACATTTAATTTTAAACTAGTAGTGTTGATCAGAAAGAATGATTTCTTTTACTTTACTTTATAAAAATTGCATACACTTGTATGTACATAAGAAACTGTAATTCCATTTGGGACTATTTGTGACATTAACAAATCATTTGAGCAGAGTTCTTGAGGTTTATCATTATGTCACTAGTATCCTTAGGGAAATTACTTATACTGTGTGTGCAGTTTTGTGTACATAATTCTTTATATTTATCAAATTACATGGGACTCTATAGTACACTTCAAAACTTAAAGTCTAGCAGGCACATACACTCTTTTAAGAAAACGTGTATTGCTTTAGGAGAGTGCTTCACATAATCATCCACTTAAAGTCTCCTAATTTGTTTGTAAGTCATTTTCTGAAATGAAAATTTAATAATACCGATGCATCTAGCAATCATTTTCTGTAATAAGTATTTAGGATCAAACTGCAAATGAACTTTTGTTTAAATTTTCCTAACAACTTTTGAGAAAATATGTTGATATTTTTGAGCATGAGCTGATGTTTTCTGAGAACATCAAAAGCCTTTATGCATCATGTGACATTTTAAAACTTTGAG
>JAHXMQ010012338.1:73066148-73081204 GCA_020466415.1 Ammodramus savannarum pratensis | reverse complement strand
TTTTGCACCAAAAAATCGTTCGTCACCCGATTCATTTCAGGCAGACCTTCACAAAGGGACAGCCAATTAATTACGCTATAGGAGTAATTGAATAGATTGTTGTGGATAATGTCTAAGATAGTCAATGTCCTTAGGATAAGATACTCCCTCAGGTGCACATGAAATCACACAATCACCTTCTCTCTTACAACTTGATTCTACAAATAAGTAGCAAGTGACTGCTGAGTCACTGCTTTGCAAAATAATTCATCGGGCCTCTAATGCAGTTATGAATCAAAAATAGTCAGTACAGAGCCTTAGGCAAGAATCTGATGGCATGCCAGAAGCATCACCTACAGGGAACCATGAGCTTGTTAATGCTGTTCTTTGGATGAATGGTATTAAATTGTTGACTGACCATCACCATCTCCAGACAGCCTGTCTCTAAGTGAGACTGTTCCCTACAATTTATCTTTCACATTTTGTCTGATCTCATCTATTACACCTCATTCTATTGATTCTGTCAAAATGATGACGGCAAATAGCATTCAGCAGGAAACACTGCACGTGGTTTTGCAAAAATTACATGATACTCTAACTTAATGGAAAACCATGGGAACTGCAAAAACTGCCCAGAGGAATAAATCACTGCTGGTGTATCTGGCAGTAAAGTTGATTTTCTTCTTCCTCCCAAACATTGACGCACTTCTCTTAGCCATTGAAATATTGGCAAAAGAAACCTTTAATGGATGGAAGGAAAAATAAAAAAAAGTCTCTTTAAGTTATGCTGCTACACTACTGGGAAAAAACAGCAAAAAAATTGTGTCTCAGCAAAGAAAGAATCATTAGAGGAGGATAGCAGTTATCGCTAAAAAGATCTTTTGCTGAAGGGCTAAAACTACATAGTACAAAAAAGAAATTGAAGTTCTCTGTGCCTTATCAGCTGCAGTGCATCACCCCTGTCTGCTGCACCCTGTTTTTCAACTCCACTCTGTAGCACAACAGTTTAGGTTTTTTTCTTTTTTTTCTTCCCATTTTCTTAACATAACAGTAGACATTGTGATATCCCCTGAGTTGCTGTCCTGCACAAGACACTTTCTGAGGCTATGGTTGTTTATCTCATTGCAAATAATAGGTATGGCCCTAAAGAATTCCTCTCCCAAATGCCAACTTTCCTCTTCCAAACTTCAGATTTTTAAAAACACTGCATTTCCCTCTTAGTCTTCTTGTACTGTCTAAAAGTAGATGATTTTTCTTTCAGTGAAGAAAGTTAATATCTATAGACATTTATAAATGTTCTCCTCTTCTAGAGTAGTTATGAAAAACTTTAGAGTTCTATAATAGATTAAAATACTTTCAGTCCTTAAGAAAAACTAATGACTTCCTCACCTGTAAAAGAGCTGAACCATAGGAATGCTAGCACATGGTATAAAACATGTTGGTACACAAAAAGAAATAAAGCAAAACCAGAAAAAAGAAGCAAGAAAAAGAAAGAAAAAAGAGAACTTCCTAGGGGAGAGAGACAATGAGTCTCAGATGTACAAATGATTTGACAAAGCAGGATTCCTAGAATCATGATTTGAGTTAGAAAGGGCCTCAGAGACTCTCTAGTTCCAAACACCTGCCATTGGCAGAGATTATTCAACTGGACCAGGTTGATGAGGGTCCCATTAAACCTGGCTATGAATATTTCAGGGAGGAGCATCCACATCTTCTCTGAGAAACAAAATAAACCAATATTTTAGAAAGCTCTGATTTCACTCCACAGTCATCTGATATTTGCAACTACTATTTTGTAGTCTTCTGCTTCCTCTTTTTTTTTTTAATTTGGATTTCCTATGATTTTTAATTCTAAAAAATGGTCTAATTTAATACATTAGCATTTCACTGCATTGTTTATGTAAAATTAGATCCCAGTCTGAAGGGCATAGGCTCTCTTGTGAAAAAATTCTTCTTGTGCAGCAGATTTATCTTGTGGAAAGTCCATTGGAATGTTCAAAAAATTAACTGGGAATTACTTCAGTATTTAAAACAGTTTTGGTATAATTGGGTGCTAGTTTTCAATCCATACCTGTTGGATTCGACTATCTGATGCTAATTAAATTTGATATAATATTGTACAACAATTACATGTACTTTTTTAATAAATTTGAGTTTGGTAGTCCATACCTTAGAAAAGGAACTAAAAAAAAAAAAGTAATAATATCAGAAAATATTAAAAAAAAAATTGTAATATATAAATTTTTTCATATTTTGAACTTGTGTGCCTCTCTTAATTAAAAATATTAATTCTTCCAAATGTTTCAGACTTTACTTTTGAACCTCTTCAATATACCATGAAGTGCGGAATTCACAGTTTCACACATACAGCAGTTACTGTAACATTCACTCCATTAGTGTCTGCCAGATTCATTTTGGATTTGAAGAATCCTATCTAAATTGACACCAACTATCCAATTGCAGCACTCTTTACATTTCTGATGTGTCATACCACATTACATTTTCTGTGTCACCTCCCATCACATTATATTGTGTCATGCAGAAAAGCCAATGTGAATTGACATTACACAAGATGATGCGATCTAAAAGATTTAAAGCTATGCAATTCACTGAGGCAGAAAGGTGACACTGCAATCTAGGTGTAAATACCTACTTCCCCTAGAGCATCAGTTATCTCCTAAAAACACGTACTAGGTAACCTTTAAAGGTCCCTTCCGGCTCAAACTGTTCTACAATTCTGTGTTTCTATGATATGTTGGATAATTTTCGGAATTTAAGAGAATCTGATCTGAACACTTTTAGTGTAGTGCATAAAATACCAAACTCCAAGAGTACTGCATATTTGAGTTAGACATGCAAAAGCGATGACAATTAAATTATAATTTCCATTTAATAGCAATGTTTTCCACTAATATAATCTGCTGTACTAGCAAAGTGGACGCTATAGAAAATCAATTATACCTCACTATGTTCAAAAAAGAGAATAAGTATAATTTCCTTAGTTTGATGAATAAAAAGCTATTTAAGGACAAAAGTGGCAATAACTAAGGATATTAATGAGATATATTTAAAGTACTAAAAGAGGTCCAAGAATTTTGCTTCTCAGTGTCAGGGAATATCCATTCCTGCTGCTTTAAATGTCTTCTCTTAACATCAGATACAAGAAATTGGATTTTGATTTTACATGAATCGTCTAGCCAAATGAGTTTTAGCCTAAATTCATCCAATACAATTTTAGGTGGTGAATGGATCAGTATAAGTAAGGTGTAGTTCTAGAGCCCAAGTCTTTTACAATTAGAAAGGAAAGTGTTAGGGGACCAAAAAATTCAGAAGTACAAGGGAAATTAGGTTGTTGCATCACCATGCCTGTTTTTAGGTACAAATACAAGGCCAGCTGCACAAATCAGCTCAGACAGACCCACTCAGCACTTGCACCAACAAAATTACATCAGCGACCATATCCTGCTCCCCTCTCCAGCTGAGCAGGATGTAGCTGTATTGCTGGTAAATATATTTACATACACACATGTGTGCATGTGCATGTGTAAGGTGTGGATTTCTCCAGCTGGAATCTTCAGTATGCCTAGTAGCCTGCCTAGCTGCCCTCCCAGTCTTCGCACTTTCTGAGAACTGGACGTAAGATCCCTCCAAGGCTGCAGCTCCATTTCCTCCCTCCTCCCGTTCCTCCCTAACCCCCCTGCCTCCTCCCCCACCTTTCTCTGACTTCATCCTCTCTCCTGAAAACTCCATGAAGTTCAAGAAGGATAAGTGCAAGGTCCTTTTCTCTTGTGTGGAGATGCGGCTTTTATGGGTTGGTGGCATACAGCACAGGATTTCATAGCAGCCAGATGAGGGAACTATTCAGCTACTCCACCTGCCATTGTTCTTCTGTACTCCTTTTCTTTGCATCAATGTTCCCTTTTATCACATAACCTAGCCAAAGGGATGATACAGGTTACAGTGGTAAGTAAAGCTAAGTGCTTAAAATAAAACATGAGGAAATTTGAACTTTGAGTTTATTGCAGATTCTGCAAATATCACATGGAACTTTGTATTCTCTCATCATGTTACTCTTGCAGAATGACTTTTCTGGTCAGCGTCTGTCCCTTCTTGTAGTTCAGGTGATATTTCTTTTTACCTTTCTGTTAACCTTTGTAATCAACACTGTTTTCAGTGGAAATAAAAAACACAGCTCCACATTAGCTACCATGCAGAAAATAAACTGTATCCCAACCAAACCCCTCAATTCCCCCTCCTTTTATTTCCCCAAGTAAAATTGTGGAACAAACCAATTTCTGTTTCTGAAGAGAAACAGAAAAAAATATCTTCACACAATATCAAGTGTATTCTACACCGTCTTTGAGGTAGCTTTTGAAATTTGCTGCTATTAGAGGAAAGACAAATGTGGAGCTTTTAGAAATAACATTTTGCCTGTTGCAAATTATTTGTCAAAAAATTCTTATCACTTCTCATTCTTATGCACTTGATTTAATAGACAAATTGTGTCTCCTTTACCTTAGCAGAAAATGTCAAAGAAAAGAAATCCTACTGAAGAGTAAGGTTTTTTTTAAGTGAGTCACTGCTGAAAAGTAAATAACAGAACCAGCAAAGATGTCACACATCAGGAAAGGTAAAAGGCACATGAGAGAATATATAACCATTGCAAGGAGAGTTTTTTCCTCCATCTCTTGTCTTCAAGATCTCCAAAGGAACATTTTTGAAATATTGCACGTCATGCATCATTTAAGTAAAATTTTGCTTAAATAGACAGGAGCTAACTCACACAGGGGTTTGATAGTCAATTTTTTTTCTAAATTATTCATGTGGGAAATTTTTTAATGTGTATCACTAATGTGAGCTGTAAGCACGTAATTGATGGAATCCTGCTTAAAGACCCCGAGGAAGGTGATTTAAAATGGCAATTTGTTAAAATAATGTCTATAAGCTCTGATTCTCCCATGCTCCTACCAGTTAACACAGCATGTTCATTTATCATTGAACTCAGATTAACTCACTCAAACTATGACCTAACCTTATCAAAGTTACTTCAAATTACCACCCATTAAACTGACTGTGTGCTGTAGTAGAAATATCTTATTAAGTAAAACTTGCTTTGATTGCATTTCAAGTGTGGAATGATGCTAGAGGTGACTTTTATAATTTCAAAATGTATTCCAAAGATAGATTTCAAGGCTTATATATTTTCTGTGTAAAATTCAATAAATTATGTATTTTGTTGACAATAACCTTTTATGCAAATGGAAAAAGCCCAAGTTTTTCTTTCTCTTTTGTACATAGAGTTTGAAGCAGACACACTGACCCTTAGACACTGCAATATAAACAAACATTGAGTGTTTTTATTAAGCAGAAATAAAAAAGTTTTCAAAAATACTTTCTAAATTATGCTATCCATTTAAAAAAATATGTACTAATGTACCAGCAAAGGAAGAACATTGGACCTGCATGTTTTCCTATTATACTGAAGAATTGGTTCCTATCAGAGGCCAGAATATCAAGTGAAATGCTGACTTATTATGCAGTTAGCATTGATCCAGCAACTCCTTATGTAAATATACACACACATCTCAGACCAGGATAGATGACTTGTACACCCTATTGCATTTGAAACGGCACTAAACATTTTTTCCCAGGGGAAAAAAAAAAACCTACCCTTTTTTTGTCCTTGCAAGTCACCAGAAGTCTTCAATCAAGACTGACTTAATCAGTACTGCCACAAACTCTGTTGTGTTTGTCTTGGAAATGACTGCAGTTCCAAAGAAAATTTGTTAGGTTTTACTCTCTCAGGGGTAATTATTGTAGCAAAGATGTATTTTTCTGTATAACCTGGATCATACATAGAAGTTCCTGTTTAAGTTATAATGAAGTTTGACAAATGTAACAGCAAAAGGAGAGGGAGATAAGAAAGTCATCAGTGACTTTGTCATATAATGTTATTTAAGTGATCAACTGTCATGTGTAAAAAGGAGATTTCCTTGTCTCTTAGTGTTTGATTTGTCTCTCAGTGCTCCAGGAAAGCCAAGACTCTTGTGCCCAACCATTCTGTCAGCATCCTGTTATGGGGACCCTTCACTGAGCAATCCTGCTGGATCTGAGGGTGGTTTGGCTGACTTATTCAGGGACACACATGGACACCATAATGGAGGCTCCTCAGTGAGTCTTCCCTCTATTCCAGTATTTCCCTCTGCTGGTGATTGCCAGCACCCATGAAGGATTCACACCAACAGTTTACAGAGTAATACACTTTATTAATATAAAACTGTGACAGGTTAAGTTTTGAGGATTGCCTGTGATAGTATTAGACTGCAGAAACATATTCAAAGCAATACACAGACAAACTCTATCCCCAATGAATGTGTTCAGTACAGAGTGTGGTTCTTGCCCAATAGGTGCACCTGCAGGCAAGAACTCACATTCCACCCTGTGACTCTTTCAAGAGGAATGGAGTGTCCTAAACTCCCCCCATTCTCAACTTATCTTCATAGTATTTCTTTATGTTTAGGTGGAGTTGAATGATTCAATCTGTACACACCTTTGTTACTGATTGGTGTAAAATTCTCTCACTTTGCTCTTCATGGTACAGTCAATAAAATTTAGACTCTTGCTCTAAATTGAGAGGTGGTCAAACCCTGGGGGCAGGTAACATGGGATGGAGCTGTGTGTTGTATTTAGTTAGGCTGTAATGAACCAAGTTCATCTGAGGAGAGAGAATTCTCCAGAGCTGCTGTCCTGGCAGCAAAGACACCTTCTCCTCTCTCCCCTGACTGACAGCTGCTATGGGGTTTATCAGCTGCAATGTGCCATCAAGTTCACTTCCCTACAAGGGTTTCCACAGAGCCTTGGCCACAGGGTTTCCACTCTGCTCCACCCTCCATTCCATCCCCCTCAGCAGGTGCTTTTGGTTGCAGATTTGGTGTGGGAGGAATCTTGGTGGAATAGGTTTTAATAATGATGGCTGCATTCCATCCAGGGCATAGCAGCTGCATTTTACCCTATAGTTTCTGTACCATTATAACATTTGGTAGGATGTGAATATAACTTCTCTGTTTCTAATTTTGCCCCCAGTCATCTTTTCATGCCAGCTAGTACTAATAAATGTTGAAGATGAGGTTTCCTTTCAAGGAAGATACACTCGTTAATATCTTAAGATTCTTAACACAACGAAAGTAAAACTTAGGTTTGCTTTAGCTACTGCCAGTCATGCAGTAAAAATGTAATCAGGATTTAATTAAAATTAAGTATCTCAAAACTCAAATTAGCATCAGAAATCTGGAGCTAAAAACATATTCAGAATTCTTTGGCATGCAAGCACAGAACCTCATAATGAGAACAATGTCTCTTTCCTGTTCTCCTGAGCCCCTATACTTATTGTTTTGGGGTTTTTTAATCTCTTGCTTTATGTCATTTTAGAAAAAAACTAGGTAGTAGAGAAGAAGAATATCCAGAGCATCATTTTTCCAGTTTTTGAGAGAGGTTTTCAGCCATAAAGAGAAGCTAGAACTTGCCCATTCAACTAGCATCTGGTGCTGAGAGCCAGTCTGTGAGGTCAAAATAAATCCATTCTTTTAATAATCAAGAGGTTGGGCAAAAGAAGTAAGGGCAACCAGATTGCATTGCTACTGCTACTGTATGACAAGGGCAGGAAATGACCCTAAGCTCAGAAAATTAAGCATATGCTTATGTCAATAGAACTTAAAACTGAAAAGTAGTGTGGAATACTAGAAAAAACACTATTTTTGGGAAAAGATATTTTGAAAAAGATAGGATCTATCTATAAAAGTGGCACCATTAACTCCAGTTTACGGCTGAATTCAAGTAATCCTTCAATAAATATTCACTGCTTTATTGCAGATCCTAGAAGAAAGGACTTCCTTAAATTTGTCCAGCCTTGAAAAACAAAATCCTGGTGGTTCAATGTATTTTTCAACCAATCAATTGTTTGATTTAAATTTCAAATTTCAAACAAAGTTTTAATACTATATTCTATTTTTGTCACATTCTCTCCTATGATTTTTTTTCTGTTCTTGTTACAGTACGAAACAACAAAACCACATATGGCCCTTTTCATCTTTCCCACCCTAAATTTATTATCTGAGACTCTTATGCATTCCTATAGTTTTATAAATTGAAAATTCTATTCCTCATGTAGGGTATATTATGGATGAAAATTATTTTGGGGATATTTTTAGTGTATAATAGGAAAATATTAATAGATTATTGATACAATATGGTGCAGGATTCTAATGTGGAAGATGGTTCTTTTGGAATGTTCAGTGTAATTTAAAATTATGAGCCTATCTCTATTTTGTTATGAAACATTTGCCAGTTATAGTCTGAAATTTATCTGTTCAATACATTGATTCATCTTGACTTTGAAATACATAATTATGAAGGAGTAAATAAAAATTTATATAAGGTAAAGAAAAATTCAGTCATGAGTAGAAGATTCCTATCCATTGCATTACCATTTTCTTAATTCCATTAAACCAATAGAGCCTTGAGAATGTAATGATTCTCACACAGCCTCATCAAACATTGCTTATACTAATAGGTTAATAGATCCTGATGAAATTGAAGTTTTCCAGGGTCTAAGACCAACATCATCCATAAAAAAATAATGCTGGAAATTGAAAAAAAAAATCCAAAACATGCAGACTAAACATTATTTTAGTGTCAGTTGAGTTCTGTTGTCTGTGTGAAATTATTCAAGACCAGTGTTAAAATATCTCATGGTAGGGAAACTTTTATTTATTGATTTTTTTTTTACTAAAGAGCAAA
This sequence comes from Ammodramus savannarum pratensis, assembly GCA_020466415.1. Classification (NCBI taxonomy): domain Eukaryota; kingdom Metazoa; phylum Chordata; class Aves; order Passeriformes; family Passerellidae; genus Ammodramus; species Ammodramus savannarum. Next base: position 73,072,429 of record JAHXMQ010012338.1, on the reverse strand, counting down.
ATAAAGTAATGCTATCTTTTTTTGTTATTTATGACAACAAAGTGTAGCATTTTTCCTCCTTTAATTTCCTGAGTTCCAGGTTAGAAGAAAGAAGGGCCTATACCTATAACACATAGAAATTGATGGATTACTCTAATAAAATGCCACAGCCATCACATCTCAACTGCCTGCTACACCAGTTGCTGACAGATACACTTGGAAGCATGGGAGATATCCCAGTGTCCTTGATATACCCCTGTGTAACGGATGAGGAGTCTGCAATTTCCATAGTGTTTTACTCCACCTGACATTCAGACTCTGAAAACAAGGTATGGACATTCTGGGTTCCTTGTGTAACTCAGGTCAAAGTGGGATTCTCAACCTAATTATTTTATAAATATAATATAGTGATTAAACAGAACTACTTTTCTTTACTATGTTAGGAATATGGAACATAACCTCAGCAAAACCAGAAAACATTCTCCTTCACTGTGTCCTGAAGTAGGGAATGAATACTTTGGTTCAGTGTAATTACACATTACACTGTTATGTTATATCAATTATGTGCAGAAAACGTGTTTGCTGCAATAAAAGGATCTTGTTTGCACTGTGAAAGCAATGGCGAGCAGTAATGTATTCATAATAACAATGGATTTAAAAATTCATTGGGAAATTTTTTGATGTATTAGACTACAGAAAAAAAAAAAAAAAACTGACAAAAACCCCAAGAAATCTCTGAGAAAATTACAAAAGAAATAATGTATTTTTAAATGTTTTGTATGCTTCTGTTAGCTCACTATACTTGGTGTATAAAGGCTTTTAGCACCATTTTACAAATGAGGGTAAGTCAGATACAAAAAATATTTTCTCAACCAAGCTTATGTTAGATGATTGTTGTTAATCAGAACCTCACTGGATTTTTTAAAATATGATTCTTGATATAGAATTACACAGATGCAAACACACAGAAATGCAATGCTGAAGATGCTTCTGATTGCCTAATGTAACGGGGCATGGCTGAATTCTCATGATAACGGTACTGTTTTTTGATTAGTCCCTTTTCATGTATAGCAGAGACTGATCATAATGGAAAACAATATTTTTTTCTTTCAGAAAAGCTAAAATTCATTTTTTATAAGGAATAGAAAGAGCTATAATTTTCTTCTTTTGTCTCTGGACTGGTTAGCTAATACCTGAAATTGTCCAGCATCTATTAAGGAAGAATTTCCTGGTTTAAATAATCTGTAGTGAAGTAGATAATATAAAGTCAGCCAGGAACACTAGTTAAAGAGAAAGAATTACTTTTTTTTTTTTCCTCTCAAAATGTCTTTATCTATGGGATATTGATCCAGGAAGGCTGCTGACCCCAAAATTGAGTAGAAAATTGAAAAAGTATTGCCTGAATTGGGTAATTGAGCTTTTTTCATCTATTGTGTCACTATTTTTTTTTTCAATTAATGAATAAAGATTTCTATGGCTCTCCTATTTCAAGAAATTAATAGGATATCCATGAATAAAAAATTCTGAACTCTCAAGGGATTGTTTAGCACATTTTTCTATTTGATTTGTCACTTTATCTTGCATTATGATATGTTTAAAAGTTATACAAATTAGTAGAAGCTGAAATCTTGAGTCAGCCACCTTATCCTTTCCCCATGCCTTTGAGTGTTCAAATTGATAATGTTTCCTGAAGTTGATGTTTAACAACATCATTTTTTATCATTTTTTAAAATTGTGATAATTTTTTCAGCCACTTTTCCAGAATTTACTGCTGAGGTAATTTCTGAGTTTCATTTCCAACTATCTGTCATTATTTTTTTGATCTTACATAAGGCACCCTGCATTTTTGTACCTCAGATTCCTGACTTGAAAGGAATTGAAAGGAATTGAAAGGAATCCTGTTTGAAAGGAATTGCATTAATTTATTTTTTCTAAGGTTCTACAGCTATTCTATTATATATTTCTTGCTTCCTACTGGAGAAAATAATAATAATAGTAATAATAATAATTATAATAGTAGTAGTACTAGTAATAATAATCTGATCATATGTCACGTGAATCTCCCTTTGCATTCAGTATTTTTATAACAATATTTTCTGTACAGCATGAACACAAAGTCTAAAGTTCTTCTCAAAACTGCAGATACTTAAATTTGGAAATGTCTAATATAGGTGTTTGGTTACGAAAAAAAGGTTCAATGCAATTGCTGTAACTGTGCTGCTTACGTGGAACAGATTTACTGTTTAAAATGATTAAAGGGTTTCACTGACAGGCAGCTGTGTCTCCATCCAGGCTTTCTGTAGCTCCTGTGCTCTGCCTGCTAGGCCTGTGTGCTTGCCTCCAATGCCACTGGACACAAAAGGCAACAGAGACCAGCCCTGACCTGGAATGTCTGTGGGCTGAACTGGTTTCCAGCTGGAGTGTTTCGAGGAAACTGGAAAACAGATTACACCACAAGCGCATGAAGAAAACGCACTGTGGCTTCACTGGAGGTGAGTCTGGTCATATCTTTTATCAAGGTTTCCCAATAATTTATGCTATTAAAACATGATGGTATTTTATACTTCACTAAATTTTAATTGCTTTAGCAAACTGGAACAACTTCAAAGGACACCTACCCCAAGGCATTGATTTATAGTATGGAAAGAACAGATATCTAAGTCCCAGAGATAATCAAGCAGAACAGGGAATTCCTTCCAAGCACCAAAAATATCAAGGGAGCTTTCTAACAACTAGATTATTAGATATTTTTGATGCTATCAGAAACTATCAATGCTAATTTTTTTCCCTTCAAAAATGTTCTTTTAAGGTTTGCAAATGTAGCTGGCAACATTCAGCACTTGGTCCATGCTGAGAGAAAATCCATCTCTGTCTTTCTAGTTCTGGAACTTTTTCCAGTGTCGTTTGACCCTAGGTGACTATTACCAAATATGACAAATTGATGACCCTAAAATTTTCTTTAAATGTTAATTTATTGATTGATTTTACAATTCTGTGGATCTGGAAAATTATAATTTCAAGTTTCTATTCATTAATAAATAGTAACGTTTCTGCCCCAGTGAAATACCTCTTGAAAAGTCTGGCTACAAAACAGATGATAACACACAAATAAATGTCTGTTGGTTTTATTAGGATATTAGTGCTTTATTCTTTCAATGTGCTAACCTTAATCACAAGAAATCTCTTTTTGTATTTTTGAAGATATAGTTCGTTGTTTAAATGATTTTAACTGTGAAATAATTTATTAAGCAAAAGGGAGAGTGTGATAGAATAATGCTAAAAATATTAATTTTTTAATCATTTTTGCAAAAGTTTTCATTCAAACTGGGATGTATTGCACCGTGCACCTTTTAAAATGTTATCTTCCTTTCCTCTAAAAACCCCGACTAAACAAAATAATACACTGGAAAAAAAGGTATTTAAAAATCCTCAGAATCAAACACAGTATATTACCTTTGAGCTACAGAGACAATTTAAATATGTGGTCATTAAAAGCATGATATATATTTCATTTGGTATTGGTAAGACAATATTTTTTGACATTTTCATTGACTTCAATTACACTGGTAGCTATTAGGAGTTCAATCTTGATAGTATAGTGAATTAAAAATAGTAACAACCAATTCTTAAATGTAAAAACGAAGAAAATGAAAATTAGCTTATTAAAGTGATGTACATAGATAACAAATGCAGTGTAAGAGCAGATGCAGTATTGCTGCTTTGCAAATTCAGAAAACTTGAATAAAGGAAATAAGGATTACTTGAAGTGAAATTTTACCTAGCTGAGTAATACAGTCAAAGTTTTAATAATACAGTAGATTTCAGATGATCTATCTGGCTTAATAAACTACATCTAAAGGATTGCTGTTCCTGCTCCTTTGAACTTCCAAAGAAGTTCCTATTTAGTTGCATAGGATTTGGCATTAACCTGGTCTAAGTCATGTTCAAGTAGGGGTTGTAGAAATAGGCTATATGTTATATTATTCCTTGTCCAGGGAACATACAAAACAGTCAGGTTTCCCCTGTAGGAAGAATTTGATTTTTTCTAGTCATGAATAGATCATCAGAAATTTTTTTTTACATGACTTGATAATTAACTTAAAATTTTATGCTTTCTAAGGAAGATGTGACAAGCAGAAAGCAAGGGAATAAAATGTTTGCACTGTTTGCTTAAGCCTTTCCCTGTACTCACAAAGGCTTTGAATTTTATTTAGAACTTTTGTCTGAATTTCTATGTGAAGATAAATATGGACAGAGAGTAAAATTTCCACTATCAACTTACATTACAAAACCAAAGCAAGCCAAATTAACTATACCAAACAACAACCAAAGTAAAAACAAAAACCAACCAATCAACCAAATGAAACCCAAACAACAACCCAAAATACCAAACCAAACCAAACAAAAAAATCCCAAACTGGAAATTGTAGGGGGATAGAATAAAAGAAAATAAAGATAGCGTAGAAAGTAATCTTACCCCTAAGGAGTTACAGCTGGGCCAATCATCAAAGATTAGGAACAGGCCTGACTTGAACAGGCCACAGCTGTGACCAATGAGAAGAAAAGTGCTATAAAAGAGTGGAGTGGGTGGATGAGAAGGGAACTGGAGTCAGGTGGTTATTTTGTGGAGAAGAAAGAGTCAGTGCTTGGAGGAGAAGCCCATGAGAAACACCAAGAAGCTTTAAAACTTTTGTGATAGGAGATAACAGTATGGAGCCCCTGCAATAAGATGACAACAGGAAATTTTTAGTAGAGAGTTTGAGGTACAGATCCCTAAGCCAGAGCTGTAATAAATGCCATTATCTCAGTGGCTTTTCTTCCACTAAGATCACCTTATAATTTTGCAATAGATCTTTCTGTTTTCGAGATAAAACAGCAAACGAAAGGTCCAGCCTGTAACATGAAAGCAGTTTGCAAATGGATATCTTTGTTAGGATTGCCTTTTTTAGATGTATTCTTTGCTGCCAAACTGACAGAACTTTGTTCGCATATTTGTGGAATTTTCTGACTGTCACAGTGGTTTAACTTTAAAAATTATCATTAAAGCTAATTGGTAAGAGTTCTCCAAGTGCTCTTACATGAATTGATAATCTCCAGAGTACTAGTTATTGCATATCCTTGGGCAGGACTCTCAGTCTTACATTTGAAAAGATTTTTCTTTAACTATATTTGGAATTTGAAAATGCTCAGTACATGAAACCCTCGGCATTATGTGTGGAAAGGGTTTGAAGGAAGAGCTGGAATTCACATTTTGGTCTTCAGAGGTAAGCATTTAAAAGTGAGGTAAAAATGTAAGATTTTTTTAAAATCTAGTTGCTGTATTTTTTTAATGTTTTAATGAAGTTTTTCAGGTAAGTGCTTCCTGAGTGGCATACTCAGTCATGGCAAGCACATCTGATGATATCAGTCCTGAGAGAATGAGATTGAACGGTAGGAGATGCATAGAACAAAACAATGGGGTGGGAAAAGGAGGGATTGTTCTGTCTATCAGGACACTCTTGCCAAAATAGACTACTCCAGCTCCTCTATTTCTATGTTTCCTTACTTTTGTCTATTTCAGATACAAAATTCCTGACAAGCTGTCTGGTGCAAAAATTCAGAAAGCAGAAAAAAATTGCTCAGCTGGTCTGCATGAGCTGGATACATACTGAATTGAAAGGCATTCATTAGCAGCATGAGTCTTGCACATCACTTGGGAAGGCATGCTCAGTGTGTTTGAGTACAGGGATATTACTCCTTAGTTTTCCAGAAGATGTGTGTTTAGTTGGTTTGTACACCAAATTGAAAATATAGAGAAAAATTCATAGCTCGTGTAATTCATAATGACTGCCACAGATTAATTGTTTTTACGGGCTGAGTGCAAATCCCACAGGATGCTTTCATAAGCATTGGGTTTAGAAAATTTCAAAGGTGAATCAATTTTAGATTTGTAAACACCCATTTTAAAAATACATAAAATAATGTACTAAATTCTTTATAAATTCATTTTTCTGACCATTTCTCAGATTTCTAGGTAAAGTGTGGTAACAAAATTTCTCCTAATTAAAAAAAATCTAATTATTCAGTATTACATATTTGAAGTACTTGAAAAGAGGAGTAAATATAATTTTTGATCTTTTTCACAGATTTAGTAGAAGCTAGCACAGTCCTTAAGAGATATCTATACCAATGAAACTTGTGAGCAATTGGGTTCAACAACTCTACAGACTGCCTGAATAAGACTAAGGGATTAGCATTCACAGCCCCAGACATCCAATTTGAGATCATCCTCAAGTCCCAGGATGATCCTGAACCAGTGGTCT
>JAHXMQ010012338.1:72994753-73066048 GCA_020466415.1 Ammodramus savannarum pratensis | reverse complement strand
ACTTCACCCAATTCAGAGAGAATTCTTACCCTGTCTCAATTGTTTCTGTTATTGCAGTGAAGGAAAAGAAAATGCACGTAAAAATGTGTATTTCTTCTAAACAACAGAAGACATTATGTCCTGCCAAAGATATTAGCTGAGGAACATTAGGCCTGCAATGCTTGAAAGGCTACAAGTTAAGCATTCTATCTAAAATATCATAATCTTATGCCTACCTAATAGCTGAGTGTTGCTATACTTGTCCTTCTAAAGACACAGCTCAGGATCTGCTATTCTAGCAATCTGGATGCAATCTCCGTGCTGTATTCCCAACAAAGGCCCACCCAAATAAGAGCTATAGGACACTAGGAGTTATCTGGCATAACGGAGTGTTCAAATACAAAGAAAAAAGGAATAAAACTTATTAGAGGAGACAATGGAGTAAATGTCTTTTTTCAATACATTCACCTGGAAAAGATATGTCTCTATCTCTGACTAGATCTAGATCTAAAGCTGTATATCTAAAGGCAGATCTATGTTGTGGTCTCTAGATGGTCAGTGACCCTGAGAGAAGTTAGAAAGTCTCTTTTCCCAGTCTGGTGCCTGAAGAAGGAGTCAGGGCTCTTCATTTCTCCGTCTCAAGGTCGTTTATTGTACCTTATCTATAAAATTCTTTCTCCTGTTCTGCTGAGGTCTGCTCAGCAAGACAGCCCAGGCACCCTGTCTGCCCTAGGGGCGGTGTTATGTCTTTACACTAAAAACTACTAATACAATGTTTGCAATTACTTTCCAATAGCTATCACCTATGTTAAACAGTGAACTTCTACTCTAAACCAATCTAAAAGTGCCAACATCACAGCAGAAGATGGAGACCAAGAAGAAGAAAGAGAAAGGCAGGACACACCCAGATCCCTCCATCTTGCCCTCCGAACCTCCATTCTAGAAAACCCCAAAATCTACTTTTTCACCCCATGATAAATTAATTATGATTCTCCTTAATTTTTCATGGCTTGCAGATCTTCATATAAGCTTGGTAACTCGCTCCATGGGTCGCAATCAAAACCACAGGCATTTTGGGCTCTGTGCCAGCGTGTCTGAGACTCCCGGCAGGGGTCTTGGCTGCTCAGGACAGCCAGGGGGATGTCCTGGGTCCTGAAAGATCTAGATTTGTAACTTTTGCAAGCCAGGATTTCTTTTCGTAGAATTTCTGCAGATGCATTAATCAATACATTTATTTTATGTTTCCATTAATGCTATAGAAATTTATGTTGAAATCATGACTTCTAACCCAATACCATGATCACCTCGTGTTCTGTATTTAAGCTTGAGTTGTCTTAGCCTGCTTTAGTTAATAAACTTATTTATGAGTGGAAGAGAAGTAAATCTGAAGTCATGGAATCACAGAAATTTTATCTGGAGGATGTCATCCAGTTTTACCTCCTTACTGAACCAGGTCTACCTTAAGACTGGATTGATTTTTGCATGCAAATTTCCTTCAGGTGTCTGCAAAAAAGTTCTAAAAACATGACCTTTATCTTTTCAGCAGACTCTGACTCATGGCTGACTGATCTACAGTTTCCTTGTTTCTCTCTCTTTCTGCAGAGAACCATATCTCGTAACCTTTTGCAGATATCTTTTTTTTTTAGATTTCAAGTCAGTGGAGCACTTCACAAACCATGAGTTCTTTCAGCATCATCAACTATTTTATGTCTGATCTCATGGATGGGAATAAAATAAGATTTCCCAATTGTTCTTTATTGCTCTTGGTTATCCTTCTACTTCCCAACACGTTTTGATATGCCCAGAAATCTGTGATAGATAGATGTTTTTTAAACACCCATGTGTACATGCCAACAAGTGCACAGAATAAGCATGAGAATGATAGAGTACTATGGTCAAAAAAAGAAAAAAGCAGGGTAGGAATAAATGACAACCTAGAAATTATTTTTATTTAGTCAGAAGGAGAGAACTGAGCATAGATAATGCTCATTTTGGTGTTTTCTTTATTAAACAGATGGAAAAGCTAAATGTGTTCCCCTGGAGAGAAAATAATTGCAAACTGAGAAATGTTTTATTTTTATTAAGAAATAAAACAAGATGTTAAATAGCAGGCCCAAGCAGGAGGTTCATGACCATTGGCAGTTTACTTTCACCCACCTTCCCCTAGTGAATTATTTTACTGTAAAGATTACAAATATCATGCTTTGTGTCAGAACCAAACCCATTAGATTTATATCCAGAGGATGAAGGGAATTTTCAGACTTATCTGGAAGCTCTTATGCTTCCATAATTCTTATTATTGAGCAGCTGAGTATCTTATATGATAGACAACTACCTATTAAATTTATGTTTCAAATGGAGTGTTTCAAAACACCAGCTGATAAAAAAGAAATTTAAAAAAGGATTTTCAAAGGTACATATGAACTTCTTTCAAATTTTATGTTACTCTAAATCTATTTTTAACAAAAGAAAAAGTGCTACAGCTAAAATTTGCACTACAGTTTAGTTTTACTTGTAGTTCTGGCTTTTGTTCAGTTTTGGTATAATACTTTTGGAGACTGAGCTGGATAACTGTTCCATTTAAAAATAAATAAACCCTAAAATATTATCTCAGTTTGAAATGGAAAACGAATTTCCTAGTAATCAATAACATAATAACTTTTGAAAAAAAAACATCTGATGTGATATATTTCACTAGCTTTCTTTGCTAGGAGAAGAATGAGGAGAAAAGTGAAAGAGCCTTATTAAAATCACAGACATATGATGCTTAATTAGGAAGATTATATAATCTAGTAATCTTATTGCAACACTGTACTTGTATAGGCCTATAAATGTAAACAAAGTTGACAAAGCTTTCTCTTCTAATTCCACTTAATTCAAGTCTGCCATAGAGATGGGTAAAATTATTGATTATTTATTTACATTTCAGAACTCTTCAGTAAAAATCTTTGGTAATCAGTTGAACCATTATGCTTTCACCCTGTCTTGCTGCAAAGTAGAGTAGGCAAGCAGTGGAAACTCAGAAATGGAATTTTGAAATATAGGTTAAATTTACTTGAAACAGTAGGGTACAGAGTACAGCTTCATTAATCTAGATGCACAACAAAAATAATTGAAATAAAAACCTATTGTTCCTAAATGTGATGTTTATGGTCTCATGCAGTAGAAGTAGTTATTGTAGTACCAGAAAAGAAGCTAAATTCAACATTTTATGTAAATCTCAGTTCCAGATTAATTATCCAGGTTTTCTGTTAACAATTTGGATTTCTATGTGTGTGCTACTTGTCTAAATCTTTGTTATACTCAGTGAAGAACTAAATTTGCAGTCAACAGAGTTTATCTTTTTTGAAAGCTGACATACTTGACCAAAACCAGCTATGTTAAAAAAACCAGCCCCAAACTGAACCAAGATTTTTAACAGAATATGCTACACACCTTTGCCCTCCTTTTCTTCAGAAAGTGTCCAGTTTGAATTCTAAATTGTAAATAGAATCACAGAATAGCTGAGGTTGAAAAGCTTCTCTGGAAATATTGTAATCTTACCAAAAGAGGGTCAGGTGGAGCAGGTAGCTCAGAATGTTGTTAAGTTGGGTTTTGGATATCCCTAATGGTGGAAATTCTACAACCTCTCCAGACAAATTGTTGCAGTGTCTGACCACTATCACCATAAAAAAAAAATATGATGTGGTGTGATAGGATGATATGAATGCTTTTTGTTAGGAATTAATGTAATGATGTTAATGTAAAACCATTTTGAATGGTATTTTATACCCAAAAAATAAACACAATACCTTGAGAGAAGGGAGAGAAAATAGTGTGAGAAAATTACATGTATAAACATAAAATCCCATAGTAGAATATAATACATTCTGAATTTGTATTCCTTCAGCTTATATTCGCAGCCATGGCAGTCTGAGAGAGCTCCCTGCTTAGCAGTTCTTAGTCTCTTGAACAAACTGAAGCACAATGAGCATTGTCATTAGTCCAGCTGCACACACAGGAGGTGTGTGAGGACCAAGCAAGAGTCATCAGGCTACAAAATTTTACATTTTAGATCTTGTCCTTTAGCACCTAGCTCAATACCAAAGAGAGGAGCTGGGAATTTCAGAGGGCTGAGCTAACTTTATGAGAGACTTTCAGAGAAAATGAACAGGAAATACTGAGCAGAGAGGGAAGTCCAAGTTCCTACCATTGACTGGGAGCTACAACCACCCAAAAAAATGAAACTTCAAGAAAAGTTTCTTTTTTTTCCTTCCTCAAATTCACTTTTGAAAACCAACTCTTGCAAAACAAAATTCAACAAATTTTCTCTGTGAGACATGTTCAAGACTCGTTATTGCCAAAATTATTCCAAATAAGAAAAGAATGATATTTTTAAGGCTGAACCCTCATGACGGATCTGGGAATTGTAAACCTAGATTTGTTTGAAGCTCATGTACAATACAAGTGGTCTGTGAACAGAGACTCTGAGCTTAATGATTATTCTGGGAAGTGACTCATGTCCTTTCCTTCTATTGAAGTTTCTTTAAAACAAGAAAACATCTTGTAGGGATAATCATTACCACAAAACCAAGTGGACAGACTATTATAAAGTGAATTGCCACTCCTACTGCTATGACAGCCTCTTATGAAGCAGCTCTCTTGAAGTATATTGAGACTGTTCTAAGCACCAGGCACTAAAGTTCTTTGCCATTTTTATGGAAATGCTATGCTTTTTCAACCTATGACTACATCCGCCTTAATAACTAAATTGGATCAGGGCTCATTCTCTAGCTTTGGCAACATAGAAATACTTTTTCCTACAAAGTTATCATTCCTTACCTCTTAGAATATGATGACTGTATTCAAATGGAATTGCTGTTAAAAGAGCTGTAATTTTTTGTGAGAATTTAAGTTGACCTTAAGAAAAAGTGCCAGCAAACATTGCACAAAGATTTTAGTAGTTAGAGAAGTATATGCCAGAGCTGAATCCTGTATTCCTGTCCTGTTTAATTTGCTATTGCAAATGTAAACAGCAGGCCTTATACAGAAGTTAGAACTGTTATTTCTTAAGCAAGATAGTTATAGATATTTAAAGATACTGCCATATGAGTATATAGATTTTTTAATGATGATTAAGAACTACTGCTGAAGGAGTAATATGTTCTTTCTAGATTGTATACTTGAACATTGTCCTTTAATTCCACCTAACCTTTTCAAATGTTGCTTTTTAGTCTTTAAATACTTGTACATTTTATCAAAGTTTTCAACAGAATATATATTCTGGGTGCTGTGGACTTCAGGAGACCTTGACAATAATCCTTATTGGATACAAGGTTCATTGCCTTGCTCAAGGCTCTTGCATGGCTGTCAGAGATCACATCGTTTTCTACTAATCTCTTAGGGATGCTCAAAGGATTAATTAGGGAATGTGTTTTGAAGTACTTTGAAGATGAAAAGTGCTAAGCATTACGAGGAAAAAGGTTGGGGAGGGGAACTAGGGTTTGACAGGTAGCCAAAACACAGCTTCGAAATCTTTCATTTGTTATTAAGAGCCTTAATTCTCTCTGAATTATCTGTGATCTGGGTTTCAGAACAGTAAGAAAATCTTTAAAACATTACCTTACTTCGTTTGAACCAGATGAAGGTTACACGTTTCCCCTCTCTTCTTTCCCTTTAATTAATTGTGATAAATACAATGGAACTTGCTGTTCAAAGAGTTTCAACTGCTTAAATGTTACCTTGTAGTAAATATTAAACACTGTATGCTTGCGTGACTTTCCAACAGCTTGCAAAAAGGAGAAAAGAATTGGCAATATGTCCCAGGAGGAATGGAAAAGGCTTTGAAAGCACCACCACTGCAGCTGGAGCACTTCAGTGGTGTTTCACTTTATGCCTGAAGTTTGTTGGATCAAAAGAATTTAAATCTGACTATTGACGTTTTACAGACTTCTATGCTTTTAGTGGTGGGGCCATGACACCAAAGGAGTTAAGGTTTGCAGTTTAGCAGGTGGAATGAGGTTAATAATATTTAAGAATACAAGAAGAAGCTTTTGTCTTGTACATGACTTCTCTTTATCAAAGCAGAGGTGCCTTTATGCTAGAATTGCAAATCTAACTGCCATCAACAAAGGACTTTTGGGGGAAAAAATTGCTTTTCAGACATAACCTCTAGGCTGAGTGTTTCAAATAAGTTAAAGAAGAGGAAGCATAAACAGTTTTCCACTTCTACTTAAAATGTAATGAAATGTGTTTCCACTTGTATTGAGAGTAAATTCTGTCCAGTCTTTTGGATATGTCCTGCTTCAAATTCTGCTGGAACACCTTAATAGGTAAAATGTCAACCCATGTATTACAAAAATGCATATGCAAAAAAGTCCTCATCTAATAGAAGTTCAATGAACCTGCCCTTACAGATCACTAGTTTATAAATGTTATAATGGTGAAAATGGGGATAGAATATTTTCTCTTTAAAAAAACCCAAATAAAACAACAATAACAAAAAAGAGCAAAGACTGAGAAATATTTCTCTTTGTAATAGGTCAGTTATGCAAAATGGCATTACAAGTTTATTTTTAGAATGCCATAACTGAACTTTGAAGTAAGTCTTCTTCATCTTCTGTCTTTATTTATGTCCTTTCAAATGATTTCATGACTTCTAAATTTAAAGGAGAAACAAAATCAAAATGAAAAGGCAGGAAGTTTCAATATTCCAACATGACATAGAAATGCACATTTATGTAGTTTGGATTTTTTGGTGGTAGTTTTAATATGCATAAAAGCAGGCAAAAAATCCCCATGCTGTCAGTATTTCTAAAAATGCTTTATCTTCTCTAGTTTGGGACAAGCGACAAGAAGACAATCTCGTCACAGCCTGACTAGGTGATAAATGCATTTCAATGGAATTACCTACAACACTACTATTAAAATCTCATTGATTAAATAACTTTGTGTTTGAACTAGTGAGCTGGTCTTGATGAAAAAAACTGCCTCAAAAATGTTGACATTATTAAATTACCTTTACAAATACATTGTATGACATATGATAACCACACCTTTAATTTTAGAGTGGCTTTAGACCCTTGGTAAACAAACCTATTAAATTTCAATAATAATTATAATAACAGCAACCAAATCAGCAGTACCTATAGTATTACATATCTTCTTAGGTATTTATTTGTTTGAAAGACCAGAACCAGTTAATGTAATTGGTGTTTTAAATTTTGTCAGCAATTACTGTCCACAGTAACATTTTTTTGCATTTTATCTTTGCAAAGTTGATCACATTTTATTTCATCATTTATACTTCTGCTAATCCAAAATGTTTCTTTGTTGTAAGGTCTTAAATGCAAAAAAGTCACAAAATAATAGTTACACAAAATAATAGTTACAAGGTAAAGCTTCAGGCAGTAGAATGTTTAAGGATTGGATATAATTGAAAATATGAAACACATAGTTTTAGAAGTCAGGAGGTGACTATTCATGCCAGAATGGCAATACGAGGGCAGCAAAATACTTTTGTAGCCTGGTAACTTTTCTTTAGCATTAATCAGTAGCACAGGGTTTGAGAACAGGAAAATGCATAGGAGTAGTTTCCATCAGTATGTAGTTTAGGCACTTTTTGCACAATAGTTAGTAAAGATTTTTGTGATTTGTTTTTTTCTTCCATGGGTTTGCTTTGTTCCTTTTTGAGCCTCCAACAGTTTTGTTATCAGCAGTGGTTTTTGACAAGCTGTTGTGTGAAGCAATACATTCTTCTGGTAGCATTCCATCCCTCAGCTGCTAGGAATCTCCACAGCTCATGCTTTCTAAACATGTACTTTCTAAACAGTACTTAACTGCAGCAGCACAGTTTTTAAAAGCTGTCTGATCTGAGCAGAATGATTCAAATTGTATACAGCAAGTTTTAGGTATCATACAGAGTTTGGATATCATATCCCATTTCAAAACAAACGACACTGAGCCATGTCCCCCACAAAGTGCCAGATCATGGGCTGAAGCACTGGCCCATGTTCCCCGACTTAGCCTGATCCCACACACGTCTGTGGCTCGTTTCAGCTGACTCTACCTATTTCAGATAAATTGTTTGGAGAATTATATTGATTGAGGACCATTCCAAGAGCTGGGTGTGGCCTGCCTGTTTTAGGGGTAGAGTTGATGTACTTAAATGTAAGATAGGATAAAAAGTTTGGTCTCAGGGTTTAAGAATGTCCATGGCTGAATGCAGACATATAAGATGCGACTAAATGAATTTTAAGGTAAAATTCTCAGACATACAGATTTAAAAAAAAAAAACAAAAACAAAACAACAATAACAAAAAAACCAGAACTGAAGGCAACTTTATTAACCTATGTCTTTGTCATTAAGAATCAATCAATATGTTAAATGCTTTTTATTACTAAGTAAAAAAAAACTATATAAATATATTTTCTTAGTTGATATGGCCAGTACTAATAATAACAGTAAGCTTATCCTTAAAACTAACTGAGCAGCATGGCCTGTTCCTGTCAAACATTTTATCTTGATGTCATGACAACAGTTCCTGTTGTTTGAAATGTGAAATGAGGAGTGATAATGTTTGAGCAGATACTAAGGTATAGCTTAGCTGAATCATTGTGTGTGCTTAAGCTGCTGAAGTCTCAAGTCCTATATTAATTTACTGCTTTAATGTGTGCTAATGTGAAATTTCATTTCATTGCCTTCATAAATCTAATACAATATTGTTCCATCTGAATCAAACACATTTTATCTCAGATCAAAATCTTTCCATTTGATTAAGACTTTGCTAACACATTTTAGTCTTTCACCTTAGTATTGCCACGGCTTCTAAGATATTTGGCAGAGTAGATTGAACATTTCTAGGTTTATTGCCATTTTTTTTTGAGACTGACTTTGGGGAAACATTTTGCTTCTGAGTTGACAGCTTTATTCCAACCCCAAGGCATCTGTGATAATTAATAACTGTGTCAGATCAGTTCATTCTAAGCAGATGTGCTATGCAGGGTTTTTCCTTATCTCCCATGTTTTCTACCTTGGTAAGTGACCTTTATTAAATTATGTTTCAAACCAGGAATTCATGACATTCAGATTTCATAGGGCAAGATGAGAATGCTATTATCTCAGCTCATACCAGAAGCTGTATTATTCTGTAGTATTCTGAGTCTGTCTGACTCTCAGGCTTCTTGTTTTGTATTTTAATGCAGGTTTTGGTGGAACAAACATTAAGACCAAATCAGGATAAAATATTCCTCTTTCATTCAATTTATTTCCCCTTTATAATTTTTTCTTTTTTCTTTTTTTTTCTTTTTCTTTTTTTTTTATTTTTTTTCTTTTTTCATTTTTTCATTTTTCTTTTTTCCTTTTCCTTTTTCCTTTTCCTTTTTTTTATTTTTTTTCTCTATTTTTTTTCTTTTTTTTTTTATTTTCAGAGTTAAAGCATACAAATTATTTTTATCTGGTGATTATATACTCATTTCCTTCAACATTTAAAATATCTTTTCACTTTTTTTCTCATTTCTTCTTATTTATTTTCTAAATTAGAAACTTCTTCTTTAAGAAATATATTTTAGAGATGTTATGGATGAGAGTTTTATGTGCTAATATTTCACACCGTTTTTTTATCCCATCTGAGAAGTAGTACGAAAAAAATGTGAGTGTCAGGGATCGGATCTACTTGTCATTCATGCATGCCTCATCATCTTTTTTTTTTAATATGGTGTCAAGATGAAATAAGGGAGAAATTAATAAATTGGCCACAAAATTGGCAAAAAAACTGTAAGATAAGGGTAAAACAAGCCCATCTAACCCACCAAGAGCATCAAGTCATTAGGTCATGATTACACTTAAAAAATCCTTCTCTTGGTTGCACTCCTCTGTTTGAGTCATAGCTCCTGATGAGAGTCTGCTCCAGTGAAGGCTTTCTGTGAGCTCACCATTTCCTCCAGGGCACATTCACTTACTACACTGTGGGACACTACATGGGCTGCACGTGGATATCTGCTCCCCGATGGACTTCCACAGACAGGGGGACAACCTATTTCACCACAGTCTGCAGGGGAATCTCTGCTATCACACCTGGAGCATCTCCCCTTCACTGATCATCTCTGACCTTGGTGTCTGCAGAGCTGTTCCTTTTCTCACGGGTTTTTCCTTACTCCTCACTGTTTGTGCAGTGTTATTCCCACTCTTAAATCCATTTTCTGGAGGTGCCACCCTTTGGAGTCCAGGGCACAGAAGTGCTTGCACTGTGAAGACAACAGGAAGCAGCATGACTGGGGCAACCCCAGCCTTAATATCCCCCTTCCATGTATATTTGTATGAACATTTCTTACTTTTACTATAATTAAAATCAGGAGTATTAGGGGAGTACAAGAAACTTTTTGAGCCATCATGTACTAACATTTTTTATAAAAAGTATCATCAGCTTAATGAAATTTCTAGGAATTCATCTCTTAATTTTAAGTGCTCTTCATTTAGCTACTGCCTTGAGACAAATTGTACTGTTTACCAACTCCTGATTAATTTTACCTTTTTTAAGGGTTCTTTCACCTTTTATTTTAACCTTATAAATAGTCATGCCATTAATCATGTGAATATTACTCAAAACCAAAAACAAAAAGAGAAAATGAAATCTTTGGAGGCAAAGTAGGACAGTGTCATTACTATACAAGCCATGTGAAAAAAGATGGATAGGGAATAAGAGAAAATTTAGAAAAAATATTAATGACCATGTTTTTTAATAAATTGATTCCCTGCTTCAATTTTTATTTATTTACTTTAGTTATTTTTTATTTCTATTTATTTGCTGATGTGTTTTCTCCTCTTCTGAAGTTACGGTAGGAGGTGTATTTTCCCTGCTGAGTACACTTAGTGCATTACAGCATACAAACACATCAGAGTTACCCAGACAATTCCACAAACTTCTAAACCTGCATAAATGGTTAGAATAAACCATTCCAGTAAATTTTAAGCATCAAAGACTGTGCTTGATCTCCTCTACAGATATGGAGAATCCTTTGGTGGAAAAATGAAGTCCAGACTGTGAAGACTAAAGAAAGAACTGCTGCATAGGTATCCCATATTAACCTGAGGTTGTTTATTAATAAAGGGTGAAGCCATAAAACATTTTTACCCTCTGCATAAGCATTTATATTTGTTTTGTGTCTCTGAGAAATTATTTCTTTAAGTTTTCCTCCTCACTGGATGGACCTTTGAGGGAAGATGAATAACTGCATAGTAAAATTTTCCTTTAAGCTTTGTTAGAAGGAAAATAAATATGTTTAATCACATAAGGCTGGAAAGCCACTGTAGTTTGCTTAGAGAGGTTGAAGGAGAAGGCAACCTGTTTTATTCAGTTTGTGAATATATAATTCCTTCATAAATTTTTAAAAGGTACAGATCATCAACTTTAGTAGCTGTGTTCACTTTTAACTGATATCTGTTCACTTCTGTGTTTGGACTGTTTGCCTTCTCCATGATTGTTTATGTTTGGACAGGTTGGGTATTTAGCACATAGTTCTAAATGTCCTGTGGGTTGTCTGCCTGCATAAAGATCACTTGTTATCTCTTCATCTTGAAAGGGGTTGGACTTCTAAAATAATAATTAATTTTCAAATTTTTTTCCTTATTTACAGCTTCTTCCAAAATTAATAGATCATTCTTGGTTCCTTTTCTCTCCGTAAAGCATGTGTGGTTACTATATTTCTAATTTTTAACAGGTCAAGCAATGTGACATTGAATATACTTGGAAGATTAAGTGAAATGGACAACTTAGCAAGTTATCTATTTTCTGACAGTTTATTCCTTTTTTTTTCCCACAGCCCCAAGTCACATTTAGTTCATCTTTTCAGCTTGTAAACTCAAGGTTAGAGCAATGAGAAGATGAACAGTGATAGAAAGCTGATATACAGTAATTTATCTTATGCTACTGGTTTGTAGTCCTGTCCAATTAAAAAAAAAATAAATCAAAGTTTCTTGAAAATTTTGAATTAAAAGCACTAATGAAACAGATCATGAACGGTTGAATGTAGCCCTGTGGGCCCTCCAGTAAAATAGCTGAAAAAATAAATAAAACTAATAAATACATTAAATAATAATAGTTTCACTAGAAAAAAATCTCTGAAGCTTGTGAACTTGCTGCAAGTTTCCAGAGGTTTCATTCCTTCATTTTTTTGACATTAATTGTTTTAATTCTTTGGGAAAAAAAAAAAAAAAGAACAGCCTTATTATGACTTCTTCTCGTAGTTATTAAATAAAGCAGAATAAAGAGAGCTGCATATTAGAATCACCCTAAAAAGAAAAGTGGAATGGAGGGAAAAATAAAATCTGATGTATAATCTGGGGCTTTAGCATATCCTTAGAGTGTAAAAGTACATTAAAAAATCCATTAATGTTCTTTGGAGGTTTGCTTACCAGTTCTTACAAAACCTCTTTTATTTTGGATTTTAACTTACTTCTTAGTATTTAAGATAAAAAATCAGTTATGAGTCCATTACCTTTATTCTTGTTCCAATGGCAAGCCAAATATTTGAAAAACAGTGAAATATTTTTCCATCTATGTGGAGATTAATTGAGACTAGGCAATCAGTTTGATTTAATTGTCTGAAATCTAGAAAACTCTCATGCCATTTGCAATGGGAACTACTGGCCAGAAATACACCCGGACTTCAGTAAGCTTTTTGACATGATCCCACACAATATTCTTGCCACTGAATTACAGAGTAATGGATTTGAAGGATGGAATGTTAGATGGATAAGGAAGTGATTGGGTGGTCACACCCAGACTTGCAGTCAATTGCTCCATGACCAAGTAGAAAGCAGTAAAAAATGGTGTTCCTCAAGGGTCCTTACAGGGTCAAATAGTGTTTAGTGTCCTCATCAATGGCAATATAAGGTGGCACTGAGTGCACCCTCAGCAAGTCTGCAGATATCAGGAAGCTGAGGGGTTCAGTTGCCAGACTAGAAGGATGGGTTTCCATCCAAGAGAATCTTGATAGTCTAGAGGAGTTGTCCTTGTGAACCTCATGAAGTTCAGCAAGGTCAATTTTAAGGTCATGCACCTGGGTCTAGGTAATTCCAAGTACCAATATAAAACTGGGAGATTGGTGGATTGAAAGCAGCCCTGGGGGGAAGGATTTGGGAACATGGATGGACAAAAATTGTATGTGAGCTGGCAACATGCACATGGAGCCTAGAAAGCCAACCCATATCCTGGACTGCCTCAAAAGATGGGTAGTTTTCCCCTTCTCAGAGAATTTTGATTTGTGCATAAGGAAGAAAATTTTTACAGGAAGAATAATTAGACCCTGAATCAGGTTTCCCAAGGAAGTTGTGAGTGCCCCATCATGGTTAGTCTTCAAAGTCATGTTTGACTTTGAGCAAAGTCATGAGGGCTTTGAGCAGCCTAATCTAATGGACAATGTTCCTGCTCAAGGTGGAGGGGTTGACTAGATGATCTTTAAAGGTCCTTTCTAACTGAAATCATTCTCTGATTCTATAAAATGTCTCAGTATTTATTCATTCTGTTTAGCTTCCAGTTTTAGGTCTAAAGGATATAAAGCAGCTATGGGTTCAGTATTACATTTTCCAAGGGATAATAAAAATTCTGTATATTCTACTGTATCATAGACAAGATTGCATAGAAAGTTTTCTCTGTTTAGGTAACAGAATTTAGTCCTGTCTACACACTAAATTCCTGTGCTGAAATTTTCCATAGGTTACAGCTTGGAACCCAAAGGATCTGAGCCATTTTCCATGACTTTTCAAAGCTAGAGTTGCCGATAGTCTTAGAAACACAGGAAAGTGTTTTAGTGTTTCTCCCAGATTGGACTGTTGGTTATGGTAGGGTACTACTCTTTCCTCTTCTTTTCCAGAAGGCCTATACCTCCTGAATACTGTATATATTTAATTCAGAAGACAATGAGAAGTAGATGCATTCTTTTCATGAGACCTGGAAGGAATTAAATAACACTTTTTCCCCCACATCCACAATAGGAGTGTTTCTTTCAGGATAATTTAGAAAATATGGAGTGACAACAGCATGTACTGCAGAATATCATGGTGAAGTGGAATTTTTAGTTTGGAATATTATTTAAATGCACATGATAAGTATGTACTCAAAGAATTTGATTCTCTGTATTTTTGACTGAGAGTAGATAACTGAGGTCATGTTTCGTAACAGTAAATTTTTTATTCTCTTCCCAAAAGGAAACTGGCATCTTAGTCCAATCGCTTTAGCTGTATCCATGTCAACCCTGTACTTGAAAAATTAACCTTAGGGAAAGCAAACCTATCACCAGCTTTTGTATTCTATTGTGAAAACACTGATGACTATATAATTGAGGTGACATTGGCAAAAAACCTATGTGTTTTTTCCTAAGTAAGACAGTCTTCTAATCCATGTGGGATTATTTGAGACTTTGTAATATATCAAAAAGGAAGTTGGGGTTTAGGGGTTTTTGTTTGTTTGTTTTGTGTTTGGGTGGGCTTTTTTTGTTTGTTTGATTTTTTTTCTTTGTTTTTTTTGTTTAATTTGGCTTTTTTGTGTGTGTTTTGGTTTGGGTTTTTTTTAAGTTTAATGAAAGAGACAGAGCACTCTTAATACAACAGTAGGGAATACTAAATGGACCTAATATGTAACCAAATATTTAAATATTTAAAATATAATTAATTCAAATCCCTAAATTCTTGTTTTATTAAACTTGCCTACAGCATGGAAGAAACAGAAAGCTGAAACGAATGTCAGGGAGCTGGGAACTATTACTGCAAAGTCTCAGGTGGATGTTAGACATACTGAGAGAAAAGTAGCCACTTGTGATTCAGTCAGCTGTTAAAGCTATGAATGTTTGCTCTTTGCTGTGACTGGGATTTGTTTTATTTATTTCATTATGAAAATCATTAATGTTTCATGACTGCTTAGGGTACATAACTCTGAAATCATGTAAGTGTCCCTTGTTTTACCTTTGAGCTGAATAGATTAGCCATATCTACCTAGATTATACTAATGATTATTTTCTAATCTCTTCAGTGCTGCCCTTTCAGATTTTGGGTTTTCTCTCTCTTTCAGTTTTTGAGTGATGAGAGTTGGAGATTTTTTTGAAATCTGATTTTTACAGTGAGAATTTATAAAAAAAATCTGTTCCTTTCCTTATATATCTCAAAAAATTTTATAGGAAATCAACACAAATATGACAGATACATCTATCATCACTGACACATCTGATGGTGGGTGATAATGACATGTTTCTTCAGCTGTTTAAAGTGATGGAAAGATTCTATATCTTGATATGAGGAACCAATCTTTCTTCTGATTTTTCTAATGTATTATATTAACTGAAAGTTCAAAGCAATCAAATTGACCTTGTACATCTAAAACCAATTTACCCTGAATAGAAAAAGATTCTCTTCTTTCTTAAGTCATGCCACTGGAGAGGATTTGCTGTGAGATCCAGGAAGATGCTAAGAGTGAGAAAAGGACAGACTGTCTCTGGGGACAATACTATTGTATATACTGGCAGAGGATTACATTTTAAATAAAATGATACCACTGGGGAACCACAGAAACATAGACTGAAGCATAGACCAAACACACAGCAAAAGTATGAAGCATACTGAAGCAAAGACCAAACATACAGCAAAATTTGGAGCTCAAATTTTACCGGGGAAGTTGAATACAATGCTACATTTAGTAAAGAAAATGGACACCTAAGAGTTACCTGATCCTAATCAAGACATTTCTTGTTGGGCAAAGACAGAAACTGACATATAACAATGGCAAAATCTGCAAGCACACAGAACAGAACAAAAGCTAAAGACACTAAGTTCTTTGTGCAACTTCTAATAGCTCACAGAAAATCACAGAAAATGCTTAAAATGTTTGAAAGAAATCCATCTAAAAATCATTAATATCTTACTTAAGAAAATTACCCAGATAGCTCAGAACTCACTCACCATGAGAGGTGATGGTGGTGAGAGTATGAGAATACTTTTTGGCAATCTAACTTTGAGGTAATGGTCACTGGAACGTAGCAGGTTTTCTTGAGCACCTTTCCTGCCCACAGCTGTGCTTTTTTTCATCCTCATTTGGCCAAAGTCCAGAAATGTGTTATTGAAAACGTGTTTAAATTTGTTAGCAGACTGAAAATCTGGAAAGGTTTCTTAAGACCAACCTCGGTTTGTATATTGCATTAACGCCCAGGTGAACTTCGCCCGGTTCTGGACTTATAGTTCAACAAGGCCATATGCAAGGTGTTGCACCAGAGCTGGGACAACCCCCAGAATCAAAACACGCTGGGAGATGAATGGATTGAGAAGAAACTTGTTAGAAAGGCTTGGGAAAAGTAGTAGATGAAAATTGGACATGAGCAGTTAATACGTGCTTGCAGCCAGCCAAATCCTTGGCTGCATCAAAAGCAGCTTGAGGAAGGTGATTCTGCCTCTCTGTTGTGGTCTCATGAGAAGTCACCTGGAGTGCTGCATCCAGTTCTATGAAGCCCCAATATTAGAACATGGACCTGTTGGAGTGAGTCCAGAAAAGGGCCACAAAAGTTATCAGATGGCTGGAAAGGGACGTGTCTTTACCAAATGTTGTAGTGACAGAACAAGGACTAACAGTTTTAAATTGAGAAATTGTAGGTTTACACTGGACCCAAGGAAGGAATTCTTTACACTGGGGTTGGTGAGACACTGAAACAGGTTTTCCTGTTTCAAAGCTGTGGATGTCCCACCCTTAGAAGTTTTCAAAGGCAGGTTTGAAGAGGCTCTCAGCAACCACTGCCAATGGAAGCGGAATTGCAACTAGATGATCTTAAAATCCCTCCCAACCCAAACCATTCATCCTAGGGTGACTTTATGATGCTTGTATGTTTATATTTTATGATTCTATGATTCTATAGCCTTCCCTTATAGCTCTAAGTTTCAGGGGTTTTTTTGTATTGCATTTTAAAACTTGGTTTAGAAGCCTTAAGATAAAATAGAAAAGAGAAAAGATTGAGCATTTATTCTAAGAAAGAAATTGATCAATAAAAAATGAAGTAATTTTTTACAGTGTAACTAGTGAAAATTAATTAGGAAGACAGTAAGGATGAAAATATATCTGATGAAATCTTATAGGCCAGATTTAAACCTAAAATGCAAACAACAAAATGTGAGTGTCCAAATACAGATATCATCACATAAGTGCTTGAGCTCTAAAAGTATAACTGATAGCTCTTCAATTCAGCTGCCTAACAAACCATATCTGTTTGTTATTAGACGCAGAGATAGTTATTACACTATCTGAGATAGTCCATGGTATTTAAGACATCCATGTGTGTATTTCAGAGCAGAACTTGTCATATACATTATGAGCAATCTGCTTAGCACTAAAGATCCACAAGAGAACCTGTGAAACTCTCAAGTATCTTGCAGAGCAATGGAAGACTTTTTTTTTTGATCACTTATCATTTTTCTAAATGTTTTCTCTTTGACATTTAGTCAGCATTAGTCTTCATTATATCTCCAAGTGTTGACACCAAATCAAAGCTTCTGCAGCTGATGTTTCCCTTAAGAAAAAATATGACTCCATTAAATTGTTCTATTGCTCCTGAAGGTGAACATAAATTCCATAAAAACAAGAAATGTAACCACTGTTTGTTCAATTTGAGATGTTTTTACTTTTATCTTTTCCATGCTGATGCTGTTCCCCTTCGATAATGAAAATAAAACATAAACATAACATGTTAGATATTGTCAGTTCAAAGTGATGACATGTCATCAGAACCATTACCAAAAAAAAAAGTGAATTTCTTTGGGCTAATATTTGAAAGTGATCTAAAGCAAATGAGAATAGAAAAAGCATGGGAAAACAATTTTATTCCTGGAACTGGTATTTCAGTGTCAGAATTGAAGTCCGTCTTTTGCTTAATTCAGTCTGATTTTACCACATGGGAAGTGTGCTGTCTTTTTGGCCACTAAGCATAGCCCTTTTATAGCGAGTTTTCACCTTATATAAATATCATGGTTGTTAACATTTAGATTCTCAGTTACACTGAGGATTAACATTTCCTTACTGTATTTCTCAAACTCTTAAATAAAGGCAGTGGTCTGAAAACATTAAGAGCTTGCATTTAGAGAAAAAGAACAAAAAAAAAAATCTTTCTTTCTCTTGTTATATGGCAAGCTTAAATTGCAGAGAAGGAATTTGACCTATTGGCTTTTTAGAAACTTGCTACTCAGTATCAATATTGACCACCTTGATTAGAGTAACTTAAACCAGAACTTCCTTTATTCTGTCTGAAAAAAATGAATAGACAGCCTTTTAATTTCAAGAAATGATTCTGTCATATCTTTGAGTCATATCAGAACGGAAATTTGGAACACTCACTACTCTGGATCTGAATTTTCATTTCAGATATCTAATAAAACAGGACCAAGAATGAAAATGATGAAAAAGAGATTATTTTTCAGAGTGCTCTTTTTCAAACTCTCTGCTGTAATTATAGAAATCCTGTTGGCTTATGTGCATCTTTTTCCAAGAACCTTTATATGTAACATTAGTTTTTCTTCCAAGAATTCCATGTACAGCTGCTAATGGAAATGCTTTTATCAATTGCTTTCAATATTGATTGAGAGAATATTGCTTGCTAAGAGCAGATTAAAGAGAAATGTTGTGGTGCTTGTCATTAGAACACAAAGAATTATAGGCCTGTTGTGTAAATACTTGATGTGTTACCCAAATGCCAGTTACTTTCTGACTTACATTTTAATTGCCTCTTAAAATGAGTCAGCCGAGGTGACGCTGGGGATACAGAGGAGATCCAGACCCAAAGAAAGGATACCAAACAACATACTCGAAGTGTCTCAACATACTGGTCAAGGATAGTTAGAACTCTTTAGAGCCATTATATAAATACCCAGTGACCAATGAAGTGTGGATGACAAGAATTAAACCAGCGTATGGTAACCCTGTTTTCCTCCTATTAGACATTACATTGTGTAGAACACTTCTGTCTTTGGAGAAAACTCAAAATATTACCTTTTAAGACTGTACCTTGCTGGTCAGACAGAAAATTTTATGTGATCACTAAAAAGCTTTGCACAGGTCAGTACTATCAATTGGATTGGAACAAACAATATTTCTACTTAATTTAAAATTGGTGGAGTGCTCTTTACCTATTCTTTGTAAAGGCCAAGAGGCAGTTATTTTTAAGCACTATTGCATATGTTTAAATTAAGCTATTAGTTTGCCTACATTTCAAAAATGTATTTGGGAATTGTGTGGATTCTTTTATTGTAAATTAAAAGGAATTGAGTAAAGAAAAACAATATTTACTTTATCAAAGTTATATTATTTTTCAAGTGCAGATTTATACCAAACTATTTCAATTTTAAATTCAAAGTACAAGCCTTGATAAATTCAGTTTTTCTGACTGAAAAGAGTAAATAATTTATATTCAGAAATCATATATCATAGATATATGATCATAGTCATATATCTGTTTCAATAATGAGAAAATTGAAGTAATTTTGCTTCTTATTTCTCCCATTTAAAAATTAAAACATTCTATGAATTTTTAGTATTTTAAAAGTAGAAATAAAAATGAGAACTGGAAAGAAAAAAATGACAAGCATAGGATTAAAGTAATTGACAAGATTTTTATTGCTCACAATTTTAGCAATTCAGTACTCATATAAAAGTTGTTTTATCTGTGTATTGCCTCGATAGTTATTGACGTGCAATGGTATACCTCTGGTAAAGATTTTTGGAAATATACATTTTTAAAAATAGAAAAAAACTAAATTAGGTAAAATGTGATTGAAGCAGGTGTTATAGTTTATTATTATTATTATTATTATTATTATTATTATTATTATTATTAATAATGATGATGATGATGATGTTCTGATTATCCTTCATATGCTAGTTATATCCTTGTTATCTCTTTGAACCAGCAAAGTCATTGTGGCACCTTCCCTCGCCAAAGTGGTCAGTGTCAGAGGATCAGAGTGACCAGACATGATGACCCAGCTCAACTTTTGGAGCTTTCTGATCTCCCACAGGTCCCCTCTAATATAGAACATTAGTAAATATATAGCTACATAAATGTGTAATGCATTTGTTTAGTCCAAGACTTGTGATCTGCATGCAGCCTGGAAAGATAAGTGTACAAATACCGTACTAGAAAAGTACAGAAAGTAAAGTTCTGTGAATACTTGAAAGATTTTCCAGCTGTTCAAAATAAATACAGAAAAAATATTATGTACCTTTTTTTTTACTGGGGTTTATTTTTTGTTTTGTTTTCACAAAAGCTTTCACATTTTTCTGGGAAATAGTTTAGAGTCAAAAAAATATATTCTTATCTGAAAAATGTCTCTATTTTCATTCTTTGCCTTATTTCTGCACACAGGGTTATGCATTGTGGAAACACTGATAAATTACACAATTCTTTCTATACCATTGTAATTCAGGGTTTCCAAAACATCATTCACTCAAATAACCCATCATCACCATCAACCATTTGTAATCTGCATATTCTTCCTACAGGGAACTAAAATACCATATTCACTTAAATGTTGCAATTTCTTGGCATGATAGATAAAATACACTGATTGAAATGAAGGAAACTACTGTAAATGCAGAAAATGTGGTTTGTTTTTTTTTTTTTCATCTAACACTGCCAAAAATTATCCTTAAAGAAATAAAGCCTACCATTTCATTTAAATTTCATGAAAAAGCTTTCTAAAAGCTATCATGTGTTTAGGGACAATGTAGTAATTTTGAAATACATGAGTTACTGTTCTTCACATTTATTTTGTATTTCTTACAAGGAGGTTGCTTGCCCCCCTCCCTTTTTTTTAATGAGAAATACTTTGGTTTTTTGTTTGTTTGTTTTTCTTTTGAAAGTGTCAATAGAAATAACATGGGGTTTGGTTTTTCTTTTAGCTCCTAATTTCAAAAATAATCAGAAGGGAGAACTATGCATAGAGCACAATATAAAATCTTGCTAGAGACTATTTTCAGCTTCACAAATGACCTTGATAGGAATAGTATTTAGAATCCATTTTGGCTATTTATTTCTATCATTGGATTTTTATACAAGAGATATTTGAATAAATATAGAGTTCATTTCTAAAGAGATTTCCTGCTTGTATTATTATATCCCCAGCTAGTCATAATCCTCTATTTGCAACAGTACAAGTGGATGAGAAGCAAATGGCTTTGATGTCACAATACAGGTTATTATTTCAACTGATGTACCATCATTGGGAACTGTTAAACAAAAAAAATAAGAAAAAAAATTAGTTTTTTGAACACATTCTTACCATTTGAAATTCAATTGAAAGAGCGACAAAGATGAAGAAAAAGTTAAAAATCCAGAATTAGATTTTTCTGATGTATTACTCTGTGTTTACTTAGAAAGAGATCTTGAATCTTGAAATATATAATCCTCTGCTCCTTCTTTCCTTGGGGAAAAACAAACCAACAAAACAAACCAACAGTTCCTCCTCAGTTGCCCATCTTTTTTTTTTCTTTTCTCCCAGGAATACACAGGACTTTTCCTTCATAGAATCATACAACCTACTGAGCTGGAAGGAACCCATAAGGATCATCGAGCTCAGCTCCTGGGCCTGCACAAGACCATCCCCAAGAATCACACCCTGTGTCTGAGAGCATTGTCTGAACATTTCTTGAGCTCCATCAGGCTTTGTGTTGTAACCACTTCCATGGGGAACCTGTCCCATTCCTGATCACCCTCTGTATGAAAAATAATTTTCTAAAATCCAGACTAAACCTCTCTTACACATCTTCAGGACATTCCCATGGGTCCTGTCACTGGTCACCACACAGAAGACATCAATGCCTTTGCCTCCCCTTCCCCTCATGAGGAAGTTGCAGACAGCAATGAGGTCTCCCCTCAGCTCCTCTTCTCCAGGCTGAACACACCAAGTGACCTGAGCTGCTCCTCACACAGCTTCCCCTCAAGGACCTTCGCCATCTTTGTTGCCCTCCTTTGGACACTCTCTAAAAGTTTAATGTCTTTCTTACACTCTGGCACCCAAAACTGCCCCCAGCTCTCGAGGTGAGGCCGCCCCAGCTCAGAGCAGAGCAGGACAATCCCCTCCCTTGCCCAGCTGGCCATGCTGTGCCTGATGCCCCCAGGAAAGGGTTGGCCCTCCTGGCTGCCAGGGCTCTGCTGGTTCATGTTCAACTTGCCATTGATGAGCACCCCCAGATTTCTTTCCCTGGGACAAATTTAGTGAAATTTGAAGATGAGACCACCTAATATCTTTGGTTCTTTAAGATGGATATGGGCTAAAACATTTATTTGTATCCACGAAAAATAAAAATAAACCAAACCAATTTTAAAATATCTCAGAGCTGATCTCAGTGGTCAGGGGAGCAGGTTTTTGGGGTTTTTTTGAGAAGTAAGAGCTAACACAGAGATCCAAAAAGAGTAATTTAGACATTGCAATGTTTGTAACTGCAAAACTTAAAAGTCAACTGGCTGTAGGCATGCAACTCACCACCAGCAAATTATGCATGCAGGCATGCAGGTTTTCTGGAGACAGTTAAGCTGTCAGATTGCCATACACAACAGCTAGGGTGATAAGTTATCTGTCAAATAGTAATATTGCCATTTCTTGCATACAATAAGAGCAAATATCTCTCTGGAACCATGACTCAGTCTGCAACTGTTTTCTGTGTTTCCAAGACAGCTTCTAACAGGATTTTATATTTCTTAGGACACAAATGGATAAGGAGAGAGACAAAAGCTCCATCCATCCATCCATCCATCACAACAGTTTGTAATCCCAGTGACGTAATAGCTCAGCAACTGCCCATTGACTTTCAATTTCCCTTGTTAGTTTCTGATGCAGTGGGCTCCAGTATTGTAAATACATGCATTGCTCAGCCATATCTAGGTCTGCTTCATCAGCTTATGAAAACAAACACATTTTCTACTCATGGGCTATCTGGTCTTTAATGTCATCTTTCCTCAAATTTTCTACAGAAAACTTCTTTGTCTCAATTCTTCACTTAGGATAATTTTCTTCTCCCACCATTGCATATAAAGTCATACAGAAAAGTAAAATATATCTCCATGGTCATGATTACTTCATTCATTTATTTTTTGCTCATGAAAAATAAGTGTATTTATTCTAGATATTATGGAAAGCTTAAGCTCTTAGATTTTTTTTTTTTTAGACCTGGTTCTATTACCATGTAATTACACTTAAGGACAATGAGGTATATCTTTGGTTTTATTTACATATCAATTTTAAATAGATTTAATGTGTTTGGCATTTCCATTTGAATGTACAATTGGCTTTATACAGTAATTTACTTATTCCAGAAAAAGATATATACTACCACAAAATCAAAAAATAACAAAAAAATTCAGATTCAAAAATATTGAGGCAAATTTGACCCTGAAATAGATACACAATTATGTGTCTTTGAGAAACATTCTAAAATAAAGAGGCTATTGAGAATATTCTCAAATGAAAAAGAATGTTTACGACTGTTTATTAAAAGTCATATTAAACAGCTATTCTTCTTGTAGCTAAATCAAAACATACTATAATTGAAGAACTTAATTACAAATCTGTTTCTGTTGCTAAACAGAGACAATTTAAATCGGTACAATTGAGTTACCAGCTGGCTCTAAAATCCATCAGCCAGTAGAAAATTTCCTAGTGTCTCCTGTGGTCTTCAAGGATGACATCAAAGAGCAAAGTCGGCCATGAAAAATTCTTCAAAAATGCGTTTAACTAAACACATCTTTGACCAAAATTTATCATGAACTTAGTTGTATCAAGTTAGATTTTATAAAAAAAAAAAAAAACAAACAAAAAAAAAACCTGTGGACAATAAAAGAATTAGTGTGGCTTTTATAAAATTATTCCTTTTTATTAAGAGAAAACACAGCACTTACCTTTTCTAATATACATAAATGGGCCTCATAAAATACACGGACAATTAAGGACAGAAATAATCTCCATCAGTATTTCTCTTTTATTGCTGTACCTCACGGCTTTTCAGTAGATTTAACATCTTTGTTTAGAGTTCTTCGAATGCCCAGAAAATGTCTATTCAAATTGAAGATGCTGTCCATTATTGTCCGTGGTAAATGTATTTAAAGTGCTAGTAGAAGCTTTGGGAAATGCTTTTGTATCCTGCTGCCAACTGTTTCTATTTTCTGTTGACAGTGGTGTGTGTTGTAGTTAGACATGAGGAAAGTTTCTAGGCTTTGTCTAAGAACAGGACTGACATCTTCTACCTCCTCTGTCAAGTCTGCCAGTCTGTAACAGTTACACATTTGGGCTCTTTCTTCTGCAAAGGTCTCTATTGTTTCTAGTGGGAATGAAAACTCTATCACGGACACAGAGAGAAAGCTTTGAATGCCATTCATTCCTTTGCTGCAGCTCTGTTAGGTAGGAAAAAAAAATCTTTATAAGGAAAGAAGTTCTAGAGGACCAGATGGCTTCTTAGATAAACCTTGACAGGCTGGAAGAATGTGCTAGTTCTTTCTTGAATGGAAGCTCAAGAAAGTTTAAATTAAAAACAACCCAAACTTCATATGACAGCATAGGCTGAAAACCAACAGGCTTGGATGGAACTTTGCATTAAAAAAGGGCCAAATGATCCTGGAAGACAAAAAAATTGGACATGATTCCAAAGTAGATTCTTGCAGCAATGAAGGCCAGCCAAAGAGAAGGATGTATTAGTGACAGCATAACCACAGTGAGTTGAAGAATTGATTGCTACCCTTTGTTTGTGAATTATAATCCTGCATCTAGAGTACTGTATCCAGCTTAAGTTTCACAGCTTAAAAAAGACAATGAGATATTTGACCAAAATTAGTAAAGAGTCAACAGGATAATTAGGGGGCTAGAGAACATGATATTCAAGAAGAAACTACAGGAGCAGAAATTCTTCAGCCTGAGGAAAAGGCTAAAGACCAGCCTAATTACAGTCTTTATCTACCAAATGGGAGCCTGTATGCTAAACAGACCCAGAGTGTCTAACAGGTGTAAAGTGAAAAGATAAGAGGAATCCAGCTGCAATGCCCAGTGTTCCAATTATATATTTACCATTTAATTATTTTCTTCTGTGATAGCCAAGTGCCTCAGTTGTTATCCTTGGAGATATTTGAAATCCTACTGGACCCAATCCAGAGGTATCCATTAGGTATTGAAATTTCAGGTTAGATCAGAGTTCAGTTTTGGTCATTTGCTCTGTAATATGTAATTCTGTTATCATTAGTTAAAAGAAAAAAATCTTCAGTATAATTATATTATTTTTACATAAGTAATGAAAAAATGCTTTCTCTTAGACTTTTAAAATTTGTAGTTAGGGGAGTTACTATCCAAATGTTATGATTTTCTTTGTGTGTAAATTTGCAGAACCCCATACAACAGAAATTTACTTATTAAAACATCCAGACTGGTACTTTTTAAAACATACTTTCATTTCCACAAATAATTTTAACGCATACTTAACGCGTGTTCACAATTTCTTCAGTTATGTTCTTTGAACACTAACTCAAACAATCTAATTGCAACTGTTTAATGGCCAAACCATGTGAATTGCTAAAATCAGGATATTTTTTTACTCTTCATGTTTCAGATAGACAGTTTGGGTTTTTAAAATTTATTTCAACAGGGACTTCATTGTGGCTGAAGAAGCCTTGTAAGGTATCATCATTAATTTCATGAAAATCATTAGAGATTGATCTTTCAACATCAAAACATTACAAACACAAATTTCTGTGGTCAAAATGCATTGTTTTTTATAGTCTGTAGTAGTTTGACACTGGTCAAGTGTCAGGCACCCACGAAAGCCACTCACTCACCTTCCCTTGCAACAGCTGGGCAGAGGAGAGAAAAATTTAATGATGGGTTCATTAGTTGAGATAAGGACCAGGAGAACATACTCTAAGGGCAAAATAGGCTCAAAGGAAAGGTACAGAGTGAATTTATTGCTAAGAAAATCAAAAGAGGTTAATGAGAAATAAAGTGAGACCTTAAAAATAACTTTTTCACCCCTCCCTCCTTACTGACAGCACAGGGAGACAGGGCATGGGGGTTTTATGTATGTTACCCAAGGTTTCGTTGTTTCCCTCACATGTTCTCACTTTTTCCTCCTCCTCTCTTGCTGGAATTCAAATTGCATCACTGTTTTGTTTTGATTTTCTTCTTAAATATGTTATCACAGAGGTGTTATCACCACCTCTAATTGACCCTGACTCGTCCAGCAGCATATCCATCTTCAGAGCTATCAGAGATTGCTCTGCCAGACATGGTAGAAGCTTCCAGCAGCTTCTCACAGAAGCCACCCCTGTGCCCCTCTATCACCACAAACCAGGCCATGCAAAATAAGCACACAGTCAATTACATCTTCTTTAGTAAGATTCATAAGGCTGTAACTAGCAGCGAGATAAGTTATGTTGCTTGTACAATCAAATCAGGCTAAAACTACACATATGTGAAAGATATACAGCCTTTTTCCACACACTTTCAGCACCTCAGATACCATGTTGCTCTCAACAGTATAAACTATATCTATATAAATATGAGCATTATCATTAGCTTTGGATGATATCTACTTTAAAAGCATACAACAGTTAAAATGATCCAAAAACACTGGGTCAAGTGCATCAACTTTGACAGATTTGGAAATGTTTATGTAAGAAAGAAATGTGTGCATACAAATAAGCTTCATCTGTGTTTTCTCCAATTTTATACTTAAATATCTTCATGAGCAAAATTGAAAAGTTCAATGTTTTCACTAATTTTACATCTGATACCAGACCAATAATTGGGCAAATGGATTAAATTTTATGAAGAGTTCCATGGTAATATTCATCACCTAGCATGTTCTTAGCCATTAATGTTTTATTCCACTTGTCAAACACTTGTCACCTGTACAGTAATGAAACAGCCAGTCTTAGGATGAAGGCAGCTGCAATACTTCAATAGATTCCCTTTGTAGTTTCTTGGCATTACTAATGTATATGTCCAAAGAATTTGCTTTTGTGTCTTGGACTAACCAGTCAAGCAAACCCTACATTCTTCAGTTTGGTACGCATGCATGCAAACAAACGCACACAAAAATTTATCTGTTAAATATATACATGATGGTGAATATGTATCTTCTAAATGGATAAAAAGAAAAGGTGAGGAGACAAGGTAAAAAGAAGAGGAAGTGTAAATAAGGAATACTTGTGAATAAATTCACACTGAAATTAAAAAGTTACTTGGAAATTTGACATTTAGGTAGAAAGGTGTCAGTGAAGAGAAGAAATCAAATATTTAAAAGCAATGCACTATTATTTTGATTTAATGGGATCAGTGAATTAAATTGAAAGAAAATGAATTTCTTTCTGGATCTTTATCACAGCAATATCAGAATTCTGGAGATTTGAAACTTGTAAACTTCAAAAGCTCATCTTGTACTCTGTCTGACTGCACTAACTGGTTACATGGGGTCATGTGTCCTTTGCATTGCCCAAAAATTCACCATAGCATAGAGGAACTAAGAAAGATCCACAGGAAGACTAGACATGGTGGCACCCTGATGAAGAATCTCTGAATATATTTGCCTTAAAGTCATAATAATATTGAAAATTTTTCAGAGTAACAAAAAATTGTGTTTTGGTCCATTTCTATGAGCAAATGGACTGTTAATGCCTGCTCTTAAGAGTAGAAAACCGTGAAGCACTCAGACTTTAAATACTTCAGTAGTTCAAATGATTGCCTTGACATAGGTATCAGAACAAACAACTGGTAAATTATGTTAATTACAACCACAAGTATGTTTTTTCTCTTTATGCCTTTGTTAATTTTTTCTTGACCGCACTTTTCCAGCAGTAGGTTCATCTTCACAAAAAATATGAAATTTTGCATCTCATTTAATGTCAGTAATTTAGCTCCCACATTCTACTAAGCCACTAGTTAATATGTATTAATTTTCTCTTTTTACTGCTGATATTTATATCAAAAATAAAAATAAATTCTAAAATCCCCTAAAAATTAATTGTCTACCATAAATCATTTGTTTAATCATGTTTCTTAAATTCTTAAACTTTTAATTGCTAGAGACTATGAAATTAAATGTGGCAGAACAATGTTTGCAGCTGTACTTAAGTATTGTACATTTAAATCTCAGTGTCTTTGAAAAGAATTAAGGCAAAGGACAAATGTGTTAACCAGGCAAGGATTGGTTTTGTTCTACAATGTATGACATCCTCTACTAATTAAATTTTAATTTATCTTATATAAGCATGGTCATTTTTCTACTTTTGATCTGAATTAGATAGAAATTTCTTTGTTTCATAGTGTGAGAGGTCAATTGTTGAAATGGGTTGATTTGAAAGGTAATAGAATTTTTATCCTTTGAGATATTCAAGGCTCTTGGTTATGACCCTGGAAGCTGGTTGCAACTTTGATTTTGGCTCCATTTAAAGCACATATGAACTGGACAACCACTAGAGGAAGTTTCCAATCAAAATTATTCTAAGATTCTATGAATTTGATGGACTGAATTATCTCCAAGTAGGACACCACCCTTCTTGTAATCAAGAATGTCAGATAATGACATGTTATCAGTTTCCTTTTCCTATTTCCCTATCTTGCCAGAATCTGTTTAAAAAAAAGCTCCATTGGAAAAACATGTTTGGACAAAACCACAAACTGATCTTGAAAAATAGGAAAATAGGATCAGTAAGGGTAGAATTCCAAAAAGCAAAGCAAGAAATTACATCTAGTCTAATTTGCAGTAGACTAAGATTTTGGACATTGAGTGGATTCTTCATTTTACCAGAATATTGCAAGATGAGTAGAAAACCAATTTCTACTAAAAATTACTACAAAAGAATACACCAGCTGTGTATAAGTCACAGAGTAGAATATTTTGGTAATGCAGGTAGATCTGACAATTTGTTTTACCATACCCTAGATGGTTTACTAAAATTAATACTTTAATCATTCTATGGGAGAAAAAAAATTGTTGTAAACTTAAAAGTTACAAAGTTTTAATATATGAAATGTCATGACAACAACCAAGGGACTAATGAAACACATTTGAACTTCTGTTAATATAAAACAGTTCTAAAATTGGGAAGATCAAATTAATATTAGACAATCTATTCATATAAAAATAACTAAGGGAAAAGATGACATAGTTCTTATAGAAATCAAGGTTGAAAAAACTATAACTCAAACATGAGCATGGAAAAAAATTTTAGATCTGTCAAGATTAGGGAAAATAATAATTCTCTTAAGTGGAATGTCAGAAATTAAATTAGCACAAAGATTTTTTTTCTACCTGAAGACGAATTTCAGATCTTAAAAAATTAGTGAGCTTTTAACTATCTTCCTATGGTAGAAATTATTGGTGAGAACTAAAAATCATGGTTGCATTGTTTTGGTATCAAAAATACATTTGAGCTATTGATTGTAAGTTTGAATCCCAAAAACTGAAGAATAAAATAAAATAAAATAAAATAAAATAAAATAAAAGCTTCAAAGAGGTCTGTGTTAAATTTTGTTCTTGCAATTTCAGCAGACTGAGAAACAAGAATGCATTTCAGTGATACCATATAGTTGCATGGAAGCAAAAGAGGAAATGTTGCATTGCACACTAAAATTTTTTTCTCCTCCTTCTCGTTCCTCATTATTTGAGATCTCTTTAATACATTTATACTGCTGAATTTGTGTGGAAATATTGCATCAAACAAACATACCAAAGTGTTGCTTCCAACCATAAGTCTGACCTTTGAATATTTTGGTTAACCACTGCTTTTCTCCTTTATCATTTGCAATAATTTTACTCTAGTTTAGGCTTTTTAGGAGTTTATAAATGTGGAGTGCACAAATTACAAACTACTTTTTCCTGTTATTGGTATCTCATTCAATACTTCTTCTACTGACAGCTTCATTTATAAACCTGCCAGAAACTGATGGGAATCATCAAATACATGATTCTACTTTGCTAAATCCTAACAAAGATTATGTGGTTTGACACTAATCTTTGACTTTGTACTTCTACTTTTATCTAAATCCATCTTGATTTCTAATTAGTGTCTGAGAATGTAGAACTTGTGCTTGGGCTTAAGGACATATCTGAACAAGTGTAAAGATTGTTTCTGTTCTCCGTTTTTCACAAAAGGAATAAATGGCTAAATATAATTAAGATTTGTTGTAGTATGCATGACTATCAGGAGCTAACAAGTGTTCATGTACTTCATTTAATTGAATTATAAAACAACTACTTGTGAGAGACAATACAAAACTGAAACCAAAGGCTGTTTTTCTTTTTGTGATAGTTTCCTTGAGAACAAGTATACTGAGGTCAAGTAAAAAGAACTTTCTTTCAGATAATGGGACATTACTGTGGAGAAAATATTCTGAAGAAAAGAGCCCTTACTCTAAATGTGGCCATTTGTGCTGAGACAGGGTAAGAATTCTCTCTGAATTGGGTGAAGTGTCTAGGAAAGGTGAAAAGTCTGTGAGACCAAAACTGAAGGAGAAAGCAAATGCCAGAGACAGCCAGACGACACAGAAAGAAAACAGAAATGACCACAAGGTCGGTCTGCCCCCAACCTAGGAATTCCTTTGATAAAGAAGAACTGGGGATAAATGTCACACGAAATGAATATGTATGAACCTATTGTGAAACTGTATGCATATGCATTTGTAAGGGGAATAAAGGAAGGCCTGAAGTCTTCGGGGTACGCTTGCCATTTGGGGAGGCTTGCGTCCGGCGCGCGTCGTAATAAAGCATACCGGGCTTTACAACTTTTATGAAGTTGTGAGGTTTCATCTTTTCTCCGCAAAACAGTGCACAGGCTTTATATTTTAAAAATATTACTACTACTGCTACTACTGCTACTACTACTAATTATTATTATTTTTACTATTTTATTGTGTTTTATTATATTTTATTTCAATTTGCCATTAGGTCCAAATTAAATGTTGCAGCAAATGACTAGTAAATAGGTGAAGAAATAACAGTTGCTTCTCTATGCAATGAAACAATATATTTAATAAAGGAATTATTTCCTTATGTGGGTTTAATGAAAAAGAAAACTGGGAGACCTGACGGATTTCACGACAACCCATCTTTCTGTCATACACTGAGATTTGCAAGTCTCATCCATGAACAGGAGGTGCTTCAGATCTCACTTGATACAGTTTCAGACTCCAGTCCACGCTGAGCATTCTAAACTAGCAAGTTTTTTCTACCTTGAAAGAAAAGAAAAACATGGAAATGCAGGGGAGATATCTTTCTGATACAGGAGTGCATTCCACATTTTAAAAATTAACTTTGAATTACAGATGATAACAGAATCTTATTCTATTTTAAAATAGAGTAAAAGTTATTTATAAGCATTTATAATTCAGAAATGATAATTCCTATTAAGAAATAACTGAATATATGTATTTCAGATAGCTCTGACTCCTGGAGATGATGGTTAGTACAGACATTCTTATATTTCCTAAGTCTTGGGATAAAAAAAAAAAATCCATTACTTAGCCCTTTGTCTTGAGATATTTTTTTTTCAGTGTCTAGCCATCCCTATATTAATTTTAAAAGAAATTTGGTTCGAGATGGACTGGATATATTTTATGTAAACTTATGATTAGTTGATGTTAGGAGAAAAACACAAACACCCCAACCCACAAAGATAATCTTTAATCTTAGCCATTAGTTTCTTTAACCTTGTCCTAAACCAAAGCTAGGTGTATTTTAATGTTGTTAACTCTGGAGAGTTACAGTACTGTATGTCTCTCTTGGATTTTTTCTTCTAATCGCCCTGTACAGAATGATAGTGTTAGATTTAAAACAGGTCAATTTTCCTCTACATCTATCTCACAATGCTAAATTTCAACAGAATGTTGTTGGCATAATTATGCAGAACATTTTTATGTTTACTTTTATTAATTCATACAATACTTGAAGAATTCCTTACTAAAGAATGGGCATAGAAATAAACACTCATAATTACAAAGGTGGGAACACCTTAGGAGATGTGATTGTGCTATGAACATTTTTTGTGGTTTTTTTTGTGCAGCTCAATTCCCCCACATTGCTAATTATAAATTAGTTTTATATCAGGATATCAGAGTGGAGTTCTCTTCTACATGACAGAAGTGAATAATATGGCATCTCTGAAAAAGAAAATTCAGTTTGATTCATTATTTTCCACATCTTAGGGTTGCTTTATTTGTAATGCTTCAAGCAGGTTTACAGTAAATCAGTGTTCCACTTCTTAAAATAGACATCATTGTAGATCCAAAGTTCTCATAAGAAGATGAAGATAATTTAAAGAAGAAAAATGTGTTTGTGGGTTTGCAGCAAAAACACTAGAACTAATTAGATTATTCATGTTACCCAATAGCATGAGAACTCTTTTTCCTCTCAGAATATTTGTGGCATGCTGCTTTAATAGATACAATCCTGCACCATCTTAAAGGAGACTACAAAGTATATTTGAAAATGATGAGTAGAAAGCAGATCTAATGCCAGTCTCATTATTTAATGTCTAACTGT
This sequence comes from Ammodramus savannarum pratensis, assembly GCA_020466415.1. NCBI lineage: Eukaryota > Metazoa > Chordata > Aves > Passeriformes > Passerellidae > Ammodramus > Ammodramus savannarum. The sequence goes on along the minus strand of JAHXMQ010012338.1, from coordinate 73,033,553 downwards.
GTTTTTATTCACAGTGGTCAGGTGCCATAATACTTTGTCATGTCTTTATAAAAATGGACTAGTAAATTATTCTCGCTGCGCTAACAGATTTTTCCAAAAAGACATTTTGAGGACATGCTGACATTGTTAAAACCAAAAAGGGTCCAGGTTTATTCTGTGTTGAAAAAATATTCCCCTTGGTTAAAAAACTGTTCAGCTTCAAAGATATTTCTATTCTTTAAAATGGAGGATGGTTGGAATACATACAATCTTTTTGACTTCAGAGAAAAGATAGCATATATTGCCTTGGCCCACCAGGACAATGTATATAGAAAAGAGGTAGTTTATTTTGAGAATTCCACTGTCATTCAAGATCTGTGAAATTTTATTCTCTCAGGTGCAATAGATAATTTAGCAAACTAAATTTGTTACCTTTGAAAGAAAAACAGTTCAGTACATATGCAAACAAAGTTTAAACTTTATTACAATGTGGTGCCTATTGTTTTGTGCATGAAATCTTGCCCATTAATTTTTTTATAATAAAGCACCAGATGTGTATGTTGATTTTTTTTTTCTCTGTCTTTCTTTATGTTTTAAATAAAACAAGTAGCAAACATGGCTTACATAAAGAACTGACAATAAATATTTAAGGTTTTCACTGGAACATTAGAAACCTAACAGTGTTATTGAAGTTGACATACCAGTTGTAAAAAGAATCTGATTTGCCTTTCCCCCAGCTTTCAAGCTTATAAGGGTAAGCATTAGTATTTATAATAATATTTCAAATATGTGTGTTTGTGTGTGTATATATCTATTTACACACAATCAAGGTCCAGGATGATAAACAAGTGAAAAGACTGCTGCTGTTGTCTGAAAATCCTTTCAAATGAAAACTGGAAGTAGATATCTGTATTTCCATCCTTTGTCTATCTTTCTTCCACCATCCCTGCAATAGAATGGGTTGTTCAACTCTTTTAAATTTACTTCAATATTTGTTTTAAATGTCATGAATCATCTCCCATCTCTTTTAAAAATAAAAGCAGAGATGAGAGTCATGCTGGAAGGAACTGATAAGGTCACAATTATTTTCTTTGCTTTTTCAGTGACTTATATTGTAGTACTTTGTAGCTAAGGCAAGCTTGAGTATAGCCTAATGAGGCATATTATTAATAGTACTGTCTGATTCTGATACAAAATGAAGTTTTCCCCATCTTTGGATTACTATTTATAAAGGTTGAGCATGTAATCATTTATAGCAGGAGAGAACAACAAGAAAAATATAGGCAGAAAAAAAAAAAAAAAATATCAGAATAACCTTAAGGCAACATTAAGGGAATCCTTTTTTGTATCAGGAACAGAAAGGGACCTGCTGTCATAGATGACACCCTTTTTCCATCATCAATACTGATAATTTTCCTCCTTCATAAAAATAAAGTGCCATTGTTGTCTCAGATCATTATGTAAACTGTAAGGATTATGTACATTTTTCAAGGATTGCAGTTGGGGTTTTTAACTAGTTTATGAAGTTTTTTTAATAGACATTAGATTTTTTACTTCTTTTTGAGCATACATAATAAGTATTCTGACTTCAGCAATAAGTATTAGCTGGTCTTCTTCCAAATAATATTCAACTAATTGTTTCCATAGTTTTCTTATATTGATATAAAGCTTCCTTCATAACAGTGTCCATGTGTACTGAATGCTCTCTAATGAGAGGCAAGAGGTGGCCAAGCACTTATGTGTAAAACAGCTGGATAGTCTCTGATCACTCAAGAACAATTCAAAAATAGCAAAGAAGAATCCAGATTTTCTGAAGAAACATTACTTTTGGGCTGTATTTCAAACTGATTATCTAGTGATCCCTCAGAGAGTGATATTTTTCCTTAACATCACTTAATAGTGTTCTCCAGCACCAGCTGTTAGAAATGTATTTTTTGCATCCCTTCAGAAATGTAGCAGTCATGGCAAATGTTTCAACAAAGGTTTTATCTCCGATCAACAAAAATAACTCAATGCCACACATAAATAATCTTTAAAATAAATTTTTAATAAGAAAAATTACTTAATGTCATGGAAAAGAACAAATTAAACAGATGAAGATCTATTGCAATGACTGGCATGCACATGATTAGAATGATGATAGAGAAAATACAAAGAATTAAGGAATCCAAACAACTTAGAAGGAGAGAAGATGAATGAATGGACAAAGATCAATAATGTCAAAAGCATGCGAACTGTCAGGCACCAGCAAATAACTGATTGATCTGGAGGCTGAACTAATTAGAGTGCCATTGGTCACCTGTAGCTCTCCAGTTCAAATACTTTGCAGATTACTAAAACAAACCTTGATCTTTGGAAGCAATAAATAGATGGCAGTGATTCACTCAGATTAGTACTCATCATTCTGAAAGGCTTTCTTTTCCCTGTGAAGGTGGACTTAAGTCAAGGTTTCAGCTTTGTTGTTTATCACCATTCATTGGTTTCAATTCTTTTCACACTAATAAAGTTTTATTGACATGAAAATATCAAAAAAAACTATCCTAACAGTTACGGATTTATAATGCTTGCCATTTATATCTTTAGGTAGCTATTCTATATAATAGCATATTATATTTCTCAAATTGCATTTAAATGAATTACTTCCTATTGTACTGTTTTCTTCAGAATTATCTTTCATTTCTTTTCACAGCTATGTTACTTTTTCAATTGTCAGGTTCCTTTCCTGTTGGCAAAGGTTTTCTTGTTTTCTTATCTTCTTGACTTCAAATTAATACAATATTAATTAATGTCTTACTACATAATTGCTGACATGAATTACAGGCCCTTCCCTTCCCTTCCCTTCCCTTCCCTTCCCTTCCCTTCCCTTCCCTTCCCTTCCCTTCCCTTCCCTTCCCTTCCCTTCCCTTCCCTTCCCTTCCCTTCCCTTCCCTTCCCTTCCCTTCCCTTCCCTTCCCCAGTCTTACTAATTTAATTTTGTGTCTAGTGGCCTTTGCTTGTTTTGCTGAACTGAGTTTCTTAGATATTTGTATCCCTCATAGTATCAGTTTTGTGAAATTATATAGGGTTTACTTTCTAAGCAGATCTATCTACAGCACAAAATATGACTGAGGCAATATTATACCATGCACAAATTATATTAATAAAGTTTATATTTCAAAATATTCAATTCTAAAATATTACATTGCATGCATTTTTTTATGCTTTGTCAAAAACTAATATCACTTATATTAGCAAAATATTTATTTACAAGATAAAAAAAGTGTTAGACTTGAGCTCAGTAAAGATTTATCTTACTGTTAAAAATATTTTAAAATAGAATCTCTATAATAAAAAGCATGATAAGCAATAAACTGAATTACCAGTTCAGAGATATGTTGAGAAATTCACAGTGTAAAAACGTTTCTGGAACCAGAGCTATAAATACAGTTTGCTATATTTTCTCTCTTAAGAAGGAAGATTAAAATGTAACATCCAGAATTTTAAATGAAAATTGATCATATATTCTGCATATTTATAACAACTGAGACAGCATGTATTTACTTGAAGAGCATAGCAATATATATATTAAAAATATATATATATACATGTACATTTACTTATTTCCAGCAGAGGCCTTGAAACTACAGGAATGAGTATCTACTCCAAAATTGATAAACCACTTGTGATTTCTCATACCAATGTCCATGACACTTTACAGTAGTTTTATTTTTTTTCCTGCTATTTACATACTTAATGAATATGACCTATACTAGCACAGCATTAATGAAATTACTTTTTTTAAAAAATTTCCTGAGTTAAACGGATGCAAAACTTTACTCAAACTAGGTTCACATCACTGAGATACAGTTATTAGATTTTCCTAATTAAAAATTGGGTAATGATGTTTTATCAGCAGTTTCCTTCAATGTTTATTTGGTTTTGCATGGTTTTTTGCTTGTAAAAAAGTTTTAGACATTAGTGAATTTCTTCTTGACAGAAAAGAAAAAGCTGAATTATATGCACTTTACATAGCTAGGAGAGGCCTTATAATGAAATGAAACATTTTTCTGCATGTGAAATCATCTACTCTGGAACCTTAATCTTAATTTCTAATTAATAATATTTTGAGAATAAAGGAGAATTTAATTCCATTTTTAACAAAATCTAAAATAAGGTATGTTCAAACATGTACCATTGAACACCTATGACATTAACAACTTTTAAACAGATTTTTGATGACCAGCCAAGCTGAGCAGAGTATGTAGTCCCAGTCTTTTAACCAGCAAGCATATTGGAATTGAGAAATATAAATACAATGCCATAAATAAGTGATTTTGATTTGCATTTCTCTCATACTTGTTTTTTCTAGTACATTTTTTGTTAGGTAAGTTTAGTCAGAAACTGAATACTATTTACAAGGCTTACAAATCTCTAATTACAGCTGGCAATTTCCATCATTAAGCCCTTCACCTTGGTTCTCAGTGTCTTACATGAATGCATGAAATGCTTTTTTAATTTTTTTTTTTTTTTTTACTTTGCTTTATTCCTAGACTGGAAGCCAAACTTGTGAGTTTAACTGCCCTTGAAAGACCTTTTATTTCATCATAAAGGAAAATAATTGTTTAAATGAGAGCCACTGAGATGCCAATCTCCCAGTATGAAAATATGTGACACTAAAAATGAACATTTAATTGGTTTGTCTAAGCTTAGTTGCCTAATGCTAGGTAAGATTACTTAAGGTATCTCACATTCTTCACAGTCAGTGCTCCAGAAAAACACAGATCTCATTTAGGTAACATTCATTTCTGTTAATTATGGATACCATAATTCCCTCAGCTGCTAATAGATAATTTTAGATAGCTTGGAAGTATTGGGAATAACAACAAAAAAAATTCAGATTCCCTGTTATGCTGGTACAAAGTCTAGATAAACCCCCAAAACATCACATTTTCACTGTGCTTCCCTATATTTACTTGATAGCAAGAGTTGCAGGAAGTATTCTAGAATTTGTTACTCCATGTTTAAGAACTATACTAATGAAAAATTACAAATTTATATGAAACTCTATAAAGTAAGACATGTAAAATATATGTGCATTATCTGTGAAACTTTGAGGGCTTTTGTTGCCATGATATGTTCCCTTTTGTGAATTAGCAGAAATTATTTATTACTTCTCTGAAAATATCACTTTAGAATAAAAGTGAGGTATGCATTTTATTCATTCAGCTTCAATTATTAAAAGGACATGTCCATTTAATGGACCTCTGCCTATCACCTATTATAATAAAGTATGTTTAAAAAATGTCCAAGATACAAAAATATCTAGTTTCCTTGAATTTCCTTGACCTCTCTTTTTCTTTCCCCTTTTTATTGTCCTTCCTCTATTAGACTTTCTGTGCTGAAAAATGACAATGACACATCTGAAGCCAAATTGCCAGCCTGACAGTAGGGAAGAAATGGACACAGGCAAAATCACTTTGTAAATATACTTGAACTTTTCAACATAAAAGATCCTGCCTGTTATTTGACAAATTTCATTTTTCTCCCTTTCTGTCTTTCTATGTTCAACTTTCTCTTTGCTCCAGTAAAACTAGAAGTTTTTGAAATACATTAAGACATAAAAGTAAATTGGAAGCACTTAGCCATTGCTGTGTTATAAAACTCTCATCTGAACTCTAAGAAGAAATTGATGCCCAAAGGATGATAATGGGATTTGAGTTAGTTTGAAGCTAATGAACAATAGCTTAAATAGTCTCATCTGATAAATGTTTTAAGGAAAAGGGTGGGATTCAGTAAGGGATGAATAAATTCGTTATCAGAACCAGAAGGAAGAAGGAATTTAGGCATTCTAATTTTGATCCTGAAAACACTTTCATCTGCTATTTCAATAGGTGACTTAGAGCAGGGAGTTTTTGTTCTTTTCTTTTTTCTTCTTTTTTTTATCTCATTGTTCTTAGGCAAATGAAAGATTTATTCTGACTTATCTATAGGAATGTATTGTTTAATTAGAAGCAGTAAATCAGTGTTTTACTCTTGCCTCTTCCTCATTGAGCCATCACAGACTAAAAGAGAGATTAATCTAATTTAACATTGGTCATCCAACAGATAGTATCTAATTTAAGCTTGTTGTCAATAGTGATTTGTCTCTTCCTAGGTAAAATGTCAGACATAATCAGGATGAACTTTATTTCCAGGTTCTGACTTTTCTTCACAAACTGTAGAGAGAAAATTAACTTAGACTAGAGACTAAAGATAAATTATAAAACCTGGATCAAAATGAACCTCACTATGTCTAAAAGGCTTCTATATATTTTGAGATGCTTAGTCACATGTTTTTGATTTGTACCTAATTATGCTACATCCCATAAAAGCAGCCTTTTCCATACAAAGATACCGCTTGTTTTTGGTTTTTTTTTTTCCTTAAAGCATAGGTGATGTTATTAGTTTTTAATAAACTTTCCCTGTGATTGCAGATTGTGAAGCATGGAAGTTCACCACCATTTTACTGCATGTAATTTTTTTTTTTTTTTTTAAAGCCTCCAAACTAATGAACGAACCATCCTCTCCTCTGCTCTGGAGAGCCCCATTTGGAGTACTGCATCCTACCCTTGAGTCCTCAGCACAGGAAGGACATTGACATGTGGGAGTAGGTCCAGATCAGGACTATGTAAAGGGTTAGAGGGCTGGAACACTTCTCTGGGGAAAGGCTGAGAGAGTTGCATTTGTTCAACCTAGAGAAGAGAAGACTCTAGTGGCATCTTATTGCAGCCTTTCCTACCTAAAGTAAGTTTGTAAGAAAGACAGGAGAAAGATTTTAGTACCATCTGTAGTGTCAGGACAAGGGGTAATGTTTTAACCTACAGGAGAGCAGGTTGACCGTTGTTATAAGAAATATTTTTTGATGAGGGTGGTGAAACACTGTAACAAGTTTCCCAGAGAGGTGGCAGATAGAATTATGGAATCATTAAGGTGGAAAAGGCCTCCAAGATCGTTAAGTTCAATCTATGACTGAAGGTCATCTTGTTAACTAAAATATAGCACTAAGTGCCACATCCATGTGTTTCTTGAGCCCTTCTAGGGATGGTGATTGCACCACTTCCTTGGGCAGCCTGTTCCAATGCTTGAAAACCCTTTAGGTGAATAAATCCTTTGTGATATCCAACCTGAACCTCCTCTGGCACAATTCAAGGCCATTTCCTCTTGTCCTGTGGCTGGTTGCCTGGGAGAAGAAGCTGACTTCCACCTCACCACTGCCTCCTTTCCAGATAGTTGTAGAGGGCAGTGACATCTCCCTCAAGCCTCCTTTTCTGCAGGTTATACAACCCCAGCTCCCTCAGCCACTCCTCACAGGATCTGTGCTCCAGCCCCTTCACTGCTTTGACCGCTCTTCTCTGGGCACACCTCAGTACCTCAATGAGTACCTCAATGTCCTTCTTGCCGTGAGGGGCTCAGATTGGACAGAGTATTAAGGACGTGGCCTCACCAGTGCTGAGTACAGAGGGACAATCCCTGCCTGGCCACGCTACTGCTGATACAGGCCAGGATGGGGGCATTTGGCCCCTTTGGCCATCTGGGCACACACTGGTTCATGTTCAGCTGCATCAACCAGCAGTCCCAGGTCCTTTTCTTCTGGGCCGTTTTCCAGACATTCTTCTTCCATCCCTGGAAACATTCAAGGTTAGGCAGTGAGGACTCTGAGCAACCTGACCTAGCTAAAGATATCCTTGCTAACTGAAGCAGCAGTTGGACTATATATCCTTTACATGACCCTTCCAACCCAAACTGTTCTACAATTCTATGGTATAGATTTCCAGTTTTCCCCTTGAACCACCAGTATTGCTATGAATATTTAACTGTATGGTATTGAATACTGCAGTGTCAAAGAAAGGAAATTAATTTTTCAGTTTTCTAGCATTAGTGCAACATTTATTTTATTGTCTTTAAAATATTTAGATATGAAGATAATAAATATCATCAACCTGTCACTTCAGCTGGAATTCTGGCCTTCAGCTGAGTCTAAGAGCTCAAAATATTATGTCAAAGTAGTTCTGGACATTTCTAACTTGTATATATTTCTTCACCTAATTAATTGTTGCTGCACCCGCATAAACATGGACTTAATTTTTTATTCTAACAGCTTTTGATTTTACTGTGACAGTAAAGTGGCTGGAAAACAGTAAGAATAAATTCTCTTCATCTGCAACCTTTCCCATGTTTTTAACTGAAAAAAATATAAATAATAATATACATCTTTGTCTAATTCTTACTATTTGTGTAGGAGAACTGTTTGTACAAGCATTAATCACATCTGTCTCAAGGTCAATACCAGATCAGGAATTAGCTCTAATATGTGAATAAGGTTGGATGAAAAGAAATATGAGTTGCAATTTCAAAATATGTCTTTTATAACCTTGATACTCTGATACTGAGAATCTCAGTAAATGGAATTTATTGATCTCGGTATAAATAGTCATGAGTGAAAAGCAAAGCAGGAGAGGACTAATTCAGCTTTAATAAGTTGAACATCAAGCTATTTAAGAATGGAAATGAGAAATGATCAGAAAAAGAATAACAAAATTATTTTTGTATTATTTAGCATTCCCTTCCTTATGTATTTTGCCCTTGGATGCCAAGAATAACAAAATTATTTTTGTATTATTTAGCATTGTTTTCTACTTAGTTTAAATTAGAAAAAGTCTCTCAATTTCTATACTAATTTACTGCAACATTGTTTTGAATTTTCTGAAAAAAGTCACCAGTTTTGGTTAAGCACTTACACTTTCATTACTGAAATTTTGATAAAGAATTCAGGATAAGTGTGATACATATGTAGAATTTTAGTGTGTGGTATTTTAATAACAATCTATGAAAATCCATTTGGTTTTTAGAAGGAGATTAATTTTCAATAATAATAAATATTCAAATGGCTTATGTGTACAACTCAGATGTCTGTTTTCCTCCTTGCTTTACATGCATGAATAAAAGATTACAAGGCATTCTGAAGTCCTTGAGGCAATTTCTAAGTCTCTGCATAACTTGTAAACTCACCTGTACTGTTGTGAAACTTGTGTCAGGATTCTGCTGGGAGACCACTGTACACAATGCAAGGACTTCTGAATATAAATGTCAGAAAATTTTATCATGTCATGTACGGTATACCTAATTGCGCCTCTTTAACTTACACCTTTATTTTCTTTTCCATGAACTCTAGATATGTATGTTGCATTATGAATAAAAATTTATTTTCTCTACTAAATTACTAAGATGTAGGGAATATTTACTGTTAACTTTAATTACATTTATTCATTGCACACGCTAGAATTGTTAATATATTTGTGAGATTTATTTTCCTCAAAATAAGCAGTAAAAGCACTGCAATTTCGAGGCAACGTATTGATCTTAGATTAACATGCTGTGCTGAGTGTGCAAAGTTAATGATAGTCATATTTGAACTCCTTTGAAAAGATAATGATGTTTACAATTTCATCTACAGTAGCAAACCTGTAGGGTATTTTCTAGCTGACCTCAGTGCTTTAAATTCTGACTGAAAAATATACACCACTAAAATCAGGGTCATGGTTATCAGAATTTTATTTCATACCTTTGATGTTTCTGCTGTCAGGAGAATTCAGGTGGATTACATCCTCCTACTTTTTCCCAGAAAAAGAACATCTAAAGTACTTTCTGAATTCTTCAGTACCTCATCATGTATAATATAGCATGTGTACAACATGAAAGAGTACAATGGTTTGCTAATGAAAACCTTCATCTTGCTTATTAGGAGCACAGAAAGTATGTATTCAAAAGCCAGGCACTTAAATATTACATGTAAGAGGAATAAATAATTCAACTTACTTTATTGAGCTTTCTGGGAGTGTCCTATACAGAATTAGTCTCATTACCTGTGAGGTGTTTATAAATAATTATAACTATTCCATTTGTCTTTAGGAATTTGCATTTTAGGTTTATTGCTTTTCAGAAATGTTTTTTTGGGCTATGTTTATGTGCAGTGGGTGGCAAGAATATGACCATTCTTCTAAAAGTCATTAGTGCATCAATAACACATCTATCAAACAACGAAGATATCAATAGAGTACCTGAATCAAGGAGGTATAGAAGATCTCTGAGGGCATTTGTACACATCAAAACAAAATCACTTCTTCACTCATTAGTGAGCCTAAACTGTGTTAAGAATTTGAAGATACATCCAGTATATTCTTATTAAGCCATACAGAATTTTCAAATAAAAGAATTTGGATCCTAAACTACTTTTTTTCATCATCATTACTTATCACAGAGTTTGTAGCTTATTTTCCTCCTTAAAATGAAGCAATATTTTAGTATTATGATTGCAAGGAAGAAGAGAAAAGAAAGAAAATAAAAAATGTCGAAAATAAAAACCCCCAAATTTGTTGAAATGCAAACCACTTGTATGTTATTCAGCAGCTCCCTATTAGTCACACTGTAATGGAAGGTAATGTTTCACTATCAATGTGTATGAATTTGAGTGATCCTTTTAAATCGGTTTATCTATTTCACAAACTACTTTGAAATATAAGTGTTAAAAATTTAAAATATTTTATGCATTGGGAAAATCATTTCAGTTCTAAGGAACTGGCAGACCCTTCAGTATCTTGTCTGGAAATAATAGTGATTTCCCTGTCTTTGATATTTCCTTTTTCTGTGTGTGAGAACTTACACTATACATTGAAATGAAAAGGCACAGCATAACATACCATTACACATTTAATAATTAATTTAGAATAGTTTAGAGCTAGAGTAGTCAATATCTGGACATTAATTGTTACTTTCTGTTTTAATGTGAAGAAAGCATTTACTCAAACCCCTCAAATAGTTAATTTCAGTTTCCAGTTAAAAACAGTCTTCTGTTTCAGTTTGACTTTCAGAACAGGATACAAATGTTGCTATGAATATTGTGATTTTAAAAAGAGAATGATAGAGCAAATATATCTTTGTTTAATCTTACAACTAAAATTCATTTTGGAGGAAGCACTTTTGTAATGTCATTATATCGCAGGCCACATACAAAAAGGACAAGTATTAGTAATTCCTGTTTGTGTGCATAAAGGTGATATAAATAAAAATTAAATGCCCAGCTCTGATGATATTTATTTTGTATCCTTATGTACACTTCCATTCTGTGATGTTTAACTATCAGTAAGCATCACAGAATGGAAGTGACTATCTTCTTATCAGTAAGAACTCTCAGAAATATCTTATGTAATAATTTTAAAATATGTGAGACATAAAAATGAGACGTCTCAACATGTGCATTTTGTTCATTGCCAGTCCCTTCCTTGTGTTTTTCGCCCTTGGATTTTTCTACTGTGATTTCTATTTCCAGCAAGTCAATAGGATAGATATCCAGATTTCACAAAGCTAATATAACCCTTCCTGCAAGCAAGGTCCTTCCTGAGGATAAAATATCACACAGTGTAATTTGCTTAACTGTATCAAATGTCAAACTATAGTTTATACTGTTGGGAAATTTTCTTTAGATGATTGAGTGTACACCTGTATACAGACTATATATTCCTGATGATATCCTTATTAATGGTATTTTGCATAAAAAAATGTATACCCACATAAACAGAAATAACAGTTGACATTTGGGAATACCACCAAGGTGTTATACCAAGTGGGATTAAAGGAATTTTTTTTTCTGCTATTCTCAGTAACATAAATGCAACTTTTAAAGAACCTTATCACAGTCTAAAGTCTCTGAACAAGTAAGATTGAGTATGAGGTGTACTTTTATCTTGCAATAGGATGAATATTTCAAGCAGAATATTCTATTAAGTCAATATTAAGATTCAACAGAAGTTTTTTGTTTTATTTAGTTATTTGTTTAGTTTGATTTAGTTTGATTTTTTTGTTCTGTTATTGAATATTTGAGTGGTTAAGCTTATGACACTCACTTTCAAAATGATGTCAACATTTTTTTACTTCTGCATTGATCAGAATAATTGGTGATATATAGTCTAAACATAATATATACATATAAAATATAATTGGTGATTCTGTTTGTGCATCCATTCCACATAAATCAAAGAATAGAGTCATTTGAGTTGGAAAATACCCTTAAGGTCAATTTCAGCAGGAAAACACTGCCAAGTCCATCACTAAACCATGTCTCTAAGCACCACATCCACAAGTCTTTTAAGTACCTCTCGGCTTGGGGCCTCCATTACTTCCATGGATAGCCTGTTCTGATGCTTGACATCCCTTTCAGTGGAGAAAGTTTTTGTGATATCTAATCTAAACCACCCCTGGCACAGCTTGAGAACGTTTTCTCTTGTCTTATAATTTGTTAATTGGGTGATGATACTAAACCATCTTCTCACTACAGCTTTCTTTTAGGGAGGAATAAGGTTTCCCCTGAGCCTTCTCTTCTTCAGGTTGAACATCCCCAACTCCTCTACCACTCTTTATATGACTTGTGTTCCAGACCCTTTCATTGCTCTTCTCTGGACATGTTTCAGTGTTTCAAAGATTTTTGTGCAATGAGGGGCCCAAAACTGAACACAGGACTTGAGGTGCAGCTTCAACAATGCCAAGTACAGAGGAATGATCACTGCCTTAGTCCCATTGGCCCCGCTATTTCTGATGCAAGCAATTCCCTGTATCAGAAATGCCCCTTTATCTGAAATGTCTGGTGTCTAGTTCTAGACTAGAGGTAGCACATTCCCAAACCTGAATTCACAATAGGCGTAATATTTAATCAATGTTTTCCTTAATTTGTGAGTTATTAATTGTTTTTTGGTTGCAATGTTGTTTGATATTTTTGCAGCAGTGAAGTCAGTAGTTGAATGGATAGCAGTAAAATAGAAATTAATTCCATAATCCAAAACCCCTCTTTGTAAAGTGAATACTCTAAAAGCATAAGAAAAATAGTATTTCTTTTTTTACCAAAACAGGAAATCTAAATCTAGTGTTGTTCTTTCATAATCTTCAAAAAGGGTTGTTTTGGTTTTTTTCCCCTGTGGAATAATAACCATTTTAAGATATTAGCTGTATATTTCTTATTTTGTTTAACACATTCTTGTCTATTGCAATAAATGCAAGTACGTACCTCTGTAAGAAAGATAGTGAGGAGGGTGCATCTCCCTGATTGCACTTACTCAGAATTATTTTTTTTTTCATATCTGGGGAGATTCCCTTGGGAATGCTTCATCAATTAACAGAAGTTCATGGATGATTATGTTGCCTGCAGAATGATCTATTTTCCCTATTGAATTATGCATTATCAAGTTGGCCGTATTACTACTAGAGCCTTGCTATACATCAATTAATATTCTTAAGATTAGACAACAATTAGAATTTAAAATAAAACTTTTGCAAACATAACGCTTGAGTAATCCTAATTTCGATACTGGAAATAAACTGATAATGAATTTCCTGAAATATATCTCACTACAAATTAATGGCATTATATAGAAATGAACTTGAGCATGTGAAGAATTTGATGTGACATTTTCATTATCTGTTAATGTGTTTCCTCCAATCCAAACAAAAATGAAGTTACAGAAATGTGTGCTTTGCAGTCACTGACAATGCAGATAAACATGCTGTATTCATGGAGGTAAATGCTCAGCAGTTATACAAATTTCAACCTCACAATTCACTTGCTTTTAACAAGTGTTCTTTATGTTATTTAGATAATGAAAGTACTCCCTTCTTTAGTATTAAAAAAAAAATTTGCAATCCAAGAAACTGAATCCCTAAAGTTCTGTTACGTTATAGTTTTTCAGAGAGAAATTTGCTTACTTATTGAATACTAGTATGTACCACACTTTGTTTTATCCTTTTTGCTTTATCTACATTAGCTCCACCTCAAGACTGATTATATATATTGACTTTTTTTAACTTCTAGGTTGACCTAATTACTTTAGACTATGTCATTCACCTTCAGATGTGTTTTTGTAAGAATGAAATTGCTGTTTCAAATTTATTTCTATAAAATACAATGATAACCAGGCATTTAAGTAGTAAAATATATTCAATGACTGGTTAAGTTCGCTGAAGATTGGTGTCAGCCCAAAGACAGTAACATCTGAGGATCAATGAGTGCAAGGACATCCAAACTAAACTGTGTGCATTGCCTGAGAACTTTTTAGCCATACCAAAACCTATCAGCGTGCGTGCAGCAATTGAGTAGTATAGATAAGTGTGTATGTTTTTCCCCTTTTAGATCCTGGTACATTGTAGTGTATTTGTTTGTTAGTATAGAATAGCGTAGGTAATATCTCTTTATTTGCTATCATTACATTTTAAAAAAAGTGGGGGAAAATGTTGTTTTGAACCAATTGTTTGGACCAATATGAATATATCTACAGAGGATTTTCCTGGAGTTGTAGTGCCCCAATCTACCCAGCGGCCTTTGGGAACAGTAGTTGGATTTACCCTGGTCAGTGAGCAGAACAAACTACAAAATTCTCTGGAGGTTCAAAACCGAATTTTGTGAAAAGTTTAGAATGCAAGGGAATAAATCACTTTGCAAAGTTGGCTTTAGCAAACTTAAACTTACCCCCAGGCACAAAAAAGCACTTGACAAGGCAATGACTGAATTTTTTCTTGGTCTGACTTACAATATAATTTGAGGGGAAGACGTGAAGAAGAAAAAGGAAGAGGAAGAGTATGAGGAAGAAAAAAAAGAGAAGAGAAAGAGAGGAAGATAATCAATACTCTGATATTCAGCACGATCTCTGGGGGTTTTAAATTGAGGGTAGTGGAGCATGTTATGTGGCCATGTTCTGTTCTAGTCCACTGCATACAAGTTTATGCTAATTTCAGAATTAAACTCTCATGCCTGCATTTTACACAGAGCCAGAATATTCCCATGCAGTCAGCTACCCTCATTGGAGTGGGGGCTATTACTAGCTTTTCAAATGCTCATGTGTTTCACAGTGCAATACAGGAAGGCTCCAGGGGGCAGGGGGAAATCATGCACCATCCCACCTATATAGAGGTGGCCCTGTTCCCTGCCATTTCCCAACTGGTTGATTTGAGCCAGTCAGCCACTCCTCCAGTCTCCTGCAATAGTACTTTTTAAGGGAAAATAAGGCAGTACTTTTGTTGCATATTAGGTATACTCCAGAAGCTAAAAATACTTTTTAAAGAAAGGTAATATTGTAAAATAAAACAAACCAGAACATTGTAGTCAAAAGAAAGGAGGAAGAAACCTTTTCCTTTTTATTCTTGACTGTTGAATAATCATTGAGTCACATCTTGTTTGGGATTGGTAGGCTACATGCAATGATAGAGTCCTTAAGAATTGGATTGTCTTCATGTAAGAGTTATGCCAGGTCTGTCTTTTACATACCCTTGTATTCTTCTTTCTTATACTGAGGAGTGAAAAAGCAAAGTGTGCACTGGATAACTTTGAGGATTATCTCAGTCAAAAGCTGTCAGCTTCTGACATCGTCTGGACAGGGATTTTGAAGGTCTACAGCATTGGAAAAGGCTGGAAGGAAGAAGGATAGAAGAACTGTTGCCAGAAAAAAGGCAGAAAAACTCTTAGGTGATGCCTGGAAGGAGAAAAAGGTTGAAGAGGTCTCTGCCTCTCACTATGAGCAACCTTCACAGCTGTAATTTGGGATTTTTCACCGCAAAATAAAGAAAATAATGTAAATTAATGCACAATCATTATAGACTAGAGTATCATTCTTTGTTTCTATTTAAAGGATAAATTAGAGAGCTATTGAAGTGATAATGTGGTGTGGTGAGGATTGGGAGGTGTTGGAAGTGAAGGTGGGTTTTGTATTTGTGGCAGTGATGGAAAATAATTTTTCTATCTAATTAAATAATTTTTTTAATCTAATTAAAATAAATCTTGATAGTGTTAGAAATCCTTATGCTTAGGTTGTGAACAGAGAGAAATATCAGAAGAAATAAGGATTTCATATATTTTCAAGTTAATTGCAGTGTAAAGTAAAAGCACTCTCAAAAAGTCATCCTTCCTGTATTCACAAATACAGTATACCACACCACAATGAGCCACCAAGGAGTAAACAGTGAGAGAGAGAAAAACTGTTACTAGAGCATTAGTTCAACAACCCAATACTTCTTACCAACACTTTAAGTTAGGGTATGTAATTAAGCAGGCAAATTTTGCAGAGTATTCTGAGTGGGAAGGGATCCTCAAGGATCAAGTCCAACTCTTAGCTGAATGGCCCACACAAGGGTTAAGCCTGCATTTTTGGTGGTGTTTGCACCATGCTCTAAACAACTGAGCTAGGCACAGAATTTCCTTTTCTCATTCCCCTTCCTATACTCCCCCTCTATCACTAATTTTGAGATTAGGCAACGAATGAAGGAATGGATGTGAAAATATGATACAAAATTAGCAAGTATTTCTAAAATCCCTGTGGATTGAAGGCCAGCTCATAGTCTGCCTCATTGTATTGTAAAATGTCAATGGATTGACTTCTTTACAAATTGAGAAGAGATATAAGAAAAGGTTCTTCAGATACTTGCATTGTGTTAAAATGAAAACTGAGATCAAGAGCAAATGTCTCTGAAAGGGATAAAAATGTTTTTTTCTATTTGCAGAAGTAAGATGGTAATAAATTCTCTGATAGTACTGACAGGTGTTGACTTATATCTACTTCTATATTCCTGGTCATATTTTCCACCTCTGAATTTACTACCAAGGTCAGATAACACAGCATTCTATTTTGCTTTGACAAGGAAGTGACTATTTTTAAAAGTCCATTAATTTTTATCAACAACTAATCTGCTCATATTAGTTTTTGGTTTTTCATTTTTTGGTTGGGTTTTTGTTGTTGTTGTTGTTTTTAGAGCTTTTGGGCATATTCAGAAATATTTTAATTTCTGATCATGGCCACATGAGACCATTGACAAAGACTGAATGAAAAGATACATAGTTTTTAATCTTTATGTCCTGTACACTACTGTGATTTTCATCCATCTACTGAATTTCCAGGGTTATGTTGTACATAGATGATTCTGGAAAATACTGAAGAAATGAAGAATGATTTTTTTCAAATGGTACAGCTGTTGCATTTACAAAGCCAAGTACAGTACATCGGATAGGACAGATCATACTTCCATTTTTAGTACTCATATACTTGAAATACAAGTGTATTTAAAGTTAATGCATGTCTGCATTTCTTTTAAATTTCATATAGTAAAGATTGTGCACTTATAAGAGATAAGTGAGCTGGTACAGAGTTTAATTTGATCTTTTAGCATATAATGAAAACACAATCCTTAGGGATTCTGACATAATTGAAGTTCATCTCTAATGTTACTGAATTCAATTTGTGTGCAGTTTTCTTTTTTTAAATTAGAAACAATTGTAAGACAATTATACATGTGCAAAGAGAAAGAAAAAGGAGAAAAATAAACTATACAAATTCTCTCTTTTTCTATATTTAAACATCAATGCTAAAGTCGATGAAATGAGAATAAACGTTGTACAATATATACTCACCCTTCAATGTCTTGAACTTAGAATAAATTTAGATAAAAATGTATTTTAATGAGGAAAACCATCTAGACCTATTCAAGTATATCCAGAATATTATCTTTTTAATACAGTTGAAAAAACACTTGAACTTGAGTACATAAGCTTCTGATGTATGGCCTAATTTTAATAATTACTAACAATGAAATGAAACTCGCACAAGTTATGTGAATTGAATGAGTTTTGTAAAGATTGTTTCTGTTCATTTACTGTGCGCCAAATGCATATGCTAAAATAAAATTTAAAATAACAAATAAGAATAAAGAAAGGAAAGAAAAAAGGGGAATGGATGGAAAATAAATTGCTATACTTTCAGATATATATCTCTGTTCTTATCTGCACTTCTTATGAGTCACACACCTTATTTCAAGTGAGCTACAACAATTACAGGGAAGGAAAAAGGGAATAAAAGAAAAAGTGAAAAGGAGAAAAAGAATTACTAAGAAGGAAAGGAAGTATATTAGAACAAAGTAGATACAAAAAATATTAAATGAAAGAGCTTGGTAGAAAATGGCTCTTTAATGCCATAAACAAATTCAATCCAAACTGTTCAGTCATAAGTTTCTTTCAGAAAATCTGTGAGTTACTTGCAGGAAATTTGGTAATCCATACTGTTTCTAAAGAAAGTAAACAAAAGATATGTGATATCACTTCTGTGGGCATCCTAAGTATAAACTTTCCATATCTGTCATGCAGTTTTCTGAAAGAAGAGGGAAGAAGAAACAGCATTCTCCCAACTACTACTCCCATGTAGTCAAGAGTGACTTTACATTTAAATATAAATAGGTTTCAATAAGTTATGGATATGGAGATAAAATTTGTTTAACTACCTTCTGCATCTTCGTCTGCGTATCAGCAGGAAAGGCCCATAGTTAATCTTTCCAAGCAAAAAAATTACAAAATTTCTTGCATTAATGAAAAAAGGTCTCTTATGATCAAGATCTCTTTTGAGGTAACTGGACAGATTATGATGTTCTATATCCAGGTTTTTGTGTACATTTGAACTTTGATAAGCATGACAAAAAGGTTTATAGATGAAAACAGCACAGATTTCTATATTTAAGAAATTTCTTTGTAATCATTGGAGAGAACTCAGCTCTTCTAGGGTGAATTTAATTTGAATTATTGTAGACTACTAATTTTATAGTAAGGAAAAATTTAATAAATAATCATGGGACTACAAAAGAGGGAATAGTTTTAGATTCCAGTTTAGAATTCATAGGGATGCCTGACTACATTCCTGAAATTTGTATCTAAGTTCATGTGAAACATCAATTACAAAAACTTCATCACTAACTTATCCTATAACTTCAGCTTCCTGGTTGTATCTGAGCACCAGTTTGTCTCACAAATGCTTTGAACATCTATTTAAGCCAGTATTTTTGTTTTTTTTTAATAATTTCTTCTACTGTGCTAGCATCTACAAACAGACACTCCACAGAGGTAGAAAGACTACTTAAATTAACATTATTGCTAAAGAAATGCAAATGTCTAATTTAAGATGTTCCTGCTTATGGCAGGGGGGCTGCCATATTTTTTTAAGGTCATTTCCAACCTAAACAATCCTACAATTCTATGATAAGCCACTGGTTCAAAAATGGCAGATTGATTCTGTGGTTACTAACGAAATATGAGGCAAATTCACTTGGAAACTGAATGAAATCAGGCACATTAGATGTTGAATTATTTAATTTCAGAATCAGGTTTTAGCTCAGCAAACTCTTTAGGAATTTAAATGGGATTCACCTCTTAATTCCAGATGCTTAGAATGCACACAGACATCAGAGTTAGGCATTGCAGGGTATCATTATAGTCACTTTCCCTTTACTGCTGAGGGATAAATATGGATACATTTAGGGAGCAATTCTTTTAATCCTAAAGTAGCTGCCTGCAAAAGCGTACACTAATTGATCCTCAGAAGTATTTATTTTTATTTATTGATCATAAGGTAAAATGAAGATGACTAACTCAGTATATGGAATTTTAACATTAGGGGAGAAAAGCTGACACATTTTCACATGTGGTGTTTCAGGAACTTTTACAGACTGCTGACTGATATAGGGCAGAAAACATATAGTCAACATGAGGGGATGGGCTACTAGAAAACTCTCTGACAGTTCCCAAAGGGAAGGAATTGCATTCTGAAGATTAATTTGAATTACTTTTTAAATTATTGCAGGGAACCTTGTATTATTTTTTCCAGCTTTCTTATTTTCAACTAATCAATAAGGTGTTAATTCAGACTGTGTTTTGCATAATCACAGGGAGATTTACCTTCAGCTATTTGCTACCAATAAATTAACTTTGTGTTAGCATTGTTTTGTATGTTTTTTGGGGGATTTTTGCTTCTTTTTCTTCTCTGAAAAGCACATCCTGGTAACTTATGAAATAAAAACTTCTTTCTGCAGACATCAAGATTTTTTCCCCTTTAGAGGATGGACTGCTGCACCGAGATTTCTGAAAAAACAAAACCATTCAGGACTGTAGCAGTACTTGAAACAGACAATCCTCAAGGTAGTGTCTGCAAATGCATTTACACCGCCTGTAGATCCATGTCCAGGGCTTTCTTCCCAGTGCAGTGCTTGCTTGCAGCTTAGAGAGGTCTAGCCTCATGAGGGATCTGCTGTGAATTCAAGCAGTAGTTGTGACCATCAGTGGGCTTTCTCAGGCCACACAGAAGCAGCTCAAGTACAGCTGCCTGGCAAAGGGATATTGTGATACTTAGAGGTATGGATGGGGTCATGATAAATCCTGGTTTTGGGAGTTAAAGGTCACAGCCATCCTTCCTGGGCTTCAGAGGCAGAGCAGTAGTGGAGAGGTGAGGTCCAGGGAGAGATGGATACAAGGGGATGAGAGCCAAGGGACAAGTGGAGAGGATGAAATTATGAAGGCGAGTTTGTTGGTTTTATAATAGGTGCCTTGTGTGGGTATTACCTGTTGAAGGCATCTTGGTTGACATGACCTCTGTTCCTATGAACAGTGACAAATTAAACAGTAATTTATTCATATTCTGTCTACACTTAGCAAAAACAACTACAGCAATACCAAAAAAATACTCAAACCAACTAAATGCACCACCTGGGAGTGAGATAATTTTTCAAAGTATTTCCTTGCCTCTCATGGAACTTTTGATGAAGTGTTTTCCAGTAGAAATCCATCATATATAACATAACTTGGTGAAGATTGGAAAAGTTAATCATGTTACAAGACATGATGAAAATTTCTGAAAAAAAACACAATTAATCCAGAAAAAAGAAAGTGAGGGCTGGGTTTTTTGGATATTTTTTGTGATTCCTGTTTGGTTGGTTTTTAGGATTTTTGTTTTGTTTGTTGTTTTAAGTATCATCATAACATGTTGCTATATCTATTTTTCCTAGGCAGAAATTATCAACCTGTTTATCTTCAGACTTCCCATTTTTATTTTATTCCTTCTGAAGTCTCCAGCACATCATCAGAATGATAAAAGAGTTAACTTTTAAAAATTGTGAAACACCACAATAGAAGTTATAAACATCTGGATTAGCAGAACCCTGGACAGTTTTATAATTTACAGAATAGAATAGATTCCTCTAGAGAGAAAAGAAAAGGTGAAGTGAACTCTGTAATATTTTACAAAGATCAAATTCAGAGAAAAGAGTGTAGTCCCTAAAAGCTAATATTTTCAATACCACAGTGATTTTAGAATTATTCCCAGACATTAGTAAGGATGTTTGTTGATCATATGTATATTCGTATTTTTAGAGATCATTGCATTCCTACAATTTCACTAAATTTTCTGCGAGATCTTTTTTGTTTTTGTTGAACTGTTTAACCCTTACTTTTTTGATCAATCAAGTCAAAGCAGTCAAAACAGACTTTTTGACATATGTTGTACTTTTGCCATGCTTAAATTGATATATTAAATTATGGCTGTCAATCAGTTCCTTTATCTGGAAGGTATAGCAAACATACCTGTAGTTTAAATCCCAAAGAGCAGCTGTTTCCATGAACTGCTGTATGGTGAAGGAGATCTGTGAAATATTTCATGCTGAATACACACACAGCTTGACAAAAGAAAAAATAAACAACATAGATGTTCCTTGTGATGTTAAAGAGACAAAACAAAGTGAAGAACAGTACAAAAGAAAACACACCAGAAGAAAAAAATATCAAATTCATCTGTGTTGTCCTAGCTGTGAAGGTTACTGTGAGCTCCTTTAAATTTAAATTCCTGTCTTGCAGCACTTTAGACATAGTTATTTGGAGTACTGCTTAGAATCTGAAATATTTACCCAGACATTGGCTTCCCACATGTCACATAGCTGAACATGTTTTAAATGCCAGAAGGTGCATCTTGGCATAAGACTTGCTCTGTTCTTTAAGGAGTCCTTTTATTCCTCGTTTCTTTTCTTCCAGTTCTGTTAAATGATTATGTAACTCTTCATATCTAAGAAAGTAAATTATTTTAAAACACTCTCTTGTTTTCTGCCTGCCTCCTAAATGCCACACATCTGTTTAACTAGGACAACAGGGTAGATATTTCCAGAATAAATACAGTTGTTCACACAAGGATATCTGTATTTCCAGAAAGGAGGTTCCTCTTTGGAGATTTGCACAAATTAAAATTGTCTGTATAAATAATATTTTCCAACTAAAACAAAGATTGCATTCTGCTTAGTTAAATCAGGATTTGCATTTTGAAAAACTATCTTGTCTTTCTTGATGCTATTTACTTCTTCATCAAAGTAAGTAACGCTTCATTGAACAAGCGCCAAAGAATTTTTCCAAGGGCAGAATGATCATCAACTTGTTCTAGCTGTTACTGCTTGGGCAGGGGGCTTGGACTAGATCATCTCAGGAAGCATCCTTCAACTTAGATGTGTCTTTTACCATGTGTATAATATTGATGACTCAATAGATAATTAGAAAAAAAACACAAAAGAAACCCCAAAACTGTAATTGCAAAGTTACTCCTTGGTCTTTGATATTATACACCAGAAGAAAAATGTCAAGACCTTGTGCTGAGATTTTGCACTGCACTCTGTTTAAAAAGGCATTCTGACAATATCAGGATATTCCTTAGCTTCTCTTCTGTCACTATTAGGTCAGGAAACAGCAGTGTAAGACATTTGGAATTAATGACCCAGGTACTTAGCCAGCATATTATATTTTTAGAGTTGTCATGATATTTGAAATTTTTTACCAGCTTACTTAGATCTGGTAACCAGTGTTTTGGAAAATTAAGAGACCATAGCCATCTATTTGGGAAAAAGAAATTCTTTCTTAAGAAGTATTCCTGAAGTAACTATTGGAATTTTAAATTTTGATGGAAAAGTTTACAGAACACAGGTTTGTGGGGTTTTTTTAAGCCTTAGCTTCTATGGCAATATGAAGCACTGCAGACATAATTAATTTGATATTGAGTAACATACTCAAATGTTATCCACACCTGTTCTGGAAGGAGAGAAGAGTCACAAAACAAAAAAGTCACTCTAGATTCTATTATTAATTTCCATGTGGAAATAATGACAAGTAATTTACTTTTTATAAAGATATCATAGTGTAACTTAGGTTAAAATGAACTGTATTGTTCAATTACAATGTGAATGGATAAATTTAAGTATCTTGGAAACCATGTACACTACCAAGGAACCCTTTAAAAACCCCTCTATTCTGGTGACAAAGAAAAAAACCACAACAGCAAAACCATCACTTCAATAAACATTTGAGCTGGATTTCAGTGCATAAGAAAGCATAGCTCTGGCTTTGCCTCTTCCCAAGGATCCACTAATTTACAAAACAAAGCTCATTTATGTCACACAGCACTTTACAAGATGATCCTTCATGAGCTTTTTT
Organism: Ammodramus savannarum pratensis; assembly: GCA_020466415.1. Taxonomy (NCBI): domain Eukaryota; kingdom Metazoa; phylum Chordata; class Aves; order Passeriformes; family Passerellidae; genus Ammodramus; species Ammodramus savannarum. The sequence goes on along the minus strand of JAHXMQ010012338.1, from coordinate 73,010,251 downwards.
TTAAACTTCCATTCAACGGTGACATTTTTCACAATATTAACTTTTAGTACAACATACTTTCATGTCATGGAGTAATTTTATTTCTCAAAAATAGTATTTATGAATTTCGTTGTGAAACAATCAGTTTAACCACTGCAGGTAATACATGCTTTTTATAGTATTGAAAAGCAAATTAGACTGATGTTTTCCTGTACATTACTCTGATTCAGCAGATTAATTTATCCTGAGGCCTTATCCTCAACTAACAAAACCCAAAAGGAAATTACTTTGTCAACATCATATATCTTTCTACTCCTAGATATCCCAGATGCCTTCTAGTTATTTATTTTAAAACAGATAATCATGTTTCCAACCAGGTAAGCTATTAAATAGAATTTCATTCTATGCACAAGACTGCAAGTCCTTAAAATCCCAGCAATGACCCTTACTTCCATAGAGATTGAAGTACCTAAAATTAAGATGTGTTTTTTATTAAAAAATGAGTAGATTAGATGCTTGCAATTATCTATTTTAATTCCAAAATCTATGAATTTGTGACTGATTAATTAGTAAAAAGAAATGGTGGTTACTTCAAAGTGAAATGGAAGAAAGGTGCAATCATAACACATGAACCCTTCCCAAACTAAATTTTTTTAGAAATCTAGTCATGAGGCATCAAAAGTATGTCATGAGGCATCAAAAGTATGTCATCCTGAGCTCCTAGACCAACTTGATTATTTTCTATAGTGATAATAGATAGAATGTGGGGTTGTCCTTTGTCCCCTAAAATGTAGTGTTTTCTAGAAAAAAATCCAAACTACAAAGAAAAAAACCCCACAAAGCTGTGAAAAAAGGAGGTAATGAAACTGACACTCAAACACATAGGTATGTTAGTGATATGAGTGTCATAGTCATTTTTCAAGCTGCATTAAAGGTACAATCATAATTAAACTACTTTCCAATATCTTAATGAGCATTGTGGAAAATGATACTATAGTATAAAGATAAATTCTCTTATGGATTCCATTAACTTCAGAAAGGAGGTGTTACCAGTAGAAGATATCTGATGATACTTGATAAGAAAAAAAGAAAATCAGTTGTCAATTTGAGAAAAAAGTATCCAAATAGGTGCTGTGAAGTTGACTACAAACAATATAAACTAAATATTATATGCTTTTCCTGAAACACAGAGGAAAGCAACATACTCTGTGATGGCTTTATATAATTAAATGCTTAGCCTTTATTAAAATTTAAAGATTAGAATTTACTCTGCAAGAAGGAACTAATTTCCAAGCTAAAGACATCTTTCCATTCTTAGCATAGCCTGACAGTGTTTTCATGCAATGTTTCATAACAGTGGAAGAAACGTAATATTCTAGACTGATTTCTATCCAATTCTGTGACGTTTTTAAGACTGGGCTTAAGATTTCCGTCAGAAGACAAATGAAACTACATCTGTCATATTCCCTTCAGTTCAGATATACATTGATAAGGAAAGTCATTGCTGAACTTGACTTAATCTAAGGAACCAACCAGTCTCCTGTAGGAAAATATAAACCATGTTCAAGTACCATTCATTTGGGGGGTACTCTTTTCTTTCACCAGGACCTAGGCTCCTTTTCTTTTTCCCCAATCCAGAAACATCTTTTTCTGTTAAGATCTTGGAAAACCTTGGTCATAACTCTCTGCTATGGATGTCTGTCTACCTGCATAATGATTTCCTGCCAAATTCAATTGAAATGTCTGTCTTGAGGTGTGACCAACAACTTAATACATGGCAGGCAAGGTGTAGAAATCTCACTTTCACAAGTAGCGAATAAGGACATGCTCAACAACACTGACAGGTCCAATAGTCTAACTCTCCAACCACCTCTTATTTAACAGGTATTTGTATTCCATTTAAAAAAGAAAAAGTTATCTTTTAAACCCATTATTTTGCAGTTGATGGATAAACCTCTTTTGTTTATATGAATGTTACATTTCATTCTGGATCCTTTTTTCTTTCTATCTCAAAGACAAATAAAAGGTGCTAGAAATACTGGTTATCTATGAAGATTTAAAATAATTTTCTCATGGGAAACTCCCTGCACAGTCATCTGAACAGGAAACAACTAAGAGATTACAAGTTTATGTTCTTTTTTTATACTGCCTGCAAACTGCAAAAAACTGAAGATCTATTAAGTTCAAAATACTGCATTTCCTTTTAAACTGTGTTTGTATTCTTCTATGCAAAGGGTAAAAACTACTTCATGGGATTCTGTAAATTGACCTCAAAGGATGCTGCATGGTCAACAAGGAAAGTCTAACTCATATAACCTATCTAGATTTTTGTCTGGCTTTTGACACAGTCCCACAGTGTCATCATCGTACTGCTGTGGTTCCATACTGTTATCTCCTATCACAAAAGTTTCATACCTTCTCAGTGTTTCTCATGGTCATCTCCTCAGAACACTGAGTCTTTCTTCTTCACAAAGCAGCCAACTGACTCAAATTTTCTCCTCAGCCCGCTACCCCACTCCTTTATAGCACTCTTCTCACTATTTACAGCAGTGGCCTGTTAAAGTCAGGCCTGTTCCTCATCTTTGATAATTGGCCCAGCTGCAGCTCCTTAGGTGTAAGATTACTTTCTACACTATCTTTATTTTCTTATATTCTATCCCCCTACATCACAGGTCATCCGTATCTCCAAACTGGAAGGAAGGTTTCAAAGGGTGGACTATTCAGTAGATAAGAAGTTAGCTGGAGGGATGCAGCTGTTGAGGCTGGCAATGAGTGGTGTTGCCCAGGGCTCTATCTTGGGACCGGTGCTTCAATGACGCAGACAGTGACATTAATTGTACCCTCAACTTCCCCTACAGAGCAGACTCCTGGCAGGTTAGGTCAGGAGGTGTTCCACAGTATGTATTTGCCAATTTGCTGGAAATTTTCCGAAGTTCAAATCAATAAGTCACATAATATTGCATAGTAATTTATTTTAAATGCACAGCATAGGAGCATCAGTAAATAGAACTTGAGAGAGCATTGTGGATAATTATGGCAGCTAGAGTGCAAAAAATGTTTATTCAACATTTTCTGTTTTCCTGCACTTTAAAATAATTATTCCTAAAGAGGATTTTTTTATTTGAGATGTTATTTTTTTTTATATTTGCATAAAACTTTACATGGATAAAATTCCCTACTACCCATCACCTGTCTGCCTTTTCCTGAAGAACAATTTTTGTCTCATGAGAAGAGACAAAATGGTTCTTCAGGAACCAGACAAAAAAGAACCATTTTTGTCTCATGAGGTGAACATATTTAGAAGATGTAAACATCCATATATATGTTAATCCATGCGTGCTTTTGAAAGCTGAGTCATGATGACATAATGATAAGATGCTATATTCAAATATTGAATTGTCTGATGCACTGAGGTGCTTAAATGACCTTAAACTCTTGGGTTCACATGAGTTTGTAATGATTTGAAAAGAAAATCTGAAGTAAAAAGATAAATAGTAAGTAATTTTTGTCCAAGATTTCTTTTCATATTTCTTTTTCTACATCAGAATTTGGTTAAAATTCAAGGTTATTTTCAATAGCTGCTTTTGATTTAACTGTAATTACTTTTTTGCACTTCTGGTTTTAACCTTGTATAGCAATGTCAGTCATGACACAAACACATAGGATGTTACTTGTATAAAGAGCTGATTAATGGATAAACCTCAGAAAATGTTAAATTAATTATCAGATGATATAATATCAATTATTCATCCAACTTTTATGTAAATATGGAAAACTTTGCATCAGAAGAGAATTTTAAAATTGAAAAATACATTAAGGCAGAAAGTGAAAACCCTTAGTTAGTTAGCTGATAAATATATACAAATTCCTCCTTTATTTCTTCATACTCAGCTACTTAGGTAAATCTTGAAGCAGTATTAATATAAATACAAGCTGTGTTATTAAAGTACTGTATATAATCTGCCTTATACATTTTCCACTTTGAGTTCAATTTATACATATAGTTGGAAGATATTCCAGTCATATTAGTTTTCAAGAGTAATAACCTAGGATTAACAGAACAGAACTGAAAAAAGTCCTCAATCTAGCAACAAATAAAACCACCACTGTAAAGTTTAAACTGTCATTTTCGGTACAGCATTTGCATTGTTCTATAATAAAAGATCCAAAGTGCACAGGTGCTGGACTTCTGATTTATTTTCACCTTCTATTCAGTTAATAATCCATAAACTTCATGTATTACATAGCTGTATCCTCAGGCCCCTTCAGTGAGTATTAAAAGATTTCTTTTTCCAGGCTCTTGTACAACTATAATAATCCTAATAAACTTCACACACTTCAGACCTAAGTTTGAAGTTTGATACTAAACTCCTGTTTCATTCAGTGCTTCATCTTTTTCAGGATATATGCGACTGAAGTTCTTTATTAAAATAAAGTAAGGATATTATCTATTACTTTAGCTTTTCTTTTCTAAGAACAATTTCTATTTATCTTTTTAAAGTGGTAATTTGTGAGTCTGCATTTGTCGAATAGGGCTTATTTTTGAAGGTGAGTGCACACTGACTCTAAGTTCTACAGAAAGACATTCAGTTAAAATATTTCCACTAAACCAAAAGGTTGGTGAATGAAAGGAAATTTTATAGCCCTGTTGAGGGGACATGGAGGAGTTTATCGTGGACTGCAGGAGTGTAGTGAGGTAGGTAATGGATTCTGACTCCGAGTTTTAAAAGAAAATGCATCATGTGCAAATACAATCCATTGAAATTCAGATTTACATACCTGTGATACCTCTGCTCCCCTAGTTGTTGTCATTAATCCTGATTTAGGATCCTGCTGACTACATCAGTTTGTCAGGAATGAATGATTTAGATTGCTTAAAGGATAGCCATCAAAGGTATTAGCAAAAGCCATTTTAATATGATGTCAAAGTGCAGTTTGGCAAAGGTTCACTTTATTACTGCATGGAAGAAACATACACAGGAAAATTGGATTAGAATTGAGCTAGAATGATTGATGTAGAGACTGTAGACAAGAAAGTGTAAAGGGCACACTCCTGTTGAGTTGTGAGATTCAGAGTGGACTCTGTCAATTTCTAAATTCCTAATGGAGCTTAGGTGTGGCTGGTCCTATCTTAGTCTCAGACATGGACAATGGTTTGTATGTAATGGAAGAAATGGAAGCAAGGGATATCTCTGCTTTGGATAAAAGTTTTTAAGTGTCAGTTACAGAAACTCAAATCTTTAGTGTTTTTGCTCAAGGACAGAGTTACCTGGTGTGCAATGCAGCAGCAATGCAAGAAGAGCTCAAATTTGGCTCATCCAAAGATCTGCCATTAGTAGAAGTTCTGTCTAACCCAAAGAGCAACCCTGAGAGGTATCCCAGCTCAAGAGGATATTACTGCCATCCAGCCACCCTTCCTAGAATGGATAGCTCAATGTGTATACGTACATCAAACTACCATGTTTTTCCTAAGCGTTGTTAGCTGAGTCTTTAAGTCATCATGAGTCTGGACACATAAAGTAAATTCAAAGGGGAATAATGTGGCCACTGGAATATAACTACAGAAATAAGGTAAATATTCAGCTAGGAGACTATTATTTAAAAGAAAGGAATGCTCTGGGATATGGTTTACATAACTGACTTTGAAATCTCTTGCTGTCTGCAGCTATTTGGCTGTTAGATACAAGTATGTTTTCCAAGCTTCCTGCCACAGGGAACTTTGAAAAATAAAATCAAAATCTTCCTCTCAAAGTTGTAAATATAAAAAGAGTACAATGTCACAGTATGATGATAGCTATTTCTTTCACCCAGAGGCCTTTAAGTTCTGATGTGTGTGGTAGCACAGGCACATTTGCACCAGCTTCAGTACTGCTCTTTCCAGAGTTATGGGAAGAATAGCGTTTTAGTCACATTCCTGTTGCAGTGTTGCCAAGTATTTAAACAATTCCTTACCATTTAGATTCTGGCAAGAAATTCATTATAGCTCATAATTGCACTTCAAGTATCTTGATATTCTTAAAGAAAGAACAAGACAGTTTTAATATGGCTTTCTTTATATATCTCTACACCTTTTGATTTTATATAGCTGTACACTGAGACAGATTAATCTCTATAAATGTTTAGATTGTTAATTTTTTTTTTTCATTTAACAAAACCATTCATGGTACATCATGTATGCACATATACCTATGTTTATATATGTGCTTGCATACACATATATGTACCTTATGTTTAATACTGAAACTATAATTTAGATGCTGAGTTGTTAAACAAAAACTAGCTTCCTGGTCCCAACAGAATGCATGAGAACTTCCAAATCAATTGACAAAGGTGATCATGGGAAGCTCCTCTAAGAAATATCTGTTCTTGGTCCTGGAGAAGCTATCCTCCTGCAGGAGGAGAATTTACGATTCCTCAGAACAAGTTTCCTACTCTCAAATGTGGTTTTATTCAATTCCTTCTTTCCCAGATTCTAGCTGTAACATAGCCCAGCTCAGAAGTTAATCAAGAGGCAAGATAAAGAAGTTGAGACAAGCTGAAAGAATCTTGATGAAAATCTGCCTCAAAAGTGTCTTAGAAGGAATTGCCATGCTAGGTATTGCCAGTTCTGTTTTGCAGTCTTAATTGCTACTCAATACTGAGAATAAAGCCTCCTGCTGTGCTTTTTCTTACAACTGAAAATTAATCAGTCCCTATCTTCCTTGACTTTTGCCAGAGAGCTGATTATTAAGGAAGAATGGAACTACCCTCTTCTCTTGGTTTGAACCCAGCCAGCAACCAAGTCCCCACAGCCATTCATTCACTCCCCCACCAGCAGGACTGGGGAGAGAATTGGAAAAGTAAGAACACTTGTGAGTTGAGTTCAAGACAGTTTAATAGGGAAAGAAGAATCTGTGCATGCAAGCAAAGAATCTGTGCATGAAAGCATGGAATTAATTCACTGCTTCCCATGGGCAGGCAAGTGTTCAGCCATCTCCAGGAAACCAGGGTCCCATTACATGCAGTGGTGACTTGCAAAGACAAACACCATCACTCTGAGCATCCACTCCTTTTTTTCCTTCTTTCTCCCCATCATATGGCTTGATGTCAGTTTGGTCAGTTGGGATTATCTGTGTGTTCTCCAAAATTCCCAGGCACTCCCAACCCCTTGCCAGCATGGCAGTATGAACAGCAGAAAAGGCTTTGGTTCTGTGTAAACCCTGCTCAGCAATAACAAAAGAAAAAAAAAAAAAAAACAAAAAACCCCCACATATTTTCTATTAACCCTGTGTTCAGTACAAATCCAAACTCAGCCCCATATCAGCCACTGTGAAGCAAAGAACTCTACACCAGCATACTTGTACAAAGAGCAATGCAGAAAATAACAGAAACCAAATGAAAAGCTGTATCCAGAGAAGAGTTTAAACATTTGTCAGCAAAACAATTGAGAATCTTTTGAGATAGCTTTCTGTAAACAGAGACTGCATAGACAGAAGCCATCTCTGTAGACAGAAGCTGTAGAGGTGGATTTAAAAATCACTTGTACATACTCAGTGAGCACTGACTATCCTGAATACTTATGGAACTGGGTTCCTAGTGGGGGAAAGGTGCATGCAAAGAAAATATTCATCATAATGGATATATTAGGACAGGAATTGGGAGATTATTAGTAGCCTTTCATGTATTCTCTATTTTTTTTGAAGTTTGACTTTGTAATGTTAGTACTCCTACACTACTTTCTTTTTCACATTTGTTGGAATTAAATAATTCATTATAAATCTGCTGCAAAGAAAATAAATAGAAATGACTACAATAGAAGTCCTTAAGTTTTTCAGTACTTTTGCCTCATTGAGAAATTGAGCTGATAAATCTAAACCACCTTCTATGATGTTTTGGAAACACACACACACACACACACACACACACACACACACACGCACACACACACAGACATATCTATACCTACATGGAAAAGGTGTATCAATATCATATTGATCTTCCAATAGTTCAGAAGTTGGTGTCTACATGGAACATTTTGTACAGGAATCAAAATTAAAATTACTTTAAAAATAGAAAAACTAAATAGAAAACTCTACTCAAAGATAATAAAAACAACAAGTTCTGCTGTGTAGGCATGGTGAAAAGTTGTGACTTTGCTCCTGACGTTACTGTTAAAAAAATAATTTTGGAGGCCACATTGACATGTCTTCAAAGATATATTTAAAGCTATTGGATAGGATTTCATAAACAGACCTGTCAAAATCAGGGAGTATTTTGCTGCATGTACTCAGGAATAGTTATCATGCTGATCATGTTGGAATAAGGTTGCAATAAAAAAATGCAACATGCCAAAGATTCACTCAATCCAGTAATAATGCTTATAATTTTTTTTTTTTACCATTTCTTTCCTAAAAAAATGCAACTGATTGTTTAGGCAAGACTGCAGCTAGGTAAACAAATTCCTAACGTTTTGTTCAAGAAAAAGACAGGACGACTTCATCTTTAAATCTGAAGAGTGGATGGAGACCAGTGCGGAAAGCCCAAAAGACTACAAACATGGTTTAGAGGCCTCCTGTTTTGTGCTCAGGAAATTTATTAAAAAAATTACTTTTTCAAAAAAAGATTAATTGATCTATAAAATAATTTAATTTTTCTGATCCCTTATGAGTATATTCAGAGTTTTATCTGCTTATTTTAGTAATCTGAGAAAAGATTTTGAAGGCAAAAATAGCAGTCAATCATGCAGGCTTAAATGACACATGAAAAATATCATTGAAATTCTTTTCCCAGCATAGGTCCTTACTTTCTCCTGGATAACCTTGGTTCTTGGAATGCTCTACTCTGATTTACACCTCAATGTCACAGTCTCCAATTAACTTTGCATTACAAGTAAAAATAGGTTTTGTTCTTTTGCTGCTCCTGGTCTTATTCTTTATCAACATTTCTTTTCCTCATGTTTTAATATTTGGAAAGGGGTGTTCAGCTATTTTTCCAAGTAAAGGATATCACCACCAAGGGGTGCTCTTTTTTTAAGATATCCAGATGCAATTCTATGAGAAATGGCAGTACTGTAGGTGGAGAATGCATTTGCTTTGCAGAATCTCCATGACTAGTATTATGCTATTAATATTGAAAAGGAGGGGTAAATAAATGGAAAAGTAGGCAATCTAACAGAAAATGCCCCTGCAATTATTCAGCTGCTTTTGATTGCTCTGGATTTTTCTTAATTATTCCTTATTGTTCTCTTCTACTGGAAATATGTTGATGTGTAGTGAAAGCACCTATAACCTCGAGAAATATCAAAATTTGCCTTGCTTGTCTAGAACTGAGCACCTCTGTTTGCGTGAGAAATCAAATCTGTCAAACAATTATGTAATTGCTTTATAAATTTCTGGAGAGAGCTGATTAACTTACTAATTATCTTTCTGTTGAACAAATACTACAGCTGAGTCAGGAATTCAGTATGAGAGGAAAATTTCATAAGACTGCCTATTGTGAGTAGCTGATTATATTCCCACTGCAGAGGGTGAATGAATTAGTCCCTGGATCTCTCAAGACATCTTAGAGTAATCTTACAATACATAAAATGTATTCCTCATCTATTGATTTTGTCCCAACAGTTCACAAGGGCCTTGGTCCAAGAGAGTTCCTAGTCAGATGGCTGATAACTAAGAAGGAATGCCTCACACAAACATGTTTTTCTTGTGGCCTGATTAAATTTAAAGTCATATTTTCTAAAACCAGTCATTAAGATTCCATGAAACTGAGTAGTACATGGCCTATTAAATATTTATTTGACCTGAATAAATTCTTTTCATTGAATGAAAAATTTAAAAAATAATTTTGATTAGAAGTGTCTTTTGGATGATATGCACACCTCAGTTGTCATTTTTGGAGTTTTTGGGTTTTTTTTAGTAATGTAAAGAATTTGGAAATAAGATCCCTTTATTTTTTACTCTACACACACACACACAACTAATTTTCTAAGAGCACTTCCTAAATGATTTGCTTATCCCATGTACTGGAAATTTAAACCTCTGAAATTCTGCATTTTATTTGGTTAAGGTAAAACTTTCTACATAACACATTTTCATATATTTAAAGCATGCACTATTTCTCTGTTCTACATTAGAAACATAACAGTGACATGTATGTATAAATACTTTCATTCATAATTTTTTTTGAGTTTTGAATTTTTATCTCGTGGCAGTGATTACACATATCCTTTCTTTGTGCATAAGAAAATAGTATTTCTATTAGAAAATAGATTTTGAGGTATGAAATAAATTTCTATTAATGTGGTAAGAAAACATTTCTTGCCACTTTATGAAAATACGTTTGAAAAAATTTAGGAGAACTGAATTAAATACTATGGTACAGGGAAAATACAAAGACCTTTTTTTTTTTATGTGCCAGTTACACTGGGTCATCGTGGTAATTGCATTAAAGCTATAAGTTTTGTCAAAATTTGTTCAGTAGAGTGCAGCCTGTGAAGTTCTTGTCTTCTTACTTATATCTTTGGAAGTTGTACTATTTGCTTCAGGAGACTGAACATTTAATTTTTAATTTTTAATTTTTTTCTTTTTAAAAATTTCCATCTTTCATTTAAGCACTGTGGGTTTTTTTTCCTGTTTAATAATTTTAATTTTGGTCCCTGACACTATCTGACCTATAAGCCAGTGATAAAAAAAAAAAAAAAATTTGGTCCTAAATCATAATTCAGGAAAAGACCCCTTTAAAACTACTGATAGATTTTGTTAGTGAGGAATTATCTAAGGTCCCCTGAATTTGTTTTCTCTCCCTTTGTCTTTATCAAGGTGTTTTTCTTTTTTTACTTGGCTGTATTTAGACAAGTTATGTGCAAACATTTCAGACAACTCTGGATTTCAAAGTAAGAGACAGTAAGACATTTTCAACAATATCTTTCACCCTTTTTGAATTACTGTTCTATTCAGAGCAGACAGACCCTAAGATACATTTCTTTGTTTGAAATAAAGGGATTATGTAATAACGGGCTTGATTCAGCTCATAATTGGAACTATCAAGAACATTTTTTTTAATAAACAAGGGATTCCATACTGAACATTCTGAAATTGAGGATATTGTTAAAATAATTAAAACAGCAGCAACAACCACGTAGCTTTTCATCCACCCAGATCTACTATTTGTGTAGCTATCAAATATCTCAGGCTAAGAATTTCTGCAAAAACATAGTCTAAATAATTCCTGACATATTTGTTATAACAGCTGGTTTCTTTGTAAACTGCTGTTAAACCTTGGCTCAAGGTTCTTCTACACTCCTTCCTTAGACAAAATACAGCAACATATTTCAAAATTATAGTGCTTGCTATGTTTCTAAGATTTTTATGGGGTTTTTTTCACCATTTTTATGCACTGTCAAAAGGCACAAAAATATTACTGCAGTAAGGCTTATATATGAAGAGTGTACATATATTATTAAGATAAACACAGAGCAAGTGGTGCTATGTGTTTTTCAGTTCTTGCTGTTGCTGCACTATCCAGCTGTCAAATTCTGAATGATACTCTAGCATTTTAGAAACATTACAAATGTGTTATGAGTGCTTTAAAATCTCACAAGATAGTTTAATATCCCAATAAAAGCTGCATTTACATTTGGTTGTTTGTATTTTTACGCTACTTAAGAGCCCAGAGAGTGAATATAGGACGCTCTGTATTTATTGCAGCGAGGTCAAGAGAGAGGCAATCTCTCTGCAAAGCTGCTGTACCTCTGCATATCGTGGTTTCATAGGTGCCCTCAGACTCACCTTCAGACAGACAGCTACTCCCTGTGCCAGCTGATCCAGACTGGATGACCCTCAGCAAACTGTCAATTATGTTAAACTGTGTCAACCTGTATGTATTGTGTAATTTTCCATTCTGAATTATTGTCTACTAAATAGAGTCAGCAGCAAATATTGAACTCTTGCCATGCACTCTAGGGGAAGCAATGTAGGAAATTTATGCATTCTTTTAACATCAGCCAACTGGCCTCTTGCAGAGATGTGGAGGGTTATAAAAGTTATACAAAAGTATTGCATATACTATAAAGCTTTATGAAAGCAACAAATACACTATTTTTAATTTACTATATTAACAACCCATTTAGGGCACTGTTGCCATTGAGACCAAGGAATGGAAATGCTTAATGAAAATATCTCCATATTTTCATTCTCCATATTTTCATTCTACGGCCAGGCAGATCATGTGCTTTCATTTCAGGAAAATTAGCCAAGGAGGGGTCTGATACCCAATTCAAGTAAATTGCTATCCAACTATCAACTACAGAAATTCAGTTTACAGTTCAGTTTGGCAGTTGAGTATCTGCGCTGTGATAGTCTTCTCTTAGGAGCATAAATTCTGTAGATGTAGTTCACATAGCTATTCAATTTAACTGTTACCATTATAGTATTCTATGGAAAATTCTTATGTAACTTTTTATGGTTTAAAAAAATTAATACGTCAGTTACACAATTCTATTTGCTTTAAGGATTTCATTAGCTGTTAGGGGAAAAAAGTGTAAAAATATTTAGCCAAGCAAATAGTATAAATGAGACAACTGTAAATATGTGCTTAAAAATAATAGTGGATATAATTTTTTAAATATGCAGTATGCATTAGTAGTCATAATATTTTGTTTAGGCTTAGCTATTCCCCCTCCATTTGTTTTCCTGATTGCTTTTTTTTACTCCATTCTTTGCAAAATAATTTGTAGAAATGTATTAATCTCCCTATAGATATCTTCTTACAGAATGGTCAGGAAAAATGTACCCTGAAATATTTTTTCCCTGTTCAATGAAACAAAGATTTAAACCACTTTTATTCCATTTATTTTTATTCTTTTTAATGTGTAAAAAATAATTAATTAACTACATTATTAGCATCCAGAACACAATTTCTCAATGTTCTTATTAAGAAGAAATAATTAATATACTCACACATGAGCTACTTCAAAGGAAACTATTGAAACCACTAAGGATAACAATATTCTTTTGCAATGTAAACAAAGGCAATTGAATAAGTGTAACTTGTTAGCAATTAACTTAACCTGAACACTACTTAGACTACTTTCAAAGCAATGTGTGGCTTATAAGTACATTCAGCCATGCAGAACAAGAAATGTCAAAGGAAAAGGCTAATAGTTTCATAGGAAACCTTAACAGTAACAATACATAATAAACATCATGAGACCTGACAGCTCTAATCAGCTGTAGATAACCTTGAAACTTGCAAGGACAGGCTGGTATATTAGAAGGTTTTATTTGAGCAGTCATAAACTAAACTGTTAAGATTTTATTGGTGTATTTGCATAAAAGAAATTTATCCAATCAAATATCAAAAATGTAACTTAAAATAATATCTTTGTGAAGTTTTAGAGAAAAGTACTTTTTTTCTTTAGCCTCAGTTTGAACCTTTTGTTTCCTTCTCTTCTGCATGATACAGATCTTAATAGACAATACATAAGCCCCTCAAATGAAATGTTTACTTGCGCTTTAAGGCATGACCCTTTGACATAAGAAGTTGTTTTTTGACAAAAGCCATAAATAAAATATGGTTGAAAGACCTCCCACCCTTTTCTCAATTGCACTTTGGACTTTTTTGAAAAAAATAAATTAATCTTTCTGCTTCCCCTGATACCTCATTAAGCTGCATGGTGTTTCTCCTCCATGGAAGAATTAACCAAAGCAGTTTCAAATTGCTTAGGTTAAATCTACGAATAATTTTAGACATGGCAGAGCCTAATTTTCGGGGATATTTTCACTTTATGAAATTGATTGCCCAAGTTGTACTCTGCTCAAGCAGTCAGCTGCTGATGCCTATCTATAGAAGAAGAAATTAAGTTCCTAACACTTTTTATGTACACTGATAACTGGGCCTGGTGGAAAAAACACAAGTTCCACGTCTCTTCAGGACTTAACACAGTTCTCTAGTAGGGCACTTTAATACTTCTGCACATTACCAATTTATATTCTAGAAAACTTTCCTGTCTGTTTCACAGAAATTATGAAAGTAAACAATGGGAAGCTGGTAGAAACAAACTGCCAAAGAGTAGGGAAGGACTTATTGTCTACTACATGACAGCAATAGGTTTGTAACTGTGGACAGTACGGGATTCATCTCTCTGTTATTTTGGGTCAGACTTCTTTCCTAGACCTCTGAAAACAGGGCTGAGGCCCAACCTATTGATTAGAACGTCTAGTCTTGTGGAATAGCAGACACAGGAGAGTCTATTTCCATTGCCGTGTTTGGAACAAATGTGCTAACCAAATATTTTTTAAGCTATGGCTTTTCTTGATGCTGTTCCACTGGAATATATGCAGAATAGCAAAACAAGGAAGTTAGTCCAGATGTTCAACCAGTTGTTATCAACTATCAGACTGTAGGACCACTTGCACTTTCCCCGGCAAGACCACTCCAACTTTACCCAGCCTGTATTTCTTTCTTTAGAGAAATATTACACAACTTAATTGTTAAGATATTTAGCTCATAGTACCTTAGGAACTAATGATAAATAGATCATCTACACCATGTTCTGTTACATGTTCTTAGTTGTTCCAAATAAGGCGGAGAAGAAAGAAAACCTAGAGGTGAAATACATTGGTCCTTGTTATGCATTTGGATTTCTAAACACAGGCTTGACTTCTACACCTCTCTTTAGAAACTCCACTCATCATAGTGTGATGACCCACCCCTTAAAGGAAGGAAACACTTAAGATTCAAAAATTCTCATTAGTCAAAAGGAGCTATGAAGGTCAAAGGGTCTACAAGAACTCAGAGTGTTTAATTAGGAAATTACAGACATGGCATGGAAATTTGTCTGTTAGCCTCTGATCTACTATATGGGCACATGGCAGAGGGTTTTGAACAAAAGGGCATGGTGAAAGGGAAAATAAAAAGGAAAGAGATTAATTAAAAAGGTAGAGATGAATTAAAGAAAGGCAAAGAGGGAAAAAAGAGGAAGAGAAGGAGAAAAAGAGATGGTAAAGAATAAATTCCTAGCCCTTGTTACAGCATCAAAGCAGCTGATGGGATGCCAATCTCAGAGCTGACCCAGCTGAGGGGATGCCAGTTCTGGTTTCAGCATTGATCCAGCTGATAAGCTGCAATGAAATGAACTTGCTCCAGGTGATGAGTTGTTTAGGGTCCAGGGCCACTGCCTGGGCCATGAGGGGTACCTTTTAGGGACATATTTCTGTACCCCAAAGACAGGTTCTTTGCTTTATATGCTGATTAGTCTTCATGTATAGTCTGTTCTTTTAGGGCTTTCAGTGAAGGGATCAGAGGGCTTTGGGGATGTTTTGTGGTCCCAATCCCACTGTATAGACTATATCTACTTCCACTAATCATTCCTGAGCTTGGGCTGTGCTGTGCTGTTTTTCTTTCTCATGGAAAATGCTTCCCTATCTCCACCTAGTCCCCCCTTCTCCAGCCAAAACTTCTTTCTCACAGCATGTTAGTACCAACAATCCTTGACTATTACCTGCCGAAAAGGAAGGGGACCCAGACACCAGTTGGTTCATC
>JAHXMQ010012338.1:72966433-72994653 GCA_020466415.1 Ammodramus savannarum pratensis | reverse complement strand
CTTTTCCTCAAGCCATCCCTTAATAAAACTCTCCACAATTACCAGCAATTCTTGTCTGTTGTTACTGACAGCCCTTGGCTGGTTTCTCAGCCATCTGGTTATCAGTGTTTGAGACATATTCAGTAACCCCTTATCCTCTGGGAACTGAGGGCTCAAAAGGATTTTTCTATGGAATGCTGTTTGTAGGGTTTTTAGAGTGTGAGCCTCATATTTATCTCAAAGGAGCAATTTACATTAATTTAAATGTGATCAAATAAACTGAATCAGATTAACTGCTTTTTAAAAATGAAGAGAACACTACTGGTTATGAAAGGAGATTATCACCCAGTGACTAGAATCTAGTAAGTACTGGATGCATATAGCTAGAACACATGGATTCTAATCTGTTGTTTTGGGTTTTTTTTAATACCTGTTCTCAGCATCTACTTACTAGACTATTAGCCATGTCTTTGTCCTTTCTGTGCGTTAGACATTGAAAACTTACACTGGAGACTGATTTAGAATAAAAATAGTGAATTTCTATGCCCTGATGGGTTTTGCAAACTGGTCAGCTGATCTTCGTCCTGGAGTAGAAATATGGAAGATTATGGTGGTGGGAGGGAGAAACCACTATATTCACAAAGGAAATAGAACTCATGAATTTAGATATTTAATTGTTTGCAGGTTTAGGCAGCAACTGAAACTGAATTTTTAGGATTTCAGCAAGTCCCCTTCTTAGAATTAGCCCCAGACAGATATACTACTTATGTCTCCTTCTGAATTAAGCCATTGCTTTGAAGCAAAGTTTTGAAAGAAAAATTTGTGGTTTAAAAGCCCACAGTAATGAGATGGTTTAGCTAAGTATCACTCAAATGTGCAGATGAGATTTGACTGCCTCCTGATTCACATCAAGGAACAGCAATATCCAATTCTGAATGTCTGTAACAAGCAAATTAATTGAAGAGCCTTTTGTGTTAGAAATAGATAAAGTAGATTTGACGTGTTGGCATGACTCAGTTAGTAAGCTGTACACTTGATTGCTTCTGGGTTCATGTCATTACTGCTTCTCTCTGTTGCCCTCATGCAGACAAAAGTTGCATTTGAGTGCAATAGAAGATTTAAGATTATAAGGAAGAAGAAAAAGTTTTGCATGGAAAGGGAGCTAGAAACTTGTATTTTGACAATGAGGGAATAGGGAAGGTATATGGATACCATATAAGCCTGATATTCTGCAAAGAAAAAAAGAAGGAAAAAAGGTTTTTCAGCATATATTGTCTTTTATAGTGTTGACTCTGCAACCGTAATTTTACAGTAGCAATAGTAGAATACATGTTTTATATTTATTAGAACTACTTCCCTGAATTGTAACTTGTAAAGTCCTTACATCCAAATACTTACCCTATGCAATATATGCTTACTAGAATAAATTCTTTTTAATTGTGACAGAATCATTTAGGTTGGAAAAGATCTCTGAGGTCATTAAGTTTAACCTATCGCCTAACACCACGATGTCAACAATACCAAGGCTTGTGGCCAACTGAGTAACACATCCAGTCTTGCCTTGAACACTTCCATTGATGATGACTCCAACACCTCCCTGGGCAGCCAATTCCAATATCTAATCACCCATTCTGTGGAGAAATTCTTCCTAATGTACAACCTAAACCTCCCTGAGGGCAGCTTAAGACTATGTCCTCCTGTCTTATTGCTATTTAACAAACAGCCAAAAAAAATTCTACATATTTTTGAATTTTACATATGACACTTTCTTTGCAAAGTTTTCTAAGACAATAGAGAAATGAGAAAGGAAATATATCACTATAATTGGAAAATTACTTTCACAGAAAGTAAATGAATGCCCTTTACTACTGTTCAAGCTTGTTTAGCACTTAGTCTTGCATGGCTTTGACTGCAGAACATCATATAATAGTGGGAAAATATGATTTTATGTAATCAGCACATTTTTTAAAGTGAAAGTATGTTATCTTTGCTGACCCTAAGAAAATAATTAATTACTTTTGATTAGAAAGGGAGAAAATGCTGTTAGTAAGTGTGCTGAAGCTCACTGGAGCAGTACTTATAGAATGAGAACAACCACATTTGATTTCAGCACAACATAAGCATGAAAGGAATGGATTTAGCCTAATGTTCAGATAGCATTTTGATTTTGGGTCAGGTCATTTGAAATCAGCAAAGGCAATAAGAAATTTGTGTATGTGCTACAAAATGAGGGTCACAATACACCAGAGAAATTGAAGCAGTAGAAGCTCCTCAGAGTGAGTACCAGTGCTGCTTTTCCAATTCCTGCAGTGTGAGGGTACTGCAGAAATTGGATAATGGTCATATATGGCACAGTGAAGAGTGAAAGAAAGGAGAAAAATTTTCTATTTGTATTGGAGTCTAGAAAATGCAAGGCAGCACAGAACTGTATGTTCTATTTTTCTACATATATAGGCTGTTGCAGGAAATATATAATATTAGTTATTCCCCTCCCAAGAGTACTAATTCTCCATTCAATATATTACATCAGCTTTACAGCTTTTACAGAGTAAATCTCCTACCTGAAAGTGAGAAGAAGAGAGTTATCCAGGCCTTTTCTACACATCAAATTGACCAAAAGTGTAGCTGAAAGGAAAGATCACACTTGCAAAATTAATTAATTTGATCACATGAGGTTTACCTGATTTAAGGTGATTACTGAAATGGGATTAATCATATCTTCATGCATAGACTTGAAGCACTTGCCAATCATGTCTTTCCTGGGTAATGTTTTCATGAGGACACTTGGAAATTGTGTATCTTACCATTTCTGCCTAATTTATTTAGTTGCTTTTAAAAATATTGCATAAAGAAGCCTTGCCTTGTATACAGACTTGCAACTATTTCACTTCTTTTACTATTCTGTTGAATTCTCTTCTGTTCCGTTATACATCCTGCATGACTTAAGGCATCTGCAGTAAGGGTTCTGAACCCATAGCAATAGACTTTCTGTATACAAATTTATAACTTTAACACAAAAACATGTATGTATATCCAACATAGCTCAATGTTTCTGTAATTTTTACCAGAAGAGACACAAAGTACTGATTTTGCTTTGCTTTTTGAGCTGATGACAAAAAAAACCCACCAAAAACCACAAACTTAGTGAGAAATACTGGATGTCATTAGTAATGAAAAGCTCAAGAAAAGTTAATAATATTAGATATTATTAGTATTTTCAGATTTTACACTGGAATTGAAAAGGCTTGGCAAAAGGGAAAGACTTTTTATGAAGTCATAAAGTAACTGAATTTGGAACAGACCTATATTACTATTAATTAATTAATTAATTAATTAGTATAATTAATTAGTCAACTGGTAAAACTTTCTTCACACTTACATCAGGGCTGCCTCAGATCAGGTGTGATCAAAATTTAATTTGGATAAGCAAGCAACCCTAGCATCCAATAGTTCATTGCACATCAGAGTTAAAAAATAGCATTAATACTAAATATATGGAAAATACTTGAATCATCATGGAGTGGTAAGGTAACATGACTTCTTCAAGGCTTCACAGACAGTTTCCAGTCTTTGCTCTCACAGCTTTCCTCAGTGACTTAGATGTCTGCTAACTCCCTTTACATCTTGCAAGCCCTGTAATACTCATTTTATATTTCAAATAGCTTTGCAATGCCTCAATATTTAGCTACAGTTGCTGCATCCTAAATATTTCATAGTAGTAATGCAAGGATGATTGTTTATAAAAGTTGGCTGGTTTTATTGAAAAAATGGCTTGCACTGACTTTCATTTATTTTTATCCAAAAATGTCCTCCTTAGAGGAAACAGCCAACCTGAAAGGCTCTCCCTAGTGGCTAGAAAACTTTGGAATGATTTATCATTCAGGATTAACAACTAAAACAGCTGACCTTGGGGGAGAAAGGAATAGGAGGGCAACAAATAAAACCAACCAACCAACCCAAACCAAACATTGCCCATGTTCTCATTTAAAAAAAAAAAAGAAAAAATCACAGTGCATGTGTTTTACAATGCACAAAAGGCATTCCACACAATTAGGGATATGTCCTCATATTCCTGATACAGAAAATTTGGCAAATAAAATCTTCAACATGAAAGTGGCAGGAAAAAAAAAAAAGCTAGGAATTACAAGTAGGTAGTTGGAATAACTCAGAAGAAAAAATGTAGATTGGAAAGTCTGGATTAAACATACAAACACACAAATAACATCCATCAATGAATGTTTTTTTAGTTTCAAACCACTAAAAAAAGTCTTTGAAGGCAGAAATCTACTTAAAAAGAACTCCACATTTAAAAAGATTTTTTTTTCCTTTCAGACTATTATGTTCAACATCCTATTCTTTCTGCCAAATTAAATTAACAATTTAAACCCAAGAAATTTCTAGCAAATATTCTTGTTATATTTATGCTCAGAACACCTGGTAAGAGAGTTCAGCACGCTAAAGGACTTGGACACTGAAATTAAAGGAATTCACTATACGGAATATCTTTTCTTCAGCTAAGAGGTTGACATTGTGCTATTTGTGACTCATACAGTGAAAATGTATAATGATTCAAAGGCTTCAGCCAAAAGTGTAAATTTTGTGAGATATGTATTAACAAGAAGAGTATTTGTTTGAAGTGAGAAATTACACATATGTGGCAAGCTTGATTTTCCACAATGCAGTTATGGATGTTAAAAACCAACCTTTACAGTTTTTCTAGTTCAATTTTGTTGTTTATGGTGTTGTTCCTGGAGCCCAAAGGACAAAGAAGTAAAATTATTCCTTTTTGCTCTATATTTATAGAGATCTGTCACCATACTATATGTACCACATAAAGATTTGTAATTGCTTTGGAGAGATACTCTGCCAAAGCTCCTCAGTGGGATTTTTGTAGAAAGTAAAACATAGCCATCAGAGAGTAGATATTTCTCTTCTGATTGGAGTTCGGTCTCTGAGTGTTTTGTCATGCATATTGACTTAAAATTGATATCACCAAAAAAAAAAACCAAAAAAACCCACCACATTTAAAGACTGGAATATAAAGTAGGAATGAAAAGAATTCAGAGGGAAGATGAATATTATTATAAACCCCAAATTAGAATAATTTGACTGTATCATTTTAGGGAAAAAATACATCTCTGAATCCCTTCTATCAACAAAAAAAAAAAAAAAAAAAAAGAAAAAAAAAAGGAGAAATTAAAGAGAAGCATCTTGCAAGGATGTGAAATGATTGATTTGTGTCAGCATCCAGCTTGGGGAAGTTGAGAAGATATGTGATTTGGAACTGCTCTCTTCAGGTAATGAAGATGAGTTGTTGTCAGATAATGAGAAGTCAGATGGAGCTCAAAGTGATATATTAAGGAACAAACATTCAAAGAAGCAGATGGTTCTCACCTGAGAGTTCTTTGGGGGAACTTAAAATGAAATGCCTTAGTTACTAAAAAAGATGTGCAATCAGTCACAGTTATGACAGTAGAGAAAGAAACTGTAGGTTCAAACGATGTAGCTATTTTATTATCAAGGTATTTGGGATGATTCAGGGAATTACAAACCAATGAGTTCTGATTCAATATTTATAAAGCTGACTGAAGCAATAAAAAATACATTGGTATAAAGCAGAATGAGAATAGGGACAAAACAAAACACAAGCCACATTTCTGGTCCTCTTGGAATGTCTGAATTGACCTATGTAATCCTGTATTAGGTAAAAAAACCAGCAAAAATATTGTATTTAGACTTTCAAGATGTCCTTAGCAAGTACTTTCACTAAAGACTGTTAATGACTATGGTAAGAGGTAGTATTGACGGTTAATTAAAAAAAAAAATGAGATAAGACAAGGATTGCAGAAGGCATGGTTCTTTTTCAACACAGAGAGAGGTTAATCTCTTTAGTACACTGCCAGATTAATGTAATCTCTTATAGCAATTGCTGGTGATCGAGTAGCAAGCTATGTTTTTTAATATCATGACCGCGTTGTATAAGATATTTTTTCCTGGAGTTGATAATGTGAGGAGGGGTTGTTTGGGGTTTCTTGTTTGTATTCTTTGAAGGAATATTTTGGAGATTAGGAAATGCATTCCTATCTTTAATATACTTCTTACTTTATACCACAGAAAACTTTTCAAATTTAAAAAAGTCAATTGAAATGGAAACATTTATATACAACAAAGCAAAAGCAGCTGAAGATCAAGTAGAAACTTGTCACAACATATGTAAACGAGGAAGCAATTTTTCTTGGGGTATTACATGAAGTAGAGTTCATATGCACAAGTGTTTGCAGATTTACACTCTTAATACAGGCAATTAGATTGCTAATTATGGTGAAATGATGAATATAGCTATTAATTGAATAAACACAAAACCAGGCCTTCCCAATGTACCTGGTTCTCAAAAAGGTATAAAATAGTTTACCCCTGACTCCCATGTATCAGATGAGGAAAGGGAATACAAGTAAAATTACTGTCCATGAAATGAGTAAAAAAATGCATAGTCTTAATTTCTTTTGTTTGTATATTTTTTCTGTTTGTTTTATAGTGTTAACTATATGCAGAAACTTATTTCTAAGTGTTAGTGTGGGGTTTCTATCTGAAGGTTATACACTATTCCGGTGTATAACTTCTGCAAATTTGCTTTTAGAAGAATTCTGCTAAATGAGGGTTACGTTTCTTACATTGCATTTAGTAGATGGTAGTGACTGCAGTGCACTCTGAGATGCTGGTCCCCTCTCTGTCCACAAGAAATATATGCTGGAGCATGGCATGCACATGGCAATCTCCAACACATTTACTTGTTTCCTTTTCCATGCAAATCAGGGAACAGAAAGTGTCTGCTGAACTCAAGCCTTGTTTTAACAGGGAACCTAAAAATGGCTGAGACTTGTGCCTGTACCTTGTAAGCCCCAAGCTCCTGCAGCTTTGATAAGGAAAGACATTGTGTTAGGCACACAGGTAAGCAGGGATGAAGGTGAGCATCTTATCTAAAAATAATAATGACATTTACCCTGCACTTGGCATGCACAATTCTCAGCTTCAATTGAAATCAATTAAGTTCATGTTCATTGTTCTCAAGGTTACATTTTAAATACTAGGAATTGTACAAGTAAGCAATTATAAATGGTGTTTTATAATGTCAACAAATAAGTAATTTTTAAAAATATGAGGGGAAATATCCATAAAATACATTTAGAAGAAAAAATTAGTAAATTTTGGTTTTATTCCTAAATATCTTCTAAGAGCACTGGATTATAGAATTTTTCCTTGATCTCAAAATAGAAAGAACTGACAAGTGTCTGCCTCATTTTTCCATTTCCTTACATGATAGTGTTGAAGCCTCAGGAAGTAAACAAATCAAAAAGAGAGAGAAACAGAAATGTTAGAGCTGAGAGAGCTAAGATGATGAAGGCACTTTATATCTTAGAAAAATAAGTTAACCATGGTGCACTTTGAAAATATGAAACAAGAAAACAATAATTTCAAACATGCACAAATAAATTTTTACAAAATTATTTAATAATCTTGATAGAAGGATAAATCAATATTTTTTTGTTGTTTAAGTGAAGAAAGATGTCAATTTCAAATAATCAGAAAAACAGTATTGAATTAATAGTATATTATTATTATTATTATTATTATTAATATAGTTATTGAAATTACACCAATTTTTAACAACATTACAGCTATATCAGATTTATACTCTAAAGCCTGAGTTTACTGTAACAGAAATAAGATAAGCAAATCTTCATTAGAGGAAAAAACCCAACAAAACCAAAAGAAACCAAGCAAAACCACACTCAACCTCCAAAAAGCTTGTAGGGAGAGGAGTTCCAGTATGAATGTCGACCCTGTGCTACTGAGTTGTTTTAAAATCCTCCTGCAAAATTCTTTTGCGAAACTTTTTAACATCTTCAAGGTAGTGTATCTGAATGGAAAAGGACCAAACAACTTGGAGCAACTAAAGCCATACTACAACTTTACTTTGCTGTTGCATAGCACAGTGGCTTTATCTTAATGATATAATCTTGTCACTGCAACTTTTATAAATTCAAATGTTTTCCAGAAATCTTAATCTCAATCATTGTTGCAAACATTTATAATTTTTCCTGTTTTTATACAGCATAAGAGAACTTGTCTCTTTTTCATTTACTTTGAGGCCTCAGAAACAACACAAGGTTTGGTATAATAGCCTAATGGATAAGCATAATGTCAATTTACAGAATTACACTGGCTGATATTCTTATCATTATTGCATTTATTCTTTGAAATGTGAGTGAGAGAAGAGGGAACCTGTAGCAGACAGTCACATGTTCTAAATATCTGCAAAATTTAGAGTTTAAAGGATAAACTTCCTTAAGACTGTGAAACAAACTAGAAGGCTAACCTGCCTGAAAATACCTTGTTAGTGATTGCAAATTGGTATCTCAATTCTGAATTTTTTCTCAGTGAATCGTTATATCTGCTCATAATATTTAAATACCTTTTGCAAAGCTTTTGAGAAGAAAAATGAGGTATCTTCCATTTTTTTTTCTAAAATATGTGACTTTAAATGTCTAGAGTTGAAGCCTCAGGAAGGAAGTGGGTTCTTTCCCTCACATATTGTAGTTGACTACATTCTCACTGTCGTGATTGTTATATCAATTGACAGTTAGGCAATTTTGAATTGAGTAGCCTATGAATATAACTGCAGAAAAAGCTTCTGGAAGGGCTTTTTTGGAAGGGCTGAAGACATAAATGCCATTCCTTTTTTAATTTAAATTGGACTTGAATGACTGATTAAGTTTTTCTAGACTTCTAAACTTTTATTATTGGTAAGGATATATAAAAATACTAACTTTCCAGGCAGGAAAGTTCCTTAAAGAGGATACCTTACAATATGGTACTTTCTGTGAAAACATACAAATTTTCAGATGGCTAACCAAAAGCAGAAAAATTTCCAGCAGGCTGGAATTACCAGCGTGAATCCTCATCTCTTGAAAAAAAGACCCAACAAAATATCACACCTATAAATGAAAAGAAAATCATACCT
This sequence comes from Ammodramus savannarum pratensis, assembly GCA_020466415.1. Lineage (NCBI taxonomy): Eukaryota > Metazoa > Chordata > Aves > Passeriformes > Passerellidae > Ammodramus > Ammodramus savannarum. Next base: position 72,985,652 of record JAHXMQ010012338.1, on the reverse strand, counting down.
GCTTTTCAAATCCCACCTATGAATAGAAAAGCATAAGGGAAAAATGCTGAAACAAAATGTCTGAAAATGAAGGAGAGCTCCATAAAATTTAGGAGTTCAAAGTTACAGAAATTAAAACCAAAGCAAAAGGAATTGCATGATTTTTGCTGCCAAGATTCTAATTGCTAGGCTTTCTAGATAGAGTTTTACAAATGTCTTGCATTACAGAAAATGAAAACATTTAACAATACTGGAGTGCCTCAGTGTATCTTTGTGGAATGGTTCCTCTATGATTGATACCCTTTCAGCAGAACCATTAAAGTGTGCTTCAGGGACTACACAGAATACAGCAGATTCTTTAATCCAGTGGTTTGGGGAGTTTGTAAGGCTTAAAGCCCATTATCACCAGCTTCTCCAGGTTATAAATTCCTGCACAGCAATAAATGACAAAATTTTCCAGAAGCTATACTGCTGAATTAGTAGTCAACAAACACAAGCTATCCTCACACCTTTCATTATATTAATATCACTGTCTTTACAAGGGGGCAAAGAGAATGGATTTGCACTTAAAAAGGATGGCTTAATCATTTGAGTATTTGGTGTAAACATAAAGCCTATGAGCAAATAGAACTTGCTTTCTGATTCCATTAAAAGAGTATGTTGAAATGTAACCACATTTTCTTTCCGTAAATAGGAGGGCCATTGTGTGAATTTTAACTACCACTTGCAAATAGTATGTTTTGATAAGTATAAATTGTCACACAATGAACAACAACAAAAAAATGGTGATATGCATATTCAGCATTTACAAGTGGAAAGTCTTAGGTGAGGAATGAGTCAGACAGCATAAATACAGTGATCATCAACCGATAAATAGTAAGAATGAAATTTGAAATATTTTAGATGGCATTCTGATGCCCAGAATCTGGGGTGGGGAATTCATATTTCCAAGATATCTTGGATTTACATCTTGGATATGCACATATAAATGTTAAATTCCTACTTAGGTGTACTGAAACTTTTAATCTAAGCATTTACATTGCCATGTTCTAACCCCATTTTTGATATTAGGCAATCTCACTTACTTCAGCATTCAAACTTTAGCAGCTGACTAACATAGTTATTGGGACTCTCAAATATCCACAAGCTGCTCATGTCTCTGTTAGATGAGTCCTCTGTAGAAATGGAGGCAAAATTTCCTAATTTTCAGGGAATTGCACTGCAATCATATCCTCACCACAATGTACAGTCGGAATAGAAGTTTTTTTTTGTGAATACAACCACTATTCACCTGACCCAAGTTTAACTTACTGAAACACATGTATAGTGGCTGTAAGAGAGGAATTCCTATGCTGAGGAAAAAGCAGGAAGAGATAAACGGACATTGGGAACAGATCTCATGGTATTGCAGGAAGAAATATGTGTATACATTTGTATTCTTCAACTGCTTCAGGGATTCCACTTGCTTACATAGATCAAAGAGAATTGAAAAAAAAAAAAAAAGCCCACAAAATGCAGGGAATGGCAGCAGAAAGCACTGTATGCCAGGTTAATTAAGTTAGACAGCAGTGACAAACAACTTTTCAATGTGTATATCAACACAATAGAAGAAGATCAAAGCCAGTTTTGGCACATTTCTGGGTTAGCACATGACTTTGTCAGATGACAAAATGAATTCTTTTGTTCCCTCTACCTTTCCAACACATTGGATTTACCACATATTCCCAGGTGTCACCTTTAAGGATTGGACTTTTCCCTTCTCATTTGACAGGTTAAAAAGGAAAAGGACCGTGAGTTCTTTCAAGGGTGAGTGAAGCTAGCAGCCATCTTTCTGCCTTTACTGCTGCCCCTAAAGCTCACTGAATTGGAGTCCTGCTTTTGCTGCAGTCCAAGGACTGTGATAGGACAAGATATCCAAATGATTCTGTGGCACTAACAGCATCCTCAAAATTGTACAGGGTCATATCTGCTCAAATAATGTAGGATGGTAAAATATGGCATCTATGTCTTATATGCATACAGCTAATTTCAAATACAATAGTAGCATTTTTTTTTTTGCCAAAGCCAAGGGAACTGGAAAATAAATCTGCCCATACACTGCAGAGAGATAAATCCCATCCAGAAGTTTGGTTCTGGAGAGACACTAAAAGAGAATTAGACCAAGAGATTCTGACCTATCAGTGAAATAATCAGCCACCTGCAAAAAGACTGAAGATGAAGCAAGTGTTAAGGTTCATATGCCCATGGGGTATTCTAATAAGAAATAACCACTCCCTGAAAAAGAAGGCCAGTCTCAGCTCCCAGATCTTTGGGAAAGCTGTTGCAAATTCTTCATCGATAAAAGCATCAGTGTAATGAAACATCATCAACTACTTTCACTTTTCATTTGCTTCCAGAAGAAAACCAGGATGATATATGTCACTGTTAAAGGAAGTTACTGCTGTTACATAAACTTCTTCAGTAAAATTATTCTTCTATAAACCATTAAATCCTTCCGTGCTTTTCCATGATTTCTTCTAACCCCCTCATGAGACAACAATACAATTGAAATATGTTCTTAAAAACCATGTTCCAAGCACTACAGAACTTCCTTCCTTCCTTCCTTCCTTCCTTCCTTCCTTCCTTCCTTCCTTCCTTCCTTCCTTCCTTCCTTCCTTCCTTCCTTCCTTCCTTCCTTCCTTCCTTCCTTCCTTCCTTCCTTCCTTCCTTCCTTCCTTCCTTCCTTCCTTCCTTCCTTCCTTCCTTCCTCTTTGTCTCGGTTTATTGAATGTTCTAGGTTTGTTTTGATTTTTATGCTACAGTGTGCAAATGGCTGAATCTACCAGGTCTCAGGACCAAGCTTCCAAGATTATGGAATGTTCAGCTGGGCTCACGTTCAGATTCCACCTTCAGTTGTGCTGGCAGTTTCATGGCATAAGAGCCCTCAGGACACAAGCCTGCAGCAGAGGTTGCTACATGAACTCCTGGGTGAATAGACATGACATTTGAAATCCTTCCATCTAGAACATGTTTGGGCTGACTAAAAGTCCCCCAGCACAAATCTCACAGCTGCTTTCAAACAATGGTTATTGCAGTGAAGACTGCGATGACCACTGCCACTGCAGAAGCTGGTGCAGCTCAAAGAGCTGCTGCATTTGAGGAGGCTGGGCAGAGCCTGGCAACAAGCACCAGGTGCTTTACCAGGCTGCTCTGGCTCACTGCAGAAATGATCAGGCCAGTAGAAGCAGGAACACTCAGTATACTGTAACATCTAATTTTTTTTTTTATTTTTAATCTCTACATTTTAATATATTAATTATAAAGAACTATTTTTTTCCTCTGTTTTTGTCCTCTTGACCTACCTTTCTTGTTTTATTTTTTCAAGAACTGTCCTGTCTGCTGGGATATGACATAGGGAACTTAATTTGTTGACAATGTGGAAATTTCCCTGAGAAAGCAAGCGAATATTTTGGTAGTTTCGAACATTCATAAGGGGAGAAGCATCAGGAGTGTCTGCTGAGCCTCTGTTTGTGTCCCACTAAATGCCTGTAGCTGTCCTATCAGTTAACACTTTCTGCTTATGAAGCATGTACCATAATTAGTGGAAGAAATCTCATTGTATTTTGAGAACATGAAAAGTTGTTTTATTCAAAGGGGCCACAATGTAAAGTGGGGTTGATGTAGCTTATAGGAAGGTCAGAAAGATTAGGCATGTCCTTATGTAGAAAGAGGAAAAAGAAACTTATGTACATTGTTCATGTTGGCAGAGTTACAAATAGCTGTCCCATATCATCTTTCAGACTAGCATCTGCTGCTAAATTGAAATTAAATTGAAGTGAGGTTGCTTGGATTTGTTGGGAGATGAGCCTGGAAAAATAAATCGGAAGAGTTCTGTAGGTATGTGCTAATGGGAGGTGACTGACGAGTCTTTGTTGCTGTCTGCATGCTTGATTATTACCTTTACATGTCTGAGACAAGTTTCTTTCTTTCTGACCACAAATGGTATCTATCTCATGAATGTAAATGTCTTGAAGGTATTAGAAAAGTAGTGGGAGAAGTTGTAGTAATGTATCATTAATAGCATTCAGACATCTTCAACAACTGCTGATAGATAATCTTTGTCAGGCAAAGATATTAATGATGCATAAAGAATCACTTTTCCATGTTGTCCTATAATGCAACCATATAAAAGAGGAATTTTAAAAAATGTTTTTTAAAGCATTGCCACTCTGAAACTCTTAATTTTGACCAATTCTGTTCTGTTTCATAAGTCCTGCATTCTCATGTGCATACCTTGCAATAGGAACTCTTGTGACCAGTTGCCAAACCAAGGGTTGTTAAAAGAAATACACAATAGGTAATGCTGGAATAAGCCTTTTTCTTGGAAGGAAAAGGAGAGAAGTTTTCTTTTTTTCTTCATTTCCCTGTTCAGTGGTGATTTTCTCCTTTTCACTTCCCATTATTTAAAAATATATCCCAAAACCTTGTGATTGGCTAGAGTATCTGTTTTACAGTAGAATTTTTGATTTTTTAAAAATTTTTTGATTTTACTCCTTTCTTCATATTTTCCATATGCATATCTGCCTGCCTTCCACCACCTGCTCCTTTTCCTTCCACTATTCTTCAATGTAGACATGTGGGATAATAACTTTTCTAAATATAGCCATCTGATCTAACGAAAAGTGGTTGTATCACTGTAGCTCTTTCCAAAAGTTTAGACGCTATTGGAAAAAATATAAGAAAAAAAAAAAATTAAACCAGCAGTAAATAGCAAAATTAATAAATTATATGCAGGAACTAAAATGGATATTACACATGTTCTATCATTACGCATGTTCTATCATTCCAAGGCAGAAAGAAAAATGTGTGACTAGTAAGAAAAAAATAAGTAAACAAACCATGATATGTTGTAATAACAATAATCTCTCATATCTGTGAAAGTATTAGTAACCAAAATTGTAGCAGAAATTATGTAATATATTGGTCAGAAAGGCAGTTCTACACTCATTTTCTTTATCTATTTAACCACTGCAAAAGACAAAGAAGAGGAATAGAAATTCATGATACTTTTTGGTTTTTAAAAGAAATAGAAAACACAGACTATATGATGCACTCTCAGCACCTCATGCAGCACAGCAACAGCTGTACAAAGAAAAATAATAGAAGTGAACTTTGTTAGTAACAGTTTTGAATTGTTATTTCATGTGACATTGAACCCAATATTAAATCAAAATAGAAGAAGTTAGACAGGATACACCCTGGGGGCAATAATTCATTCAAAACCACCTGTGTATGTGAGAAAAGAAAAAAAAAATATAAGAGGAGCTGGAAAAGAGCATTAAAGGGCATCATCAAGGCCTTTAGTGGAACAAGCTTGGCTGGCTGTTTCAAGGTGAGTGACAATACTTCAGCTGGTGGTCATAAATGTGGTATACCTAGAGAATCAACCATCTGCAAAAGCTTGAAAAAGGATGAGTTCATCCCCTGAACGTTTTTTGTCTTTGTAATTTTTAGCAAGCCTCTGCAGATGCTAAATTTATGGTTGTAGCTGACCCCAGTGCCCAAGCTCCTCACCCCAGAGATTTTTTTTCTTTTTTTTTTCTTAATCTTTAATATCTTTCTGGTGCTTCCTCTGTCAGTTAGCAGATTGCATTGTGCAATTCCTATGGTCTGTCTCTGCCTTCCTTTAGCCCTAAACTGCCAAAACAAAGCACAAGTGAGTTCTGGCTAAAATGGGGAAATAGACAAGCAAAAAAATCTTTCTGTCACATCTTACCTTCACACTCCATGCTAACCAGTTAGCCTGGTACAATAAGAAACTAGTAATTAAAAAAAAAAAAAAAAAGGCTAAAATTGTGTGCCTTGCTTTCATTGAAGTGCTGCTGAATGTTTCTCATTATTTTCAAGAGATGCACAATCTTCTGCTATTTGGCAACTGAGCTTCAGTCAGTGGGAAATGAGTAACCATGGAGATGTGGGATCCTCTGATGGATGGATCCCTTTACTTGTAAAGAATGTTTAGTGATCAGATAGGCCATCTGATCAGAAATTCCAGATTTTCAAATATTTAAAGAAAAACAAAAAACCAAAAAAACTTGTGATAACTGAGATGCATGTGTTATTTTCAATGATTGGGCCAACACAATAATAAGGCCTGTTGGGTTTCTTTTTTTCTTTAATAAAAAGTGTATTTTGTCTAATAATAAAACTACTGTTATTATCCTTAAATCTGATTTTTTCTAATATTAATAACTTCTCAAAAAACAGGCTCATAAAATATGTGCCTTACTGTAAGGAAATAACATTAATAACATTTGCAGCATTTGTCTCAACCTGTTCTCAGTGGTAAAAGTTGGAGAAAACACCGCAGGTGTCCATGCACAAGCTGCAAAAAGGAGCAAAAGTTTCAGTTCTGACCTCTCTGAGGCAGAACCAAAACTGTGACTTTTAGCAGCAACATTCCATTGCAGCATGTTACAGTTTAGGTGTATAACTGCATAGGCTCAAGAAGCAGGGTCACAAACAGGACAGGACCCTTGGTTTTGAGGTTGCTTTCTTCTTGCAACTCCAAGAGTAGCTCACTAAATTTTTTGTAATTACAGCATGTTAAAAAAAAAAAAAAAAAGTTAGAAATTATTACTCCCTGCCAGCTTGGCCTCATTTTCTTTCTAAAAACTGTTGAGTATAGAGATAACTAGAGATTTTTCTAAATAGACCAGGTTGACATGACTTTTCAGAGAAGTTCACTGAAATTTTCCTTGAAAAAGTGTCAGCAGCCAAGGGTGAATTTTTTTTATGTGCTGGTGATGGAAAAATAAAGTATAAGCAAGTGTGTCATAAACGCCACCAAAATCAACAAAATCAGAAACTGAAGAATGATCTGTTTATCATCCTCCTTATCTACCAAAATGTTAGATATGTTAGATAGTATCATATGCAGAAACACATGATTATGAGAAAATACTATATTCTTTTTTGGAAAATTTTAGGATCAGATCCTCAAAGTCAGGCCTTGCCTAGTTCTGATTCCATTGAAAGCATACCTTTTCACTGATTGCAATGCATGTTGCCTTAAGAAATTAAGCATCTCCCAAAGAGTCTGGTCAAGGAGTCAATGGGAATAACAGTAACTGGAACACAGTGTTCATGGTTCTGTCATCTTATGTTAAAGAAATTGAATGTTATTCAGTTATAGTATTAAACTGTTAAATTCTTTGTAGCATGTTGGTTTCCTAGGAAGTGATTAATGACTTAGAGTCTGAAGCAATCTGTTAAGCATGCACACTCTTGGGCATGAACCCACTGTGCTGGGAGAAGGCTACCAACAAAAACTGAGAGACTATTCATTTTTTCTTATACTGCTTATATTTTGATGGTTGCTTCTGGAAGTAACTAACAAGAAAATAAATTTGGTATAAATTGAGCTAACTCTTTTTTCCCCACAGAATTTTTCCATACCAATTCTGGAATGGCAAGTTGCTAAATAGAACAAAAATAAATAAGCTAAACATAAAAAAATAGATGAAGTAAATCAAGCACACCCACATTCATGCTGTGGCATTGATATTCTTGGGCATATCAAAAGATATTTCCATAAATTAGTACCTTCCCACACCTGATGGCAGAAAATTATTTATTGCAATGAGTCCTTATTCTAAATAGAATTTTCAATTTCCTAGTTTAATATAAACTGTTAACTTAGCTATAAATGTCATTGAAATGCATGCAGTTATGTAATATATGTATCATCAATATATGTAAGCAATAATTACTTGTCTTCATCAATGTGGCATGTAATGAATACAATAAATTGTTCTCATATTAGGATAAAAGAGCCAAAAAAATAAACAAGTAATACAAGGAAGATAAAACTAGACAATTAAAATTTAAATTTCAGAAAGGCTAAGAGCTTTTTTGAAAGTATCTGAAAATGGGAAGACAATTAATAACCATACAAATATGAGAAATCCAAATCTAATATTTCATTTTTCATCTTACATTTAACCATCATTTTTTGAAAATATTTAAAATACAAGTTAAAAATAAAATTATTGTCTCTATTTTATCAAATTTGACTTGAAATAATAAGGGCAATTTTACAAAAGAATGTCATTGAACCAAAAAGTAACTATGCAATAGCTAAATGAGATGATCAGCCACAAAGGAAAGCTAGAGTGGGAGGGAAGGGTGAAGCATTCTTTAGCCTTCATGTCCGTGTATGTACGAGGCTGATGCTGCAGAAGGATTATCAGATATCCCAGTTTCGAGACAGAAACAATTTCAAAGGGTGCAGCACAATTTTTGGGAACCGAAGATCAGGCAGCAATCAGCCATAAGCGATTTGAGTCCCACAAGGAATCTATTTTAAGTAATGAGGGAAGATGACAAGGAAGGCAAGGCAAGCGTTACAATTCGATGTTAAAGTCCTCTGCCCCAACTAAGGTGCAAACAAAACCTAGTGCCAGTTCAACAATGCAGACTTTATTTTGTCATTTTAAGTGTGTAGGGAAAAGGAAGCAAGGGAGAGAAGGGGAGAGAGAGGGAGCCTTCTTGTAGGGCTACTTTTCTTGACTTTGACTATACTTTATTTTTTCACTGGAATGCTGCTCCCCATCCACTCCAACTGATAAGCCCTCAGAACCAGCAAGTTATGCACAGTTTTTTAGTATCTTCTTCTGACTTTTTCACTCACTAACACTTCATTAAACCTTAGAAAAAATATTTTTTTTCTGTTAACATTTAGCAATTTCTTTGGATTTTTTGGTGATTCAGTAAATTCTCTGGCGATTCAATGCTACAGAGAGAATTTAACTTGAGTTTTTCAGAACACATATATCTTACTTTTGGTCACATAATTGGACTCCTTAGCATGTGGTTCTGCTGAACTCTTCAGTGGAATCTTCTGTCATTCAGTGCACACAACAGTTGCTGGAAAGCTTGCAGAGAGTTTCCACCCATAATTAATGCCAGCTGTGTGAGAAATAATTGCAATAATTATAGTTCTACTAATTTGCATAGAACAATTATATATGCTTGATTTGTGGAAGAGATATTCTGAAGTGCGGTGGTTAAATTGTTTTTTCTGACAGTGATTTCCTAAAAAAAATATGTAGGCAATGATTAAATATGGAAATGGAAATGTTTTCATCTAAAGTCTATGTGACAACCCTTATTCCCAGGTTAAGAGACTACTTAATTACTGTTCTGGTACAATAGATTGAGAGAATTTTGTGGTTTTCCTGTTTTGCTGTACAAGGCTAGATCTTCCGCCTTGAAGATGCAGATTAGTTTTTCTTTTCATCCACAAGGCTGTTCTCAATTTCAGATTCAATCTCTCATTTGTTGAATTAATTATAGTTTTAGTGTTCTACAGAGAGATATGGATACAGAGCTCATCAAGTCTCTACATATCTAGATAGAGAATGCTCCTCAGCATAGGCATCAGGCTGTTTGATACTATCAAAATTTGTCCACTCAGGGGTTGAAAGGACAGAATTCCTCCATTTTTATTACAGCCACATGTGAACACAAACACATTTTTGCATCTAGTTTCAGTAACTCTCTTTAAACACATCTTCTTTATATGTTCACTGTCGAAAAACATCTCTTGGGAGGTGAGCTTATATATCAGCACAGGATTAAGAAAGCTGGAGGATCCATCCTTATTACTGTAAAATTGCAAGTAATAACAATTGAATAAACAGAGTTGAATGTGATGTTTGCTTCCAAAATAAAAAAAAATAAAAGAATGATCTTTTTTACATCCTTCATGAGACTTTTACCAGTTTCATGTAAAATGCCCAGTATATCACTCCTGAATTTTTTTGGTGTTCAGTGAAATTGTATTAAGATATATTTGTTCCTTGACCACAACAGCTGCTGCTGCATGGGCAGTTTTGCTATTCATAGTCTACCTAAACAATGTCTTAACTGAAAGTAAATCCCATTAAATGAATGTGACATGAACAAATGAAACAGAACACATGTTGCAAACAACAAGTACTGAGCAAGTTTCTGCTGTAAAATTAATTAAAAGGCCAGAAATGCAAACACCATTGGGAAGCACTCAGTGATCCAGAAAACTGAGCAGGGAAAGACACAGTTCTTTGCTGATCTTTGAAGGTTATCTGCTGTGTGTTAGTGGAATATAGAACACTCCACCCCAACAGGAAAATGAAGATTTCTGGAAAACACTGTATTTCAGCTGCATTAGATGCAATGGAGCATGAAGTGGGATTGAGTTCAGATTTTTACTGTTCCTCAAGATTTTCTCAGCTGAGCGTTATTCCACACAAAAGATCTTTGGACATCCTATATTCTGGACAGCATAAATTATTCTGAAATGTGTAAAGAAGCCCTCTCAAGATTTTCTCTATCTCATCTGAAGAGTTTGAAATGCTTATTCTGAGGCTGACCTTCAAAATTAATCAGTGTGAAGGGAATTGGGTAAGGAAATCAAGAAGCAAAATACAATTTTCCAGAGGAACATGCAAAAATAAAATATAAATGTCAATTCTCCTGGACATAAGCAGAAATAGTTCTCATTTGAGATTCGAAGAACATTTGAGAGAGCAACTATTATCTATTGCTTAATAATTTGGAGCACCTAGAAGCCAAATACGAAAACAGCAGCGCCTTACTGACTGAATTTTGGTATTGCCAGACATGGAAAATTGTGTCAGTAGTCCCAATAGCCAGAAGTTAGAGGAAAATAACTTTGACGAAGAAAACTTACTGATTTACTCTGTAAAGTTATATTTGTTGATAGTATAGCACTTCAGAACAGATAATTAAAGTTTGCAATTCAATTCTGTCACAGGAGACTCCAGTCTAAAATCCTTTCGGCAATAACCGTGCCTATAATCCTGCTGATTTGTTAAAAGTGAATAAATAAATCTTATGAGATAAATCCTAGCAAGTTTTATTTGCCTGTTCAGTAGCTACTATTCCCAGTGAAATAAAGGAAATTCTAGGCAGAAGTTGAAAGTTCAGTAATTGTTAAAACTTTTCAATACATTTGGGATTCTATATGTTGCCTTATAGTGATGCTAGTTTTAATTTGACTGTTAATGGAGATCATAAATTTAACCGATTTTTTCTGCTCTTCTAACTTTAAAGTAATACTTCTTGCAGTAGGTAGTGAAGAATAAAAACAAGTTTTCTCTTTATTTTTTAATGTCACTTGTCTGTCTGGATTGATAAAAAGTGAAAATCTACCAGACTTATTCATTAAGAAGCAGGACACAGTGCCATAAAATCAATGTGAGCTGATGAAATCTTTACCAGTTCTAAAAGACTTTGAAAAATAGAAGTTTTGTTTCTCTTGGCTTATCTTACTCAGATTATATGCACTGCACACTGCCTGGCTCAGACTTTGTAGCGCATACAAAACTGTAGAAAAAGTGAGTGGCCATCACCAGCTGATCATACCCTTTATATGATCACAAAGATTATCTCTTACTCAAATTTGATCACAAAAGAAAATGTTTTTTAATACTGTATTAGAAATAAGCACCATGCAGGCATATGGTTTAAATATTTTTTTTTCAGAACTGGTCTATGCAATTCCAGAAATCTTCAGTTCTTTGTGTCTTTAGGAATAGGACAACCAGCTTTCAAGTTTCATTCAAGTTTGACAAAATAAACTGAAGAAAAAAAAAGCACTTTTTTACCTGAATGTTTACAGCACTTTTTAAACAGATTCTTAGATCTTTAATAAAAGACAGATGAAAAGGCACTTATAATTCATCTGCAAATAAGAACTAAGGCAAATGTGACTAATCATGGACAAACTTTATCATTAACCAGATTTTTCCAGGTAAATGTAAAGTGTGCAAGTCAAGTTTGTAAATAAAGCGTCTTAAAAACAGAGGGCTTAGGGGTCTATTAACTGGAAAACTTACTTTTATTTTTCATTATCACACAATGAAAAAAATATATCAAAGATAATAACATCTATACAAATACATTATAGATAATTTATATATAAATCACCATACATCCTAATTAAACATTTCTATATTAAAAATTACCTAGCTTGTGTATATGAGTTACATCTCTTTTTATATTCTAGTCTCATCTGAAACCTTTTATTGTCCCAAAATTGACCTCAGAAGTTAAATATTTTGTTTAAATATAGGAGATGAATGTGGCAGAGCATCTGGAGTAGCTTCAACAATTCAGCAAATCTAGATCTTTACTAACTGGTTTGTTTATTACTATTATTACTACTATTACTATTACTACTACTACTACTACTACTACTACTACTACTACTACTACTAATAATAATAATAATAATAATAATAATAATATCTTATATCCTTTTTTTCTGCTTTTTGCCCTAAGAATTTTTGTATCAGGCCAACCCATGCAAGTGAAAAGCACTGAATATGAATAGAGAAGATGAAAAGTAACCTTTGCCCAAAGGAAATTACACTTTTTATTGGAAAAATAAAGAAAGAATGACAGAAAAGTCAGAGAACAGGAGAGGATGGAAGAAGGGCATTAGAGGGGGTTTTACAAGTTTCAAAGGAAATCTGTGACAGAAGTTTTATTTAGGTAAAATAAGATCTATTTTTATCTTTTAACCCCTGAAACTTATTTCTATAACATGTCCAATAAAATGGGTACAAATTTTCACACAAAAAAAATTCTTTTTACTTGAGCTTTGATTGTGAATTTTCACAATGTTGGTATATCATAGTCAGCTGCAGCAGAGATTCAAGTGAGAGCTAAAGAGTCCAATTATATCATATGGATTTAGCACATTGCTTGGAAGATTGGAAGTCTGAACAGTGATAAGTTTTTACAATGAACAGGGAATTAATATCATTTGTGACTGATACAAGTTTATTCCAGCTCAATTTAGGATTTATACAAAGCAAGAAAGTTTTCTTTCTTCTTTCCTTTCCTTTTCTCTCTCATCCATCCTTCCTTCCTTCCTTCCTTCCTTCCTTCCTTCCTTCCTTCCAACCAACCAACCAACCAACCAACCAACCAAGGAAAACAGAACTTTCACTAACCCCCCCAAAATAAAAAGATATTTCCATATTTTGGAAAATGAGAAGTGCTTCTTTGAATTAATAAATATGCACAAATGTGATTTCAAGCTGGCATTTTGAAAAGTGGCTTTAAAGCCTAAAACATATATTGGATTATTGTGATGGGTCATTTAGTGACGGACTCCTTTCAGTATCAACTGTAAATGAGACAATGCAGTTTTTTGCAGTATTTAATAAATTAATGCTTGCAATATTAGATGTTATATTTACATTTCTAAAATACAGAATGCAGCACGGGATTTATAAAAACAAAAATTTGAAAGCTCTTTTTTGTTGCATCATTTGTGTGGGTTTTCCACAAACTTAATTTAAGACACCCAAGTTCAGTGATTTGACTTTCAGAAGTCAAGTCATCTGCAACCTAGATCAGGTATCATTTAAACTTCCCAAACTAAATAGTTCCTTAGTTCTGGAAGAAATCATAAATGGAATCTCCTTGATTCTTACCTCCAAGGTTTTATCTGATTTGTTTTATTGACATATGCCTTTTAAATCACATCTTGAAGCATAGAACAGAATTTTGGCTTTGATAGTTTAGGTTTACTTATTCATCATAAGTTGCTTTTATTTGTAGTATGCTGTCAGAAAAACCACTGAGTTTTTCTGACAAAAACACCAAAAACTCCTAGATTTATTTATTCGGATTTTTCTAATAGTCGTAGTAAAAGTATTTCATTTTATTTTATTTTTATTATCATTATCATTATTATTTTGTTGTGTTTTGTTTTGTTTTGATTTGTTGTGTTTTTTTTGTCAGATAGTGTTTCTGGTACCTTGATTACAGTTGATATATTTCAGTGATCTCCAGTCAACTTTTAGGATTTGGAGGAAAATCATAAATGAAGTACGATCTAGATTTTTTGAACTGTAGAACACAAGTATTTTTTGGGAAAAAAGTAAACAGGTCAAAAGCAAAGCATCCGCTTTTTGTAATATGTACATCTATTTAATTTACCCATATGAAGTGTTGCATAACTTTGAAAAGAAATGTCCCCATTACCTACTAGTTAGATTTCTAAGAAAATATGCTTAATAGAAAGATTTTGATGTATGAATCCTTGTTTCTATTTAGCATGCTATTCCAATTATTTTTTGCAAGTCATCCTTTTAGCATTTTAGACAAATGGGACTTATTTCTATCTTTGTCCTCCAAAAATGAAGCTGTGAAGGAAAGCTCTGGTACAAGATCTACAGATCCCAGTAAGGCTTTCAATGCCAATCTCCTATAGACTATTGAGATTTTTATGGTTCAAACCATATAATGTATATAACAACCTGATGTATAACACAGAATTTATGTTATACAAGGAGCATAACTCAAGCTGAGTTGTGTAATTGAAGTAAGCTTCACACTTGAGGCGATATCATAAGGAATGTGTTTTAATAAGAAATCAATTTTGTTTAAGTTCAGCATATACTTGTTTTGCTAACTGGAGTAAGACCAACCATAATAATTTTCTTTTAATTTCCTTCACTTAGCTCTGCTCTAAAAATAATCACATCTATTTATTCCCCTTTCTTTTATAATTTATTTAAAATAAAATCCCTCTGGTTGAAAGTTCAACTCCTCAGCTTTGTCAAAGCAGCTTTGACAATAGGACTTTAGGTGATAGTGTACCACAATAATAAGTCATTAATCTTATTATTGATGCATTATAAAATTATAATTTATATAAGGCTCTGGGACCATATACTGCTTGAAGCAACAAGTTTTTGTAAGATCTTCACATTTTTCATATTATAAGTAATGGCATTTCCATAAATCTGTCTTTTAAAGTTGCTTATGTACGGCTAACCTCCCATATGCTGATGGAGAAATAGGCAAGGATATATTAGCAGAACAATCCATCTTTATAGTACCACACATAAAATTTATTATTCATTTAAAAATAAATGAGAGCAAAGGAAAGAAAATGAAACCTTTCCCAGTTCTCACCATTCTTTATAAAACAACACTTCGTAAAAATTAGTGGCAATCTGTTAATTCCTATGTGAAGATGAATTCCTGAAATTGCCAAGATCATGAATGTATGGGTTTTTCTGATGTGTACATGTCACATAATTTCAAAAGCTCTTATGGTTTATGAAGTTCCTTAGGAATTTAGTTTTAAAGTGAAGCAAGGAGAGCTGAAAAATACATTCACTACCATAATAGGTGAGGAGGCCATACAACTACTCTAGCTAGGCTTATGGAATCATAAGTATATTGCATAATTTAGGAGAGTTATGCTCTGATACTGAGCTTGTGGTTGCTGTGGAAACTCATACCCCACCAGCATACTGTGCATAGAAAGCTCCCATGGGAACAGTTTAGCAGTTTGCTCCCTACAGCCTGTTTTAACCTTTGACTTGGTGTCTAAGAGATCCTCACTAGGTTTACAGCTTTGTCCTCTATGGTAAGTGACCTGCAGGATAATGTAAGGACTGGTAATATCATCGATTCAGCAGTGTGAATATAATTCCAACCTCCTTGCTGCTATAGCTTCCAAATGCATGGAGCAATACTTGACAGACACTTGGGAAAGAGAAAAAAAAAAAAGGAATCCTCAGTACTCTGGCTTGCAGAGGTGAAAGATAACTTTACCTAATGCAAAATTACAATTCTGTCTTCAGTGCTTCAGACATAGGATCTAGATTTTAAAGGACTAAAATCTTCAGATCTGTGTCAAGGAGCACCTGTTCAGATGGGCCACATTCATAAGAAACAAAATGAACATGGAATTGAAGTAATTGCTTTGTTCCAGATACAATGTTGACACCACTAAGCTTATTAAGCATAATAAAGTTATATATAAATAGTCCCCAGATCTGAAAATTTTGTTCATAAATACATTTAACATGGTCATATCATAAAATCCCTAGGATATTTAGATGCACCATTTTCTTTGTTGCATAATGTGACTGTATTTCATAATCTTTTGAATATTGCAGCAGTGCAAATCAGTTTCTCATTAGAAACTGCTTATGTGACAGTCCACCAGTTGTCTTTTGCACTAACAAGCCAACTCGTACTCGTTAATACAGGGTACATAGATTTTCATGTTTAAGCAATCAGTTTGATAGTGTGGGATTGAATAAATATTTCTAATGTCATGCACAGTGATTAAAAAGTCTTTGGGATCAATCTCTCCTGGCTTTATTGAAAGAGTGACAAAAGTGACACAGTCCTAATACAGTAAGATTTATTATGGTTGAAATCTGTGTTCTGTTTTAATTAGCTTTGCCTGCAGAGAAAAAATAAAATCTCTTTTTCAGTCATAAGACCCTGAATATTCTAAGAGTGAGGCAAACAGGAAGAAAGAGAACTCTTTAAAAATAATTCTCCACAAAAATCTGACTTAAATTTCAAACCTAAAATAATCATATGAAGCTGTAGAATTTTTGCAAATTATCCTATTGCCATGTCCCATTACTCACTCACTTCAACAGAAATTGAATTAAATAATATATCTCTGACACAAAAATATGTTCTAAAACACATTTAGTAGCTCGATTTGGTAGTATCCCATTGTTCTTCTCTTAAAAAAAAAAAATTAAGTGAGGTAAATAAGAGAAATTGAAAAAAAACCCCAAATCCCTGTCTGTATGCATGGAAGAGTAGAGAAATACATTAACCTAGCCTCAAATTCTTTACATAATAATTCTAATATTTTGCATAGTACATGATATTTCTATTTCCCTTTGCTAATGTATGAATCTCCCATTTCAACCTCAGATTTCATTGGCCATGATCTATTGAGGCAATTTTACATGTGCTCTAGAAAAGGAACCTTAAAAAAAAAATAAAAGAGGAGAATAAGCAGCTTTGACTTGGCTACAGGAGGAGAAAAGGAGAAAAAAAAATTCCTTTCAGCTCATCAGGATCATGGATTTCAGAAAATAGTAGTCCTTTCCAAGGTCTAACCTTAGTGCATAAAATTATCTGTCTTTTAATATATATATGTAGTTTTCATTTTAATATTTCGTTATCCTTCTTTTTTTTTTTTTTTTCTTTTTAATGTGTCATATATTCCTTCTACATTTAAAAATTTTTTTTTTTTTTTTTTTAATAGGAGCCTTATGGGCATGGTGCCATTAACATTGCAAACCAAGTCCTACTAATTATAAGCAAGTAGGTATGCAGGTAGGTAGGTAGATAGATAATAGATAAGAGACAGAGAGGATGACAGACAGATAGATAGATGGAATAATAAAGCAGCTAATAGTGAAAGAATTAATACAACAAATGCCAAAGTTTCAACTTTTCCCCTTAAAAAAATCAGGTACCTAAGTCAGAGCTGTGACTTAACAGGGACACATTAACAAAAATTTGGGTTCTGATTACTCAGAATGTTAGGCTGCAGAGCTGCCATTGCTCCTTGGTTCAGCAGCTCTCTGACAACGTGGCAATGGTGAGTCCAGAAGGGTTTCTTAGCCCCACTAGCTGGATCCACACCTAGGTTAAATCCTGACCCAGTCATGAGGATATGGTAAACACATACCATCACCTGAATTTGTCTGGGCTTCAGCCGAGGGAAACCTCATTTGCAAGCACATTAGATTGCGCTTTTGATGCTTCATTTTTAACATTGTATCTCTGGTGCCAATTCTGTACATGAAAATGTGTTCCAAAATAAAGGAAATGCAAAGTGTAAAAGTCAAAGAGATGAGTTCTAAATATGACTGTAAATTAATTATGTGCTCAAACGACACATTTAGATTTAGCTTAAGAATACAAAAATTATTTAAAACCCTATTTTCCAAAATCTACTTTTTTAGGCTGTTTGGTGTCTATCCAATAAAGCATCATAAAGTACTAAAAAGCTGCAAGCAAGCCAATTCTGCAAAGTTACAAATTATCTTTTCCTTGGAATGCTGTTTCACTGCTAGTCAATGTGAATATGCCAGCTTGCTCAGAAATTCTTTATACAGTCCAAACATATGACTAAATTATATGGGGGAACAGGCCCTTGAGTTAACATTCAGTTCTGAACTAATGTTTTGAAACAAAGATGTATACTTAAAATGCAATAATTAAGAACTAGCACACTGGTTTTAATAAGCAAGGTGTATTTCTCTATGTGTGTACTCAGGATTCCAGCTGTCAATTTAAATTGAAAAACAAAATTTCTGTACTCTCCCATATAAATTTTGTTTCAATTGAAACATTCCAGGAAAGAAAATAAGTAGATCTTTAAATTGGCAAAATTTTCTATATAAGTATACATCCTCAAAGGTTGAGGCTCTGGTTTAAATTTTGTATAAATATTTTATAAAAAAAATCAGGACATCAAAAACTTCACACTAATTTTCAGTGTGAGAAACCATTTCTACTGGGTTGAATCTTATATTTGTTACAGTCAGTAATAAAGCTCTCCCTTGACATAAATAGACTTTTTATTCTCTGTTACCTTGCTGTTCAGTTATTTGTTACTCATTTATAATGAACCAAACTGACTTTTCAGAAATCATAAACAGTATGGCTCTTTACTTACAAAATTATTTCAGAATGAAAGTGCTTTAGTGTTTCAACTTCTTTTCATATTTCCTCAAAAGCTCCTGATAACCCCATGAAACAGAGGACAGATGGCAGTCTCCCACCATGATGTTGAAATTAATACTTTAAATATGATTTTCTGATTTAAATGTTGCAATGCAGTAGTTTTGAGTAGTTTTGTATCAAATATTTGAATAAAAATTTGACGATGTCTGTTAAAAAGAACAGAAGTTAATTTATCTTTAAAATTTATCTTTTACCATATGGGTAATCTAAAAAATTATTATAAATTGAGAGCCAGGATAAAGCACAAAAATATTGTCCCAGTATAGATCTTAATTCACCAATACATCAAGCTGTTACAGTGTTAAGATTAGAAGCTGTGGTTGGAAGGTACTTGTATTCTTTTCTTGGTTTGAATATCTTATCTAACCATTGAATTACTAACTTCAGTGCAGTCATGGTAAGATATGTACTCTTGTTGCTACAAAAGTATTGTTCATTTTTCCCCAAATTTAAATCTCTTTATCTTTAATCACTAATATAAATTCCCATTGTATTCAACTGCCATATAGCTCAGGCATATAGCCTATCTCCTATGCAGTGTTTAAGACAGCTTAAATAATTACTCTCAGAAAGCTCCCATCCTCTCTAGGTTCCCCACTATATTTCATTGTCTATTTAGGAAAAAAAAAAAAAAAAAAAAAAAAAAAAAAAAAAA
>JAHXMQ010012338.1:72950097-72966404 GCA_020466415.1 Ammodramus savannarum pratensis | reverse complement strand
ACCAACCAACCAAAAATTTCAAAAATAAAAACCCCCAAACTTGTTATTTATGGACGTATTAGAACCATGTTTCTGACAGAGCAGGTCTCATATAATACAAAAGAAAACTATAAGTTATTTCACATATAGTATTTAATTTCTCTCTGTATCATCATAAAATGCTGTTATCTGGAGGTGCACTCCACACTACAAAACACCAGCAGTTCTTATATACATGTTCCAGCCTAGCTTAAGAGACTGATCAAATGTTTACCATTGTTCCACACCTCTAACTACACCATTCCAAAACCATAATTTACCATTTTTTGTTGTGACAACAGCCTTACTATATTATTAACTGGCCACTTGCTTTAAAAGAGGAAAGAATTAAATGTACTTTAGTTTTCCTTACTCATTACTTACTAACAGATTAATTTTGCTGAAATTCATTTTGCCAAAAACTGACTAGGAATTAAAGATTACGTATTCATTCATGCCTAAAAAGAAGCCAGAGGGTGATACTTGACAAATGTAATTTTCTGATTTCTAACAGAAGATTCTATAGCTACTATAGAGATATTTTTATTTTGTTGTCTTTATCATTGAACTAAACACTAAATTATAAGCAAATGTGGTGATTCCTTCCATTGCAGGAACTTCATGAATATCACACATCTGCACTCACTTTAGTACTTAGAATACAGGTTAGGAAATCCAAGCAATATCTCTCTGCTTTCTATGGTGTAGGAAATTTCTTGTTTGGTTTTGTAAATCAAGTGCCACCCCATATATTTATTAATTATTAAGCGTTTTTCTTCCTGAAACCTAGACCCTTATTGTGTACATGTGTTTGTGCAATAAACTCTTACTTTGTTTTGTTGCTTCATCTTTTTCTATTTAAATTATAATTTTATTTCTCTTTCCTTTTGTGCCCTTAATTATTACCTCTTGGATAGCTGACATGTTGTTTCTGACACAACATATTGTATCTTTTCAGTCTGATTCACTAAATTCAGCATCCTCAGCTGAATATGCCAGATGGGTTTTGTTTGAGCTATTACCCAAATATTATATGCCACAGAAAATCAATACAGATTTATGAATTTGAAATAAAATAGTGATGCATAGTAGCAGCAGTTGATTTCCTTGAGGAATAATTCCATTGAATGGCTTGAAATTTAAAATACCTTACATGTTACTTATTGTGAAACACTACCGATACCCTAAAAACAATAGATCTTGCTCCTACACAATATAATGTTTGAGATATCAATCATATCAAAATGGTGTTAAGGATTAGTCTTCAGGTACTGCTGGGTTTGGTGAATGGGAGGTCTCATGCAGAGAATTTTAGTGGCACTGTGCGTACACACTAACATTGTCTCCACAGTGTTATAAGTCATCTGACTTATAGTAATAAGCAGGTAGGAAAAAAAAAGCACTGACCTTTTTTTTTAATTTTTGGTAAATGCATTACTTGGAAATCAACATAACTTCAACCTCAATGGTTTTTTTTTGTTTTCCTTTATAAAATTCCTTTCACACATTGCACACTGTTGCAGTCCTGGTTTCGCTCATCAGACTTGTATTTCAGTGGCTGCAAGCGATAGTATTGTTTTTGCTTCTTTATTTCCCCTTCTTAGTCTTTAGAGACCTTCATTTTTGATCTCCCTCCATTGCGAATGACATTAGTTCTGTTGTCCTGTAAAAAACTTGGCTTGAATTCTGCCTGATCCTGGAGATTTGCTTCTTCTGAATGTCCCCAATTAACTTAATGCTTTTGCCACACAGACACTGCAGTCGTCTAGGATAAAGTCTTCTCATTGTCTGTGCCAAACAGTTACTGCCCTCTATTGCAAATATACTCAGAAGCATTGATTAAATATGCTGATTATAACTTTTTGATCTTCTTGAAATCATCCTTCTGTTTGATGTTACTTGAAACTTTCTTTACTGAGGATTTTTTGGGGACAGAAGTAATGGTAGCACAGATGATGGTAATGTGTTTAGGACTCATATGCAATGTCTTATAAAGAGTACCTTCCTTATATTTCCGGTTTTTCAGTTTTATCCTTAAGGTTTTTCTCTGAATTTGAAGCTTTTTTTCCCTTCCTTCCTCTTTCCTGCATCATCTACCTTCATACAGCATAATACATTTATATATATATATATAACTTCTTTACAGCCAAGCTATAGGAAAAAACTACATAAAAATGAGACCTTCATTAGTAGTCTGTAGGGGGTAAAAAGAAATTTGGATTTTGCTTGTTCAGAATATGCTAATGTTGATTAAAAGGGAAGAAAAAACATATGGTAGTAAAAGTGAGAGAAAAGAAAGCCACAGACAGTGTCACAAAAACAGTTTTGTCGCAATCTGGGAGCCAATGAATGTCTGATAGAATGTAATGGAATGTGATTTTTGTTGTTGCTGTTTAGGAACCCTGCAATGGTATGTTGAACAAGATGCAGCTGATAAATAGATTTCTGCTGATGCTCCATGGGAGCTGAATTACAATAGTGTGGGAGTAGTAGAACGAATGAAAAAATTAAGATTACTTCACTGTCAAATACAAGTGTGAGTGTTTTAGAAATAAATAAATAAATAATAAAAAAGAAGTAGGTTGTTATTGAATATTAATCTAAGAAATTTAAAAAGCAATTTTTTTCTGCACAGTTACAAAGATGAAAGGTCTGGAGAAAATATGGAGAATAATTCACTCCTAAATGAAATGTTTATGTATAAATACAAAAAGACATGTAATAACAGAACCTTCTGGAGAACAAATTGCCTATTAGATAAGAGCATTATTTGTCTCTTTTACAACTGTCACCAAAACCAACCAAGAAAAAAAAAAGGGACAGGCCAAATTCCTAGGGGTATCCAAAATTATTACTCAAATAAAATAGCATTTTTAAAATATTCTCAAATGTCTAGTGTGGGCTACAATCAGGATTTTGTCAATATATCTCATTTTCCATAACAGAAAAGAAGATGGCAGATAGGATAATGACACATCTGCAAAGCACATGTGTGAAAAGTCCAAACAGGGGAGTGTCTATGGCTCATTTTTAGGTTCCCTGCCAGCAAGAGAAGGCACCACGTGTGCAAGCAGAATTCTTAGGCTTTTGCTGTCAAGGCAATATTTGCTGCTGGTCTCGTCAGTCTGGGAAGTTCACCAACAGAGTCTTTGAAGCACATTATTACACAGAGATGTTTAGAATAGAAATTGATAATAAATTCTGAACCTAAGTAATACAAGTGCCGAAGTAATACAAGACAGCTACAATTACACTGTACCAAGTTTCAATCTTTGTGTTGGAGGGCATTGTATATAGACCATTACTATGAAGTACTGAAAAATAAATATAGTTATTAGTATAACAAAAGACTAAAAGCTTTCTGACACACTATAGATTATTACACTGAAGAATGACAAATTGCTGAGATTTATAGCTTTTAGGTATTTAATGAAAACATTGTCAGGAGAATATGTCATTCTGCTATCAGGAAATAATTGAATTGCTGTGATTGCCAGGAATCTGACAGTGGTGGTAATTTTGATTTAAAAGCTAGTGGAAGGTACTTTTCACACTGAGAATCTAAACTAAAAATGACATGTAGGAAACAAGTAACTTTTGCTGGGAATAGTGTCTCAAAAGCTCATAAAATAAGAATGAAAATGACAGAAAACTTTATTATTTGAAGAGCTTGCAGACCTTTGGTGCAGGTAGATTCATAAAGACGAGTGTAGAAAGAAATCCATTTGACAAAATTGGAAAGCGATCTGAAAAAGATTCAAATAATTAAAGGTGCTAACTGCAGTTTTCAGTACTGTCCTTGATTTCACATTAAGCCCAACAGAGTGACAAAAAACGAAAAATGTCTGATAGGAAAATATTTTGTTTATATAAAACCCATGAAGAATGCAATATAAACTAATATGTAATGGAATTTCCACAATGACAATTTTTTTTTTCTAAAGGAAAGACTATAATTTCAATTTTGGAACATAAACTTTAATGGAACATAAATCATTGATAAACAAATCATATTTAGTTCTTTAAATTAAACAAGGTAAACAGGAATGAAAGTCATAAAGAAAGGCAAAACTTGCAAATTTTGATGTCACACTTATGGATTCCCTTTATAAATGTGAATTCTGAAAACTTGATAATTAGTTATTACAATTAAATTTTGATTCTATGGCAATGAAAATGTATGACCATGTTGTTTTAAGAAAATATGAATGGTACTTTCTCATGTTCCTCTTTCTAACTGGAGCTTTATACCAAAGGATATGGATTGATTTCTGCTTCATACATCTCTTCTCCCAGGACAGTCAGAGTACAAAATCAGTGACTGCTTTCTTTCACAGGGATCTGTGATCTATGCAGTACTCATTCCAGGATGGCATCATCCCTATGTTCTCTTTTGAACTTCACCACGTAACTTTTCCTTAGAAGACCTCATCCAACTGCACCTACATAAATGGTGTACTCTAAACATCTGCTCCACCTGGAGAAAAACCAACCAACCAAGCAATCCAAATCTTTACTCATTTATGCACATATAAAACAATTTTCTAGCAAACAAAATCATTTTCACTGCTGCCTTGCAATCAGCCTTAAACACAGTCTTTTCTGAATTATCAGAGTTCACTCCCTGACAAATCCCACCCCAACCACACCCTAAAAGCCAAAGGTATTTTGGTGTTATTTAAGTTTTAAATCAAAAAATGTCACTTCTACAGAATTACAGAATGATTGAAATAAAAAGGAACTCCTGGAGTTCAGCTGTTCCAAATTTCCCCTTTAAATAGGGCCACCTAGACACAGTTGGCCCACAATCTGTACAGGCTTGTTCTCTGACCAGCCCCTGGAAAGGAATCATGATGGAGCAGTTGAGCATAGTTTCTCATCCTCTTCTTTTCCACAGCAAGCATAAAGAGAAAAGTTGATATGAGTAGTCTCTAAACAGAACGTATTTTTACATATATCTAATAAATTTAAAGAATTCAAAGTTCCTCCTCTAATTCTTGAGGGTTTTCAGTGTTACCCAAGTTTCCCAGAAGAAAGGACTTATTTTACAGTTTGATGGACATGAGTGAAAGAAAGAAATTATTTGAAATTTTATGTGCATTCTGTGTTTTCTTACCTCATTTCTTAAAACATTAAGAATTTTGTTATAATTATTAAAACCTTCCTTAAAACAGATATGCTAGGGATTTTTGTTTGTATTATATTTTAAATTAATGTAATTTTAAACAGTTGCTATGATAAACCTTGAAGGCATAATTTATGTATAAAATAGTAATTTAAATTCAAATCTTATGTAGGTTGTATACTGATACAGGGCAAAAAGACAAATTTTAAACATTTTTAATCTTGTCTCTTAAAGTTATTTTCTCTACAGTCTATGGAAGTCACCTAGAGTCTCTGCCTTGATAGATTTATATTTTGCTATTACCTTACAAGTTTCTTCTGCATATTAATTACCCTATAGAAATTTTGAGACTATAAAATATGCTATGTTTCTTTTACCTGGTAAATCCACCTTTTCATTATATAGTATGATACCCAGATTTGTAACTTACATTTGTAGACATGAAGCAGGAATATAAAATTTCCACTAAACAGTGAAATTAGGAGTTTAGCTAATATATTAATCACTTCAAATGATATTAAAAATCTGCAAACTCACTAGAGAAATATCCTTTATCAAACGTAAACTTTTTTATTCTGCTGTAGAACAAACAGATGTTTACGACTTCCGTATGCTTCAGCTCTGTGCAACTCATCGCTGAACCTTCTCCAGACTCTGAGTTCTAAATATATGTCAGGCTTAATTAATTAAACGTATGACTTCTCTTCTGATCAGTGAGACAATCTTGCCATTGGTTCTGTAGTGCTCCATGCAAGTTCATACTACCTCAAATAAGAAAAGCATCCATAATTTCCTTACTTTCCTCTGTGATTTAAAACAACGCCACAAATTTCTTGTCCTGAAGATAGCATTGGCATTTGGGGTTGTGTTTAGGAAATTTGATATAATTTATAGCTAGAAAAGAAACAGAGGATAAGCAATTTAATGGGCTAATTTTGTTGACCCATTCTTCATCAGTTATTTTTACTTTTTAATGAATCTCTACAAGAGCTTGATCCCTAACTATTCAAGTTAATGGGAATATTAGCTTTGATGGCTATAGTAGAAATGAATAATAAGTCTGAGGGAGCAAAATGTTCTTCTTTAAAATGTTTTGGTGAGCCAGGTAGTCTCCTAAATCAGTTTGGTTTTGATCAACAATATTTGTTATGATCCACAATTACAAGATTTTCTTGTAAAATGATGTGGAAAGCTAAAGATATGACAAGAACAAGAAGGTTATATTCAAGGCTAAGGTACACACTGGCAGCAATGTTTTGCTGAGTTGTTTTAAGTCAAACCCTGTGCACAAAACAAGCACAAATAAATTCACAACCATTGATGCCCTAGACAGACAATCACTTTAGCAATACAAAGACTTCAGGGCATTACTTTAGGGCAGGAAGTGGATAGACATGAATCAGGACAGAAGTGTGCTGACAACACACCAAAAATACTTCCCAACAAAAAGCTCAGGAAACATGAGCTTGTTTCTGTCTTCATTCTGATTTCTAGATTTCTCAGGATTATAGAATTCAGAATTTCTCAGAATCGCAAAAATATTAGATGAAAAATGACATGAGGATGTCCTCTTTTAATTGAAAGAGACCTATTGCAAATGACTGACTAGGTGAGCTACAACTTTGTTTAGATGAGCCTTGAAAAACTCTAGGGGCTGATTGACCCATCTGTCAGGACAACAATTTCTATTTCATTACCCTCTTGTGGTGAGCTTTTTCCTAATGTCCACTTTGTAACACCCGAGCAGTAATTGGTGGTTACTGCCTTTTTCCTGATACTATTGGGAAAAGTTTTGATCCATGATTACTGTAACAACTTTTAAGTGTAAGCAACTGTTAGACCATCCTGTAGCCTCTCACCTCTCTGTCAAGCTAAACATGACCAGCCCTCCTATTGTGTCTCCATCAGACGTGCATTGTAGATACTTAAATATCTTGCTATTCATCTGCCTGATTCCTCCCAGTTTCTGTTCTCTTCAAGTGGTGTCCTACTACTATTCCCATAGCAGCATCACTGTCAGTGACTGAAGGATGATAGCCACAGCCCAACTGTGCAAACCACAGCCCTACCAAAGCAATGCAGCCTGTGGTTTGTCTTATAGAGTGCACAATGTGGGCTCATATTTAGTCTGGCATCCACAAAAACCTCCCCTGAACACCAACACCAGTAGCAGTACTCAGCCTATTGATTCATATTGTGAAGCATGGTGCAAAATCTCCTGCACATCGCCTTTTAAAACTGTATGAGGTTTCTTTCATCCTGGTCCTTATGTTTATAGAGGTCAATCAATTTTTCTTGAGAAATAAGTGTATTGTCCTTTTTAAATTATACCCAGTTAAAGGACCACAGACTAAGCAGAGGAAGATAAGGAAGATTTTCAGTTTAACTACATAGCTGAAACATCTTTAGGGAATTGACTAAGGACTAATTTTCAAAAGATAAATATAATTTGTATTCTGCTGTTAAAATTTCCCCAGATTTTTAGCTTTCTCTATGAACTACTTAGAGCCTTTGAACAGTGCTCAGCGCAAGACCTTTGGAAAGTCCTATTAACACCTTTTGGAATTTTGAACTCCATTTTTTCCTTTTAAGAGTGACTGCAAAAGTGCTTACTCTCAAAGTCCAGTTGGGAGTTGTGAATCTGAGTAACTCAAATAGTTGCAGAGGGTATATGAGATAAAGTGGTTGTAAAATCAATGAAAATAAAGGACAGTACATTTGTAAAGAATATAACTGGAGCAACTGACAATAGAAGAAAGTACAGGAGACTATTCTATTACAAAATAAAAAATGAAACCCATAGATCTAGGCTTTGTAATTCAGACTATTAAGTGTTCAAAGGAAAGAGAGTGTTTAAATGGAAATGAGGTGACTCAGAGTCTTTGACTTGATTTAACTTGCTCTACTAAAGCTAGAGAGAAAAATAAGACCACATTTCAGTGAAAGGGAATATGCCAATTTGAAACCAAGAACATTTAATAAAACTTCCTGAAAGAAAATCTATCAGACTGCAGGAAAAAAAACCCCAAAACTAACAAAAAACTGTCCCAGAGGTAATAAATGCCAGAAGCCCCAGCACATGGAACATTTTAACTGATCTTAAACTGATCAAAACATTTTGAAGGAACAATAAGGATCAATCCCAAATGGACACAGAGGCAGACAAAATAACCTGATAGGTCTTTTCTTTCCTTAACTTCTGTGAATTTATGGCAAATTAAATAAGCACTGGGATATGGTGCCAGCACTGAGGAAATAGCATACAAGGGAAAAAAGAGATTAACCTTGAAAAGAGAGAAAAGAGAAAATAATATCCCAGGTAGCTTGTAAATATAAAGCTTTGACAATTAATGTGGGCCAAGCTCATTTTAGGAGTAAATATCAGTGAATATTTGGATCAGGCATAAGCAGAAATGGGATAAATATTTTCAAAAACATTATGCACTTACATTAGAGAAATGGGGCAGTGTTAAGGAATTTGGATGAAATGGAGATATTTAGACTAGATAAAATGCTACTTTATGGGAATAGAGCCTAAAAAAGGTTTTGCCAACAGCATTTGGTTGTTTTTTTTTTCACACGAAAATTAAATCTATGATGTACTGATGTTTAAATTCATATATCATACCTTTAGATTATCCTGATTTAACTTCCATGAGATCATAACCACCATGTAGAAAGAATACTCTGTACTATTTATTAAAGACATATGTAAACTCAAACCTCTGGAAAATACTTAAGGAACAGTAGGAAGCAAAGGAAGTAAAAAGGGAAGATTAAGCTTTACAAGATCATTTTCTGTACACAGGCAGTAGGGCAATGGAGGACTGAAATTTCCAATTGTGTAACTTCAGAATGTTCTGAATGCAAGAATGTTTCTTTCACTACAGAGCAATAGTTTTTTCAGTCCTGAACTTTTTTTGCCATTATTTTATAATACCTCATGTATCATAATTAAACAAAAAAATATATTAGCCAGCTGTGAGGTTTAGAATATGAGTACAAGTGTAGGAGGATTTTTTTCAGCTAATTTTTTAGTTTATTTTGGGCACAGGTTTTTTGTGGACTTGTTTAGTTGGTTGGCTGATTTCTTTTGGTTTTAATTTTCCTGGCTATATTTTGCTTCCAATAAGGAGTATTGCAAAAAATCATTTAAAAGGTTTCACATGCACTGGCCAGCAGATCATTTTAGTCTCAAAATTCATAATCTGATTCAGCAGTTCCATAAGATTCAGGATATTAAAAAGAAATCTTAACAAATATTGACACTGCTGTGGTCTGTTTCCTTGGGAAACAAGAGATACCGATTCTACAGAAATATATCTAAATTTCTTAAATAATCCAAAAAAAGAACTTATAAAGTACTGCAGTGACTACAAAGAAGTATTAATGTCAACTCTGTTTGGAATTCAATATTTGTGTCCAGCTTGTAACAAACAAAGAACATATTTAAAGTTAATATTTTGATGCTATGTCATATTTTGCTGTGCCTTTGATAGGCTGAACCACAGTCAGGTTATTAATTGTCATCTGTCACAAATGTGAAGGCATCAGGAAAACAAGTTCTGTACCTGATTTCTCCAAAATACATAATCCCTTCAAGAAAGTACTTGAAATCAGCCATAAACAGCCACTTATATCCCTGAGAAAAAGCAGAAGATTTTGATACTGTGTGGACAAGCACAGGAGAAAACCCAAGACACTTGGAAAGATTTGCACAGAAATGTAAATCATGAACAGTAGGGCATTCAAAATTACACTGCTGAAGCTTACTTGCATATAGCTCTGAACCTGGATGTCTATTTCCTCATTGGAAGTCCTGTTCTGTTCTGCTGCTCATTTGCAAGACAATCTATCAGGTTTTTTGGACAAAGTAATGTTCTGTTAATACTAAAGGGATACAGCATAAAGTGGAATAGCAGAAATTTCCTATTTGGACATATGTCTTAAATGAGTGTTACAGTGGAATCAGTACTTCTTGGCAGTAAAGAGTGGCACAGTTGCAGAGCTGCACAATCAGTAAAATGTACCCATACATTTAATTGAAAAATGCTGTGTATGTTGATCCAATTTTATTGCCAAAATGACTGATTAGAAACCTAAATCAACGCTAAAGAAACATTTAGAATTTCTGTTTATTTTCGGACCTTATGGTTAGAGTAACAATCTAGCAATGCATGATACAGCAGCAATTTCTGTGTTATGCAGTTTTTGGTTTACTTTCCTTGGTAATGACATAATGTATTCTTAAATTACAGTATCTGTTTCTCAAATTAGAGCTCTGCTTCCTCCCCACATGGCTGAACAATACAGAACTTAGGTTTATTTAATGTCCAAAGCACAGCATATGTGTTGCTGTTTTAACTGAAGTGATCAAAAAAAAAAAATCTAAACTGTTCAATTTCTTGACCTCCTCCCTTTTGTCACTACATTTACAAAATATTGCACTGCATATTTTAGTGTGCACTTCAAATTCTATAAAGTTATTCAGCTAAAACCTTTCCAGATTCTTTTAAGAGAGATTGTGTCTCAAGGTGTATGTCTAATGTTTTCTCTCCATGACATCTTCTAGAATTTGTGCAGTGGGGATTACCAAACCAGTATTCTTTAGTTTTCACCCTGCAATTAAAACATGTGTTCCAAGATTTCACCTGAGTCAACAAAGATGTTGATTTAAATGCCTAAATCCTCTCGAAATGCACCTGAAACATGATTCTCCTCATTAGCCTAATTTATTTTAGTACTGTAACCATGTACAAATAAAGACCAGGTAAAAAGACAGATTTCACTAGTGACTCTGCATAAATCAATAAATGAATATCCTTATTTGGCAACTAGCAGAGACTGAACAATCTGGTGAGTTTCTTCATTATAGTTTTACAGTGGAGTCAATCAATAAGGTTATTTGAGAGCCTTCCCAACAAAAATACCCCATATGTACCAGTGACATTTCCAGCACAACAGCTCTGTCTCTCTTCTCATGAGGAATTCTTGCTAATGAGAAAAGGAAACAAGCTAAAGACAATGAGAGATGCAAATTAATCCACAGTTCTCTGAAAATTCAAATCACCTTTATGAAATCCATTTGTATATTTAGGAATGCAGGGAGTTGGAATAGTACTATGTCTTCAGCCTCTACATACTTATAAAAATGACTAGGTCATGAGAAAAGCTATCTTGAAATGATAATTCAAGTAAAGTTTCTTCTATGTAGAATGGTAATTTTCTCCTACTTACCTAAAAAGTAAAATCTTGCATGTTCTGTAGTATATGCCAGCAGTTGTAAGAATTAGGGGGCTTTCAAAGGAGCTTTCAAAGACTTTCAGTGGCAGATAACCCTTCAAAATTTACTCTTCAAATCACTCTGCAAAATTAGCTCTTCAAAGTCAACTATTATTCTTTCTTAATTTTCTAAATGATATTCATGTAGTGAACTGTCTAATAAAATTCTATTTGTTTTTGGGTTTAGTCTTATGTGTCATTAGCACTATTGCTTAAAATAACTCCTTCTCAGTACCAGTGTGGGTAGAATACTAATTACTGAAATGTACACTGCAAAAATGTTTTTGAGGCAAGAAATTTCCTCCTCTGCCTTCTAGAGACTAGTGGGAGTTGTTCCAGGATAAAATAATAAAAAATAAGAAATGCCGAAACATAAGATACCAGCAATTCTCAAAGTAAATCCAAACCAGAAACTTCTTCCTCCTATCATATAGGGGGAAAATAAAATAAAAGAAGTCAATTTGTTAACTTTGAAGTTCTTGAAGAGATGCTTTGAGGATGAGTGATGCTTTACAGCACATCTTGTCTCCTGATAGGCAGTCATTTATGATGAGGTAGAGGCTGCAGCCCTGATTTATTAGCAGTTTAGAACTGCCCAGTATAGTGTAAGATAGTGAGCCAAGCTATAAAATAGTGAACAGATGGATCCAGTCAGAATTTAAGATTACTGTTAAATGTCCAATATTCCAGGTTTTAAACTTCCTGCAAGCTAAAATCTCCCTCAGCATAAACTTGTAAAAGCAGAGTAATCAAGGTTTGACCTTGTCAGACTGCTAGTGGGTGAGAGAAACGGCTGTACTGTTAACTGCTGTACTCACAAAGCAGGTATTCAGTGTCATACAAGACCTATATGCCTTTAAATTTGAGCCTCATGCATTTACCTAATTTATCCATTCATCAGTTTGCTGTGTCATCCTGTCCTTCATTAGCTCGTGTCATCAATAGATTAAATACAGTTATTTGACTATGAATAAATTGGGTGTTAACCTCCTCCCACAGTGAAATACTCTGGAAAAGTTGTGACTGAAAGTAATCCCTAATGTGACCTTAAGCTCTTCCTTCTTGTTAATTTTAATTAACTAACATGCCAATCAGATTTTTAGTGCAATTTTTTTTCCTAGTCATTATCACTGTTTTTGTAGATCTTTATTTTAATCTGTGTATCGGTACCTCTGCCCAGCTGCCTCTGAGTGTGTGGATGTGCGTTTTCATTTTGGGTTACTCAGGCAATTTGCAAAATTGCGGAAGATCAACAATGCCATCTGCAGGTATAAGATAACTCCTGATCTGGAGACACACTCTCTTTCAATTTTTTGTTTTCCTGCCTTAGATTAGGCTACTTTTTCCTAGATTGAAGTGAAAGATGTAGTTAGAAACTGTGTAGTTCTGTTTTGCCAGACAGCAACCAGATAAAATAATTTTGGCTTTGATCTGTATATTATTAGACATACAAAAGATTGAATGCAGGGTTTTTAAAGACTTATTCAAGCTTCTCAAAAATATTCAGCCTGCAAAATGGAACTTTAAAACCTGGTCAAAGGACATCTTTCGAGCTTCCTAATATTCTTGGGGTTCCAGAAAGTTTTTGAGTTGAGCCAGGACTGCTTTTCTCATGATCTGTCACATTCTCTTATATTCAAGTGGAACTAGTAGCAAACTCTAGAAGGATGTGCATGCTACAGTTACTCCCTGTTTCTTTTATTTTCTTTTTTCCTGGCTTCTCTTTCATACAAATTTTCAGGCATAGGGGTGAGGTATAAATGTCACAGAGAACAATGAGTGATGTGAGAGACTGAGTGGATTACTGGTAATTTGCAATTCAGAATATTTCATCTCTGTTTTAATGTTTTCTGCTGGTAAAAGTTAATTTTTTCCTCCCTGTTAAAGACAAAGAATACTCACAATTCAGTGAAATTACGAACTGTGAGGAAATAAGTAAATTAGTCTTATAAGTAATGAGTTTCCTGTGAGATTAACTAATTCTTACCATCACTAAAGTGAAAGAAAATCACCAATTTTTTTTTTTAAAGTACTCTTTTTTTTGTTTTCCATCTGGGTCAGCATGCTATTAGAAGAAACAAAACCTTATGGTCAGAGACTAGAAACTCGTGATTATTGTTCTTATTCTTTAACTGCATCCGTGACTCTGGGCAAAAGCAAAGGTTTTTGTGCTCACTACCTACATCTGTAAATTAGAATCTAATACTTACCTCTCACAAGGGAATTGTGAGCTTTTGATAAGATGTTTGAGTAAGCTAGTAGGCTGTTCGAGTCTGTAAGTAGCAAAAAAAATATTCCTAAAACAGTACTCTGGGTTTTTTTCACTAAACACACTTCTTAGAGAATGTAAAATTAGTAGTCCTTTAGAAAAATTCTAAGATCAAGTGTTTTCACAAGTGAAAGTAATTTAGTCTTCTCAGAAAGCCAACCCAACTGAAAGGTTTTGTTCAGAAAGGAGACATGCAATCTTTTCAGCAATCTATTCAAAGTCTAGCAAAGGCAATGTGATCCTTTCAAAAGACTTCTTTTCCCACTGTTCATTAATATTAAGCTGAAATTTCATTCTGAGTGATTGATTTCAAGTTACCCCCAAAAGTAACTCTGCATATCTTCCTAAAATTAACAATTTTGGAATTATTAAGAACCTTTTTTTTTTATGAGAAAGATTTTTAAAAGAAGAAAAGAGTCTGAAAATTTTTCACAACTCTACTTAAATGTGTTTTGTGATACAAGAAAATATTTCAGGGTTGTCTAATAAATATAGATAAACACACTGAAAATCATA
Source organism: Ammodramus savannarum pratensis (assembly GCA_020466415.1). Classification (NCBI taxonomy): domain Eukaryota; kingdom Metazoa; phylum Chordata; class Aves; order Passeriformes; family Passerellidae; genus Ammodramus; species Ammodramus savannarum. The sequence goes on along the minus strand of JAHXMQ010012338.1, from coordinate 72,952,194 downwards.
ATCTGCTTTTTCTGGCCTCACCAAACTTCATTAGATTTTAAAATAATTGCAATATATTTCTTGGCTAGTAATGAATTTATGTAAATGTACTCTTATTCTTAATTTGGCCTCTCAATTTTTAGAGGCTATCACCCGTAGCTGATGGCCAGATGCACTTGCAAGCAGCTTTGCCCCCCAGCATGACAGTGCATAATTTTTCATAATGCTATTTTTCCTGTATCTATATGTCTCCCTCTCTCCCCCCAGTCTTTTTTATTTAGTGAATTTACTTTGGATTACATTCTGAAATAGATTTTACAAGTGTCTAATGAACTGGCTGCATGGTAACAACTCTGTTGACCTTGTAAGCACAATGTGAAATTCAGTGCTGCACCTCTAACAGGCATGAATGAACCAGCAGATGCAGCAGAAGTGTGAAGGGGTTGATTAGCTCAAAGGTACCTTTGAGACCACCAAAAACAAACTGCTGTAAAGGACAATTAGCATTGCAATGCCTTTCCTGAATTTTCCTATGGATCAGAAGGCTGTACTGAATCTCAATAACGCTTTGCATCCCAAGACATTCCATGCCTGTGAGGAAGTGTTTTTTATATGTCTCCTACATCACACACACATTTTCTACTGAGAAAATCCTTCATCACTAAGCTAAGTTTTGAAGTGTTTTTCCATCCTTTCCAAATCACTGTATCACAAAACGTACCACCTGTGCACAGAAAAGGAAAATAATAGCTTTCCTTTCCCTGGTTCTGATTAAAAGTAAATTAGACAGAAAAATGTTTAAATGTAAGTTTTTTCTGTGTCCCTGTGGGTCTATTTAACACAGAAGTAAACAAAAAGAACTTTCCTAATATTTCTGTACTTAGGTAATACCTGCAGTTAAAATAGTCTAAAATTGTATTTGTGCCCTTCATGTAAATGCTGTTGCTCAGAAAAGCTAAAAGGTGCTCACGTTGCCAGATGATTTGTTTGAGGTGCTATGATTGAGATAAAATACAAGTGAGACAGGTGAAATTTTAGGAGCTTATCAGAATTTCTTTGAGCTGATTTAATTTTTGCCAGTGTTAATATCTGGCATTCTGCCTCAGGGTTTAAAGCCTCAGGTTAAAGCAACTGTTTGAAGAGAACTTAAACCACTTTTTCCTTTTACTTCTTATATATTAATCCTCTCAACCCTCCCCTGCAACCATTACAATTTCTCGTACATATCTTGGAATATTGCCCTCCTTGAATACACCAATGTTGCTGAATGCCTCAACCAGCTCTGTGAGAGATCACTGCACAGTAAGGTACTTCCCATATTCCTAAAAATTAAATATACATAAAAACTGAAATCCAGTATTTGAGAATAATAATTTGACTGTCCTAATATAGATAACACACTCTGTTATATTCCAGTTGGATAATACCTGAGCTTTAGTCCATTTTAGTAAAAGATTGACTCTCTTAATTACCTGCCATTTGATTATATATTTTGTATTAACAAGGAGTCCTCATGGCAATTGTTGTCATAGGAAAGCCCATTATTCCACAGTTAGACTTAAAAAAAAATCATTTACAATCTGATTTTAAATTCTCTTTAAATCTTAACCCTAGTTCCTATATATTTCTCCTAGATGTATAATTATCTATTTGGAAGGGAAATGAGAAAGACTTGGCTCAATACCTGTCTTGACATACTTAACTGACAATTACAAAGATAAGCTTCATGCTACACATAGCTTTTTTCATTTAAGAGATATAGAGGTTATTATTGCTGTCATTATTATTAACTGTAGCCACTAGATACTACCATTATTTTACTATCTTGTCATCTTTATGGATTTATACCTATAAAGCTTTATTGACTCCTCCCTCCCCTCCTTAACTGCAACACTCTAAAGGCAAGAGTGAACCTACCTACAATTCTGGACTAATAAACCAGGATTTTAGCACTTAAAATAACATTGCTGTGTTGTAGAGTGTTTTTGAGTTTTCTGTATTATGTTGATGAGTTCTATGTATTCCCCCCACCATTTTATGTATTCTCCCTATCTTCCTCATATGGTTCACCCCTCTCCTAGTTTCATTCCTGCCACTCTCCCCGGTTCCCAGGGCAAC
>JAHXMQ010012338.1:72866035-72941969 GCA_020466415.1 Ammodramus savannarum pratensis | reverse complement strand
AGGGAAGGGAAGGGAAGGGAAGGGAAGGGAAGGGAAGGATCAAGGAATTAAAGGTTTCTGAAACCATTCACTGGAGAAATATAATTTTATGCAGTTAACTGAAACTCATTTTGTAGAAAGAGTTGAAAGTAGACAGAAAATTTTACAAGCAAGTTTCAGGAATAACAGAAAAAAAGTGTACCACTGGATACAAAACAGAGCTATTCTTTTATTGGTAAATTGCACCACTGTGATTTTTTTTTTTTTTTTTTTCAGAGGGTATGGTGACAAATTGCTGCTGTACAAATATTTTTTCAATCAATATAGCAGGTTGAAATAAGCTCATAGAATTAGAAAAGGGCATCCGTACCTCATTGTGATGTTTATGGTATTTGTGCAGTGCTTGCTGCTTTTTTAATGGAGGTTAATGAAAGCTGTGCAGATAACTCAAATGGAATGTATTTCTCAGTCGATTTCCAGGAGAATCTCGCTGCTTATACTATGGAATATTTTTGATTGCTATGCTTTGTTATTATTAGATTACATTCACTTCATTGTATTTTATTTACAGGTCTTCTACTCATATCAGAAATTGAGGCACAGTAGAGTTTATCTCATGTCTTAATTCAAATGTATTCTGACTCCCTTCTGTTTTCCACAGGGTTTAGATGATAGAGCTAAAATCTGTTGGCATCTAAGCAAATGAATCCCTTAAAGTTCTCCTAACAGTATGAAATATTACAACTCTTACAGTCAGGCGATCAGCCTCACTGCTCCAAGAACACTGAAGTTATTGGAGTACTTTCTAGGGCTTTAAATAGACAAAGGCACATCATTATCCAGGTATTCAGTATGTATTTCCAGCAGAATGAAGACCAAAGAAGATTTGTGTCAGTCCCACAGAATGAAACTCAGATCAAGAAAGAGGAAAGACCTAACATGCAGTCAAAATCAGAATCCATTTGTTTTCTGTGAAAGACAATGGGCTTAAGAAAAAATAGGGGAAATTACATTTTTACTGTTTCTTCTTGTTTCAAAACCTGTGGTCTGAGCCTATATATTAGGAATGTGACCCTAATAGGTTTCCTGTGTAGCAAATGTATATGCATATTATGATGTTTCTCATAAAGTAATAAAAAATCCTCTAGACAACCTCCACTGAAATAAAAAGATAAATAAATGATTCCTGTCTTTATTATATTACTTAGACAATATGAAAAAAATAGTAAATAAACTCCTCAAGTGAATACTTTTTGCCTTCACTGTAGGTTCTGATAAATATTGCATTAAAATATTACCATAGACCTAAAATGAGTATCCTAATAATGGAATCTTAATGGTCTCAGTTCATGCTATGTTAGACCTCCCTACTGTGATGAACAACTCGTATGCTGAAATAGTAATCAGCTCCATTAATATAGTGTTAAATAAGTCCCCATTCCAATTATGTTGTAGCAGATGCAAAGGGAGAATGTGGTATCTAAATGTCTCAAAAAAAAATCTTAATGAATATAATTTGTGTGAATCTCATGACTTTGCTTCATTGATTTATAATGTAGCATTAAATCAACACTTTTAACCTGATTAGTCCCTTTCCTCTCAGAGGAGTCCATCCCTTGCTGGAATGTACACTAAAATCTCCTCAATATCTAGGTGTATGTCTAGCATTAACAAAAAAAAAAAAAAAGTAAACAAAATAATATCTATTATAGATTTCATTTTTGTTATCACTTGCAAATTTAATGGCTTGCCACTGAAAATCCACTAATATGTGGAATGGATTTAAACACTGTAAATAAAAGTTCCTTCATTGCAAAAGTTTTTGTATTCAATCTCTAATACTTCCCAGAAGCAAGAAGTCTCTAGTGATAACAATTGTTGACTCATTTCCTGAACCAAGCTTTAGTGACCACTCAGCAAGCAAACCCAGCTGATCAGAACCTCACTAGATAGATTTCTTTTCTACAGAAACCTAGCTGAACATGCAAAATTGTCTTTCACTCCCTGCCTCTGAACTTTCTAAATTCCTCTTCTTAGAAATTCCCTTCTGTTTGCACAGATTATCTTGTCTCAAGGCAGGAGTGATGTCTATAGCAGCAGCATTCAGCAAAATGTGAGAAAAAAACATTTTTGCTACCTATTTCCAAAAGGGTGCAGCAAAATGTGACAGCTATGAAAAAGCTTGTTATGCAATTGCAACTAAGCCCCAGATGGCCTTTCCAAGAAAACTGTGGTTGCCAGTGGCTTCTCAGGTGCAAAAATCCCTCTCTGACTGAAACTCTACTTGCATGAGAATTACTCCATGACTGGTTATCATGACCCAATTACAGCTCTCTGGGCTAATACAGACTTTTCAAATGGAAGGCAGAAGTAATTTTTGTGTTATTCAGATGTATCTTCCCCTATACAGTCTCAGCTCCAGATCTAAAATAAGAATAACTTGTGATTTCAAAGAAACTGAACTACTGTTTCAAAGTACTGCATTGTCTCCTTTACTGTAATGAGATTGCCAGAACAGATTTCAAGACCTTAAAGACAGAGATCCTGAAACAATATATTATGTTAGCTACAGTATACAGATGGGAGTGCAGCTAAGTTTGAAATAAAATAAACCCTAAACAATTCAGAAGCTGTCTTGGTTTCAAATGAGAACAGAATTTGTGGCTGCTGTTTACTCAAGATTTTTCTTTCTTATAGTAAGCCTCAGTGAAAGAAAAAAAGCCAATCTCATTCTTGCCAAACCTCTTACATCGAGGAGTGCATATGGCAATGTGAAGAGAATTCTACAAAACAAGAAAAACATTCTTGGAGTTCTCTGGTTTTAACTCTTATCTGGAGGTCTTCCTTGAGTGACAAGAGCAATGCATTAATGAGGAGGAAATGAAAATGAAAAAAACTGAGGAAGTGAAATGCTTGTTTTCCTTCATTAATAGGATTGGCTATTAATAAGAGACAATTAGTAAATGAATGCTTACTACCTCCTTTCACAATCAGCAGCAAACATAAAAAAAGAGAGAAACATTGAAGCTAATAATAGAATTGGATGCATAAATAACTGCATCACTCTGGATTAAATCACAGAAGCAAGCAAGAAAGATAAAACTTGTTCCAAGGTAGGTGTGTGCAATGAGATTATTAAGTGCAAGGACAGTGCAGACATTCCCCTAGTGATTTTCTTTAGTGGACTTTGTATGAAGTGTAACTGTACAAAGCACAGACCTATTTGCCCGAGTTAGTCACCCTAAACTTCAAGTTAATAGAGAAAAAGTATGCACTTCCTAAATAAAATAATTTTCATGGGCGTCTAAAGGGCATCTAAAGTAGATAAAACACATCCATAAGTCACTCTGCCTCTACTAAGCAACAACTACAAAAGGACCATATAGTGACTTGTTAAATAGAAGTGTTTACAGAGTGAAAGTTTAAAAGTAGGTGATAAGAATTCTTTCTCTAGGGTCTGGGTAAGTGATAGCCAGGTTTCAAAAGAAATGAGAAATATACCAATTTCCCATTATAGATATCATATAAATCTTTATAGCTATCAAGTGCATATTAAAAGTATGTGCAGGCTTCCCCAGAAACCACAATACCACAATAAAGATGGCACAAAACCAGTGACTGAGATGTTAAGAAATGACAGATTTCAAGTTTTTTCTGCAACTTTATTGCACAACTTTTTTTGTATACATAGACATTCAACACTTGTTTATAACTCATTTTTGTTCAGAGACTTCATGCTTCACATAGAGTACAGAATGGATCTTGCAATCAGTACTAAGGTTATTTACTGCAGATGACAATACAGAAAAAAATCTCAATGTGAATGTTATCCACCTTTTTTACCAAATTTTGCATTGAAAGGAATGGAAAATCAAGTGAGATCTGAATTTTTTTCTAATATGGTTTTAAGTGAAAATAAAAATGTTTTTTTTTCTGCAAGTTAAAAATCTGAGAAATCGGTTGCAAAATTTTCAGTTTGCAAAAATCGCTTCCAAATGTTTGTAAATTTCGCAAAATTATAATGTATGAGAAACTGGTCCTGAATGTGGAGCAACAGACTCCCTTTAACTAAGGTGGTCTCCTTTTCTAGCAAGCCAAATTGAATGACATTCAAAAAATGGAGAAAAGGTAGCAAGAGCCAAAAGTACAGATCAAGCAGCAGCAGCAGCTAGTCACTATGCCCAAAGCTGCAATTCTCACTACAGCTGCAACATCTCTCCAAACAATTATCTTAATAAAATCCCACCTCCTAGGACCACCAGAAGTTTCCTCTTATTCATTATCCAATAAAATGGATCTTATGAAGCATTACTGTAATATCAAGTTTAAGGGTTTCTTGCAGAGAGTTGTCCAGTGAAAAACAATCAAATGTACTCTCTCTAGGATTCTTGAGGCTCACTTGAAGGATCAGTGTAATTAGCATCTACCGCTAAAAAAAGGATTCTGGATGATCTGTTAGGTTCTGCCTCATACATCTTAATAATACTCATTTGACCAGAAAAATATTTCAGCTCTGATGATAGTATATTTTTCCTCCAGTCTTCAAGGAAGATCTAAGTTCCAAACAGATGGTATGATAAAATCCCAGCCATCATCATGGCTGCAACAAGCAAATGATGACTATGCACCTCTAAATAGGAGACATTCTGCAAATCAATACACTGATGTAGTTATAATATATGTCAAAACAGGAAATTGCCAAAGAGAGGCAGAAGTGCCAAACAGGACAGAATTACTTCAGAATCAGATCCATGAAGAACCACAACACATAAAATATAAATGATCCTCTTTGCTGAAACTTCTGCCTATGCGTGTGTATCTTTCTGTCTGGTACTCTGAGGACTCTCAGTGCTTCAGCAATTACAAAATCCTAGAGAAGAACAGGAAAAAACCCGCTGTCCATAAATTTAAGGAATGAAACAATGCCAATCATATTCCCTGAAATCGCTAGAAATATCTCTTGTATAAAAAGCAAAATAAATAAATAAATTCTTTTCTAATATCTTGGCAGAGCTCAGGAAGTAAAACAGGTCTGAAAATAAGCAGTGCATCTGGAGGGTCATTGCCTCTGGCATGATTTCTCTGTTTTGTTTCCACACAGTTGTAAATTAATATTAATTCTTCATGACTTATTACAGTTGTCTTTTTCTCTGAAACAATTGACTTGTTTTTTCTTAAAACTGCATTCTTCTCTGCGTTGCTTTGTACCCTTTTACAAATGTGCTTTCACAACAGCCTTAGGCTAGGATGACACATGAGGATCAAACTGGAGACCTCCTGTGTTAAAACCTTGAAGTGAAAATCCATGACTTTGCAGTTGAGGACTTTAAGAACCCATTCTCTGTGGATCAGTGAAGAGGGGATCCTATAATATCTATTTTCTACTGTTGTTTTTATAACTCAAAAGTGTTTTCTATAAAGCTTCTAGGGGATGCATTTTCTTGAACAGTTTATGAATAACAGTAGAAATTTATAAGATCCTGTCAGTCTAAAAAAATCTCCCATTAGGATACTACTCTCTTTCCCTGACAGCAATGTTGAGGTTGCAAACTAAATCTAAATTGTTCATTTAAAAATGTATTAGAACACTGTTAAACTTTTGCTATTACAGGAAGGATAGTGTACATTCCAGATAAAAGCTTCTTTTCTAGAATGTAGATCTAGTTTGACCGAAGTAAACAGCTTTGCTTTTAAACTCATTGAATACTTATATTAAAGGTTAACGAGAAGCATTCCACCACTGCAACTAATTTGGCTTGTATCATGATATGAAACTGTATTTTCTTCTGGCCTCCCTCACCTTCCCAAGTGCCCTTATAAAGTAGGTATGGTGCTTTGGAAATTGAGGGTCAGGCATTTTTAAATGAGTATTTACATAAGGAGTATATATTTATATTAAAAAGTAACTAATACTACTCTTAAACACCTTTAAGGTGATGCTTAAGAAACAACTGGATGTGACACTTATGGGTCTGGTTTGGTTGTAAAGGTAGTGATTGATCACAGGCTGGACTTGAGGATCTGAGAGATCTTTTGCAACCAAAGTGATTCTGTGCTTGTACAATATGAAATCACAGAGATTTTTGACTTTGCTTTGGGACAATAATGTATGTCTGACAACACAAAGGTTGTTTTGTTGGAAGATTGTTTAAGGCCTGGCACAACCCTATAGAATTGTCAGGGTTGGAAAATACTTACTGAGCATTCACGTACAACCATCAAATCCATATCAACCTTACCTGCAGGTGCAGGTTTCTTCTGAACTAGGTCAGGATATTTCCTCAAAGTAGTGATACACAGTAGCTAATGCCATGACATCAAGAGTAGTTGAACAATGCAAATGATCACTAATTCAATGCTGAACTTGCCTGCTGCCTCTGTTTACTCTTTTGTTTTATTGGTTTTTTTTTCGTTTTTCTTTTCTTTATTCTTTCTCTTTTAAACAGGGGACCACAGTACAGCATGGCTGGGATAGCGAAATGTAGATATAATTGTCTGATCATGGCCTGCCTTTCAGCCTGGCCAATCAGCCTGGGCATACAGCAAAAACTTCAACTGCATCAGTACTCTTGAGTCCTGGCTTGGGGATATCTTTACAGTTCTTGCAAGTATTATGTAGTCATGCTTTCAAATTTTCTACTTTGGCAGAGAACCAGGTGTGTACATTCTGGAGTGTACTTGCCTAGATCAGTTTTCATGCCTATATTTTCTTCACTTTGGTTCCTCATTTAAAAAAAAAAAAAAATCCATAGAAGTTATTCCCATCTCTATTGGGGGAAAAAGGTCAATGCCTCATCCAGTCTTATTTCTATTTTACATGGAAGTATGACCTCATCTGTAATCATCTCATAACACAGCTTGCATGGATTATATTATTCTTCTTTTTAGGTATATAAAAAGCAGGAGATGCGTTTTCAAAATTACTTGTTATAACTGTCAATTGTTTATGTAACTAATTGATCATTTATGTCTCTTGTGTCCTGCTGTACCATTCAAGCAATATTTTCAAGAAAAAACCCTCCACTGCGCTGATATGCCTTACTCCAACACACATGGATATTTATTATACAATAAAAATTCCTTTGAAACAGAGACTTTCCAGTGCTGTTTCTGTGGCTGGAGGAAATCAAAGGGGAAAACTATACAAGACGAAGAATCAAAGACAACTGCTTTATGTAAGGTATAAAGGAAAAAAAGTAACGTACAAAACTTCACAATTCATCACAAACAACACTGTAAAGCATATAAATGTTGAAGGTTATTGTGTGCTGTCATGGCAGATAGGAGATCAAAGAGGAAGAAAGAAGGATATGTAGACAGACAATGTGCAAACACTACAAACAGAAGGCAGTATAATTAAACTAATCTCTATTAGCCATTGGTACCTTCTAGCTGTCACGTTTTGACAATGTTTACACATATGCTTGCATAATCACATACATATACAGAGTCCTTTCATCAGGTCTAACGAGCAACAACATATACAACTAAGCTCCACTTGCAGTTGCTCTGGGAATAATTATGGTGATCTACCAGATCACTTAAGAGAGAAGAATAGACAGCACCCGTGGAGTAAAGGCGTGGCAGCAGAAGGAGGTGGCCAGCAGTTAACCTCTGCGGAACAAAGAGAGAGGAGTGCCCTTAACAATTCCATTACCCTGACCACGGTGTAATGGAAAGGTCAGATGAGTCTTTTAAGGCATGCTGACTAAAAAATCCTCTTGTGTTCTTGCTGCATCAGTGGTGTCATAAGAAATTTTATTGTTGCTTACAATCCTTGCTGCTCTCATATCAGTAGGTTATAACAGAAGAAACACTACTACTTTTATCTATGTCTGTAAAGAAAGTTACCATTATATTTGACAGCATTACCCTCAACACCTTCAGGAAAGGTAACAGAAAAAGGCAATGGTGTTTGAAGCCAAACAAGTCAGAAAGACAAAAAAAGATCCTTGGCCCTGCCAGCTCTTGTTCCTACCTCTCCTGTCCAAGAAAAGACTGCATAGGCAGGTGTATGTTCCTGAAGCTATTCCCTCCCTTTCACTATTATCCATTTTTTTCTCCTTGTCTAGCTCTCAGGCTCCCTGGCCCAGCAGCCCCCTCCAGGCCTCTAACAGAACTAGAAATGAGGCTGCCTTTCTACAGCTTTCTGCACTCTTTATTATCCAGATCCACATCCCATCCTTCTGCTGGAGAAGAGCCAGAGAAAGAGAAAAGCAAAGCCACCCAGTGTGACATCTTGTTTTAAGTAACTGATGCCTTTTACAGACAAATTTAAAGTTAAGGGGAGAGAGGGAAAGACAACCTGGAAGGGCAGTGTATATGGGAAAGATTTTAATAAAGACTCCTTCCTAACAAAACCCAAATTATTTTTAAAAAAATTTATTTTCTGTTCCTATTATGACATAGTAATATAGGTACCTATTTCTTCATTCATTATTTTATTTTTTATGAGGTAGATATTTAAAAAGAAAATTCTTCCTTCAAAACTGTAATTGTATGTTAGACTACCTCGTTAGTAAATAATTTACCTATACCTCAAAAAAATAAGTAATAACTGAGAAAACAATAAAAGCTTCTGAGATTTGGAAGCTGAATTAATTTCTGTCCCATTAGTTACTGCCCCACATGTTCACTGGATTGAGAAAGGATGAAGCTATACCATCTGTGGCTTATGCAGCTAAACACAGCTTTACATCTAGACATTGCTTAGGTAGTTAACAGAGTGCTCTCAGTCAACCCACCCTTCCTGCTTATTTTTCCTTAAAAGAAAATTCCATTATTTGTTTGTGCTTTTTACTAATTTACAAGTAAACTTATTCTTCTTCATTTAATGAAAGATGTCTCTAAGAATGAGGAGGTTAAAAAATTTAGGCTATTGACTTTTGTTCAGTCCACTGTAATTGTGCATTGAATTGTTTTGCTAGTGAAGAAATATGTAAAAGGTCAAAAAAGAACTGTAATGGCTAGAACTGTTTCCAATAGAGCATGTGTGGCAGACAGCAGCCCTTAAAAAAATAAAAATTAGTCTGGTGCTCATAATACAAGATGAATACTATTTCTGATTTAAAAAAATCTAACATTCATTTATTAATTTTTACAGATCAAGAGGATGAAACAAGTAGACCCTGGTACATATGTAACTGAAGTTAAAACTTAAAGTTTTTTACGGAATTTTTAAATTGGTTCTTAATATTGGTCTTCTAGGCTTCCATTAAGACTCCTAATTGGGGCACCTAATCAAAATTTTAAAGACCCAAACATTGGCTACAAACCTAATGAATGAGAAATCCTGGCTTGTCAATGTTCTCAAAAATGTGTGCACATCTATTTTGTTGTTTGCTTTCAAAGTGAGACTTAAGTTAGGTACACATATTTGACAGAAGGGCTTAATCTACCTTGCCAGAATCATTAATAGTTTTGAATAAATGTGTATTTTAATATGCATGTGAGAGAAAACACATCACCACAAAAATGAAGAAAAGTAAATATGATTATTGGAATAAAAATTACTTAGAAGTAAAGCTATTAGAATGCAACACAGAATTCCGAATGATAAAATGAAAGAGTGAGTGGAAACTGCATGTATTACACAGATTATTTTGAGTAAATTCCAAGAAAATCTGTGCAGAATACCATATCATCACCTCCTCTGCATGGGACACATTTCCCATTTTAAAAAATCAGCATAAATAGAGTCACAGGATCACAGAATGGTTTGAGTTGGAAGGAACTTTAAAGATCATCTGGATCCCACCACGGGCAGAGATACCATCAATTAGTTCAGGTTGCCCAGAGCCCCATCCAGCCTGATATTGAACAATTCCAGGGATGGGGCATCCATAACTTCTCTGGGCAACTGGAACTTTACCCTCATGGTAAAGAATTTCCTCTTATCATCTAATATACATCTCTTTTAGCTTGTTCTATTACTGTCTGTCCATATGAAAAGTCACTCTCCGTCTTTTCTACAAGCTTCCTTTAAGTACTAGAAGGTACCTAAAGGAGTAAGCATGCTCCCTGGCCCAGCAACCGAGCTCTCAGCTTGTCTCCAGAGAGGAGCTGATTCAGCCCTCAGATCAGCTTCCTGGCACTTCCCTGGACTTGCTCCAACAGATCCACATCTTTCCTTTGCTGAAGACTCCAGAGCAGGACGCAGCACTTGCAGGTGGGGTCTCACAAGAGCAGAGTAGAGGGGCAGGATCACCTTCCTCAACCTGCTGGCCATGCCTTCAAATACATCCTGTAGTCTGTATAAGAAAAATTAGTCTTTATAAGAAGAATTTAGGGGAAATAATTTGTTGTGATAATTGCCCAGTGAACTAAATACATTAGTCCCCAGCTGTGTGTTTTCCAGGGGGCCCTAGCACAGCTTAGATAAGCAGTACTGAGCTTATGAGTACCTTAAGCCTTTTCTCTCAGAAACTTTCAAGGTTAGAAATAGGTGTATCTTTCACATATATGAAAAAAATGTGCTGCATTAGACTGCAGTAACTTTTATGGTCATTTTATTATCATACTTTCATATTTCATTTTGGGAGATGTAGGAAAAAGAAGTGTTTAAACTGGGAAATATTGGTTTAGGGACAAGGACTGAAACTACCTGGGCAGAATTTAGCATAGCTGTCACACCTGAATCAAAAGATTTCATTTATACTCAATAGAGAAGATCTCTCAAGTTACACACCCGCTCACTGGTTTTAAATATATTCTTCAGGATATGAATCTTAGCAAGTATAGCAAAAATAGAAAAATGGTTGAAATGGTCGCAAACCTACAGGGAGAAAGAGTGACTTGATTGCAACTACATAAAAAACTCAGGAAAAAAATTATGAACTTTAAATTTTACTGCCAATTCCCCTTTTAACTTCCATAGGTCTCTACATCCAAGAAATCCCTGCCTTTGTCCCTGCAGTTTAAAGCACAAAACATTGAAATAGGTATTTAAGAAATCCTGGTTTATATGAACACTGAATTATATGCCAAGATTTGAGAATCTCCAGCAGTAGCAAAAATTTTTTATTTTTTTACATTTGTAACTGAAAAAATACAGTTTCTGTAAAGCCAAAATAATTCCTTGTTTTCGTTTAATGAGTGAAAATTGTGATATACATACCAAAAGCTTAAGCTTACTTTCTTAATGTGAAATTTTTGTCAAGAATTTGAACATAATTTTTACAATTCTTGCTGTTTCTTGATTTGTTCCATTAAAAGAAACCCAAACACAAGATTCGAGTTTCTTGGTGTTTGTCCTGAACAAGATTCGAGTTTCTTGGTGTTTGTTCTGTACAGAGTTACCTTAGTTTGGAGGAAGGGCAGGTATTTTTGGAGAATCATACTTCTTCCTGTCACTACAGCTAATGAGGCACAAGAAACCATTGACTGTTGCTTGATCATGCATACAGAACAAGCAACTGTTAGGAAGCACATTCTTCTTCTGAGATGAAGCCATCTGCAGCCAATCCCAGCAGGTTTTCCTATAGGGCTGAAAGTGCACAATAAGAATACAGATTGTTTCTACTTCCCACATCCTTTTAACAGAGCTTAAGCAAGTACAATTGGGAAAATCAAGATAAACACAGACAGATGTCTAATTTTCCTAGGTAGTCTTTTCATGTATTGTGCCTACATTCTTTTGAAGCTATTAGATATTGTTTAAAAAACCCAATAACCCAGAAATTAAACTGGAAGACTTTATCAAATCCTGTGCATCAGGAAAAAGAAATCATGAGAGGCAAGACCCACATCTGCCAACACTTAATTTTAATTATTTGCGTGATAGGGATTTCTAGACAAACAGACTCAGTCACTACCGGATGTAGCATGTCTGCGTTAATAATCTGTGATAATTGGCTCTTCCTTTTGCCAATTACCACACATCCAAACTGAGTGTCTTTCCTTCTCTCTCTGTCTTTAAATTCACTAGAAGATTAGAGAATTATAAACTGAAAGATTAGGAAGGATAAGGAATGTCATTAAAATGTGATTGCAATCAAGATTAGATGTCAGTATTTATCTTCTGTGAGAAAGCAGAAACAACCAACCTGAGAACTTTCTTGTCTTTAAACAGTACTGTTGACTCTTCCTCTAGAATATGTCTCCTTTTAATATGCTAGAATCACCCCAACATTTGCAATAACAAATTAAAACAAAAAATGCAACTTGGTCAAATGACGGAATTATGCAATTGTATAGCAGAGAGGTATTTTCTCAAAAATTGAGAGGAGAGGAAAACCAGAGCAATTTGTTTATGCATTCTATTAATGTTTAACGTTCAGTTTATTAAGGAAAGTATTTTGACTATTATTTTCTGATATTGGTAATTAGCATGCAATAATACTGATTTATAAATCTGGCTTTAATTATACCATTCCAGCTAAAGAAATTTAATTTGCAAAGGCTAACTAGCACAAAGCCTCAATTATCAGCTGATTATAATCATTCGGCAGTGTGACAAGTGAGTTGTCATAAGCCCAGTTGTTGTGAGGAAAATAAATGCAGCAAAAAATACCAAACATAAATTATTTCAGTCAGTACAGGAAAAATCTGGATCTTTATTTTGCAAGTTCAATAAACTAAATGCAAATTCTTTAAGATAAGCATAATTTATGAGGTAAGATTTTTATTTTTTAATAAAAGATGCAATTTTTGACATTGCTAGCTATTTCTTTTCTCTAATTTAGATAGACAAACCCCAGTTTTATTTGGTAAATTAATAGTAAAACATTTAATTTTCATCACAACACAGGTATACTTACTATCAAGTTAACTGCTATGTAAATATTGCCACCTGAGCAGACATGTCTTATTTTAGAAAGGTGTTGTGATTACAGAGGCGTGTTGGAACTGAGATATTTTTGACTCCCAGCTCTACTCAGTTTTTGGGCTAGAGTTCAACCATCTAACTTTAGACACTTAAATGAAATACCCCACTTAGCAACACAGTCTCTTCAGTATTCTTCTAATGGTCAGTGAAAGGTGAACTCAGACCTTTGCAAGGTAAATCAGGATTTTATTGGGTCAAATGGCCCACTAGAGGGACAAATCTTTGTCTTCGCCAGTTAGGGACATTTTGTTTTAATATGGATCAAGTAACTGTCTAACTCAAGCCCTTCTGTGTTCATATGGCCAACCCACTCAGGTCTTCTTCTGCAGACAAAATCCAGGAGAAACGCTCTATACTCTGTCAGAGAGGCTAAACAATACTGTACAATTTCTGAATGGGATTAGTTGAGAGTTGGGGTGCTAGTACTAAATGTGCAGAGAGAGAAACTGTTTGGGGCATCCCCTGGAAAGCAAGGCCCCAGCTTTTAACTAAAACAATACAGAGAGTAAGACCAAGCACTGACAGGGAAGCTCCACTTCATCCCTTACACCTGTTTCCCTGACTATCACATTGAATTATTAATAATAAACTATTGACCATTGCAAAACCTGTGAACTACATCTCAGACCTGTAGTTGTCTAAGAAAGAAGTGATATGAAATGGATGGGGACACAGGCCCTTCATACCAGAATTTTAAGAACTTCTTTCAGGCTAAAATCCAGAGTATAAACTTTTTGTTTGAGTAAGGCCTTCAGGCCTTCTTTCAGCATTCTTTTTTCAGCTGTGGAAGAGATGTCTTATTTATATTCACTCAGGTGTTCAGAGGGAATCTGTCTTCCTCTTCCTGATGAAATGTTAGCCATCACAACTATATTCTGTAATACCTGAATGTACATGTTAGCCAAAACTTAGAAAATGCATATTTTGGTAGGAATCAGATATATTATTCCATTTTTTTGGTTGGGATTTTTTTGTGTGACCCTCTTTTCATATTAAACTGAAAGTACTTTCAACAGGAAGGTTGTACTAGTTTGAAAGCAAACCAGGGGGACATCCAAAGTCAGAAATACAATTTAATAAGAAAATGAAATTAAATGCTCTAATATGGAAATACTCAGTGAGAATACAACCTGACACCCTGTTGGTCAGGGTGTTGGTAGTAGCCTGATTAAAAGGTGGATTCAGTCCTCTTTGAAGTGACAGATGTAGTTCTGTTGAAGCAGTGATCCTGTAATACGGTGTGGTCTTCCTTTGAAGGTCGTGTGGTTATAGAGCTCTTTTCCTTTGGGAGTTCAGTGGAAAAAGCAGACTGTGGTCCAAATCTCGATTATACCCTGGTAGGAATATTTGGTTCCTCCCCCTGGGTGGAGCATCTCACACTGGGATGATGTAATTGTATCAGTCATGCAGTGAGACTCACTGGCCCATTAACATCCCCTGCAGCTGTCAGGGGTGAGTCATGGAGATAAGGAACACTGCCCCACCTGGTTTTAACAGCTTATGGAGATAGTGATAGAATACGTCCTTTTGATTACATCTTACATTGTTACCTAAGACAAAGGTTTTTATATTCATTAATGCAAAACTCATTTCATTCTGTCTAGGGTATTTTTGGAGTTCTAGCTTTTTTAATTTGGACCTCCCACAGTTGATGCCAAATACTGTGAACCTCTTCATGCATAAGTTAATGTGGTCTGATCATATTTACTTGTTAACTGATTTACATTTATTACTTGGCTTTAGTCCTGAGCAGGTCAGCTTTGTCAGGATTTATAAATGCATGCCTAGCAGCAGAAATAAGAAATTATATACTTACTAAAATGCAGGTATTTTTACTAGCCAACTCATAATGCTGTTTATCCTAGTAGTTATTAGGACGTCCAAGGACCTTAGTAGGGATCATGTATGCGACATATTTCTTAAAGTTCTATGGTTTAAGGTTCAACAAAGAGTGTTTTGTAGGTTAGTTTGTCTCTGTGCTTCAGTCAGGTCTTTACTACAAGTCTTATTAGTCACAGTGCTAACCTGGAGACAATAAGCTCCATACAGTGAAACTACATCTACCTGTTACAACTTGCATAGCTGGTATTTTCAATAGAAAATCACATTAAACAAGATTATATTTGTCCTTACAATCTTTTGATAAAGTAGCAACTAATATTATTTATTTTATTAATAGAAAATGAAGTCAATAATGATGCTTCTCATTTGAGAAGTGAGAATATGCAGCAGTGTTTCCCAAAATCCTAGGCCTTGATTTGTCCAGGTCAGATACAGATCAAGGCCATCCAGCTCTGGGCCCTTGCACTCTGGAAGTGCTTTCTGCCTCTGGAAAATGGGCTTTGCAAGCAACAGAATATCCTACATGGAGCAGGGGTATGGCTGAGACTAACATTTAACCAGTTTTTGTGGTAGAAATAAGGAATTGCAACAGTTTCTCTTAAATCCTGGCAAATTCCATTGAATGATTTTTCTCTATCACTTTTTAGAAGATGTAATTGTTGCAAGAAATTAATTTTTTTCTGGTAAAGAATGTAAGTTCTCAAGTGAATTATGGGCAAGATATTTGTCAGAAACTTTTATAATACTTTAAATGAAATAATGAAAAAGAAAGTCATACTAAACATTTTGGTAAAATGAAATATTTCTTTTGTCCTTAAAATGGAACTACTTTGAGATAAAGTTGTGGTTCATGATGAATCACTGTCTATTTCTTTTTTAATATTTCCTAGATCAAGCAGTACAAACGAGTTTCTAATTTTGAAATGACCTTACACGATGTACTTCTATTTTTCAGCGTTTCATATGAAGAGTTTTCTAGTCTTAACCTGTGTCTATTTATTTTTTAAAATTGTGGACATATCTAATATACCAAATATGATGATAGATTTTACTTCACAAAATTCTCTGTCTAAATGAGAATAAATGAAACCCCTGAAAGCCAAGGAAATTCACACATTAATAGTTCTGGAGACACACAAATTGTGTAAGTTATGAAAAACTATTTTCTATTAAGATCCAGCAAAAATTCAATAGGAGTACAGTAAAAAAATCACTGAATTATAACCACTTTGTCTCTTACTGACCAGTGGTACGCTTTGTGTTTCACAGTCCTGATGACATTAGAAAAGATTGTTTGTAAAACAAATCCATCAAATCAACAAGAAAAAACAAAATTGGTTGCAATAATACTTTTTCAAGTGTAACTCTCATCTACTGTGTCTTTTGATTGTTTATTTGGTTAGTCTCACCTAGCACCAAGGCATATCCTCTCTACTCCATATTTACTGCTAGAAGTAACAGCATTGAACTTCTTGTGTCTTAACACAAAATTTTCTTGTTTTATTTAGTCAGAAACTGCTTCCAGGTTCTGGATGTGGCAAAATGCCCTTGTTAAACCCCCCTATAATAAAATTTTAATGAACTGCTGAAACATTTGGTATAATATTGTTAGTAAAACTTATTTAGTGTGAATCAGATTAGCTATTTCACTGCCATATAAGCAAAACAAACAAACAAAGATAAATTATCAATTGCTGACATTCTTCACAAGCATTGCACCTCTCTTTTAATCTGAATTTTCTCAATTTGTCCATCCCAGATCTTAATTATTGAATTGTCTTAAAACTTTGTCCTTCAGTTTTAGGAGTGCCTTATCAGAGCTAGTTCTGTGTTTACAGTGTTACTGCCTCTAAAGAACACATCTTCTTTCTTAATGAAGGAAATGAGCTGAACTCCAAGTTGTTCATATTACAGATAAGCAGGTGTAGTAACCCCTCTTTTTATTCTAGTTACTCAGATATTTTTGGTAGCTTAGCCCAACACCATCTAATTTATAAGACAGTCAATTCATAAGCTGACACAAATTGTATTTGATTTAGTGCTTATCTTTCCTTTTGAACAGCAGTGAGCAAATCTATGTCATTGATGAAAAAGAAAGCCTTCAAGTCAAATTCATTTTTGCTGCATATAGTAGCTACACCAAGAATTCAAATTGTACCCTGTTACTTCAGACAGACAAGGTGGAGATTTCAATATTTGTGGGATTGATGGGAAGAAATACACCATTGCTGCTATGAATGACTGAGATTGTTTAACTTCTCATTTGCAACATTCTTAATTGCATGTAGTTCCTCATGGAATGTGCAGTGGAAAAGAAAGAGTTTTAAGATCTCAGAAAGAAATCTGAAACATGAACTCTCGCTTGATACAAGATGCATATTTTAGATTAAACACAAGAGAAGATTTAGATCTTCCTCTGATTCAAATAACTTAAGGTTTCACTTTTGTTTCTTTATATTTGTGTTGAACAAGCAAAATGTTGTACTGGCTAAAATCCAAGCTTTGAGGGTTTTTTTTAATCTTGTGAAAATATTTTTTTAAAATAAATCAATATTGCTTTTATTCTACTTTGATTCCATTGGAGTGTGGAAGCACTGTTGGGGGGTCAGCTGTAAAGACAGGGGAAATTTCTGTAATGATTAGTGAAGAGAGAGTAATAATATATTTTGAGATATGGAAAAATTTTACCAAAACTCAAAATTCAGTAACAAGTTGCAATGATTAAGGTTACAAAATTTCCCCTCCTATTACTTCCTTCTTTTACCTTAAGTATCTTTGTCTTGGTTTTATTTTTTTGTCTAATCCAGGAATATTGCTTTTTATGCTGCATGCTGTGAAAAATTTGTCTCAGTCAAACTGTGCTTTAAAATTCAGCATTTAGCTCCTCTTCTGTACATAAAAGTACTAAATTCATAATATTACAGCCTCATTTCCCTATTTCCCATGCTGTACCTTTTCTAATGGTTCAAGTTCAAAACATAATCAAACCAAATGGTGACACAGAGTAAGGCGGGGACGTACACAGCATTTCAAATATCATCATATATTGGAATTTCTTACCACATCCTAGGGCACATAAGGAAAATATGCAAAGGGAAGGAGTTCATGTGTTTAGATTTGAAAAATAAATAAAACTAAGTTCTGTCAGGAAAATCTCGACGTAGTAGAATACAAGAAAGCTTTCAAAACCAGGTAACCTCATTTGCAAGTTATTTTAAGTATTTGGGAACCCTGTGGATTTGGATAAGGGACTCGGCTATATGACACCGTGGATTTGGGAAAAAAAACTTCAGTATTGACCAATGTGATCCTGTGGTGATTCAGGAAAGAGGACTTAAACATTAAGCAACGTGATCCCATGGTGATCTGGGTAGAGAACTGAAAGAGGAAAAGCAGCAAAACTTAAAGAGGAAGGAGAGAATTTGTGAAGCAACTGTAAGAACTGGAAAAAAAATTAGTTCCATTATTTGGTACAATGTGTTTATTGACTGGTAAAATATATCAATTGCAGCTATTAATGTTTTTTAAATATGAGAATAAAAGATTTTGAAGATGATAAGTACTTTGTAAACTGAGAAAAGCTGCAAAACTGAACCAACACTCAGAAATATATATATTTGTACTATAATATGTTGTCTCAACATTTGTATAACTATTAGTTCTGAAGGAAATGTATGAATGTATCATAATGTTAATTTATGTGAACATGTCCTTCTAGAAATGCTGCAACTCCGTAATTAAAAAAAAAGGGGGGAATTGTAGGGGGATAAAACATAAGTAAATAAAGGTAATATAGAAAGTAATCTTACCCCCTAAAGAGTTGCAGCTGAGGCAATTACTGAGGATTAGGAGCAGGCCTAATGTTAACAGGCTGCAGCTGTAGCAAATCAGAAGAGTGCTATAAAAGAGTGGGTTGGTGGCTGAAGGGAACTGGAGTTAGCTGGCTGCTGTGAGGACAAGGAAGGGTCAGTGCCTGGAGGAGCTGCCTACAAGAAATATCAAGGAGGTACAAAACTCTAGCAATATGGAACCCTTGCAATGTAATGGCAAAAGAACTCTTGCACTATAATGGCAACAAATATATATTCCCATGTTAGCTTCATGAAAAAGTGAAATTAAGATTTACTTTCTTCAAATAGAAAGCTAAGGAATATCAGGTATATTTGTGTTTTGCAGAGGCAAATTCGTTTTTATTCATCTGTTACCACCCTGTTTATATCTTGGCAGTTAAAGTAAAGATTCAAATGTGGTGGATCAGCAAAGAACAGAATGTGGGCCTGTTGGTTAAATGCAGAACACTTCAGCCTCAAGGGCCTTGAAGACAAACCATATGAGGAGCATCTGAGGTCACTAGGTTTATTCAGCCTGGAGAGGAGGAAACTGAGGTGAGACCTCATCGCAGTGAAAACTTCCTCACAAGGGGAAGAGGAGAAATAGACATGGATCTTCTCTGTGTGACCAGTGAAAGGGCCTGAGGGAATGGCCTGAAGCTGGGTTAGGGGAGGTTCACGTTGGATATCAGGAAAAGCTTTTTCACCCAGATGGGTGGCTGGGCATTGGAACAGACTCCCCATGGAAGTGGTCAGAGTGCCAGCCTGACAGAGCTCAAGAAGCATTTGGACAATACTCTTGAGCATATGGCATGATTCTTGGGGGTGTCCTGTGAAAGGCCAGGAGTTGGACTCAATGAGTTTTGTGGGTTCTTTCTATTCAGCATTTTCTATGATTTGTGATTCTATGATATCTGTCATGACGTAACCACTTATCAAAATATATGTGAAAGTGTTGTGTGATTCTCTACTCTGTAAGATGGGAAAATACTTTCATGTAATTCTGCTTTCCTCATATTGCTGTGAGAAGACTTTTGAAACTTTTGGGGTTTTTTTGGTTTGTACTCTTTTGTTTTGCAGTCGGGTTTTTATTTGTGTCTATATGTGTGTGCATGTGGCTTTTTATCTGATGCATGAATTTGTCACTCTTTCACAGATTAAAACCAAGTGATGCACACTAATTCAAAAAAAATTTTCTTGATGTTTAGGGCTTTTATATTTCTAACTATAAGGTTTCTTACCAGCATAATTTTAGAAATACATATTAAGGAGAATTCCCTGTTATTCATAAGCATGATATCTAATTCTGAAATTGACTACACTTATCCGGACTAGTGAAGCACAACAGTCATCCATCACTTGCAGAAGTACTTATTTCTTACCAGATACCAGCTATATTTAAGAGATAATTATTTGTGTTATTGTCATTGTGACAGTGAAATTCGTTTCTGTAAATATACAAAATATAGAACCATAAAAAGATTTAAATCAGATTTAAAGAAACTTTGTACTTTATAAAATTACCATCTCATAATGTGGAAAATAAAATGAAAAATCCACAAACTGTGTCCTTTTCACCTTACTAATATTTTATATTTCTTTCTGTGTGCTTATGTATTTACAGATGTAATGCTTAAAATTTTATGGCTGGTACAAGACTGCCATCTACAGCCTATACAAGAAAAAAGTATTTTAAAAGGCTAGAAATGGACTCCTTTGAAATACAGTTTTTAAAGCAAATTCTGACTTTTTTCCCCGAGTGTTTTGCTACAATCTCCTGCAGTCTCTAAGAAAGATTTATGTACTTGATAATTACACTGGAATCATTGTGTCTAGGGTTTTACTACACACAGATCTAAGTCAGCAAGCCTTAAATTCACCTTTCTTAAAGGTTCATTCTATGCCCTCCTGCATACAAAAGTGCTTCTTCAAAAAATGTCTTGAAATTCCATTTTTGTGCAATAGAAAAATTTCAGATATAAATTACTGATTACCACAATATGCTAAAAATTTGAAAAAAAACATTTGAAATTATAGAGGTAATCAAATAATGTGATTTTTTAGACTTAGATGTTTAATCAAAAGGTAGAGGTCTTTAGACATATGTATCATAAATATTTGGTTCCTAGAATAAACATTTATATACAGTATATGTATTTGACAATTATTTTTATACAATGGATATTCTTTATGTTTGTTCATCATAAATCCAAACAGTGATTGATGCTTTTTATTTTTTGTTAAAAATCACCCCCCCAAACTGTTTCAGCCTGTATTAATTTTATTATATATGCTTTATATCTTATTCATTTATTTCAAAAAAAACAAAACAAAAAGAAAAAACTCAACCCAGCTGTGAGAGAAAGAACCATTACTTATGGCTTAAAGATCTTCATGAAGGATTTTGCCTGTTATAGCAAAACTACGTAAAAGATTCTAAAGAACACCACACCCTTGACTAAAACCCTACACTACTCGTTGATGGAGATAAAGTGACAGGGGCAAGAACAATCCACTCACAGAGGGATCAAGCTTAGCACCTTCAGGATGGTGACCACAGCTCCAGGGATATCAGCTGCCAGGTTCGCACAGACCCTCCCACCAAAGAGTGGGGGAAGGAAGAGACTTTTTGGGTATGTGGTAAAAAAGCCTCTGGCCCGAGCCATTGAGCACCCATCCTCTGCAGGGCAAAGGAGCCCAAGCTGGAGGGGTCCCTTCACCTGGGGAAAAGTGTATCCAGAGCAGAGACAGTGACACAGCCCATCAAAGGGCACTCCCAAAGGGCACCAGAGCATCAGAGATGGTGCAACATACCCTCTCAGTGTTCCAAGGGACAGTGTCAAACTGGCCCCTGCAAGGGAGACACATGGGCATTCCCAACATGCCCAGTTGTATATTAATGCATGGAATTCTACTCTTTGGTGTGGGGGATTGTCACCACCAAGACAAGATGGAAGGGAGCAACCAGACATCATTGGGACCCTCAGATGGAAGGTATGCTTCCACCTTACTCCTGTTACTCTCCCCCTGTCCCTCCCACCACCATGAGGACTTCATTTTCCATTTCTTTCTATCTTTCTTTTCTCTTTCTTTCCAACCGCCTCCTTTAATATTAAATAAAATATATCAAGGTTTATTGGCACCAACATCTAACCTCGCTTGGTTTTAGTCAAGTTTTGTGATATATTTTGAACCTTGCTATGTTCAAACCATTTTATTCACAGAGACTTCATTTTCTTTGCTCTTCTGTATTTAAACCGGTTTATAACACCAACAAAAAACAGGGAATGCATAACCTGAATAAACTCGACTGTTTCATTAGACCATAGATTATATTTGCTTGCAAAATTCCTGCTGGAAGTAATGAGAGCTTTGCATAAAAAATGGAGGCAAATCTGTGCACAGTAGTCAGCCACAAACTTATAATAAGAAACATTATTCTGTCCCAATATCAACTACATTTAATCTGAGTAATAATAAGTTAATCAGTAATAGATTGTTTTGTGTTCTATTTTTTAACTATTAGAAAGAAAAGAAAATGTTGTGAGATAAATATTAATTTTTATGGCTGCTGCAATACATATGCTATGGGATATACTTGGTGTATTGGGAGAACTGAGTGTATCCACACTGAAGAAAGAAAGGATGAGACAGACTTTGATTGCTTTCTTCTTCTGATTATCTGTGGTGAATTTTTAAAGACAACGCAGCTGGACTCTTGATTGTATTATACAACGAAAGAAGCGACATTTGGCACAACTTACAAGAAGGATGTTTAAGGCAGAGAAAAATGGGGGAAAAATCAGTGAGGGTTGTGAAGCCCTGGAAGAGGTACATCAAAGCTGTTCCAGAGGTACTAAAATATGACTGGGCCTTTTCAAATCTGATCTAACCTCAAAGCTGACCCTGATTTGAATGCCATGGCAAATTTCCAAAAGTAGTAGAAACTTAGTAGCATAATTTTTTTATAAACCTTAGGATTTTTGTGAAGATTATCCAAAATCCTAATCGCAATTTCAATAGGAATCAATTGGGCAAGTGTTGGTCCATGTCCCTGCACAAAAGGCATCCCATGCCTTTTGATGGCTTTCACTTTGGCCACAATTTTTTTTTTCAGTATCCATGTCATGTCACTCATATCTTCCCCTCAAAATTGTGTCTTCCTCCTTGATTTTTCCCCTTGCTTTTGCAGGATCTGTGAGGTTAGTTTTGGCATGTTTTGGCCCTTTGCACTGCACCTCATTTCCTCCCAGACCATTATCTTCTAGTCACTCAATATGCCAATTTTCCTTTTTTTTTTCCTCCAATTGCATTTCATTGGATTCTATCTCCATTCCAGAATGTTTGTAAGTCCTTCTTTTCTGTCTTGCAAGGTTTAGTTTCTTTCTTGAAAGGAAATTTTGTTTTCCCATCAAATTTTCCTACTATATTTATGTTGATATCTCTGAGGTTTGGATCAGGCAGTTACAGAGCAGATGCTAATTTAGTTTGAACCTTACACCTGTGACTATCAAGAATAAAGGAAAAGCGCAAACTCAGTGATAAACAGAAACCCATTTTTGCCTTGTGGACATATTTCGGAATTTATTTAAACTAGCTGTAAACATATATTTGCTGTTAATGATTCTGAACAGTGTTCTTTAGGGATCAGGTCTGAAGATGTGAGCTTAAAAAACCCCTCAGAACTAAAGAAAATGCTAACACCATTATTTTTTATTCTTCTTAACTCATACTTTGAATCTTTGAATGATGATATCTTAGACACACAAAAAACCAAGTAAACAAAAGTAGGACCTTTAGTTATCTAAGTTATAAAAATAGGACCTAAGTTATCTGAGTTGTGACATCAATTTAGTAGTAAACACTGTGGGTAAACTGACAAGTTTAATCAATTATACCAAGTAAAAATACAAGAAATGTATTTGTAGCTAAGACATACTGGCATATGAATGTGCATGTCTTCAAAATGGAATTACAATTAGAGAGCAGTTATAACAGGACTAATGCTTCCCAAATAAAGTGGGGTTTATTATATGCAAGGTACAATATGATTGCAAGACAACAGAGAATGAGAAGACAAAAAAAGGTCAATATATTTTTCACCCTCAGAAAAGACAAAAGCCATTGTATTCAAGGTAACAATAACATTTGAAGACTTTTGTGTTTTGTTTAATTGTCACTCTATAGAAAAGGAGATTACCTTGTGAATCTCTTTTACTGCGCAATAAGTTTATTTAAAAAAAAAAAAAAAATCAATGCTATAGCAAGCCTTGACCAAACTGTGTTGTGAGCAGGGAGATAGCACAGGGGGAATGTAACTGTGAGCTCATTTTTACTTCACAGGCCAGAAAGAGAGCCTTGCAGGATGTCCAGTCTCTAGGTTTCTAGCCACTATTTTTAGCAAAGGTGCTGAAAAACATGAAGCTTGCTGAAATAACACATCTGTAACCAATTTAATAACAAAACCAGAAAATTACTTGATTGAAAATATTTGTTTAGAATAGTTATTACACATAATGCAGTTTTTGTGAAAGAAACCAATCAGTTATGATTCCTTATTTTTATTTCAATTGCATGAACTTTTGTTACAGAAATATTTTCACAAACAAGAAAAAAAAAAGAAAAAGTGAAAATAATCTTTATAGCTTACTACCAAATTTGTATTTCAGGCTGTGTGTAAACTAATGCTAACCAACATGAATTAAACAGGCAGTATATGCTGGATTTACATTGTTCAGATACAATCTGCTAAATTATGTGGATGCTGAATAATCTGAAAGAACCTCTAGATCTTTCCAACTATAACATTCTTAGGGCATTTGCTTAAATTATATGAAGCAGCGGTGAGTATATGTTTCAAGTGCTTCAATTTGTTCAAATTTATAAATGTAGAATTAAGGACTTGGGAGAACCTCTTAAAAATAGATGCTGCATACAGGGCCTCATGCCATTTAGGTTTCATTTCCCCTATATTGCCACTGCTAAAGTCAATTCAGAAATTACAGAATCTCACGTAATAGTTGTTGTTGGAAGGAATCTCTGGGAATCATCTAATCCAACTGCCATGCTCACAGGAGAGTCAGCTAAAGAGATCATTCAGGAAAATGACAACATCCAGTCAGGTTTCAGATATCTTCAAGATCTGGCACATCTGCTTGACGAAATGAAAAGGAAAACAAGGCAAGGATTTTTTTTAATTAAGTGGATTTTCCTGTATTAAAAATTGAGCCCATTGTCACTGTCCTCTCAGTGGGCAAAACTGTAGAACATAAAGTGCATCTTCTTTTCTATCTCCCATCAGGTATTTATACAGGTTTTATTCTCCTTGAGACTTTGTTAAGATCCCATTATTAAAATACTTAGAGAAATGCCTCTGCTTGAATTAAGGAGCAAACAATACCATATGTGAAACTCAATAAAATACAGATTTTTACTTAACAGTAGATAGTCACCACCCCTTGGATCCCTCAAGAAGGGGTTTGCAATTTTGACTTCTGTTGGTCAAAGTGATGGTCACTGTCTTGATCCATCAAGACTGAGGGAAGCCTGTGAAACAGGAAAATTCCACAAGTTATATACCCTCAGGTTCAAGTGAAAAATCTCAGGTAGCTAGCATGGGACCAGGAGTTTCACGCTGAATGATATAATGCTGTGAATCAGGGGACATTTCAGAAGTCTTTAACACCTTCTAAGACATTGCAGCTGCCTATTTAGTTAGCACAGGTGAGTCAGCTTTGCCCCATCCTGGCCCATCAGCAGGGATGGATGCTTTGAGGTTAGCAGGTGTCAAAGTACTGCTGCTTCCCCAAAGGAGAGTTATCACCACTGAGTCACTTGAGTAGGGATAAAGAGATGGTACCCATCTCCTTCAATGTTTTGCCTCTTTCCTTGTCTTGTTCAACTCCAGAAGAGAATCAGATGTGCTTGTCCTCTGTTGGTGCCTTTAGCATTCCAGTCTCTCTTCCAGTATCAACTGTGGATACGGTCCTCTCCCCAGACCTGGGATAACAATAGTACCACCTTTTTCTTATCTCAAGTTCCTATCACAATCCCCATTCCACTCAGGCATATTTGGGAAGGGGTGGACTTGGCTGTTGCAGAGGAGTAGCTTCTTCTTTGCAGTTTTCTACAGTGGACAAAGGTCTACCTAAGGTAATGTTTATGCCAATGACCACATCAGTCTCTTACAGATGGCTATTTGTCTTCTGTGCTGTAACAGTGCATAGTCTAAAAAATTCATGTTCATTTTGAGCTGATAAATATGTGGAAATGTTAACAAATTCAATTTCATTCCTCACAAAATTCTATTTTTTCCTATTGACTGTTTCTATGCTGACAGATGTGCTACAGACTGTGATTTAGGCTGAAGTCATATTTCAAAAACCTTTGCTTATAAGAACACATTTGTAAGTATGTGGGTTATTTTGAATCTAGAAGTCCAGTACAATGAATATCATTATTATAGTTCAACTGCCCTGAAAAACAACACAGAAGCATACAAGGTACATTCAGTTAAACCTGTTTGCTTTGAGTGTAGTTCAGCCTGCTGGAAGAACTATCAAAAGTACTTTACAGTATTTTAGTTTCATTTAATTCCCTAATGCAATTGGAATTTCTGCATTTAGGTACATTTTACCCTCTGAGAAAATATCGTGCAATATACTTAGTAGAAATCTAATTTACAATAGAAATATTCCATTTTGAAAATTGCTCCATATTTAAGCAAGTTTTGCATCAGTTTAAATTAATTACACAGCACAACAAGATCTAAATTTGTAAATTAAGGAACTCTGACTCTGCTTAAATAGATTGGTTTTGTATATAAATATGTTTCCTTCTACAAAACAAGAGTAAGCAAGTTGTGTGTCATGTTCTCCTAGTGTTGACCTCTTTCTGCTACTTTAATAAACTGTAGTGGAACTAATCTGAAGTAGATGTACTACGGTAAAATAGAATAAAACAACATCTGCTATAGAAATATCCATCACCAGCCCCATATTCTCAAAGCCTTCTGCAAGCTGGTAATAAGGAGGTATAAATGACTTCGCTCTGCCAATTTCTAGTTGTGCAGCCAGTGTGAAATACAGAGATTATAAAATGTTCCTCTGTCACATATTTTGGTGGTGATTGGACTATCTAGGGAAATATGGGATTTTATTCTTGGTACTTTAAGATAATAACAATAACTGTAAAACTAATATTGTTCTTTTATATAATTGCTGCTATTCATCATATGGTGTGAGAAGCTCAGGAGCAAATATGCACCACTTTGTTTCATTGTAGGCTTCTGGATAAAACCATCATATTATTATTGAATCTTTCTTACTTAAAGAATTATTCAAGGAAAACATATTATAATGATTGCTTATAATTGAAGACAGGCTTATGAAAATAAGATCTTGTTAATAGTTTCATGCCTTACAGCAGTCTTTCTGTCCACCCCTTGAACACAAAGACATTGTACTGAAACTACCAGTATTGTCAGTGAAACATAGTCTGTAGTTAATATATTGAGGTAATGTAGTCATTGATGCCTTGCCTGGATAGCTTGCATTCCACAATCTCTTGAAAAGTCAAACGCAAGTTACACTCAAATTTCAACATTTAAAAAAATTTGACAAGCGATGCTTTATGGTGGTTTGGAAACTATGGCTTGATTATACTCAATTTTCTCCATATTTACCACTTTTACAGTCTATTCAGACTGTCTATTTATGTGAATTTGTAATTGTTTCCACATCATTAGACAAATTCTTTCTTTCTTTCTTTCTGAATAGAATGATGATTTTTTTTTTCCTGTTTCACTCTCCGGTGAAATAAAATCTTACTCATCTAGTCAAAGTGTAGTATTTTTTTTTCTTATCTTCATTAATGTTTTAAAGAAGCTAATTAAGGGTTAATGAGTGATACTTTGTTGTGTGGGGAAAGCTAAAATGTATATTTGAAGAAAATTAAAAGGAAACATCAGAGCAGATTTATTTCAATTTAATTGTATATCATGTGAAATTAATTAGATGAAAGTCTCCAACTTTGTTTTAAATTAAAAAAAAGCAAACAAACCAGTCACAACCATTTAAGTTGTGCATATATGTATGTACCATAAGGTCCTTTATTATGCATTGAGGCAAAATTGTCAAGCTCTAATAAAGAATTCAAGTCATTAACAGGGAACTAATGATTTATAACATCACAGACAGAACTCATCTAATTTAATATATATATATATCTTCAGCTGAGATATTCATTATTGGTTTCAGTGTTTTACATGGAAACAAATAAGGTTTTAAAGGACAGGATTTATTCTAAGATTGTTATCTGAAACAATAAAGACATGGTATGATTTGTATTGGAAAGGACCTTTAAAGGTCATAGTGGGACCAGGGAGAGTAGAACAGAAGAGGCAACAGGATAGCTGCCTGGAGATACATAACTAATTTTTGCTTCTGAATTTTTCAGTCACTAAAATGTAGCACTAAAACTTCTACTGGACTACATAACACTTTTGTTTCTAATACATATAATGGTAAAAATTAAGTAAATGGTCATAATAGGAGGGGTATTCACATTCCACAGGTTGAAGTTGAATGGTACAACCTCCAGTAGATAAGACTGAAATATAAACCTTATGCACTGATTTAGGTCAACCGCCAGGACTGAAAAGCACTAGAATTAAGACATTGTTTTGCAGCATGAGCTTCAAAAGCAAGTCTGTTTGGGCTTGTTTGGGAAATATATTAGATCTCTTATGTCTTTATGCTGTGGTGTGATTATGGTGAAAACTGGAAGCTGGATAACGCTGTATTATTTCACTTATGTCTAATTTAAATTCAATAAAATTTACCTAAGAAGGTAGGTAGATAGGCTGTTTCCTCTTTCTACTCTTCAAAATTTTACAAACTCACAAAGTGCACATGAAATTCTAGGAGCCATGTAACTATTCTTAGAATTTCCCTCTTTTTTTTTTTTTTGCCTAACAGCACAAGAAAAATTATCAACAAAAGGGCTGCTAAATTTTTCCATCCAAAACCCCTCAATTACATCCAGCAGGTTCTACAAAATAAGAGAATAATCCAGAAACAAAGAGAATGCTACTGTTTTCTTGTTCTGATCAAGGAAAAGAAGATAGTATATGAATTGTTTGTTGTCATCATATTTTCCTATGACAATTATTTCCTCTGATATTTTTAATATGTATAGACAAAAAACCAAACAAATAGACAACTTTTGATAATGAAAAAGACACGTGAATACAATTTTACAAGTGGCATTTGTGTGCCAGTAAAAAAAGCTGCATAAAAGAAGTAATTTCCATTTTGTCTTTTCAAGACTACATTTATTTCTTTCTCACTATGTGTGTGGGGAGGAAGGAAGGAAGCCACTGCTCCTCAGAAGCACAGAGAAACAAAGGAGTTCAATTAATGAGTTTCTGGGGAGAAAAAAAGAAAATATTTTGAAAATGAGTGTCCAGCTTGCTTTTAAAGAACATGGCTGAAAACCTGAATCAGAAAATATACCAGATACTGGATATCAGATAGAAAAGACAAATTAATTAGAAAAAATAACTTTTGCAATGAAATTTGGGTTTTTTTTAATAAAACTTCAAGGTTTAATGTGTTAACACTTTGTTAAGTAATTAACTAATTACTTCATTAATTAATTAACTAAATGATAAATAGATATCCAGTATTATAACTAAAATTTAACATAGCTTCAGATGTTGTGTTAGAAGTGATTTGTTAGAAGTGATAGCCTTTTTACTCTTGCAAATCAGAATCTCAGCCAGTTCAGGAGAATGCCAGAAGAACACTCCTCCAGGGTAAAACACATCTTTTATTGTATCTAAAATACAGCTGCATTACTACTAATAGGATAAGTGGATTCAGTTAATTTGTTAACTATTTCTAAGGAGACTAGAATGAACTGTAGCCTAATATTTATATCCTGTGATTGGTGAAACTAATATCATTCTGTAGTCATTTCTAGATGTGTCAGTGAGAAGTGCAATACTTTTACAGACACTCAGCTACACCATTTATTTTATTTTATTTTACTTTATTTGTAATCTTCTACATATGTAACTTACCATAATTATACTTATTATACTTCTACATTTATTACTTACCATGTTTATATTATTACTTACCATATTCCAATAACATTATAGTTACACAGTTTCCTAATACTCTCTAATACTTTCCCCATGTGACTAAAACAAAATATATATTCCTTCTAAAATGATGTCCTCTGATAAATTCCCATTTCTTATCTGTCTTACACTTTTGGTGAAAAAAAGTATAAAACAAAATAAATTATTAATTGGAATTTCAAGAGAGAAGAGCTGTTTTGCTGTTTTACTGAGCTAAAAACTTCAGTCTAGAACTGTGTGAAATAAGAAATTAGTGTATATGTATTTTATATGACTTCTGGATTAAAGTAGTTCAGAATACCTAAATACAGAAAATGGTGAAAACAAGCTTACTGTATTGAAGGTTTCTGTTCTCACCTTCATCACTGAGATAAGTTAGAAGAAGAATAATGTAGAAAAGGAAAGTAGTGTCCGACTTTGATTTACCAAAGAAAAATCAAACTGCA
This sequence comes from Ammodramus savannarum pratensis, assembly GCA_020466415.1. Taxonomy (NCBI): domain Eukaryota; kingdom Metazoa; phylum Chordata; class Aves; order Passeriformes; family Passerellidae; genus Ammodramus; species Ammodramus savannarum. The sequence goes on along the minus strand of JAHXMQ010012338.1, from coordinate 72,911,900 downwards.
CTTCGATGTCTGCTGGTTCTCTGTAGTTCATTTCAGTATATTCCTAGTGCCATTCTTTGATTTATCGCATACTAGTAAAAAATGTTTTGCCACATTTCATGTTTTAAATTCAATCCTTTTTCCTCGTGCTGTGTCCATGGTCTCTTGTCATTTTAACCATTTGAAACCAATCAAACCTGAGAATTTCTGGAAGAAATGTATAACTTGGAGGATTGGATTGTAATATTTATGAATTTGTTTCCAGGCCTCCTTTTTTATTCCTTTCAATTTTCCTGGATTAGACATAAAAATTGTAAGTGTTGTCACTATCGTTTGATGTTGACTCCTCTCCCCAAATACTCATGTTAAATCTGGAAGAAAACAAAGACGAGACTTAATATTAATTTAATCATTATGAAACTGAAAAGTTTATGGCTGGTATTACAGAGTACCTCTAAGGATGTTAAAGACAGCAACATATTTAGCAGTATGTTCTATTTAACCAGGATCTTGCTTGGTTTATTCAAGGTGGACTAAAATAAGCTGAATCTGTTGTAATTCCCAGTTACAAAGTTGTGCTCTCAGCAGTGTCCCAACAGGGCAGAGCTATGTTCTATAGGCTCTAAGCACATGAGGCAGAGCCAGGGTCACAGGGTCCATCCACAATGCAAGGGGAGTCAACATGGCCAAGTCCAGGTGAGTCCAGGGAGGTTTGGTCAGGAGAAAGAGGAGACAGAAGGCAGGTACACAGACAGTACAGCTTAGTACAGGGTATGAATGGTTTGATTAATTGACTAATTTTGGGCAATATGTCTTCAGCCAAGCTGGATTCAGTGCCATTTTTTCATCTTCCCACATTACACATAGTAAAATCTATATATCACATCTGCAATAGATAGTATGCTGTGCCAATATAACAAAAGTTTATGTTCTGATGTAAGATGAAGATTAACTATGTTTTTTAGCTGATCTAGCAGCACACAAGTTTAGTATGAAATAGTGAAAACAAAGCCCTACAGAGGTGGAGACCCCCATACTTAAATTATCCTGAAATTAATGTAAATTTGGATTATTAGAAGATACTCAAAATTTTATTAATAATCTCAAAGGTGTACTGCTCAAACAATTTTTCAACAGGAAGTATTTTTGTCTTACTTTGGGCACAATTATTTATGTATCCAAGACTCTGCCATTGCAAAGCATCAGACAAGTTTCCTTCATTTGCGGTCATCATTAGAGGAAGTAAAATTTTGGAAAGTGTCCATGGATCTCTATATTGCTTACTGGCAGACTTTCTTTCAAAAGCAGGCATGAAAGACTTTTGAAAACCTGACAAAAGAAACACAAGGAAAGAGAAGATAGTTTTCTGCTGGCTCATTTGTAAGTTTACACTTTCAAAACTTGTCAAATAAGAAAAATATCATTCCTGTATAATTTTTTAACTATTTTGTTATTCACAATAGCATATGCAAAATCAGGTATGTTAATACATAGGTAGAGGTAAAAACCAGAACAACTGATTTAAGCAAGAGAATGTGAGTGGGATAATGTCTAAAATTAATCATAAAATATCCTGAACTAGTCTGCTTTATTGTTAGCAATTCAGACAACAACTATTCTCTTTACAGTGAAGGTGATGCTTAGTGACACCAAAGGAGAGAAGAAATATATTCTTCAGTACTCACAAATGACTTCAAAATGTTAACTATGTTTCTCTCACCCATCTTTCCTGCAGAATTTCAATAATTATATATCTGTATATTATAGTCATAATCAATTGAATCATCAAAAAACTCTATTTACTAATTTTTCTTTGGGTGAAACTCAAAACAAAGACAAGGAAAGCTACAAATATAAAAGGACCATTATTTGAGGCTTCATAGAATGAATGCTAGCTTGCTTCTTAGTGAGCTGTTTCCTGGACTAAAAAAAAAGTTTTTTCTCTCAATGCATAGTTTTAGAGTGTTCTATGTCTTTTCACAGGAATAAATTTGCATTTAAATCAATATCTCTCTTTCTGGAATCTACAACTCCCAAGAAATAGTGCTGTTCTACAGAGGCCTGCTAGTACCCAGAATTACTAATATTTCACCTTAGAGCAATTCAGCAGTAATATGAACTATGAATATGAAATAGCTAGCTCCCTTTGTGTCCCTACCATTTCATGAGCACAGATGAGCTGTTGTCAAAAGCAGAGAACAAGTGTAAACACTTAGGAAAAGGAAAGGGCTCACTTACACCCATGAAAGAATGGTTGGAGAACAAGGGCCCATGGCTGGGACGACGATTTAGCCTGTCCACGTTGGTGTGGCTACGTCACACAGCACACGCCAGCTACTTTAATTCCTTTCTTTGAAGCATATAGACTTTTTGATTAAGAGTTCTTGGTATTCCAAAGGGAATTGGGGGAGCATGAGGATTCATTTCTTTGGAATTTAAGCAGGCTGGAAATTGTAATGGAGGTTATTTATGTTGTATCAAGTGTCTTACCTGTTCTCTAGGTTCTGATAAACTACACAAAATATACTATTCTTTCAAAAGTTTTTCTTAGTTAGAATGTATTCAGTGTGTAATTTCTGATCAACTTAGGAACCAGAAAAGAATAGTGAATTTGGTTTCTTAAAACACATTTTTTTTAAAATAGGATATTATATTATGCATGGATTTATGAAATTATGATCTGGCTATAAAATATTTACAAATAAGTCATCAAAAATAACTGCAGATCTCTGTCATGAAGCAAAGCACTTCATAGAGGAGATAATTATCTAAACATTTCAGTAGTGAATATTAGACCTAGTTCTTCTCTTACTGCAATAAATATCATCACCAGCTATACTCAGTAGGTGATAATATGTGTCCAGATGTCTTTTATTTTTCATCCTTTCACAGTAAAAGTGACAACCTTTTAAGTAAAACTGTTTGCAAGAATTCATATTCTGTATGCATATTGTATAATTGTTTCTATGACATCAGGAACTGCAGACACCCTGATGTTTGTTCATTGCTGAAAAAAAAAAAAGAACCTAACTCTATGATGTTAAGGGACCTTGTAATTGATGTATCTATCTCAATTAGTTTTTTTATCTGGGAAAAAAGAAGCAAGAAAAAAAAGGTCTGTTCTTCATATTGTCCAATATATATTTCAAAAGGAAGCTTTCTATGAAACCAGTCCTGTTTATAGGTTGTCCCCTACTTGCACTTAAAACTAAGACATCTAGACAACTGTGTAGAAAACAGGCAGTAAAGCAACATATCTTAAAGAAGTAAGACTTTTAATTGGCTCAAAGATTCTGTATTTCTCTACCTTGAAAATATAAAATACCAGAAAATCAAAACACATGGACAGAAAAGACCAAAAGCACACAGAATGTTACAGAAGCAAAGAACAGGAAAGTGCTTTCTTCACAGAAGTTATGATAATAGATGAGGAAAATACAAGTGAGGTAGATTATTTTTTAAAAGAGAGCTGCAATTCTAATTCTTGTTTCTAACTGTTGATCTCTTCTATCTATGCCCTTGTGAGAACAGTGTTGTAGCCGAGGGTGTACTTGAGAGCAAATTTCATTGCCATAAAAAACAAAAAAGGTAAAAAGAAAAACAGAACAACCCCTCCAAGACCAAAAACCCAAAAGAGCTATTTAGACACAAATGAAATTCAGGACTGCAATTTACAACCTTCATCTGTATAGCCCACAAGTAGATAAATGCAGAGAATTAATGAAGAGACTTTGAATTTAGACACTATTTTGAATTTCTGGAGTCAGATGAGTATTCATTATCATAGATAAACTGCACTGGTAAAGTGTTGACTCTTTTTGTGGAGAAAGTTGTTAGAACTACTCACATGAGTTCTACTCTTTCCATATGAATGAGCAGTAATGCAACTGAAAAAAGTTTTTTCTTTGCTAAAATATTTGAAAGTAGCACATCTGGGAAAAGCTCCCATAATGAGAAGCTTAAAACAAACCACCAAAATTCCCCCCATTTTCAGTGAAAATGATGACATTTTCACTGATTTCTAAAATCCAGTAAAACAGTCGACAATTAAAAGAAGACAAAATTTGGCTCACTTTGAGGTCATGGATATTGTAAATATCCAGTTGGCTACAATTTGTCAAAGCAAAAATAAAAATAATAGTAAAACAGTAGACGTAAGCTGACATATTTATATTGCATTTAAACCCAATAAAAGTAATTTAAATGAGCACTCAGGAAAATTTTCACTGCAAATTTTTACTTTGAAAATACAACTTTACATGCATATATTTGTCATTTACAGTCAAATCATGTAACAAAATGTCTTAATGCATTTTTCTTGAAGAAAATGATTTTTTTTTTTTTTTTCAAAGAAAGCACTAATGTGAAAGCTTTTGCTCAAGGAGCTACCTTTTAAAGTTTCAGTGGAAAACAGGTCTCCTCCTATTTTTACTTCCCCTTTTGGAGATGACATATCCAGGATTGCTTTCTGCGGTGTAGTTAACAGAAAGGTTATAGTAGAATATAGTTTCTAGTCTGCTCTCTGTGTTTAAAAGTCTGACATTGTATTTATGATTAAGATTCCCCTTTTGCTGGACCATTTGCACCCAACTGACAATCCCAGTTAGGACTGAAACACTGTTTTCTCAAAAAAGCAATAGAGTAAATCAGGTCTGTGTTGGGACCTGTGAATACATCTAAAAACTGATAAACATGTCTAATCATATCATAGCTGGTGTCATGGATAATGCCAAAGCCCAAATAAACTGCCTGAGTTTATATTATCATATTTCTGACAATAAAAATACTGTATTTTTTTAACAGAGGTATTTTGTTTTAGAGACATGGACAATGGATACAATTTCTTTGTAAGCCTCAGAATAACTCTATAATATAATCTGAAGGCTGGTTGCACTTGGGTCATGAAACAATTGTTAATTTAGGACAAGTTTTGCTTAGAGTAAAGCCTAGCATTCCATCTTAATGAAAGACACATTTTTCCATTTCACAAATGAAGCTATTTAAAATTTGAGCCAAATATGTAAAATGGGTAAAACCAATAGCCCCTTGAATTGACAGAAAATTAGCAAGGCTTATTAAACTTCATGCATGACTAATTATTCCAGTGGTACATGAAAAGGAAGATGAACAAGTAATCCAATTTTTCTTTAAATGGTATCGAGTTGAAAAAGTTTTTGAAATAGACATTAGTAAGAATATCAATGTAAATATGGTTGTCACTATTAATAGCACATAGTTACTATGGGCTTGCTTTAAAATTGTTTTACTGATCTAATTTATTTGTTCTGTATATTCATAAGCACTGCTTCAGCTTCAGTTTATTTTTGCATTAATATGTTTCTAATAATTTGTATCTTTTGAACCTGCAGTCTTGAATGCATTTTCTAGGACATCAATTACATCAACATTCATGGTATACTACATCCCTGAGTAATGTACATAATTCTATAAAGGAAAGACAAGTGAGTGCCTTTATTTCCTTCTGTTGACTTAAGTGTACTGTAAACTGTCTTTTTCCACAAGCTCTGCACAACAAAAACTGTGGGCTATAGAATTGACTGCTGTCAGCTGAAGATCTGCATCCATTCATCCACAAGCGTGTAAATATTTGCACCAGCTTTGAAAATGCCATATGCCTCTAACAGCTGTTAACACATGCACTCACTTTCCTGCTGTTGTATATCCAAACAGCACACAAAGCAGTGAAAACTCCATGACTGTATCTGAAGGGAAGAAGCTGGCAGATCATGCTGTAAATATTTGAGCAATCAGTAAAAACAAATGGCTTAAATTCATGCATTGTGCAAATCCCCTACAATGGCTGTTATGCAAGGAAAATATGTTGGAAAGAATCAGTTAATGGTTTAAGAGTTAGTGCTGCAGTTTTAATCATCACTATCTCACAGGCTAATTATAGCCTGGTAATTGATAAAAATGCTCTGAATTAGCTGCAAGGTTGCAGTCCTAATTTCTTACCTCAGACCACTCAGTCTTTATTGATGCTGCTGTATTGCCAAAGTCTTAGAATTCCCCCAGAGAAAAATTATTTCCCTCTAGGCTCCAGCCAGAAGAGAACAACAGCGCCTCTGTCTGCTTTTCTTGTCTGCTTGGATCTTTGCCATAACTTCCCTGACTGAATCAATGTCTTTAAAATAGCAGAATTGATTCTCTGATTTCAATGCCATTGTTTTATCTTTCCAACACACAAGGGTACTTGATGTTTTATTCTTTGCTTCTATTTTTCCTCTTTTCTTTAACCTCTTCAGATTTTTATTTTAAACCTACAAAACTGTTCTGCTTAATTGATGAATATCTCCTGTGGGTGGCTCTCTCTATGTACTTTGACCACATAGGCATATAAAACCTCTTGTAGAGGAGGCTTCTGTCACTAGGCATTATGAATGCTAACTGGTTTCTTCATCCATGCATATATGGAATTGCAGAAGTTTAGTGGGAGCTGTTGCCACCCACTTACTGCTACAGATGTATGCTGGATCAGCGCTCTCTGTTAACCATGATATGGGTAATCCCTTCCCTGAATAGATGTGAAACCTCCAAGGGGTATTTCTCAGTGCATATCCCATAGGATTAAATGTTGCTGGTTTTTCTGTTTGATAGTTTACTGCTACCAAGTGATACATGTTGGGTATTTTAATGCCAGCATGCTGATGCTAGTCGTGACTCATTCTGGATTTTTAATGGGAAGTCCACACCAACTTTAACTTGGGATACTGCCATTGATGGTCAGAGCAAGAAAATCCAAACGTATGCCATGCCATCTGGAAGGGCAGAAGGAGTTATATTTCACTGATGCTGAAGTGTCAGTGGCAGATGCAAATGTTAAGCCAGATAGAAGGAAGGAAAATATTAGGTTTTTCAAACAGCTGAAACAGCTTATGAGCCATAATGACACCCTTTCTTGTTTTGACACTAAATATAGCTGAGGAACTAAGAACTTAGAAGTTATGTACTTAATATTTTAATTAAATATTTTTATTTTTCCACTAATTCTTGTTTTCTAAAAGTGAAACAAATATATATTTATCTTCTGAAGCTTGTTTATCTTAAGAGAAGATCATCATGAATGCAGTGACTTTTTCTAATGCTTTTTAGAAAACAAGTATAAGGTAGGGGGCCTATCATTGTCACGTGGGCTGGACAGAACCCTGATCAGCTGAAAGGAATTAAATGGAATGGAGTACATCTGGCTTGTTTAAAGTGCTGGCTGTTCAGTAGCATTTTTTTTCCCTCACCTACAACAGGAAATGGATGGAAAACATTCCAAATTGTAAATACTCTCTATGCTGGTCCAAATCCCAACTCTATGCTATGCTGCTAGAAGTTATTAAGGTAAAGAGATCTCTCACTGTTTGGTTTCAGAGCTTGCATCTGTGGGTTTGCACAATCCTCTGCAGCAATGATGCGTTTTGTCTCAGTTTTTCATTATTAAGTATATAATACACGGAGCTATTTTAAGCATCTTGGAGATGTAGATTTTTATCCTTTCTCTGGATATTATCCCTGCACAGCATTTTGCAAACACCAAAAAGGTGTTTGCAAAAACCTCAAAGAGTTCACCAAAAAGGGGAACTCTGCATGCTCCCACATACTCTGCATGGCAAACCTTATATGTCTGGGGGCTTGGTTTTAAAGCAATTATTTTCATCTTGATGTGATGTTGTCACTTTGTACAGCAGAGGTCACTTAAGCTCTGTGCTCTCTGGGTTATAATAGGCATGTACTTCCATTGCCTTCAAAACACAGTCTTCTTTTTATCAATCTCAACAGAAATACGTTAAACTTCAAACCTGCTCGAGTCCTAAAATTTACCTGGAGCCCTTAACAATAATGTGACCTGAGGATCAAGGAATGTATGAGAACTAGAAGAGAAGGAAAAAAAGCACTATTATATTTTTTCCCTGGCAAAAAGGTAAACCTCATAATAGTTAAAGCCATTTGTTTTCTTTCTTAATCTCAGGGTTTTTTTTTCTTTAATTGATGGAAATTAAAGAAAATTTAATTATATGCTTTGATATAACTCACCACAAAACCAACTTGGCTATTTTGTTTGTAAGAAAAGACTTAGTCCCTCTGTCAGAAAGTGATTAGTATTAGTAAGGGACAGTACATGAGGAGTCTCCTAATAATTTAGAATCTTTGAAATCCCCCAGTTTTGCTCCACAGTTCTGTTAGAGATGCTTCCTCTTGAGCATCTGAGACCTCATGAGTCTGGAATTTTTTTCAGAAAACCAAAATTGCAATCGACTCTTGTCCGTCCTTTGTAAGATTGAAGTTATGGCATTGACTGAAGACTTCAAGGAAATTAACTACAAAAAAAAATCATACCTTTTGAGAATTTGACCTATAACACTGGAGACCTTTATGTTTTCTTTTTTCAAGTGTACTTACTTTTAGAAAAGGTAACTTAGGTCACACTGAAATTTATCAGACTTAAGATACAAAACTGTAGGTATTCTGGATCTAAATCACATACACAAATTAATCATTGTAAATCTTCACCAAAGAAAATGGCAGCTTAGCACCTGAACCTATGTAAAGTAAAAAATAGCAGCTCAATCTGTGGACATGGATATTGATGCACTATGAACTAGCAATATGGTGCTTTATATTCATGACAACAGGAAGATGTAATCAAAGACATTTTTATATTTCTACTTAAATTTACCTCCTGATTTCAAATGTGTATGATCACACATTAGGTTACATATTTGCAAGAATGAAAGGAACAAGATAATGCAGATGCATCCGCATTATCTAGAGACATCTGAGCAATAATGAAATGTGGTTCAGAATAGAAGATGGAAGATAATACATCTTGGAGAAAATACTCTCAAACACAATTCAAAGGGAGGGAAAGCCTTGGGAAGCTGTAATGCTAAAAAAAGATCTAAAGATGATGTATAGTACACAGTAAATTAGATATTGAGCTTGCAGTGTCGTAAGAAGGCACAAATAGACCACCTAAGCTTTGGTTGCACCTACAGGAAATGTATATCATAATCTGTATGAGCATTTTTGAAACCATTACAAGAACAGTGGGTACATTCCTGAGGTTTTGCTACTGAAATGACACAAAAGTTGACATAAAGGTGAGGAAAAATCACACACACAGCAACAAGTGAAAAGACGGTGAGATTGCTTTTACATGCTAAGTGAACAACCCCCAAACAGAATAATCCTCTGGGAATATTTTCTTGACATAAATGCCAAGTGATGAAATGTTTTGGGATTGTCATGGAAAAATTGCTCAAAATGAAATAAGGAGACAAAAAGAAATAAAATTGTTTTGAGAAAACAGGTAGTAAAGAAATGGCCAGTATCTGTTGAAAGATATTTTTGGGAAAAAAAAAAAGGCATATGAGTTCCTGTTCAGATATCATATATGCAGAATGCAGTCTGCTGGATTTATTATCCCTTCCCCAAACACCTCAAAGAGGAGTGTTTGTATGTGAGCTAACTAGCCAAAGCTCCCCTTGGAGAAAGATGTAGACATACCCAGAAGATGCTTCTTCTCACACCTAATTAGACCAGATTAATCATGTTCAAGAAGAGACTATGATGGAGATGTCCACAGTAAGCAGCTTCTCTAAACAACCTGGTAATTATCTTTAAAGATAAGTGAGAGGAATCCAAGGTAGCTTTGCCTGAATATTTAATGTAAATTTATTAATTTAAACATGATTAAAAATTAAATATCAATAAAATATTGCACTCACGTATTTGCTAAATTTTAGGGGCTTTTTAGTTGCTGTTCTTTCCTCCTAACCCTTCTATATAATTTTTGTCATCCATATCTTTTTAGCATTTAGAAATCCTGTGTAGGGATCAAATTTAAAGTACTATGTGCTAGCTTCATTGGTGTTGTAAATTTACATAACAACATAGCCTATTTAATTTAAAATAGTGCAGAAAAAGCTAGATAATGGGACAAAAGTGTCTCGTGTTGAAGCTCAGTTGAAATCTTAGCTCCAAAAGAAAAAGCAGAATATTTATCTGCACGACAAGCACTTCGCAGTACACGGCAGTGGTTACCGTGAATTGTGCAGCGAGATCTTAGAAGATGAAAGCTTGTGGCTTGCTGTGAATATACTTGTGGCACTGAGACACTATTCTTGATTATACAGCTCGGGATTTTGTGTTAGTACCTTAAAATCCAGATGTTCACTGGCAAAAGAGATGTGCTTCTCTTTTGCTCTAGATAGCTGTCACCTGTAATACATTTTCATAGTGATTTATCACATATTCTTACTTTGCCTACCATTCCTGACCAGGACTACAAAAATTATGTCTCCAAAAATGCATAAAATATCTTAAACAATGAGAAAGCAATGGTACAAATGGATTGATTTTTTTAAATTATAATTTTAAAACATTATAATTCTGAGACTACTGGAGGTAACTCTTTTTCTCCAACACTCTCTCAGTATGAGTGATGACATTCCTTGTGCTGGCTCAGCCAGTTTGGAGAAGTAACTTACATCCTCTTGATAAATAGTACAGTTTCATTCCTCTGTTTCTTTCATATATAACAGAGGGGGTAGGAGTATATAAAAGAGAAAATGTTATGAGGAAATGTTAAGAGGAAATAATTTTTTAAATTATATCTCTTTTCACTTTTGCTACATTTGCATTGGTTTGAAATACTCATTCTTGATTGGTGCTTCAAAGATGAGGCCACCAGGCATATTTTGGAACATCTGTCAATTAATAAGTATTCATCCCATCAGGGCCCATGGATTTATATTTGTCCATTTTGCTTAAGTGTTCTCTGACCTGACCCTCCTCCACCAAGTATACATCTTAGTAGCATAGAATCATGGAACGGTTTGTGTTGGAAGGGGTCTTTAAAGGCCATCGCATCCAAATCAGCTGCAACAAGCAAGAAAATCTTCAACTAGATCAAGTTTCTCAGAGCTCTGCCCAGCCTTTCCAGGGATGGGGCCTGGAATGCCTTACTTATATTTCATCTGACTCCACCCTCTTTTAGTTCAAAACCTTAACGCTGTCCTATTGCTCCAGATTCGCCCCTGGTCTCTCTCTTGTGGGGATCTTGTTAACAAAGACTAACACAGATGGTAAAAAATGGTTATTGTTTGAATTCCCAACCATTTTCACAAGTAGATGTTTGACTAATTGTTACAGGAACTTTCCATTTGGGAACTTCTGAGTGTTTAGTATATTTCCCTGGGCAGCTCTGGATGTACACAGGCTAATCTATATGTGTTAATTAGCATTCTGCAAGGTTAATCTGGCCATTGCAGAGAATCCCCAGGTTTACAAAGCTGCCCTCCATAGAAAGATGATCTCTTTTCAGAAACAAGAATACTCTTCAGGAAAGGTAGAAACTGTCCCCAAAGATGTAGAAATGATTGTATCAGACAGTCTTGTAGGCAGGTAAGATAGTTGGAAGATACTTTTAATATAATTTTAAATAATATATAGCAAAAAGTCATGCAAGTTCTGGATTGCACTGACCAACCAGGTACCATAATTCAGCAAAATAGTGTTTTTGAGAGTCTCAATGAACCAGCTGACAATGCCATTTTAAAGATCCTTGCCTGACATCCAGGCAGTGACCAACCATCTAGTTTGAAAGACTTGATTCACTGCAAAAACACTGACAAAACTATGACAGGATTGCAAGATTTAAGCATTGGTTAGATGAATCCCACTGCCACAGTAGCTAGAGACTCCGTAGATAGATACAGTCAGGGTAGATAGATACAGTCAGAGACTTTCAGGATCAGTACTTGAGTTCAGGATTTATGGCAGCAACACAACATCCATTCCACTGCCCAAAACACAGGAAACTGAATTGCCAGAAATTCTCTGAAGGGAGTCTTCTTAAATACACAGCCATCAGTCTTGGGTATGACATGCACTGATCTGGCAAGTACAAGTATTACTACAGAAATTACGGTGATACTACTTTTGATTGAGGGTGCTAGGTAGCATCCCTATTGGAGATGAACTCTGGGTATCTGAGATCAGCTGACATGTGATCTTCTTTGAGCCCAATGCATTCATTAGAAAATCACTGATAAAATACAAGGACTGAAAGCAATTTTTTCAGAGCACTATATCATAAGGACTTTTACCTCAATGACTCCAAATCTGATTGCCAACTCTTTCCTGCAGCTAAATCAAGTGACGAAAGTTTTAGAGGAATCTGAGTAAACATGCAAATTTCAGAGCACTCAGAATGGTTGACCTTTAAAAAGAAAGGTGTTCTCAATCATAACAAAAGGAGAGCTAATGCCCTATATAATTCTGAATTATCATTAACAGTTAGAAAGGCACTTGCAATACATCAAGAATAGAGCAGCTCAAGAAAGAAAATGTGCTTCTAAAATTTTATGGCTTCTACCTCTTGGTAGCCCATGGAGACATACCTTCTACACTAAGATTTTACCCACAATGTATCTCTTATTTTAAAGAAAGTAGGAGAAAATTTTACAGGAACAAGGAGAAATATTTCAGATAATGCATTCTGTTTGTTATTTTTATATATGGTGAGCTGCACATGCCTTTGAGAGTTATGAGGCATTACAAATGGCATAGGGATTTTCTTGAAATTTTCATCAATAGCTTGCTTCTCCCAGCAACAGATGGTTTCATATAGAGATTATACCAGAGAAAGTCAGCAGGATGAAACAGCAAAGAAGTTTGCCCACCAGAAATAGTACAAAAATCTCAATCTTAAAAGCATACATTGGAGTAAAATCTAGTAACATGCATACAGTTCGGATTATTTTGTTAAGTAAATAAAAAGGCCTCAGATATTATGTCAGCATCATACTGAGACAACTGTTTATACCTAAATTTAGAAACACCACCAATAATATATTTAACAACACAAGAGAGGATGTAAATCCTTGTTTTGCAGCTAAGTTATTGTGCTTGCAACTAGATAAGCTATTATATATATATAAAGGGCCTTTTACTGATTCGTTTCCATTTTATCTTCTCAAATTTCAGAGGAAAGCAAGGTATGCATGGAAAGAAACAAGGTATAGGATATATCTGGCTTTACTTCAGTATATCCCAGTACAGTTATAATATGAACGAAGAGCACAAACAGTTGCAGGTATTGAGAAAAGCTGAGCTTACTGCAGCAATGATACATGCATGACAAAAAATTATCTCTGATTTAATATGACCTTATCTAAGTGTCTTGCATTGTTATTCAATTAAGAAGACAGTGTCACAGAAGAGAATCAAATAAAATATAGCTTGCTAAGCAGGGAACTAATTAAAGGCACTCTCAGCACAGGGGTGCCTGGAGCTAAGGAGCAGAGAAAAGCTGGAGAAAGGTCTGGCACAATTTTAAAGCTGCTTTCAGAATACTCCAAGAGCAGTGTAAAATAGTGCATGTTGATCAAAATTTTCTCATAAGAATAGTAAATTAACTTCCAGGAAAATGAACAGAAAAAGAAGAAGTCTTTTGAAAACATGAGAGCTTGCTGCTATAGCTCAGAGCCATACTACATGCTATGTTTGAGGGTGTTACATGCATTTATTTCTACATTTGTTCTACACTGGTGTAAAGAATTGTCTTTTTTCTTTTTTTTTTTTTCCTTATCAGTTTATTGCAATGGTTGCCATTCAGTAAGAACTGGAAAATCCTCAACCTTGTATCCTCCTTTCCATGGTTTTTAAGTGCAATTTACAAGACTATTTCTCAGCAGGAAAAAAATACCTCCTACCATGTGAAAAGGGCTGTCTCTTACTCCTCCAAATGCTAGATATCAGTATATTTTAAAGTCATGTTTAATTCCTGTGTTTTCCTTTTTTTCCTCTTAGCCTGATTCTATAACCTCTCTTTGCATCTGACCATCAGGCTCTGGGGTCTTTGCAGGTGAGCTTCCTCTCAGTTAATTTTCCTTGCAAAGAGGTTGATAGCAGCTGAATGGTTTTAACTGCGGGACCTGATTACTTGCACTGCTAGTCTTACATGAAAGTCATCCTTCAGAGGAGTTGATACTTGAAGCCTTGCAGGATTTAGGTCCCTCTCTTGCATTGATCCCTGCTGAAGTTACAGACTTAACTAACTCTGAGAATCTGAGCCTAAGCCCCTCAAACTGCTGGGGCTTAATATGTACTCCTCTCCTGGCGTTTCGTGTTGCCTAGTTCAAGCATAGACTATTGTGAGGTTTTTTCATGTAGTTTAAAGTTCCTGTTTTACCACATAGGAGCCTACAGATTTTATTGGGAAAACAAACATCTGCCAAAATAAAGTTCAACTCTGGAACATACTGTAAATAATTTCCTTAGATATTGCATAAGAGCACTAGACCCTAGTGCTTTGTGGGGGAGAGAAAGAATTCCTAATCATAGACTCTCTCTCTGTAAGTAACTACTGAAGAAAAGAACTGCTGGTGAGATGGAATCCAATGGAAATGCCTAACAATAAAATCAACAAGTGCAGAATTGGTGATTTGAAAAGTGCAGGTATCTGTTTAGAAATTTGAAATCAAATCATTAATTTTGAAACTCTTTTGTATCTATTTTAAAAAGTAAAAATCATGAAACTCATAACAAAAGAAAAAGTTACCAAAGGAAAAATAACCAGGGAATATACATTTTCTTTATTTCCTAAAAAAATATTGACTGCCAAGAAGTTTAAATTGGAAGTGTATTTTAAAATTGCTAATAATACACTATGTATCCCTATCCTAGTGTTCTTTGTTATGAAAGTATTTAGCTGAATCCTCAAGGTTCCACTATACAATTTTTGTAGTTCTGTATCCCTAAATTAGATTATGTCTGAATTAATAAAAAAAATAAGAAAGATTATTTCTTGCTTGCATGGTGTTGTGTAACAGAAGCTACATACCTTCTTCCTAGTCAAACTGGTTTTTTTCTCTTTCAGGTAGTGTTATTGTCTTTTACCCATTTTCTTTTAGAGAATTCTGTGGACTAAATTTTCACTGTATCTGCAAAATTCCCAGAATAAATTAACTGTGAATCTTAGGCATATCTCTCAATTACACACACCTGTACTGGATCAATTAGCTTGCCTAATTTTTAGCAACAATAAATGGCCCACAAGTGTTGTCCATTAATTAAAGTGCTATCAGCCTTTAGCGTGAGCACTTCTAATGTGTTCTGCCTACAGCAGATTTGAGGGTAGCTACTTTTGGATGGACCTTATGGTGTTAATTTGCATTCTGAACTCACAGTCCCTTCCTGAAAACTAGTGCTGGATTTTCTTTTTTTTTTTTTTTCTCATGGAGAACAGTTTTTGTTTTATTAGTTACTGTAAAAACTGCTTGCTGTAAAACTAAATCAGATCTCATACTGTACCAATTTGTATTTTATATGAAAGGGTTTTGTTGCAGCGGCTCTTTAATTTTGGTTGTAAAGTCAGATTGGACCTCTCTTTAATGTCTTTATTTGACGTCAGTCTACCCAGAAAATAATTTCCTTGCATGGATGTAATGCATATGCTACTGTAGAATAGTAATTCTTCTAGGTGTTAGAAAAGCATGTTTAAATCATACTTATGTGCTCATGACCTTTCTAAGGCAATGATTTAAGAGAGTTTTGCAGATTAACTGCTTTATTCTGCACTCCCTGAAAACTCTCTGCTTAAAAAGCACCCTGACCATTCTCAATGATTCTGTTTAATGATGCAATTCAACTTTTTTGCAAGGACCATTTTTAAAAAAGCCATACTGCTAAGTATGGTTTTATAAATTATTTATAGAGAATTGCTGGGACAATATCTTTCTTGGTGAGTTGCTGGTGCTAGTAACACTGAATTATCCGCAGAAATTAAGTCAACAAAACTTATTTTCTTTTTCTCTTCCAGCACCAAACCTAAGTATAAATTCATGCCAGAAGCCATTTTAGATTTTATGCAGAAATATTTTTCATTGCTTCACTGAGTATTTCAAACAGGCAGAAAAATCTTTCATTAGTAGCCATTTAAAATTAGCAATTTTGAATCAGTCAGTTGAGCAATGTGTACAGGTATTTGGTAGGCATTTTTATAATACATAGGCAGCCTAGAGAAAAGAAAAACTGAGTAGAATTATCAAAATAATCATACAATAAGTACACAAATAAAGTCAGCCTACAGCTAAAGAAGAATAAACCAAAATAATAAATTGGTAGCATAGAGCTCCTTATTCTATTTTAAATTATGTCTTTCAGTTGTCCTTTTATTGACCTGTTTTATGATCTTTCCCAGAGACTTCAGTCCAACATGTTATTGACATCAAGGAAAAATTCAGTGGGAGCCTCTTGCATACGGTTTTCCTGGAATCCCTCCCTGTTGCCATGACAACACATCCATTCTTTCTGGAGAGGATGCTTCCTCTATTCCCAGAAAAATAATTTCACAGCTTTATTGTTGCAAATGTTTGAGTGGAAAGAAGAAAAGAAAGCCCAGTAAACAACGTGGAAAACAATGCATTTTAAGTGAACTTTCTGAACAAAGGAAGGAACCCCTAGGATTTGAAGCTGGAAGTCACTTTCTATAATTGTTTTAAGTTTCTGCACATATAAACATTTGTATGGGATGTTTTAACTACATGTAAAAAAAACCCTCCAAAAGTTGGTGCTCCTGATTTTTTGATTTTGAAAAAAAAAGTAACTTCTATGCCAGGTTTTTTATGGACCATAATTGTGTGTTAGAAGCACAGTCTGAGAATACTACTTGAGTCAAGTGTCTTAAACTACTAAGCCTATACAAAGTCTGTCTAGACCTAGCTGCTAGCCGCCTAAATTCTCTTAAATTCTGCAGGGAACGGAAATTACATGAAATAGCATTTCTTTGCCTTGTCAAAGTGCAGCTAGCACAAACCAATTGAATTATATTTTTATTCACATGTAATTATATGACAAAGATAACTGAGGTTTAAAAAAAGGCAACACAAAATGTCTTCATTATTCTAGGACAAAAACCATCAAGACTGCACATCAGGGAGCACAGAATGCTTTTTGAGAATTGGAGTGAAGGTCCTACTTTTTCTTTTATGCTGAACAATTTTAGTGTAACCAGACTTTTACCTGAAAATAGAAATAACCTGAAATAAACTGAATAAGATTTGAAAATCTCTACTGGTAAGTAACACAAAGGTAATGTTGTATGGAGTAATTTTTAAAGATGGTCTAATATTCCTTTCAAGCATATGAATTGCAAACTTGCTTTCAGCTTTGTCTCATACTCTGACAAAGATTTGTATTCTTTCTTCACTGCCCCTTTTACTTAAATTTTATAGATGAATTGGAAGCAAAGAATAAATTTATCATGACCTTTTCCTTTTAGTTATGTCTCTAAAATCAGCAGTTTCCATATAGGTGAGTAAGTCTTATGGGAAGAAAGCTAGTAATAAATGATGATAAAGTTTCAGGAATATATGGACGGTAAAATAATATTATTGAAATAATAAACAAATGTGTTATTATTTTCCTAGTGAAAAATAGGGAAAAGTTAAGCAGTAGAAAATTTTCAGACTCTAAAGAGGAGACTGCAGAATTATAAAAATTGGAATTATCATTTATCTTTATAGTGACAAAATCAGTCTTTCTGCCTCAAAATCTGCTCCAGTTTCTGTCCTAAATGTATGAACCAGAATAAAATATGCATCCTAATAAAAACTATTTTTGTCTTAAATAATTGTAGTGGAATGCCTTAATACATTTCCTAAAAGTAAATTTGTAAAATATATTGCCAATTTACAGAATAAACACTATCTGCAGATGGCCAGGAGAACCTATTTCACACAGTCAACATTTAGAAGGGAAACAATGTCAAAATAATCAGTTTTGTTAATGCTCAGCAGACTGATGTTGTATGTGGTTCTGTAATTACACAAAAAATTTGATTATTCTGAAATCTTAAACGGACTTGGAATGAACATCAAAATTTGCACACAAAATTTACCTGTGAATAGTAAGACACATCTGAATAAATAAAGACAAGAAAGGATAACTTCCCTGGATCCTATTTTAACGGTATTCTGCAGTCTCTTTTATCACTTAGAAGATACTCAATACTATAAGAGAAAACATGTTTAATTAAACTATTTAGAACAATTTACATTATATCTTAATCTATTTTAACTGAACTCAAAGAAAAGCTAGAGTATAACAGCAGATCAAAAGGACCTATTTTATAAATACTGGAATAGAGTTTCATACATAATATAGGCATCATGTTTGTCTCCAAAGCAGCTTTTTGCATTTCTCTATGCTGCATTTTTTGCTTGTTTAGAGTACTACATATGCACCAATGACTGCATAATAGAAAAGAAAATTAGGAAATACTACTAGATTTTATAGTCAGCCCGACTACTATCGTATTTTTTAAACAAATCTGCAAATGTTTCACCCAATTGTGTTTTCAGCACTTCAAAAGATATGGTTCTGTTCCCTTTCTTAGAGTGTAATTGTTCTATTTTTCCTTAGCATTTATTGTGACAAAATGCGAAAGCGTTAAACATAATGATTCTGTTTGCTTATGCGTTTGTACCCTTTTCCTCCACAACCTAAATAAGGTCATTATATTCAGCTTATCTCTTTTTTATTACACTGACTGCTTCTTTGACAGGAGGAGATATTTTGGTAGATTTCTGTAGATTGTAAAAAAATGACCTTTTAATTTAAAAATATAGTGTTTTCACCTCTAAAAGTGTTATTTACCATCTTGGCTTCTTGCTTTCTACTTTGAAACAAGGCCCTCCAACAATTGCACACAGCAGATTTGTGATGTATTAGTCGTCTCAAAGTCATGTACAATCATGCTCACATCACAAGGCATCTCTGCATATATACAGGGCACAGTGCACTATAGCATGTGGTGGTTTAACACCAGCTGGGAATTAAAGTCCAAATAAGCCACTCTACTACCCCCAGGTCCCTGTGCAAGAGTGAACAAAGAGTGGAGACTATAGGCTGAGAGAACAATTTACTGAAAGCAAACAGCAATGGGATGAGAAATGCACGGAACAGCAGCAATATTAATAAAAAATATACAATACCAGAACGTGCTTTATGCACAACAAAGGTGTTCACCATCTTGACTTAGTTCCCCATGGCTCCTGGGACAAAGGCAAGGTGGCAGCTGCACCATGTGTCTTCCCAGACAAAGACAAGCTAGCAGTTGCTCCCCACAGTCAACTTTCCCCATCTCCAAGCCCCAGACGACAGAAATTGGTCATTTTACATACACGATCAGGTTGTCCCTAACATTGCCCAGACTGTTTTCTAATTAAAAAAACCTCAAAAACAGACAAACAAAAAATCCAAACATAGTGCAACAATGAAGATTTGGAATGTAATACTTTAGTAAAAAGACAGTAAAATTCATGCTTAATGTCTCCTCTTAATTTTATCTATTTGAAAGCTTCTCTTTTTTTGTGAAAAAATACATATTCTAAACATTCTACAAGTTGCCATGGTATACACATTAATTCTTACCATAAGTGAAAACAGCCTTTTCTGTCATAAGATAGTTTTTACTGAAATATTTTAGACGTCTCCACATATGTATTTGCATCTTTAAGGAATTTGGCAAAGCGGCTCAACAAACTCTGTAATGGTCATAGGTGCTGGAATTCCTCGAGATTTGATTTTCAATCAAGAGAACTAGAAGATGTCAGGGAAGATAAAAACATGGGCTGTCTGTTAGCATTCAGATGGCTAAAAGGAAGCCAAAGCTTCCACTGGAGCAGTTTTAGCATGCTTAATGGTTTGGGCTGGCATAAGGTAAAATTTTTATAAGCTATATCTGTATCTATATCTATATATCTATTGCTTACAATGTTTTCTCTCCCAGCATAAGGTCTGTCTCAACTGGCAGACTTCTTTTTAGCCTATGACAGAATTACAGAATCACAAAATGGAAAAAATACAAGCCATAGAAAATATGTTGTAGAAGTTATACATAGTTGCAATCTGGTGGGTTTGATCAGTTTCTGTTAGCTAATATAGCATTTGCTTTTTTCAGATAATTAATCTTGTATCTGAGGGGTTGCTTAGTAGTAAATGTAGCATTTGAGATACCTGACTTGTTCAGCAGCCTATTGAGAGAGTAAAAAATCTTCCTGCTTTTTCTGACTTTCTGGTATCAGAGGCTGGGAGGCTAATTGATACAGAAACTCTTCCTTTTCATCACATCAGGAGGGTGTGTAATATGACCAAGTCCTATTCAAGATTTTTTCATTTGTCTTCCAAAGATATATTGGCATCAGCCATTGACATTTGAGGAGTTTCTTTTGAGCAAACATAAATAGGCGAAAAACTAATTCTAACATCTTAGAGCTCAGAACTGCCTTAGGAAAAACCTGTCTAGCTAAATAAGTTATAAGGTTCACATATTTGTAGACACAAGAAGTTAAGATTGGTCTTGATCATGAGAGAAAAAAAAAAATGGGAGAACATCCTGAAATAACAGAAAAAAAAAAAAAAATGGGAGAACATCCTGAAATAACAAAAATATATACTATTTATACATTCATAGCTGAAGACTGAATGTTATTCTACACAGAAATGCTCACTTCCTAATTTTTTTTCCTGTAGTTTAATTTTCAATAGCACCTTAAAGACAAAATTTGATGAAACTTCTTCTCATGTAAAATCATAAAATATGTTTGTTCTTTCTTTTGACCTGCATTATAATCTAGAATTTAGATTTGTATTAAAGGAAAAAGTGAAAAGAATAAACAATACAGTTTTGAGCAAGATTTAATGTACTCTTCATTTTTCTTGGAGAGACAGATATTGTAACAACATAATCCATTACGATTTCTTGTAGCTAAACTAGAGGCTTATTGTGATATTAAAGCAAAAACGGCCATTATCTCTCAGGAAAGGAAATAGAAACCCTTTAATGATTGAGTTGACAATCTTCACAGTCATTAGGGACACTGATAGGAACATTTTCTCCACGGTATACAGAAAAGAGCTATCATAGATTAGTATTACCTAATGTCAAATTCCCATTTACCATACTAAAAATACAGCTTTGTAGTGACTAAATTCGCTTCACAAAAATATAGGGTTCTATTCTTTTGCAGTGTTTTATTGAAAGAGATAAACCTCTGTTTATAGTCTCTGATTCTCTTCTTTTCACAAATGGGAAGTATAAACAATCTATAAGATTCAGCAGACCACAGCCACATAGACTTACAAATCCTCAGGGATGTATCTGGGAGAGCACTAGAATTCCTGCTCTGGCAGCAGCTCTCTGCCAGGATATGAAACAGACCATGGGAAGTGCTGTGCAAGGAGAGAGGATGGTGTGGGACAGTGCTAGGTTAGGCACAAACTCAAATTCGCACCCCCAGTAGGATTCAGATAAACAATGGCAGGAGTGGGAGCCCAAATAATGCCCTCACCTGACTCCACACAGGTCTTTTATTATGGGAAGGCCATCAAAGGCCCACGCCCACAAGCTCAGAGGAGCTCAGCAATGCACAGTTGCAGGCACGATCATAAAGGATGAGCACATTAGGGATTGAGGATTCATACCAGATGAACAAACACCTTGTGCAGACCTCTCCCAGAACTGTCCCCTGAGAGTCACCAGCCCTGCTGCCCAGCTCTGAGATGCATCAAGACAAGCCATCAGGAGCAACTCTCTGCACCACCTGTCTGACTAAGTGTGGCATGTCTAAGGGTGTGGGGCACATTACGGAGTGCAGGGGAAGAGCTGTTCATGGTCTCAGAGAACTTACTATGGGATATTTAGGGGAAGAACCAATAGCAGTAAAAGGGAGGGGCTTAGATGATTTGGGGAGGAACAAGTGAGGCAAAATGAGGAACCATAGGGGCAAAAAGGCCAGTTGAATGCAAATACTTTTCTGGTCAGTACGCTTGTCTAGCTGTTGAGACCTGGGAAGCTAGAAACTGGGTAGAGTGGAAATCAGGGATATTCACTGGGCAGTCTGAGCATTCGAACTCAGTAGACAAAGAGATCCAACTTGTATATATATATACATATATATATATATATATATGCAGACACTTATTTGCCTTCACTATTTTATCTTCATCCTGCTCAGACAGAGAGGGGAGCAGGATGAAGGTTGAAGGTCGTTCATGCAGTCAGTGATTGGGTGACTGATGAGTGTGTCTGTCTGTGATCTTTGCCACCACCTCCTGGGTGTATCTGTAAATATGTGTTGTACACGTGTCCTGTGTACATGTTCCTGCTGGAAATGCAACTTCAGTCTCACTGCTGGTTGGAAATAGGAGCATGGAGTCACAGCAGCCTCACTTCTCTCTCAGAGTATTAGATTTGGCATGATATATGTAAATTTTCATCTAACTGTACTTTAAAAAGATATTTTAATCTATAACTGGAAAATACTTTAACTATGTGTTTTTATTGAACATAAAACATGTTTACTAAAATATTTCATATTTATAAGTCTATAGCAACCTTCTAGAATCATAATAAGAGCCCACAATCCAAATACCACAAATAATATTTTTTTTTTTCTAAAGGGTTAGAATTGTATCAACCCTTGCAGTTTTCAAAGGTTCATTAGATTTATTCCAAAGGAAAGTCCACCAACAGGTTGGAGGTTTTTTTCCCTGTTCTGCTCACATATCTCTTTTCATTTGCTTGTTCTTCAAGTAGTCTTGAAGATTTTTCTTGGGAACAGAGGCATAAACAAGATGAGCAGTAAGTCAGAAAGGTTTCACAGTTTAATGACCAACCTCATTTCCTCTTCATAAACCTTTACAAGGTTTTAATGTGCTCCTAACTTTATATCTGCATCTTAGTTTAAGAGGCTTTTTAGAAGCCTGCAAATATTTTTCACAGTCTAGATTTTTAATGTCTATGTATCTGAACAGTTAATATCATTTTAAATGTTCAGAGTCAGTCTGAAAATATATACGTAGAATTAATTCTGTTTTTCTCATAGGAGAAATTACATAATTGGGCATCCAGATTCTTTGCTATGCCAGCAAATAAAATATATGCTGCATAGGAAACGTTGAATATTACTGAAGAACAATACAGTTTTACTTACATGTTTCTCTCTGAGAAAGAGAAACTCCTAAATATGCAACATAACAATATCTTAAACTATGTTATTAAAAGAGAAAAAGAGGGGAGTTAAGAAAATAAATACAGGGAAGAAAAGGTAATAATGAGTAAAGTACTGAATTTGTCTCTTTAATAATGTTAATTTGTTGTTGAAACCTTAATTTTATTATTTTTCTTTTGTTTATTTAAGGGTTTTTGTGTTTAGAAACCCTTTTTACCACGTAATAGAAGACCTAATGGGAAAAGCAAACTGTAAGAGGAAGCCTTTTATCTCCTACACCAATGGCTGAAAATCTAATGCCAGCATGGTTTTTTTTAGGTTTGGTCCTAGATGCACATCTCAATTTCCAAACACAATGTTTGTGAGAAGAATTAATGAAGCTAAACTGCCAGATTTCTGCCACGGAACACTTCCTGTTTTGTAAATTGAATATGTGTTAGGACATCAACCATCCCTAAAAGACAGCAATAGAAGGTGGATATATCAATCTGTGCTGTAGACAGCAGACTATGTCATCAACAGATTTCAGTATGGATATGGACTGGCCCAGGGCAAGGTAGTGTTGCTGGTTGGAGTGCAAGAGAATAGATTATTTCTAATTTCACACCACTGTTTGATCACTAGTCTAATCATTCATTTAACCAGAGCACAGTTTCAATTATTCTCATTCATACTTCTTTATCAAATTAGGTTACATTTGACTAAGGTGTTCAAAAGCCTTTGAAGACAGGAGATAGACAGATGAACAGACGTAACTGAAAGTCTTTCTTAAAAAGAAACAAGCTAAAATTATCTCTTCATCACAGTAGCTAACATGATTCATTGCATTTTTGAATAGTCAAAGTTAAATTCAGATATTACATAAGTTCAAGAAAATTCAATTTATCTACAGTTAGTTTTGGGTCACAGATGTACAGGACATCACCCCCAACCTCCTGTACCTCCCATACTGTTCATGTGAAGTTACTGATCACTAAACACTAAACTCATTTCTATGAAGTGACTGGAAACAAGGAGGCAGTTTGAGTGATTGTCTGTGTAAAATCCCCCTATGTTTTTTGTTTTGTTTTGGTTTTTTTCTGAGGACAAGTAGTTTTAGGTTTGGTTTTTTTTTTTCCAATATAAGCAAAAAACACTAGAACACTAGAAAGGTTTCTTGGGAAAATGGGTTTCAACCCCACTTATTTCAAGAACCAGGGAGAGGATTGCATATTTCTTCATTGTTTCATTTCTCCAGTAACATTTTGTCTAATGGACACACACACATGTGTGTGCACATGTACGTGCATGCATAAGTAAGTGCATGTGCATTTTCAGTTATGCATTAATGTGTATGTCTGTGTAAAAATATTAACATAAGGTAATTCTCTAATCTCCTCTGAGCTACATGATCATCTGTGCTACTCTTGTCTTTCCTTGTTTTGCGTTTAGCTTTTACAACAACTATTTTTAATGCTACCTTTTCCCCCCCCCCCCCCCCCCCCCCCCCAAAAAAAAAAGCAGCAAATCAGAGGATACAGTATATAATTCACAGCATCTCTACTTTAGGTGAAAGAGTCTTAATGTTTATTGCAAAGACACAGCAATTCAGCACTTGTAAATACGCCTCAGTGTACAGTTATTCCTAACTTAAAATGGGCCTGTGATTTCTACAGCACTTTAGACCAAACAGGATGATCCAGTTTTGAAGATAATTTCTTACAAGGTTCATTTGAAGTCAATATAATATTATGCTGCAGTCTTCAGTCACACCCTGCAAGAAATCTCAAAATGTAAAATTTATTCACAGAGTAAAAAAACTTTTCACATTTAAAAAATTTTAATTTTTTTCTGTCTATATTTAGAATAATGTTCTAGGAAGAAAATCTCCATTTAGTATTTCTTTTTGTGTGCTCACCAAAGACAGGCAAAATGTATCCATATTGGTGTCTTTTGTTGGTGGTCTGCAACTTTTTCCCCTCAGTTATTCCCTAAAAGAAAGCATGTCTCCAAAGTATTTCTGCTAGATGGTGAAGAATGTTTATATTGAGTCCCAGTATTTTTACCAGTCAATTCAGATGTCTGTTGTGTGTGAGTTATATTTCCCTTAAAATTTTGCAATCATACCTGAGTAATAACTGTTTCTATTTAGAACTGTTTTCTCCAAACCTCTCACAAATATGTGGAAGCAAATTACCTTTTATTATCTCATTTTTGACATGAAACAACAATGACTACAGAAAATATCTTGATTATGAAAACATTCAAATTAAAATGTAGCAATGGTTTGGAACTTCTAATTTACCTTTTCTACCACAGAAGTCCCATTTTTCTCCTTTGACCTATTTATCTTCATGTTTATTTTAGGTTTGGGGTTTGTTTTTTGTTGGGTTTTGTTGTTTGTTTTGATTAGGGATTTTTTTCTGTCATAACAGGAAAACATTAAAGTAACTTTCCTTGGGCTTTGTAGCTTCTGCCTCAAATTTTCCCTTCCAGATTTTGTTAACCCAAGATCAGATGAGACCATTTATCTCCCATTACTTCTGTTGCCCTCTGATATGAAGCAGTTCACTGAGCAGGATAATTCTTCACACACACATAAATCCTTGCATTCATTCAGTGATAGAATTATATTTGAGAGTGTCTATCAGGCCACTTGAAATTAAGGAAAAAAATTTAGCTGGAAATCTTCATCTTTTTGCCAGGTTCCTCACAAACACTTTTTTGGTTTAAAGGCTTCTTATTGATCCATTTCTATAAGAGTCTTAGGTCTACACAGATAGTGCAGATCTTTATATTTGTAGCAGGTGTGGAAATATGTTCTATGGATTAAATGGGAACCTCATATCTATGATTAGATCACCTGTTTTTACTGCTATGTTAATGTGGTGATACATGTCCTACACAATTTTCTGTGTCACACAGATCTGCGAAGAGGTATAAAAAACTTATTTAAAAAGGACTCCTGTTTGTGAGCATATCTCCCTCCCACCCTTTCTCCTCTTTTCCCTATGGTTTAGTAATTCTCAGTTGTAAATACCAAAGATTGCTTAAATAACTCAAAATGTGCTAGGGAATATTTAAGTGCTATGTTATCTTTTATCACAAGACATGCATCTCTCCCCCATGAGAAATGTAACTCTTGTCTACACGGTATTCATTTATTTCATTTTACTCCTTTGAGACATTGTAATCCAGGAGAGGATTTAACCTCTTATTATTCATGGTTGCATTCTCTATATTGCACTGTTAGATTGTGCAATTCCCCATTTAAATAAAGCATTACATTACAGCTGTCCTGATATGTTGTCTTGCATTTTACAGCTTACTTCTTGCCAATCCATTCCTTCTTAAATTTGGTATTCTTAACCTGGCATGTTTCTTCACTAAGAATAAAAAAAATAAAAATGTAGCCATATATTTTCCTCTTAAAATTTTGTGGCTTTGTAACCTTATTTTAACTTATTTTCTATTCTATTTGCATAAAACAGCTCTTTAGATATTTGTTTGTATTACAAAAGTCCTTTTGGTTGTTGTGGGTTTTTTAATTACCATTCAAAGTGTCCATATTGCTGTATAAAGATACATTATATTTACTATGTCTGTTCATTTCAAATCTGTTCTTCATATCATTTGTCCCCAAATGTTTTTCCCATATTAAAAGCTATTAAACAAAAAAAAAAACAAAAAACAAGTAGAAATGTTGACGTTAAAATTCAACTGCATAAAAATCTACTATTTACTAAAAATTTCTATCATAAAAATAACACAACGAAAATCAGTTTAATCAGTCCGGTTGTCAGAAGTCTAAACCAAATGCTGACAGTACAATCACGCAGAATCCTTTCATACACAATTAAAGAAAAGGCTGCCTTGAAATGTAAGCTGTTCTTACTAACTGGAAGGATGAAAAATTTTTATTACTTCTTTTTTCCTCCTTTGTTCTGTTGTCTCAGTAATAACAGAGGCTGTGAAGAGATGTTGGGGAGGAAAACAAGAAGCAGTCCACCTACAGTTAAGATTAGAAAGCACAGCCTCACATTTTGAAGTACTTGTCTTAGAAGAAAACTCCACAGCAGATTAGTTCAGCCAGTGATTAAATTTTCTTTACACTTGACATTAACTTGAAGGTTGAGGAATGGTTCAAAGATTCATGACTGCATCCTCTCAAAGCAACTAGGCAATATCACTAACTGTATTGGAAAGCAATTTCAGGTGGGTTTTTTCACAAAGAATCTGGACCTGGAGTATTTAACATCAACAAGATACATAAAGAGGGAATATAAACATCAAGAATTCTAAAATAAAAGTAACTTCTTTGTATCATTCAATTCATAACTACTTTAAAGGTAGATACATGCCACAAGAACCCATGCATTTACACTACACATGCAAAAAAACATTAGGTGCAAATTCTTGTAAGTATTTCTGAAGAAGTATATAATACAGGGAAACAGATTAAGTCTAGTTAGAATGATGGCTCAAATGGATGAAAAGATGGGCACTCATCTGATCAAAGCTACTGTTGCTCAGTTGGATCAGGAAAGCTCTTCAAACTCAGACTTTGTCAGAAATACCTTGTCTAGATTCAAGAGGTGGTATAACTTGTGCACAACAGAACTAGGAGCAATGTAGACGACTGAGTGTGGCTTTACACACAAACCTTTCATAACTGACACCAATCTCATTACCTTAGGGCCTGTTGCTTTTGGCTTGTTTCAAGACGAGGTTGCAATAACAGGGGCAACAGATGATATAAACAATACTCCCACCCAAAAAATCTAGAAGCAAAGAGGACAGAAGAATAAAAGCTAAGGATAAACTAAATAAAAAAAAAAGGCAGAAAACCAAAAAATCTTTTTAAAAATACGAATAAGAAATGATACGTAAGTAAAAGAACAAGCTACCATGAAGTGGGTTTACACACCAAATAGAATAAAGTTTATAGATGGCAATAAGTTATGAATATGTAATCATGACAATTATATTTTTTTAAATTTTTTGTTTTGTTATGGGGGTTTTTTTTGTTAGTTTTGGTGTTTTCTTTGTTTGGTTTTTTCCTTATAAAATTCTACCTATGGTGTTATGACAGATGACAAGCAGAAAGAGGATGCAAATGCAATGTTTCTGGATTGCCATCCAGGGAAAGCTGAAATCAAGATATTAGAGATAGATATACACAGTGGATGGATTTCATTTTTACTTATTATCAATGATATCCTAAGAATATACATCACAGCTATAAATTTGCAAGAGAAAGGGTGAGCATTCAATTTGTGGGTTTACCACTCTGTACATAAGTAACCTGGTGAGATTAAAAGCCAAATTCTTGCACTTAATACATGAAGTAGATATAGATGATATCAACATATAGATTAGATATAGATAACAAAGGAAAAATCTGTAGTAAGTATTTCTTTAAAATACAGAGAACATTACATTAGTATAAATAGTGTGGCAAGAACATATAACAAAATACCCATCATTTGCCCCAAACAGTTGATATAAAGAAAAAATTGGGAGGACTTCTTACACTGGCAGTACAATAAGAAACCATAATTTGATTTGAAGGACTGGGACTATAACAACACGTAAAGGAAGACAGAGGTGCCATGTTATCTTCTTCTGGGTTTTGTTGGTTTGTTTTTATATTTTTCATCATTGATTTGACCCTGAAATTCACCCTGAAAATACAGCAGACTGTTCTATGAATCACATTCAAAATTGGCAAATACAGGAAGTTAAAGCTGTAGTTTCCAAGAACTCATGTCTATGTATGACATGTAAACAATGAAAAAGAATTTTCTGATAAGCTTGGTAAAATGTGATCCTTGATATAAAATTGTGACCTGGTTTCCTTTCAGAGTATGGAGACACTGATTATAGTAACTTAGAATACTTCTGATTTTAAAGAAGAGTTTTAAAATTCTAGATTATCATAACATTTTTAATGCATGTGTGCAAAAAAACCCCCAAATCCAGACATTCTTTTTGCTACCAGAATACTGGGAAGTATTTGTCTTCATAAGGAAAAAATTGATACTACTTTGAAAAAGAGCAAATATGGTTGCCTGGTAAGTGTGTGTTCATACATGCTTTGGTGAATATCTTTCTGAGAGCAGGAAGGACCAGAAAGATCAGACAATCTTTTAAATCTGTGTCTCTGCTGGGACTGAGGACATTACTCTTGGAATTTCTCAACACTCCATCACACAGAGTAGATTTATTCATGCAAACAGTGTACTGACTTCTGCTAGATAATTACACTGCTTAAAAAGTGAATATTTTCTTATCTTATTTGAAATCCTCTCTAAGTTTTAATACACTGCAGTAATTGTGTGCTTACTCAAAAAAAAAAAAAAAAACCCCAAAAAAAACCCAAAAAAAACCAGATCTAAAAAACCCCAAGCCAAAATAAGAAAAATCCCAAATAACCAAGCAAATAAACCCCAACACCCTAAAAACCAAAGCCCACCCCAAACCTGAAATAAGAGCAGTTTATTTCTTTTCCCATAGCAGAAACACACAAATGTACATGGAGTTTTTGGAGCTGTAAAGTTGTGCTCAGGGTCTGAGCCACTACTTTAAAAATACAACATTGGAAAGAAGGACAAATCTACAATTCCTTTATTTCAATAAACATACAGTCATGTTCATTGATGCCTCTATTATTCAGTTTTCCTAATAAATGTTAGAAAAATTACTGTTAAAATATAAGATCAGCCAAGCCATTAGGACATCTTAGCAATATATGATCAACCTTAGTTTGTAATAAGTGAAAAGCCCTCAGTGATAAATCCAGAAACAAGATCATAAAAGTAAGAAAAATGTACTACAAATTAGCAAGAGACAAGGAGGAGAGATGAAAAAGAGACATTGAAGCCAGCCATTCTAGAATTTGGAAAATAAATGCCCCCTCCTCAGAGAAAGTGTGGAGCAAAAAGCCAATCAGAAAGAGAAAATTTGTTGAAATAAATACCTAGCAAGGTGCCACATTAAAGAGTACTCAATGGTAACATGCTGTATGTTAGTTTAGAAATCAGAGGGACTTGATAGATACCTGACTTTAAGTTTCTTTTTGCCCAGAAAATGCCTAGGCTTTGAGCCTCAGATGTTCTTTCAGCAAGTACATTTCCTCTAGCTCCAAGAATGCATCTTATTAATTCAGTAGGAAAAAAAAAAATCTGTTGTTCATTTACCTTCAAGTTTCCAAAAACTGAAAATAACTTTAAGGTTTAATGCCAAAAGCAAATCAAGGCAAATACTTTTCAATTGAAAAAGGGAATATTAGAGTAAGAAAGAAGATTAAGCAGACTTTTTTTTTTCCTCCTTTTTCCCCTTTAGAAATACCATAGGGTATTATCTTTGTTCTAAAGAGTTTAGCTTTCAACATAATACTCAAATATTCATATTGGACCTGAAGTTCTTTCTATTGAATTTAATGGCAAAATTCCCATCGATTTCAAAGTAGGCAGAACCAGGCTTGTTATATATTATTGATATGTAAAATAATGATAGAACCATTAGTGAATCATTTTTCCATGCATTTTTGCATGTTTTCAAATAAGTATATTAATTATCTTGATTATTTCCATGGAGAATAATTATACACATCTCTGAAGTGCTTATCAGTGTAAATATTAAAAAGAGGGAATATATAAACAGATTACACTAACAAAATATCTTTGGGCAATTTGAATAATTATCATACATACTGCTGCTGGAGAACTGCCTACTTCTAGAGTTCTATACCTGCTACTTTAAACTCACTTTTGGCTCTGAACTTCTTAAAAAAATTCTCTATCACATACAAGAAAGATCAAGACTTTAGTCTACATTGCAGCTTTTAAAGTATTTTCCAGGGAAAATCATTAACTTTAAAATGCATCATATAAATAATAGATGCTAGAACATCTATTTAAATTAGCAGAAGGGAATAATAACTAAATTTCCAAACCTAATAACCTTTTTCGGCTTCATAGAAAATGTTTAATCTTAATTGCAATTTCATCCTAAATTTTTCTTATGCCAGAGAATACAAATGTGTAGCTACCTATTAAACATATTCATATTAGTTTTGCCACTCATAAGAATTGAATTTCAGTTTGAGAGCGAAGGTGTAAGTCAGTTCAGTTAAAAGTACTCAGGAGTCCATATCTGCCAACATATATCGAGCTTGTGGATATCTCATTTTAAGGGATACTCAGCATCTATTTTTGACATTTTTTTGATCCAGTCTACAGAAACCTGATGAGGCATTCACATTAAAATATCCCTATTTAAGTCATACATTCTGTGATAATCTCTAAACAACCTAGTATGAGCTGTGATTCAGCTGATAATTCACAAATCATTTAAACTAACTCGCTTAAACCTAGGTGTTTAGTATCATTCATGATGCCTTAGAGTGTTCTGAATTCCTGAATAAGACTCACAGATGTGATACATGTCTTTTTGATGTGGTGGATAGGGGCATCACAGGTTAACCCAAAAGGTGCACACAGTCTGTCTGTCTGTCAGCTGCTCAAGCAGCTGAATGGAGCTGTGCCATTGCCTGACCCGAACTGAGCCTTCAGGGTAAACTGAATTTTCCCTTGAGTCTGATGACCTGAATTTATCTACATATGCGTACATCCAACTTATTTCAAAGTTCCATACCTCCTCGGTGATTTCTCATGGACAGTTCCTCACAGCACAGATTCTTCCTTCTTCACAGCTCAGCCAACAAACTCCAACTCTCCCTTCAACCACCTACCCCACTCTTTTATAGCACTCATCTTCTTATTGGACACAGCTGTGGCCTGTTAAGGGCAGGCCTGTTCCTAATCTTTGGTGATTAGTGCAGCTGCAACTCCTCAGGGGTGAGACTACCTTCTGCACTATTTTTTTAAATTCTATCCCTTCACACCAAGAGAGCTAATCTGGAGCTCAATGTCATCTGAGAACATTTCCAAGGAAGATGCAAGATTGACACACACATGTGCCAGTGTCAGGCTAGATATTTACCACTGAGATCTAGTCTATTTCTTGCAACACCAGTTTCTGTAGCTCAAATGATTTACAGTAGTTGGTTAAATTAATAGTTTATAAGAGTTCCTGAATTAAGAGAGGTCTGAATCCTTAAATGAGCAATAGGCATAACATGCTAAGAAATATTAATTAAGACCTTTAATTTATTCCTTTACAGGCTTAGAATTCAATTTTACATATGACAACACTGATGGAGAGACACCCTCCTTACACAGCTTGGAGTTTTAATTTTCACAAGGAGGAAGAGATTAGATACATAAGTATTTTATGGTTCACAAGAGAACTTTTCAAATCAGAGCCAAATTTGAATAGATTATTTCATTGAATAGATTATTTCATTTAATTCATTATTTCATTTCATTCAATATTATTTAGCACCTAGATAACTTCCAGAAACTGAGGATGTTGCTTGAAAAGATCTTAAGTCTAAAACATCCAATCTCTGGTTGGTTACAAAATAGGGTAATGCCCAACGACTGCAGTGTTCTTCTCTGCAGCCATAAAAAGGCTTCTCTCTGGAAATCTGGAAGGCTGGTTAGAGGATTTGTACCTAATTTTGAGACATGTTTGATTTAAGAAAATTATCTGTCTGTCTGTCAACACATTTCCTTCCTTCCATCCATCCATCCATCCATCCATCCATCCATCTCTCTATCAAATCAATTAAGGAATTACAAGACCAGGATAAAGGCAAGGACATGAAAAGGTTGTTCTATTGCAGGACTTTGCTTTGAGTAAAGGTTATCAAAGTCTTTTTTGGTTTTGTTACCTGAGATATCTTTGTATCAACCTGAAATGCTGCACAGACATCCCTTGATATTTCTACATTTCTCAGACTAGGGGCTTGTCTTTGGGGATAGGCAAAATCCCAAGGAAGCCATGTGAAAAGAAAACCAAGGAAGCTAGAAGGACAGTTATTTCTCTCATATTCCTTATCTCCTTAGGCCTCAAGATTTATTTTACACTGAAATGTAACACTGGTATGGAAATACAAACTTAGATAATGAAGTATACTATAACAGAAAGAGACTTTTGATTTGAGAGACATTGTTTGATTTTTGTTTGACACGCACAGAAGTCAATTCTAGTAAGGACATGTTGAAATTGCACTTTTTGGGGGACTGCAGTGCTTGAGGTTGCATGAGCGAATTTTGTAGTTTGAAAATATTTTCAATTACTCTCTCATATTTCCCTAATTTTTGTATGCATGAAAAAAATGTCCAGCAATATTAGTAAATTACATTTTTCTACCAGCATTAATGTCAAAACTAACTGCTGTTTAGCCCATTCTCCATATTTCAGTAATTTAGCCTCTTTTCTTTCCCAAATCAGCAGCGTCAGTAAATGTCAAAAAAATGAAGATTAACATGTTTTGGGACTGAAATGCCACATTTATGGTCTCTTTCAGAAAATACTGCTATTTTCCATTGGTTAGCTTGAACTCAGTTCACCGACCTAGAAATGAAAGGTTCACACCCCTTTATTCATTCTTCCAAATTAGTTTGCATTAGCTATTCACTTTAAGGCCGGCCACAAAACTTTAACAAACTGATGGAAGACTATGTCACATTTATTATATGATAGATGAAATAAAATAATTGCATCCTCTGAAAAAAAAAAAAAAAGTGGAAAGAGACAATGGTTAAAAAGATGGCAATGTCTAGAACATGGGAAAATGGCAAATACTTCTGCTCAGCTTCACTTTTTGATAAGTTTTGAAGCACTGGCTAGTTCACTGTCTTCCAAAGCGGTAAACTTGGTTATCCAGCATCCTATGTGAGGAAAAGCTCCTCCCATTCCTGGTCATAAAATAATAGAAGATAGGAGCCCTCAGTTGCAAGCCACATGCAGCACAAGACCCATGGACCAAAAGCATCATCTATCTATTAAGCAAATTAAAACTTAAATTCTCTCCCTTCAGGCCATTTAAGTTGCACTTACAGTTCTTTCTGGGTGACCCACAAGAAGATATCTAATTCTTTGTTGTGTCAACTGATGTATACTGTGACACGATTAAGAGCTGTTTGTAGACTGTCTTTTTATTGCTTCTCAGCTACACCAACTACCAACTACCAGTGTCTTTAGACTGATGCAACTTGAGCTGTATTTACCTTTACAGGACTTCAGTGAGTGGTTTAATCTTGGTGAAAGCTCTAGAGAGACCTGTGATACAAATACAAGTAAGTGTGTAATGAAGAGGAAACAGTATTTAGTATCATTAAAAATCCTTTCTTTCAACTTTTGGTCCAGGTCTTTCATCTTTTAGCCATTCTGCATCTGTATCTAGGGTTTGTATCAATTTTTGCATGCTTCAGCACAAAATGATTAGCATTATTATTCCCAAAACCAGAAAATATTGCTCCTACCACAGACCCTCTTCACTTTTCTTCATAATAGAAGTATTTACTTCTAAATAATTCATATCTCATATTAGGATCCAGGTTAAATATAATGCTTACAAGCTTACACCCAAAGGCATACTCAGGATATGTTAAGCAAAGAAAGATAAGAAAGAACAGCATGGTTCCCCCATAGCCTGAAGGAATTAATTTCTTATTTTCCCTTTTTAACCTCTATGGAAATCCTTAACATTAATTCTGTCAAGATGTAGCTTAAACATAGAAATCAGCTCATGAAGCTGCCAGAACACTGAATTAAACAAAAGTGCATGGTTCTATAGGCATAAGTCCTGGAGAACACAGTTAAAAAAAACAAACAAGAACAAGTGGTTCCAGTTCATCTCACACTGTTAAATAGGTCAGTGATTTCTGTCCACAGAGTCATGGCCAACTTATCTCTTCCAGAAAAATATGTTAATTGCAAAGTGAACAGTACATGATGTTTTACCATTCACTAAGAATTCTCTGGCCTGAATTTCACCTCTGCCTTAGATTACTACAGCTTGAGCTGAAATGTCTGAAATTAACTGAGCCACAGAAAATTACAATAGAATTTCAGCAGCTAACCATATAATAAATGTATTTCAGCATCAGCACACATGGAGTATATACATTTAATTTTAAAAAATGTATATGGGTTATGACTTAAAAATCACATTAATATTTATGCAGCCTCTTCACTATTACAAGCTGCAGCATTAGGGCTGCATATAGTTGCCATTAAATAAATGGGTGACCACATATCTGTGATGTAGAAGCAGTAATTGCCACACACTTGCACCATCCCCCTTGGCCATCCTTCTGCTGATTAAACGGAGCCTGGGGTGACTGCACTCATCTCACATTTCTGAAGCAGAATAAACAGAACTGCAGCAGTCACTTGGTGAACACAAGTGTTCCTTTGCAGGTAGGCTGTGTAACAAAACGTGCAAACCTGGGCTGTCTGCACTTGCCTGGCTGTCAGTGAATGAATGCAGAGACAATCACTGCATGATGTAAATTGTTTCTGGGATAAAAATAAACAATCCATGAACCAAATACGAAATTATAAGTTAATGATGCACCTACCTTGTGTGAATAACTCCCAATGATCCATATCTAAGACTTCCTCCTATTTAATGAGTACAGTAGTGAGTTGTATGCTTAGAAACAAACTTTTCAGATAGCTGAAGATTATAATTTTTTCAGTCTGCACCTTCTGAGAAGAGCCTAGAGTCACTGACAATTGTTGAAGGATCTCACTTTGGTTCTGTTTCATAGGTTCTGGTAAATGCAAGTCCTTGTTACACAAAGGAGCACAAAAGATATGAAAAAAAGAGTAAAGTGATAGAGTTTTTTATCACTTGTATCAGTGTATGAGAGTAGAGGTCATCAGGGTATGTTCTGAAACGCTATGTCGGAAGCATTTTTGTCGAATATAAATTGGACAAGGAGTGATGTACTGAGAGATGAGGTACATGACAATGTTTGTTTAGTTATCAAACTCTCTATTCCTACCAAAACTGTTGACCTATACTTTCATTCTGGAGGTGGTTCACCTAGTGAAGCAAAGATGTGACTTCCTTCACTAGTCATAGTGTGATTTCCTCATAACAAGACAGCAGTTATTAAAATATGAATCATAACCGTGTGACCACATGTTGAAAGCATTAGCAGATTTTAAACTGTTACAGTGGTCCATTTAGAAAGATCAGCTTGAAGAAGTAAGTCAAGGGGGGATTTTAACATGGAGAAATCAGACAGCAGCAGAACTGATTGGTGTATAATATTGAAAATCAGCTTTGAATAATGTGTTGCCACTGAGAATGCTATTTCTCTGATTTCTAAACAAGTACATCATCACAAGGACTTAGCATAAATTTCCATCTCTGTATGTATTTGGATATGAATAAATTAATGAATTCTTCTCAGCCATTTTGGGAAATGAGAAAAACTAATATAAATAGATAAAAATAGATAAAAATATAAATATAGAACACATTGATTTTTGTAAAAATAAGCCCTATTGTTTTATGCATACCTTAGCTCAAATACTGTTAAAATTTAAAAAGTAGGGAATTGTATGCTGTGTATTCTCAAGTCTTACCCATATCTGAATAGGTGTGTGAATTGACAAACAGAGATTTGTCAACCAAAGACAACCACCAACACCAGCTAAAAGGAAAAGAGCAGATTTATTTCATTACCTCACTGACAATGCTGGGCACCAGAGACACATAGGGACACACAGACTCAGGCTCAGCTCATCCTAGCAAGCAGGGAGGCTCAAGCATGGATGTGAGAATGTGTAATCTCTCACAGAAATTCCACTACCCAAAGCAGGCAGAAGATTGACAACAGTAGGCATAATAAATGGAGTTTTCCAACACAGATAGTGTCTAATTAATTTAGAATTATAGAGTTTATAAATATATAATATTTATAAATTCTATTTATAAATCTATAATATTTTGTATACCATCTCATAACAGCAGAAAAACACTTAGCAGATAATGTTGTATCCCTCTGTTCCATTTCACTGATGAAAAACTCTATATTTGTTACATTACAACAGGAAGCCAGCTAAGTGATTCTGATTAATTTATCTTATACAGGTATTTGATACAGGTGTAAAATCAATACATGAAACTGCTTACTATTTTCTAATATTGAAAAGAGAAACTAAGTCTAAATAGCACATTACTACCATATACTAGGTAAGAATGTGAAGATAGGTGGACATTTGACTTGACAAAGTAGAATGAGTCTTGTTTTATCTTGAAAGGCTGTCTTTGGGGATATGACACATTATCAGTTGTTCTCCTTTTAATTTTCTTGTGTCCCCATAAATTAGGCATGATAGTTTATTATGCATAATGAAAGATTAAATTAAAAACTGTGGTCCTGACCTATTATACCCTTCTTATTTGCATGACTTTATTATATATTTGCCTCCTCTGTAAAGACACCATGAACATGTTTAACCTTCTCTGCCTCAACAATCTTTAAGCAACATAAAGGTAAACATATAAATAAATCGCATTTAAAAATACTATCCAAAGACAATAAAAAGGAGACATCTCCTATATACAGTAAATGGTACTGTATTTCCTTGGATAATAAATAGAAACTATTGAGCATACTGGGATTTACAAACTGGCAAACTTACTTAACTTACTGGAAAAGTCTCAACCTCAATGAGTTTAGACATTTTAGACATAGATAACTCATTTTCCCTGTCAATCAGTAACATGTTGCATATTTTTAACATTTATCTCAGCAGGAGGAGAAATATCTCTTCAGATTTCAAATCTTTCAAACTCATTTGAGAAAATCCCTAAATTAAGGATGAGTTCCACTGATGTCTCTTAAATAATGAAAAGCTATGATTGCCACACATTAGTACTATCAGCCTAAAAATAAACAGTATGTTGTAAAAAAGAATATTTCATTGCTCTTTTTGAGGCTGACAGAATTGAAACCATTGAAAGCCAAGTTCTGGCTTTTTCTAATGGCAAGTCATCTGTATGTTTTCCAAAGAGACTGGACCTTGGCAGAACTGGGTTTCAGATTTCAAAAACCTTAAATTCTTCATCCAAGTCAAAGTTGGTATTGTGCCAGTGGTTTAGTATTTCAGATGCCGTCTCATGTAGCACTTCTCAGATTCTGATTTATCTCAGTATTTGGTCTCCAGCATTTAATTCAGTTCAAACAACAACTGCATTAGGGTTCAGTAGGAATCCCATAGCAGGACTGATACATTTTTTTACTGTGATCTCTGAGCACTTTATTATGCACTGCTTGAGTTAGTGATTTCACTGAAATTTCAAAATCTTTATGCAGTCCCTCATCTGTGAATATCATTTCTCAATTTGAAAATCAAAATTGTCAAGAATTTCTTTAGCTGACAGCCAAAGCCTTATTTCACTTCTGCTTTAAATCTGCTGTAGCACATGGCTTACTTGATTTTCTTTGTGTGTTTGGGGCTGCACAGAGTTCCTGCTGAGGTTCTGATATGAGTGCAAAGAAAAGTCGACTCCTAAAAGAAATTAACAGCCCTCTTATTGCTAATTAAAAGCTCTTTGCTTTCTCTCCACATGGCCATTGCAGCTGCTTCACATCCGCTCAGTGTTTCAAAAACACATAAATTCAAAGACAATATTGTGAACAGCACCTGGCACTTGCTGCACCTGCCGTGATGAGACTATATTTCATTCTGTCAGTAAATTAAAATTCTCCAGAGCTGAAAAGGATGCTTTTTTTCTCATTCAACCTCTTCCATTTTCCCAGTGGTAAAGAGACAGTAGTTTTCTTCCATTTTCGATACTAAATATATCATATTGTTGTTTGCTTCAGTGGTGCAGACACCTGCCTCCTGCTGTAAATGTTGTGTTCCACTTTGGAAAGATTTCCCCAGGGCTCCACATTCAAGTACTGGCTTGTAACTATGGCTTAATATCATGTCAAAATCTCTTAAGGAAGATGCAGCTTGTCAAGTCATCTCAGGACTGAACCTCCATCTAGTGAAATTCTGAAAATATCCTTTGAGTGCTTGAAGCCTTAGACAAATAAAAGGCTAGCAAGTCATTTGTAAAGATAATAGCTAACAGCATGCATTTTCCCCTTCCCTCCCCCGCTTTCCATTAATGTTGATAAAGGGAGAAGAGCAGACTACAGGTCAGTGATCTTTGTTATTTATATTCAGGTCAAAGAAAGTGCCAAACTTTTGTGCTCTTAGCATGGCGGCAAAATGGAAGCAAAGAGAAAGAAAACTTCAACCAAACTGTGGTAGATTTAAGCTCTGATATTTTGATCTCAGAGCTTATTTTCAGAAAAATTGCAAGCAGGAACTTTTTCACTATAAAGAATTTAACAAACAACAGAATTTGGCTGGATACTTGTGGCATGATGCTGCTGTGGTTGCTACAGTATAGGAGTATTTTTTTTTTAAGGAATCCATAATGATTGCATTAGAAGTGGGACTACAACAGAAATCATTATTTCAGATTTTAGTATACAAGAGGAGAGGATTTCCCAGTGACTTTTATTAGAGGTTACATGAAAAAGATATTCACATATTATCAAAAGATTATGTGTCCCTTCTTTTCTTTTCTTTTCCAGATTGAGAAAATGGTTCTCTAGATAAAATTAAACTCTTCCCAAATTTCTATATAGTTCAAAAATTTGTACTAATAGTCCCCAACAAAGGGAGAAAACCAAAATCCAACAATAAATCCCATCATCACTTCGGATTAAAACCTATCGGGGACAAGGGTCTTTACTTAGTAAAGAACTGAAGTAAAGACAAGGGTCTTCAATAAAATAAAGACACGGGTCTTTATTTCAGTTCTTTTTCACCCTAGTTATGTGTCTTTAATAAAATAAATATAAAACGACCAAGGGCAGCAGTACATTACTGTTTTTTCTTCGTCAAACTCCTCACTTTCAGTCCTC
Source organism: Ammodramus savannarum pratensis (assembly GCA_020466415.1). Lineage (NCBI taxonomy): Eukaryota > Metazoa > Chordata > Aves > Passeriformes > Passerellidae > Ammodramus > Ammodramus savannarum. Next base: position 72,872,050 of record JAHXMQ010012338.1, on the reverse strand, counting down.
AGCTACAGTCCTTACAGCAGCCCCAAACCTGTAAGTCTGTAGGTTTGAAGGAGTGTGGGCATGTTTGGCATGAGTGCAAAATCTCACAGCTTAACACATGTCACGGAAAACCCCTCATGGAGGAGGCCAAGAAGAGCTCACAGCTCCCACTCAGGGAAGAGCATGACACAGAAAAAAAGAAATACTAACATTTGATGAAGAGTTGTTGCAGATAGAAGAGAAATGACATTTGGGCTGTTGAAACCCTATAAACTTTTTTTCGTGTAATTCCTGTGGTTCACATGTAGTGTCTAACACTAGGTGACATTCACTAACATTTCTAAGTGGATTTTACTGAAGGCTGATCAAATCTACGTGAATTCATAACACCATCATTCAGAAGACACACATGAGAACTGAAGATTTGATGGATTTCTTTGGATGGTTATTTCGTAGGATTCTCTAACCTAAGACATAAAATTTATGAAAGCCCTAAGAAAGACAGTAAAAGGTGTATATTTAATATCTACCAAGAAAATTCTCCACAATTTTTAGCTGTAGTCAACTAGGAAAATAATTCAATTTCAATTGTTCAAATGTTGAGCTTGTTTTGAAATATAAAACAATTGAGAAAACATGATAAAAAAAAGCCAGTCAGAGGAGTTTCTGAAACAACACCAAATATAATTTATACTTTCTTAGACTCTCGTATCTATATTTCATAATGCCATTAAGCTGAATTAAAAGATGATATTTCAAAAGTCTATATAAATCATTAGCTAATTATGTCTTTTCAATGCTCAGATATTTCTAATGTTTGCTCTTTAAAAAACAACCAAAACATAGCTACTTCAAGTGCATGCATTCCTGATAATCTTTAGTTAAATAATTTTAGGCACTATTAGTGCATCTGGGTCACCATGACAGATTTTAATATTTAGAAGTAATCACATTTCTTTTTTTTAGCTACTTTTCCCAAATTCATTTTGAAAAGCCTAAGGCTTTTCAAGGATATTTCAAGGATTTATACTATTGTGATGCTATCATTTGAATCTCGTGTTAAAGGAATGTAGTTTGAAAAACAGTATGTATTGAATGTTTTTGTTTTTCTCACCATGTGTCTCAGAACAATATTTGTCATATCCTTGATACTCATTAACTTTTCTCCACCAGTATGTTTTTCACCTTCTGTTGATAACGTCAGTCATACAGTTTTCCATGCATCATGTAACTCTTTTTTTTACTTACCATTTTAAGCAATGTGTTTGTTTTGTTTCTGCTTCATTAAAAGTCCTCATCAACATCATGAAAATTTACTTTGAAATAATTGAGGGTCTAGCAAAGATTTTCTAAGATGCATTTTTTTTCTTGGTATGTCAAGAGAAAAACACATGAAAAACACAGGTCTAGGAAACGTAAATACTTTATTCATCAACTTTCAAGGGTTTATTTATTGTTTCATAAAATTCTGGAATGCTTTTAATTTGGAAAAACTAATCTTACTTTTCTTCCTAATTCCACCTATTCAATTTTAGAAATTATTTACTCATGAAAAATTTACTTGAATATTCGTTTTGTTTTATATATATTTAATAACAAATGAAAGTGTTCAAAATTTTAAAAAATGCATTCATTTAACTATAAAATGTCTTAATATTAAAAAAATTCTATTTAGGCAAGTTTATGAAAGTTTTTGATTCTCTATCAAACTTTGGGAAGGCTGATAGGTTTTCTTTACAAGCCTATTCATAGTAGGTACAAATACCATAACAGCTGCAAGTTACAATGGGAATAACTGAATACAGAAAAATTGCTTGTTTGTTAAATAAAAACATCACTGAAGAAAACTAAATTTTCAAGCTCAAAAGACCTACTATTTTCACTATGTAGTAATTGTTATTTGTAAATAAGAAAGACTGTTTGAATCACCTCTCAATCACAGAATCAAACACAGAAGGAATAACACTTGGGACTTTTAGCTCCCATTGTTATACTCCATGCTTCCCTTGGTGTTTCCCATTTTTTTGTTCCTTTGCTATGCTATTAAAATTCATATATGAGTGATAGCAGAGATTCTGAGTTGAAAGGTGCCGTCTATAAATTGTTGATATTAAATAGTAGAATGACTGAAATTGGATTAAGCAAAGAACTAAGTGAGCAAACATCACCTAATCATTGTGAATTAAACAACTTCTGTTTGCTTTGATATTTAAAGTTAATTTAGATAATATCAGTCATGTAGTACACCTTTTTTTTTTTTTGCAAGGCAATTAACTTGATAAAAAGTACGAATTTAATGAATAAATTTTGATAGAATTTTGTGTGATATATATTAAATGGATTAAAGAACAGGCATCAAACAAATCTCAGAAGGTCATTCCAAATAGTCTATAGTTATTAAAATATTTAAAACGTATATTGGTGTCATGTCATCATCAACTCTTGCCTTACTCTATGTCATTGGTTATTTGTAAGAAAATAACAAATCATCGATGACAAAGTCAACAGTAAGTAAGAAGAGACTTGTAGGGAGATACCTGGAATGTGTACTAGACTGGAAAGACATACCAGTAACATTTTACAATGATAACTATGAGTGACAAAGAATTAAGATACACTTTCTGTGTGAGATCGCTATCTATGTAGAATCAGTGATTCTAGTACTTTTGCTGCTACGAAAGGATATTTTATACCTGCAGACATAGAAGACAAAGTGTATGTGGAACATGTCCTTTGCTAACGTGGTTTAGACACTGCCTTTACTGAAAAGCAAGCACTGAGTTCATCAAGCACCAAGTATGCTGACTCATGGGGGAGAAGAATATAAATAACCTTTTCTCTGATTATATCACTAAGCGATATTGATATACTTCAAACCTTCTCAAGACTGAATGTTTCTCAATTGGGAGTCCAAATACCGCATCATCTTGGATGAGTTGTATGAAATTACTTCTATGCTGTTTGAGAATGGGACTGCATAAGTGATTAGAGGTCTGGAAAACCTGCTCTGTGGGAAAAATCTGAAAGAACTTAGTCTCTTCTCCCTGGAGGACCAAAGGCTCAGAAGAGGACCTAATCAAAATATTCCAGTATTTAAGGGCAGCTACTGTGGTATTTTCTGGGACCCCTGTCAAAGGGAGGAATGATGAATCTGACTCCATGTTCTTAGAAGGCTAATTTATTATTTTATGATCTATATTATGTAAAAGAAAGCTATACTAAAGAATGCAGAAAGGATACAGACAGAAGGTTAAAGATACTAATGAAAAACCCGTGACTCCTTCCAGAGTCCTGACACAGATGGACCACAATTGGTCATTAAGTCAAAACGAATCACATGTTGGATAAACAATCCCCAACCACATTCTAAAGCAGCAAAACACAGGAGAAGCAAATGAGATAATATTGTTTTCCTATTTCTTTGAGGCTTCTAAGCTTCCCAGGAGAAGAATCCTGGTCAAGGGGATTTTTCAGAAAATATGACAGCGATACAGATACAAAGAGAAAGACCATTCTCTCTCTTCATAAGACGCCACATAGAGAAGACAAGGGACAGCAGCTTCAAGTTGCACTGGGAGAGATTTCATTTTGATATAAGGAAGGAAGTTTTTACAGTGAGAGTAAGCAGTCCCCAGGAACCACCTACCCAGGGGTATTGTAGTTTTCTCATAGCTGGAGAGTTTCAGCATTGCGTGGGGGGCTAAGCAATCCCATCTAGACTCCATTTCAAATGTTGAACCAGATGAGCTCTTGAGGTCCCTTTCAACCTGAGCTGCTCTACAATTCTGTGATTCCATGAAAAGTGGCTGCTATACTCCCCCATAATGTTAACAACCAAATGTATGTGTTGATATATGTGTTGAAAGGAGTATCCCCAGGACACGTAATCATCCCTTCTTCTGAAATTATGGTCTATGGTCTAATTATATTAAATTTCTCAAGAATTCTTTCAATCAGCTTTTGAATATATCCAAGAATGAACACTCAACAAACTCATTGGGTAGCATTTTGCAGTGTCCAACCACCTATTTTGTCCTTATCTGACTCAGACCTTCCCACCTCCCAGCTTGTTTCCATCAACTTCATTGTGCATATTGAGGTATTCTGGCTCCATTGCTGTATCCTCTAATCAGATGCAGGGAAAAATCCATATTTTCTCACCCTCTCCTCACACCTGCATCCCCCTTCCATAGTGTTTGTTCAATGGTAACCCAAAATGGGTCACAGCAGCGCAGATGTGACCTCACAATTGCCAAATAGAGTGTAATAATCATTACCTTGGACCCGATGGCTGCATTCTTGCTAATACAGTCCAATATGTCATCAGCCTTCTTAGATGCAAGGCTATTCTACTGTTAGATGCTCAATACACTGTCCACCAGGATCCCAGGACCTTTTATGCAAAGGGTTTTTTCCCAATGAGTCTCCTACATGGTCAGTTAAATCCAGTCCTCAGTTTATAGAGTAGTGAACAGAATTTCTGTCCTTTGCCACAGTTTTAAGAATGCTTAATGCAAACAAAATTTTGGAGAGTTAGCAGGTATTTCTGTTGACTTTGTCCAACAGTTCAAGTACAACTTTTCCTCTAGTTTTTGAGGGATTTTTTCAGAAATATATTTCTGACAGGACATGCTTAAACATATTTGCAATGGATTACCAAAAAATTGTCCCCTGACTCAAAACCTTAACTTCTTGCAATCAGAGAGGAATGTTAAATGTATCTTTCAAAAAATTGCTAACTTTTTGTATAATACTTGGTTTAAAAGTGAAGGTTTGGATTAAATACTGTTTTGCTGGTCGTTCAAAAATGGCTTTAGTTCAAAGCATTTTAACATATTTCTTCTAATTAGGATTGTATTACTCCTTTCATAAAATGCTTCCTTTGCCAGGAAAAAATAGAAAAGAAACAGTTGACTATTGGCTATCAAAAGTTAATCTTTTACTTTTTTGGCTATTCTAACAGTAATGAAAATTAAGTGCAGATGTTTTATCTTCAACCAGACAATCAGTTAAAATTTAACACCACAGCTCAAGTAACAAATTTCTGCGTGAAGAACTTACAATGGGACACAAAAAAGTGGACAATTGTGCTGGAATTAAAATGGTAGCACTTTTTTTCAAAATGTAGATTGTCCTAAGTATGAAATCCAAACTATTAGTGTTGTAGGAAGGGTCAAAAATACAAGCAAAGCAGACTAAGAAAAAGAACCATATCTGATTGTCAGAACTATTGTTAATGTTGTACAAAATAAAATATAAAAAAAAAAAGGAAGAAAGCTGAATTCTAAGAAATATCCTGACATAGATTCCTATCTTTTTCACAAGCAGGTTGTCTTTTGCATCTTTTAAAACTATATTGCCACCCACCATAATGATTACTTCCAAAATACAAAGTACTGCATTAATAGCAATCTTTAAATGTATGTCATGTTGAGAGAACTTTGTAAAGAATGGGTGGCCTGAAGAGATATGAACTACATCAAGCTATGTAACTGTTTGCATTCTGAGGCATGCAGGTAAATTGAGTGCCAGTGCTTTTATACCAATAGATTCTAAAAAATCATTTTGCAAGCTGTTACTGTAAAAATCTTACCTTCACAAAAAAAAAATAAAGACACACTTCTCAAACAGAATAAAAACCATAATACCAGCTCACATTTATTAATAGTAAGCTTCTGAAACAGAGTTTATGGCTGTGTTTCCAGTTCTTTTGGGAGATTATCACTGTTAAAGAAGCAAAGAAGATGTTCTTTCTTGTTCTGCAGCTATTCAGGCATACTTTTACATACTGATCCTGTTGTTCCTGTCTTCAAAGAAGCACAGCTCAGTTTCCTATGGTACAGAGAGTAGTAAGATGCTAAAAAAAAAGCCCAGTAAGGAGAAAGTGGAATTGTACCTGAATACCTGTTGTGAAACCAAACTGATTACATACTGCCAGGGTGCCACAGCAGGTATATACAATGGAACGAGACGGGGCACTCCGAACCAGTGTCCTGAGCTATTTATTCAGCACATCAGTCTCAGTACATTGTTAGG
>JAHXMQ010012338.1:72788574-72855837 GCA_020466415.1 Ammodramus savannarum pratensis | reverse complement strand
ATGGGGGCACTGGCTTGGTGCCAGGCTCAAACCATGACATGAAGAAACATGCTTATCAGAGGAAGATTGCCAAAAGAAGTTAGGTGAGGCCTCGAGTAACTCCAAAGACAGTTAAGAAAAATTTTTCCCTCTCAGTGCAGTTTTTTATAACTGAGGGAATTATTCAGTGAATAAATAAGACGTTCAGAAATGGAAATTTAAAATAATTATTTTAAAGAAAGCAATTTTAGAAGAATATTTAGTGCTATTGTTAACATAAGTATTTTTAGGTCCAAGTTCTGCTTGCTTATGTCTCCTGCTGATTCAATATAAATGCAGTGTTGGCCCTTAAGACAATTTCAATGTAAATATAAAACAGGCAGGATTTTCTTTTCATGGTCTCTTCCCATTAGAATTTTTTTTCTGTAGTTCTCATCTTAAAAACAAAAAAAACGAAAAAAACCCACAAAAACAAAACCAAAAAACCCCACATGGTGACTGCCATCTGTTACTCAGAGTACTCTCAGTCATCAACTGTGCATGAAGTTAATGGTGAACTATTAGGACAGTCTTTGAGAAGTGTAATTAAAAGAATGTACATATGATGTTTTAGCAGTGGAGATGCCATCCCAGGAAATGCTATTTTGGCATTATTTGGAGGAAAATGCTAATACACAGAAATAAATACATTAATCACTCTAACTTCTTTTTTAGCTTTTTTTAATAAGCAGCACTTTCAGCAACATGACAAGAGACTCCTTACCTTTACATTCTGCTTCTTTCTCTAATATTGACAGTTAAAAATATAGACAGTTTTAACTATGTCAGCTAGCATGAAGGATGCTTTTGATGCCCTGAGAGACTACCAAGAACAGAGGCTAGACAGTGTTAAAGGAATAAAGTAGGTATTTCTCAGAACGCCTTCAAATGATACACCTTGGGCACTTCAAGAGCCTGGCTGAGGCTACACACAAGATAGATGATGGATCACACATTTTCAGACTTTTATAAGTTTTTGGTCCATTTACATATTGGGGTTAATTGCCTAATTACAGCTTCAGGGTATGAAGTCCCAGCCTCCCAGTTTGCTCTCCTCAATTCGATGTTTACACTTTTTGGGCCTGAAGCCGCAATGGTGTCTTCGGTTCTCAGGCTGTAAAGAGATTGTTTTGTCTAACTGAACTGTGATGAGAACTTGCCAACATTTTATATAAAGTTCAAGGTTATATACTAATGCAGTACAGAATCTGGAAAATATGAAAGCTAAAACTTAAGGCATCACTTTAAAATCAGAAAATATCTTTCATCTTATCTGTGAAACTAGTCATGAAAATTATCTTGACTAAAGTTTCAGTTTGAGAGCATTGTTCTGCTCCTGTAAATATGCCTGTGACTCTTTATGGGCAATAAATACAGGCTATTTAAAAATAATTTATCACAAATGTTAACTTTATTAGAAGTTTGTTGTCATTGTTTGTTTGTTTGTTTTGTATTGCTTGTTTTTTATTTATTTGAAAAAGTCCTAATTAAAACACTTATGGAATGGGTGTATATACACAAAACTTTAATAATCTAATTAGGAGAAAAGGGTATAAGAGAAACAGCTAAAATATAATCAATTGAAATAAAATTGCAATTTAAAAATATTCATATAACTTCTAATTAAATAATCAGTCTGTTATTTAGATTAGACAGGAAGAAAGGATGGGATTTTACATTCACAACATTTACAAAAATACGCTCAAAATATTGTCCCTGAAAAGGAATAGCTATGGTTTTTTTCAGAAAAAGCAAACATCCAGAATCAAACATGTTCTTAGTTTTGATGATAAATTAGGTATACTATCAAGATATATTTACCTTGATAATATCTTTGTTAGTTGTAACAATGTTGTTTGTATAAAGCACTGCATGGTCCAATCCTATTGCTACTGACATAAACAGAAGGTAACCCACTGACCAAAAAGAAGTTAGGATTTAGTAGTTTCTGTTACTTAGGGACATATTGGTATCAACGAACACATGCTAAACAATGAAAGTTAAAACAAAAAAAAACAGTGTGTTATGCTGCATATTATCTTTGGAAAGTTTAAACCATATGCTAAGCTGTGGAAAATGTTCTTTGAGCAGTAACATCTAGCTATTTTGCATATTCCAGGGGGAGCAGTACTGGCAGACTTTGAATTGCCTCTATCCCTGTCATATGTTAAACAAGCTTATAGGCTGGTTTCTGCTTTTAGATGCTATAAGCATGATTCTGATCCTATTTGTACTGGCTTTTTTCTTGATACAGTTCCACTATCTGCAATGGAATTAGTATTAATTTTGTACTGTGTATAAGAAAGGGTATTCAGCCCTTATAATTAATCTAACTTTTTCTTTTACCTGGAAATGTATGCATTTTGCCAAGTATTTGAAATCCAACCTCACGATTTATTTGAAAGTTTTACATACCTTAGGTAAACCCTGTAATGTTTCCCCCCATTCATAGAAGTTAATACGATATATTACTTTTTTTGTTCATATCCACTTTTCATTTATTTTGGAAAAGGATTAGGAAAAAAATGCAAACTTCTTGTTTTAAGAGAAGTTCTCAGTTTTTTCATAGGAGATTGCACATTGCTTCCTTTTCTGAGATGATGGGTTATGTCTATTCATCACTGTCAGTACATGCAATTCTTCTTATTCTTTTTGTAATTTGTGATACCATTGCCATATAGCTAGATCCATGCTTCTTTTATGCTGAAATACATGGTGCATATTTAAAGATAGCACCCTGAGGAAGAACTCAGTAATTTCAGTACTATGAATTTGAATTTTTCTTCATTACCACACTAACAGTTTGATTAGAACAAGTACATACATTTATGATCATATCCACAATAAAGCCACCTCTTACCAAGTTCAGAGCTAGTGAATTGTTAAGCAAAGCCATTTCAATCCAAGCTGACCATACATCACGCTTAGCCATAGGCATTTCCATGCAGCTCAAATTAATAGCATTTACATACAATGGCAAGGTCTTTGTGCTAATTGCCAACCAATCTGATGTGCCATCATGGTTTTAGTTTAACATTTATATCAGTAGTGTGCAGTTAAGTAGATACTTCCCACTAAAGGTACTTGGTAATAGAGGATATTTTTTGTCTGACTCTAACCATAACTTTTCTATTTTTGTGATTTTCAATTTAAAGGATGATTGTTGCTCTCTGTATAATGGATTATACATAATAACTAGGATGTGTTGGCCACCTGCTTGCATTAAAAAATCCTTTTCATTCACTTCAGGGATACAAAAGGAAAAATATTATCTTTTGCCTTTCATATCTCCAACTACAACAGCAGCTTATCCATGTATGTCTTGATCATTGTTTACCATTTTCTGGGGGTTGTTTAGCCATTATTATTGTGCCAGTGAACTATACCTTCAGTACCTTTCCTTTTAGCAATTACATAGTAAACTTTTTCCATGTATCAGGTTATGGTCTGCTTTGACTGATTGTGCCAAAGGTATTATATCCATGTCAATACTTCCTGTGAAAAATTGAGAGGGGCCCATCAGATCAACATTATTCTGTTTCCTTTTAGTGTAAAATCTCTCAAATGGATTAGCACTCAAATGGATGTTTTCAAGTCCTCCTGACCTTCATGATGCCCAAATGGCCCATAAACCTCCATACACATTTTTAAGACAGCAAAAACATAAACATTATTCATCTTACTGGACTAATTTAATGTACTGGGAAAATTCTGATATTAACTATGTCATTCTTGCACAGGTGAGAATCTGAAGTGTCAGAGACATTTAATAAAGTTTTTTAATTTTTTTTTTTTGTTCTATGATGCGGTATGTCCTCCGCTCTGTGTCTCTGTAAAACCATGTTTACCACTTAATGCTTGCATGCCTCACTGATACTAATTTCTCCACTAATCAGCTTCTTATTTCTCAATACTCTAATACTGAAGTTTTATAGAAATTAACATCCTTTGATTCATAAACAGCAATCAATGTGGTTTTATAATACACATTATTACATGTAAATTGACCAGCTGATTTGTTATTTGCTCTTGGAGAGTTGATTAGGCATGTAAGTTTTTATTTTCTATGAAACAAATTCTGACACTAAACTAGTCATATTTTTGCCTTAAATTCAACTTTAACCAGAGTAATTTCTTCTGTTGCTTGTATACTCTCCATCCAGGAGAATTAAATCAAGATCATGTAGTGTATCTGGGTGCAGAAGCCCAAATTCCAATTTAAGCTGCCAAATCACCAGAATAATCAAAGCCACTTAAAAGAGCAATCTGCAAGCCAGCATGGTGACTCTGATGACACTGAGGATTATTACTCCAGTCTGTTAGGCAATCTGTTCATGAAGACTTTGGTTTAAGCCCTGGTATCACTCATTTGTCTGCACTTTGCTCTTGATTCTGAGCCATGAGTTCCTGACTGTTACTCCAGAGGGGAATGTGGAAGATTTGAAAAGAAAGTTTTATAAGTGTTTTAACTGAACAACAAAAAAAAAATTAAAGACATTTCCTGGGCATAAAATAATAATGAAAAAAGCCTAATAATTTAATAGATGATAAAAAAATTATCTTTAAAAAAACATTGCTTTTCTTTAATTATTTTTCCCCCAGTTGGTTGTAAAGCTTGTTGCAGTTACACTTGGGTTACTTACATCAGTCACAGGAGCTTTTTTTTCAAATGCAGTTAATCCAAATTTGCTGAGAGAAAAAAAATCTATAGAATGAAAGCCAAATATTTTTTATTCAAATCTGTAGGTCACAATGCCCCTTCCATATTTTTACCAAATATGAATAATTTCTCTATCAAAAGAGATGCCTTAGACACACTGGTTTTTGCAGTACTCCACACAACAGAAACTGTTTAGCAAGCTTTAAGGATTTGCTGAGAAAGTTATTGACTCTGTATGTGGTCCATGTATATTTACCAGTTTGTCTACAACATATGTATACATGTAAACATATATGTATACATTTGTATTTGTGTAAATACATATATATATATATACATATAAATATATACTTATGCATTTGCACACAGAACAAAATGAAGAGCCTTACCCCAGAAGAGCTTTTTAGACCATATGCCATGGATGCTGAGATCTGGCACAGCCTCTGAACTCCTAGATTTAGAGTTTGGACAGCAAGTTAAAGTTTCCTCTCACTCCCTTCCAACATTTAGCACTCTCCACCAACAGAACTAGAAGAAATTTCATCCTTGTGCCTGTCTGCCTTTTTCTATTTCCTTTGTCTCTTAAATACCCAACATCAGGCAGAGCACAGAAAACAAAAGTCCAGTGTAGCTTGTAGAAAGCAGGTATTGATGCAGTAAACACAGTCAAGAACTGTCAAGAGTTAAGTAGAGTGGTATGATCTCCACTCAGTTTGGAAAACTGTTTCTGTTACCTTATCTATTTGAATGGAAATTGGTACCATATTTTAGTCACTTTCATTATTACAACATTGAGTTTTTTGTCTTTACTCAGAAATAGTTTTCTTATGACTTAGTCAAAAATTAAAAAACAATTATTGTGAGTGTCAAGAATTACCAGAAATTCTTGTCTAAGAGGAGGATACTCATAGAAGGAAAATCAGGGTGGCCCTAGGGTGAATTCCAGGCCTCTTTGATGCCCTGAAGATGCAGCACAAAAATTATGTGCAGCACACTCCTGGCCAAAGCAGGGATATGGCATCCCATCATATAGGCTTTCTCTCTCAAATAAACATAGACTTTCTGCTTCATCTCTCATTAGCCATTCCTTCACTACAATACCACAAAGCTAACTTTTAATTTGATAACACCTTAATTTTTGCTTTATGAATACTTTGTGACCTGGCACAGGTTCAGTGGCGATATTGACACTAGAAAATTCCACTGCATTTTACTGGAACTGAGGCCAGCTGGTACAGAATAACCCCTGCCAGTATCTTTGTTCACTTATTTTCCAAAACAGGTTGGAAAATCATGAACTACCTTTTGCTAGTTCTCTAAGGCTTCTGTTAACTCCCAAGCCTTGCTCAAGAATTGCCTGTAAAACTGAATTTTGACTTAGACAACAAACATATCAAAGGACCATTGTTGCAGTTAAGTAGTGGGGCATACTTTTATTCTGTACCCAGAAGCCTTCTCTGGCACTATTAAATTGAATAGGAGTTTTTATTATTTTTCAAGAAACTTTTAAAAATAAATATACAGAAAATCAGTTAGTTACTTTATTTGGCTCAAAAATTACTGAAGTTTTCTTTGTTTCAGTAGGAGCCATTCTAAGATTGTGGTCTTTCCATTAATTTAAACTCTTAAGAGATTGCAAACTATCCTCAAGGTTTCAGCCTCTATTTCCTGTGAGCTTTGACAACAAGCTGGCAGTGTCCAGATGTAGTACTGTTTCTCTTGAGTGATGAAGATGTTAGAGCATTCCTTACACTTTTCTCAGGGTATAACCCACAAGTAGCTTACTCCCATTACATGAACTAGCTCTGAGAATGCTCCTTTATCTTTCTTCCCCATCTACAAAATGAAAGTCAGTACCACATAAGGGTTGTGATGCTCTTGGTTTCAGATCCAGTTTCAATTATGGACATTTGCATGTGGCTTTAGAAATACGGTAAATTAGAGCCTTGCTAATCACTTGTAAGCTGATGGTGTAGCTATTTGGTCTCTAGATATTGTTAAGAATGCAGAAGAACACAGCACTTTGAGATTATAAATATATGGAGAAACAAAACCAAGACTTAATCCAAAACAACAGTTCCTGTTTCTGCAAACAATGTACTTCATGAGCTCTGAAAACAGTTCACTTGAAATTTGGACTAAACAACTGAAAGCTAAAGAAGTCCAAATTCAAGAACAGCTCTGAAAAACTCAAGATATTAGTAAGCAGATGTGAGTTAAAAGTAAAACCAGTTAGAGCCAAGACAGATCCATGTTTGTGGCACTGCAAAAACAGGCAGTTGTTGCATTTGCCCTACAGCAGTGTCCTGGTAATGACACTGGATACCCGCCAGTTGCTAATTATCCTTACACTAGGACCTTTAAATTGCTGCTTTCTTCCACCTTCTGTCTTAGCTTTAGCTCAAAGGCGCAAGTGGACCACCTTATCAGAACGACATAAATCTGCTAATACAGTGTACATCGACATCTCAATGGCCTAAAGGGCTCCCGAGGCATTAGGAAGAGCTTTTCCTTAGTAAGGCATGAGGAGTCCATTTCATTACGACTTGGTACACTTCAATGCATAGAAATTGGTGTTCTGGCATGGCTTGTATTTTTATGTTTCCATTACATTCCTAAGCAAAGGAAATATGAAGATTGCTAATGTAAATGAAACCCAGAGGAAGAGAAGAAAGATAATTTGCATGTGTGTATGCTTATGCATGTCTGTGCCAGGAGATGAAAGGATGCAGTAGCTAAATACTACATGTACACAGTCATTACATATTCCTTATGCTTCACATTAATTTATTAGTTTCTGTTATTAAAGTCAAATAGGTCTCTGTGTTCAGACAATAATATATAAATACCTCATATGTACGTAAGAAATATTCTCAGCCTTGAAGAGTTTATAAATTGAACAATCATATCAAGAGAAATATATGTTATTCTAAAAAAATGTAATCCTCACTATTAAAATATGAATTCAAACTTGTGTAAATATTTTTCAAGTGCAAGTTTGAGAAAACATGATCACTTTGCTCAATGCAATCAACTGTATGCTCATAAAAAACCTCTGATATCACACAAACCCTTTCAGAATTAAGTTAATAAATAGTTTACAGGATCAGTTGTTTTACTGGTTTCATTAATGGTATCGATATTAGAAATATTGCTTCACATTGACAGTTTATAAGCTGTACATCTAAGGTGGATTTCAATCATGTGAATTTCTCAGAATTTCAGCTGATAAAGAAAGAAGCCTTAAGCCTGATTTTACATTGTGCACCTAGTATTTTTAATAAGATTTTTCTCTATATTTATTTAAATTATTAAGCACATATACACAGGAATTGCCCTTGTGAGTGTGATACATTAGGATTTTAGCTTTCATATTTTTCAGATCTTGCACTGCATTAGTGCATAACTCCAAATACCATATAAAATGGAGTTTATAGAGTGGAGTTATAACTCTCTTCACATTTTGGTCAGATAAAACAATCCCTCTTGGACTGAGATCCGAGGACACCCTACTGCCTCAGGCCCCCAAAAGTATAAACAAAAGTGCATTTGGAGGGGAGCCAACTGGGTTATATGACTTCATAACCTGAAGCTGTAATTGGAGGATTAACCCCTGAAATGTAAATGAACCAAACTAACATCTGTGTGAAAAACTCGAGCCCATTGCCCATCTTGGGTGTAGCCCCCCTTGGAGGCTTTTGACTGCCCACAGTATATCTATTGACGGCCTTTAATAAATTCCTACTTTTATTCTCCTAATCTTGTCTAGCCTCTGTTCAGGTAGCCACTGCAAGGCATCAAGTGAATGTTATCAATGTTTCCTTTGCTTCCATAAGATAGTGGATGTTAGCTACAAGTGTGAAGGCAATTCTCATTGCAAAAAACATTTTGTTCAATATTTTGTTTTGTAAACACATTGCTTTGAGAGGTACAGGTGTAACAGGTTAAGATTTTCTAGCAGATAATACTTAGATGACTGGTACAAGTAGGTGTGCAGGCAGGCTGAAGAACTTAGTATGTTCTTCCTTGAAGATATTATATAAGAAATATTTTAGAGCTATTTTTGGGTTAGCACAGCATGCTTTTGAAGATGTTTTCTTCCAAAAAATATAAAAGCATCACACACTTGAAATACTTTTGTGTGATAGTATCTGCTGTGATAAGTGGACTGAGGGCTTTTAGTGCAGAAAATCCTAAAGTAATGCTGTTTGTTGAAAATGTCTATAATTCAATACAAACTGGATGGAACTTTTGAGCTGTAAACTTCTCCTTTAGATGGATCATTTACTGTATGTTAAACTGTCTGATAGCTAAACTCAAAATAGTTTCTTATTTATCACAAACCTGTCATTGTGAGAAAATAAAAAAAAAAAACAAAAAACAAATGAAAAGGGATAATGCCGTCATAGTTTAGTATTCACTTTTTTTTCTTGAACACTCTAGTTTGTCTTGGTGATAATAATAATAAAAAAATAGCCCCAGAAAACAACTTCTTCATGCTCAACTTCCATTGTGAAAGAGGAGCACACACAGTAGAATCTTGCTTTCATGTATTTGAGAACAGAAAGCCAACATACTACTAACAGTTCCCAAAATGCAACAATTTTTTCACCATTAAGATGATACTTGCAACTCACAGAAACGGAAACAGGAATCTTTACATTCATGTATCTTGAACAAATCCAGATATTTCTTTTACTTTCCTAAATAGACTGGCTATTATTATTACCAATCTTTACCAAATAATCACGCAGAATCTTAATATCATGTTGCAAAATGCTTTTGCAGGACACTGTCCTTGTAATCCAAAACTGGAAGCAATTTATATTTTGTCTCAGAATCATTTGATATACAAGGAATTATACAAATATAATGCCTTAAGTTAGGCTTTAGTTCCTAATATCCAGACATTTGAGCTAAATCTCTTCCTTCAGAAGAGGACAAAGGAGGAAGATTATGTCTGGTATTGCTTCCTTTTGAACACTCATAATAACACTAATAATCTCTTTTTTTGATTGGTAGCAAGAACAAAGTCAAAGGAGTGAGATGTCTTTGCAGCCTTCTCTTTTTCTTTCTGGTTCTTTGAATTGAGAGCATTGTCAAAATTCACATTCCTAAATTTTAAAGAAGGAAAATGTACTGTGCATGGTATACGAGTTTACTTTCTATTTTTCTGAATTACTTCATAATGGTCAGTCTCAACATTACTTTATGTTTGCTTACATACTGAAGTCTGCAAAACAAAAACAGAAAAAAAAAAAAAAGCCTTTTCTTATAAGAATAATTTACAATAAGCATAATAGTAAACATTGAGTGTTGAACCATATGGGGCACTGACTTTAGACGTCAAGTTGTAAATGCTGTACGTAGAACTGACTGGCGTGGTATGACATCACTGACTACATGAGAACCATCAAGCAGACATGATGTTCAGATATCCCAGTGAAGATTTTCACTGCAAATGTAGTCTCTTTCTAATGTGACTTACTTGGCCTTAACAGCTTTCTTAAAGAAAAAAACCTTTCTATCATTCAAACAAAAAACTAGGCAATAAAAGAAACTAGTAATGTTCAAAGCTAAATGTGAATTAATAGTGACACCCAGTGGTCAGTCAAAATTGCTGTTAATTGCTCTAATATTCCCCATGGAAGGTGCTGAGATTTGCTAGTTAGAGGATGAGGTTCTCAATGTATTTAGTCATCATTATCTCAAGGCCAGTCTGTTGCTAATTTTGACAACATGGCATTAATTAGACCTAAGGTTGTTGAGTGCTGTGTTCAGTGCTTGTTTCTTGATATTGTTTACTTTTGCTGACATTCCAGATAGTAATCATATCAGTTGACTACAGCAGCCAGTATTAGAGATTACAAAACAGACTCCAAAATGAATAAAGAGCATTTATACACTAGAGAATAAGTCAAATGCCTTACAGTAAAAGGAGTTGGGGAAAAATTGAATTTTTCTAATCTTTTCTATAACACTCATTTCAGTAGGCTCCTGTCCAAAGCAAGAGATTTCCAACATGCAAAAAATCAAAGTTTAATCTTGAATTAGATAAAATTCGACAACTTTTTGATAATTTCAGTGCAATAAAATTCTAAGGAAATCTCTACAAATGGTGTTTCTGAGGTGTGCACTAAGATGTGAACTGATTTCACTCTGCAGCAGCAGATCCCAGAGTGTCCTACTGCAGCTAGTTAATGCTTCCAGACACTGCTGTCACAGCTCCAACTGCAGCAAGTGGCTCTTCCCTGGCATGACTTACTGTACAAACTGAGACTTTGGAATATTAAATGCTAACTTTGGCAAAAGTTGGAGTATGAATCTATTTTTATGTGAAGATGCCAGAGGTACTGAGTTTTTAGGCAGCTCGACCAGAGTCCAGAGAAGATATGAGACCTATTCCCTAAAGTCTATAAAACTCATCAAAACAAGCATATTTTTGATTAAAACATTTTGTGACTCAGCTAGTTGTCCCTTTTGTGAACACATGCATGTAAAATAGAACTATGTATTTTTTAAAAGGCTGATCTGCAATAGAACAATAAGGGATCTACGTACAGAACAATAGAACAATAAGGGCTTTGGTGGGGGGGGCTGCAGGGATGATGTGTGAGAAGCTTCCAGAAGCCTCCCCTCTTTCTGACAGAGACAATTTCAGCCAGCTCTGATACAGACCTTCAGTCGGCCATATCTGAGTCCATCAGTGATCTTGTTAGGATATTTGTGGGGGCAAAAGTATATTTCATGTTTAAAAAAAAAAATCTGCACACCAGCATTTGAGAAAGGAATGAGAATGTGGAAGAGAAACAGCTCTGCAGACAACATGGTAAACAAAGAAGGGGAGAGAAGAGGAACTGGCATAGACATTCTCTTGCACCCTGTGATGAAGATTATGGTGAGGCAAGCTGTTCTCCTACAGCCCATGGAGAACCCCACAGGGCTGCAATCTACAGCGAGCCTGTGAAGCAGAAGGCTCCTGGTGGGAACTGTGGCCCATGACGAGGAGCCCTTGCAGGAGCAAGAATTTTGACAGGACCTGTTGACCCTGCAGGGAGCCCATGCTGGAGCCGTCTGCTCCAGAAGGAATGCTGTCTGTGGGAATAACACACACTGGAGCAGTTAGTTATGGAGTGTCATGTGGGTGGGACCCCCTGGAACAGGGAAAAGGCATGAAAAGGAATCAGTGGCAGAGATAAAGCCTTACCAACTGAACATACCCTCCATTCCCCATCTGCCTGCACAACTCATGGGGAGAAGGTGGGCGATTCAGAGGCAAAGTTTAATCTCAGAAGAGGGAGGGTGAGAGGAAAGTGTATTTTGTTTCTTTTTATTTCTCATCTTTCTAGTCTTGATTAATTAGCGAAAAATTAAATCAATTTTCCCCACAACGACCCTGTTTTTCTTGTGATGATAACTGATGAGTGCTCTTCTTATCTTGACCCATGAGCTTTTCATTGCTATTTTCTCCCCGTCTTGATGAGGCGAGGGAATGAGAGAGCACCTTGGTGGACGCCTGGCAGCCAGTCAAGGTCAATCCACCCTGAGTATTCACACAAGTCTACCTCCTCAGCACTTCTATCAAAGGAGAGGGCCTGCTAATGCAGAATCCATGCTCCAGTTGGGTTTAACACACAGCATTTAGCTTGCTTGAAAGACAGGTCAAGAGCAGAGCCGCTTTCAGTCAAATATAGTAGCAGTTCTAAGAGCATTGAAAGTGATTTTTGAGAGGCTCCCATTGCAATTTGCAGTCATTATGCAGGTGAAGTGAATCTCACTCTCAGAAACTAATGGGTGTTTTATTCAGAAGCATTATCCTAAGTGTGTGTGTGGTAAAGACATGATTAAAGGAGATTTTGTATCCTGTTATTAGTATTATAACTAAGCATTATATCACCATACAAAAGGTAGTTCTCACAGCAGCTATCCTCCTGTGCAATTTCACAGAATTGAAACTACAATTTTGCTGAAGATATGTTGTTTATCATGCAATATTATGAAGCTGAGCCACTAGTAGATCAGGGTTTTCCATAAGGTCATTGATTTTTAAAGTAAAATCACAGAATGAACGTTCAAAAGACAGCTAAAATGAAAAAATTCTTCACCTAAGAGCAAAAGATTAGGATATAAAACAGAAAAATATTGCCAAAAGGTATGTGAGATTACAGCAGCTATTCCTTGGCAATTTAATTCTCTTTTGATTTTCCTCATTTTAATGTCTTACCCATTTGGTTGCAGAGCTTACAAATAAAATAGAAATATCTCCTTATAATTAGTATCTTAGAATCATACAATTATTAATGTTGCAAGAGACCTCTACGACCGTCAAGTCTAGCCATCAACGAAGCACCAACACTGTGTTCACCACTAAACTATGTTTTCAAATGCCTTATCTACACTTTTTTTGAACAGTTACAGGGATGGTGACTCAACGACTTCCCTGGGTAGCCTGTTCCAATGCTTGACAAATCTTGCTGTGAATATATATATTTATATATATACATACATATGATCTCAACCTTTCCTGGTGTACTCTGAGATCATTTCCTCTCGTTCTGGCATGTTACCAGAGAGAGGAGACTGACCCCCAGCTGGCTACAAGCTCCTTTCAGGGAGTCATGGGGAGCAATATGGTTCCTCCTAAGCCTCCTTTTCTCCAGGCTAAATGACCTCAGCTCAATCAGCCACCCCTTATTAGACTTGTGTTCCAGACCTCATCTTTTTTTCCCCTTCTGTGGACATCCTCCCATTTTTTTGTGATTCCCCCAATGTTTTGTGATTCTTCTTGTAATACCCCAAAACTGAAGACAGGATTTGAGGCGCCAGGTACAGGGGGAATGAACCGTATGGAGCAGAAGTAATAGAAATACCTCTGTTACAGAGTTTATGTGGTCTTCTTTCCAAAAAGTTTGAACAGGTTGATGCATATTTTTGGTCTTCTACAATGCTTAGTGAGAAACAAACATTTGTGCTTCATTTAATGGGAATTCTGAATTTACACTTTTAATAAAAAGTTCTTAGAGTCAGTAATTTTTCAAAGAGAATGTTCCTAACTCTTCTAATATCAGGTACCTTTGAAGGGTCCCATGTTGGATAGCCAAAAATATTTGAGACCTCTCATCATTTGGGAAACTCCTGATTTTTATTCTTGCAGTGGCACCCCGAAGGCCCTCATGGGGTGCATGGTTTACCAAAAGAAGAGGACAAATATTAGGAGAGGAGAATCACTTACAGAAAGCTGCAGACAGAAGTCAAGGAAAGGAGTTCAGAAACACTTTTCCAGTTTGGTGCCAACAAAGGTCTGGGTGATAATTATGCCTTTGAGGAAATGGCACTGCCCTACTTACTTCCCTGCCAATGAAACCGTGAAATTCAAAGGTAAGGGAATAACAGAGTATATTTATTGAAAGAGTAGTGAAAAGTCCTTTTCAGTGGGAGCTCTCCCAGGAGACACAAAAAGAGCTGATACTCCTCCAGTCATACTACTATGATTGTTACTTTTTTTGGGTAGCTTGAGCAATTCCTTGAGGCCACAATTGCACCTCCTAAAGTGAATTTGCAAAGTAAAGTTTCTGGTTGTCTGTATGTGACTCCAACACCTCTTCCAACTTAATATCATGGCTGAACACAGGGATGATAACTGGTAAAATAACTTGTGATTTTCTTGATGATTAAGGCTTTAGCAATTCTTCACATACAAGTCAGTTCTTGGTAAGAGCTAAAAACCTATTTCTCAAAGCAACATATAAATTAAAACCACTAACTGAGAGAGAGATGGATAGATTGCTAAAACTGGTAGGAAACAGATCTTGTGATTGTAATGCACTTTTCTCCAGCTGTTCTGATAACAATACTGACAGTTCTGCTTTCATTTAATTCACAGTATCTGTGCAATATTGTAGATTGAAATCAAATGATTAGACAGTTGACCAAATCTTTAAAAACTGAAAAATTCTAATACAAAAGTTGTTATTAAGATAGTGAAGGAAAATGAAAGAATCATCTTTGATAATCAGTGTATAGCAGTTTATCCCAGCATCTGAAACCTTTAAAACAGAGGCACACAATTCAATACAATTTGTTTGATAATCGTCAAATTATACTATTGAAGAGCAGTAAAAGTTGCTGGGCTAGTTATTCACTAAATCCCACATGAATATAGCTCACAAGTCAGAAAGGTCAAAGTGTATTCTCTGTTCCCTATCAAATGTTTCTCTACTGTTTGAACTGGAAAAGTATAGATTTTTGTTTGATTTTTTTTTAAATATTTCTTCCAAGTAACCTACGTTTTGCAGTGTGGCATCAGGCTGTTTGTAATTTACCGTTGCAGGGAATCTGTAAGCAAAATAATAACTGATAGATACTCAGCTGGATATTAACGCAGTTACCTAAATATTCACCAGGAGCATTTTGCCTCTACTCTTTGCACGACCTACCTATAATTTGGTTCTGTAGTTCATACTAATGCAAAACTCTTCACTTCCACTTGTTGGAAATGTATCTTGGGAAGCAAACCTAAAAGAGAAAAAAGGGACTAAAGAATCATACTATACATATTGAAATGGAATTATGATGGGATTTGATTTTGGTTCTTTTTTTTCTTTTCCCCTAGTATTTTATAAGGTACAGACTGCTGAAATAAGTAATTTGTCTGAATCCAAAGGCTATCTCAGAACAGCTTTTCTGAGTAGGAGTTGATGGCTTGGGCTCTTAATCTGTCGGGCATTACTATGCCTTTATGCATATAAAATGACCAAAACCAATTTTACTCAAAAAGCACTTACATTTAAAGTACGCCATGTAATCTCTAGCACCAGAATAAACTGAAAGTGTTACAAACTGTTAAGGTGATTCCTTTGCAAAGCTAATGATTATTCTGATATTTAATTTTGCTCTTACCTATTAGCACTAACATCATGGAAGAGCGTGCTAATTTTCATTATAATAGAGTACACAAAATCCATTGTAAAACATATTTATTCACTGTTACCTGACTTTGTCTATGTCAGAGTTTAACCCCAGCCAGCAGCCAAGCTCCATGTAGCCCTTCACTCACTCCCCCAACGGGATTGGAGAGAGAATCAAAAGGGTAAAAACTGGAAAACCTGGGGCCTGAGATAAAGACACTTTAATAGGGTAAGCAAAAACCATGCATGCAAGCAAAGCAAAGCAAGGAATTCATTCACTGCTTCCCATGGACAGGCAGGTGTTCAGCCATCTCCAGGAGAGTAGGAACCCATGTAATAGTTACTTGGGAAGATAAACACCATCAGTCCAAACATCTTGCGCTTCCTCTTTCATCCCTCCACTTTATATATTCATCATGATGCCATCAAGTGGTCTGGAATATCCCTTTAGTCAGCGGGAGTCACTTGTCCCGGCTGTGTCTCCTCCCAGCTTCCCATGGGCCTTAGGCCTCCCTGTTGTTGGAGCAGTATGAGAAGCAGGATAGGCCTTGGCCAAGTATAAGCCCTGCTCAACAGTAACAAAAACATCTCTAAATTACCAACCCTGTGTTCAGCACGAATCCAAAACACAGCGCCATACCAACATCTGTGAAGAAAATTAACTCTATCCCAGCCAGAATGAACAGGACATTTCAAAGAGCCTGGCACTGAGGTAATGGACTTTGCAATTGTTGTAAATTTTGTAAAGTGTAATACTAGTGTTTATTATTGATTCACCTTGTTTCTAACTGTTTATCAGTTTGAACAGCATCTCACTTTTATCTCATGCTTATGGTCCAGAGGATGGAAATGAAAAAATAAAAAACTCCCATATCCAACAAATAAAAAAGGAAAATAACAAAAATGTGATTTTAAAAAAGACCTTAGTGAAATATTTTCCTTTTGTAAAAAATATTTAAGAGGCAAATATTTCATATGTAGTTGAAAATTATAGACAAGGATTTGAAGAGGACTCATTGAGAACTTAGACCAAGAATATTAGGGCAGTTACCTTACCTCTTTCCTATAGTGTTATGACTGAACCACATGTTTGAGCTGAATTGAAGCAATTGCTTGGAAACTCAATCCCAAGAACTAAAAAACTGTCCTTAAATCCTGGTTTAGGACATCAGCTCAGAACAAGACCGCTGCTGACCCATTTTTAAGTGTTTACTTAAGAGCTTTCCTGGACCTTGGCTAATACCAAAGAATTTGTCCAAAGTAAGACAATAGACAGTATGTATTTGAAATAGAAAAATGGCAGCAACTGGAAGAATGAAGGAGCAATGAGGATATACCTGTAAGATGCCATGCAAGTGGTTGGAGAAACACAGATTTCAGCTTACAGATCATTACAAAATAGAAATAGTAAGAGGAGATTTATATTTATTAGCGTTGAATGCTGAAGGATATTTTGATTTGCTGAAAAGAAGCTATTTGACGAAAGTTTTGGGAGTTTCACATAATGGTTGAAAACTTTCTTAACTAAAGACATTGTAGTGGAGCCTATAGTAAGGAATAATGGATATCACTCAGAAGTCTTTGCTTTCTCTAGCAGAAAAAGGCGATGGTGCCCCTTTTTGCCCTCCCTTTTTACCATAATTCTGGGACAAATCAGTCAAAGAATCCAACACAATAATAGAGTTGAAGGTATAAAGATATTGGACACCCTGGATAAAATTTCATTATATGCCGTTGATGTCATTCTTTTTTTTACCCAATCCGTATTAATCCCTTAGGGGCAGCAGTCAATGAATTAAAAAATTTGAGGAAGTCTCACTGCAGAATTGTAATCAAAGAAAGTTCAAGATTCAATGTATCAAACTTTCAACAACAATAAATGAAGCCATACTAAATATGGCTTCATTTGGACTAAACATTCAATTGGGAACTTTTGAGTGCAATTACCGCATTGTACTGATGGTCATATGATCTCATTTTTGTTCAGCTATATAGGTCTATTGACTTTGAATAGTGTAACTATATAATGGATATAATAATAAAACTATCCCGCTTTAGGAAGAACTTTTCACCCAAGGATGTCAAAGTATTTTAGAAAAGAGGTCAGGATCATTATCTGCGTTGGCTGGGGGAACAGGAACCGAAGAAGAAAACTGACTTGACCGAAGATTTCTAGAAGACCTGTAATATAGCCAGAAAGAAAAAGACTCTTTTGTGTTTTGGGGCTAGCACCAGGAGACGAGACAAAGCATAGTAAGATTAAGGTTTGTCCCAATCTCGCTTTTTTACTCTATTTATTGCAATAAGTGAAAGTGCTCTAGATATGTGTGTGTATATTGGGCAAAAAAATTAAATCATCTTAGCTTTTAAGGCTTTCTCCATCAAAACCAGTTTCATTTCAATAAACTAATGATACCACATTCAAAACCATGTATATACGCAGAAAAAATTCACCACAGGTGCAGTAGACCCCAAGATTTTGAGAGTTTACATTATGGATGAAAGAGTTATGAGAAAAGATGTTTTAATCAATGCTGAGGTGGAGGTATGCGTTAGCCTAAATGGGCTTCAGATTGGGCCTTGGCAGTAGGACAGCAGGGTTCATCATTGTTTGCACATAGAGTACAGATTTGAAGTGAAAACACCCTATCTGACTCCAAAATCTTCTTATTGAAATATCTTGCAAGACCATGATTATGCAATTAGAAGCTTGTTTGTTTAACTGCCAACCATTAGAAAATAGCATTTGGTTAAAAAAATATTTAAGATCATGATATATTAATAGTTAAGCATACTTAAAAAAGAAGCTACTCGACTTGCCAGGTCTTCCCATGCAAAATCAACATGAAAATGTGAATTTTAGTAGAGAAAAAAAGTCATCAAATCATTTGCTCATATATTAAATCTTTACATTCATGTTGCTCTTGAAAAAACCTTTTTTTTAACTTGTGTTACTTAACGGAAATATCGGCATTATGCTGTTTACTTTACTTATATTTTTGTCACTATTTTAGGCTTACTAGGCTAACAAAAATTACCTTCCAAGGAGCAAAATGTATAATAGTTTTTCCTTGGTTTTAGCTCTCAGTGAAAGTCTTATCATAGAATTCTTTCTGTAAATATTGTGGCAATCTTTACTGTTCCAATGTTTCTTATTTCTGCAATGAAATGTGATAAGTTACAAAAAATTCATCCAAAAAGTGATTGAAAACCTAATTTTGATTTACTGCGTATACATAGATTCAAAGCACCTCGTATTGTTGAGCACCAAGAGCTGATGTCAGTCATTAATGGTCTATGTTTATACCTCCTGAAAAGTTAAACTGTAAACCAGCACTTTACGCTCATTACAGTTTTCCAAAGTTCTCTGCAGAAGATACTGGGGAAGAATTGGAAGAAATTACTGTTGTATACTGAAGACATCTTTGCTGATCACAAGCTCTGGTCTCAGAGCATCAAGGAAAAGATCTGTTGGAGGAAATCTAAGCAGACAAAGCTTTGAGGTGGTTCTGTTTTATAATATTTTCCTCAGTGAAGATCAATATGACTAAAACTCAAGAAGTCAAGTTTCATTATATTGTGGACAAAGATATTAAACTTTTCAGAAAATGAAAACCTGAAGACTCTAGCCATGACCACCACGTCTTTGCAATATAGTTTCTCTTTTCCATTCTGAGTAGTCCATGATGTCTGAGTAGTCACAAACTCTGCAAGACCTCCCTGTGCCCATAAACAGAAAGCTTCTGTCTATTGCACCTCTGAAATATTACTTTCTGCTTCTTGTAACTCAGTGAAGATGTTTGGCCTATTCATAACTATTCTCTTCCCTGGTTCAGTTCTGTGAGTCACTTTTTCCCATGTTTTGTTTATGTCTTATAAAATTTTTCTCCTTAAAGATGTACAGCTAATTCCCATGTTAAGGTGAAGAATCCCCCTCAATTCAGAGGGTTTTGACCTGTTCACTGCCCCTCAAGGAACTTTTCATACAAATGAAAAGTGATCAAATCAAAAGCTACTGTCTGGTGTGAGAGTTCCAGCCTCTCAGTGTTCACATAGATGCTCTTAAAAAGGGATTCTAAGTCTCCCAATATCAAGAATAGCTACTAGGACCATGAAGTTTTTTCTATCTTAATTAAAAAGACGATAATTTGTTTGCCTCATCATTTTCATTTAAAGAACTTTTTAAGAACATTTAAAGAATTTTTAATACAGTGAAGATGTATACGAGCTAAGTTGACTGACATCCAGTCATTGACCCACAAACATAAATAACTGCCATAATGAGGAATAGAGTAAATATCGACCAAGGATTTGTTCAGTATTGCTCCCATAGAAGAAATAAATGTCAAGACACTTAGGTATTTCTCAGTGAAAAATATGTATATATATGGTTTCTTCTGTTTCCTTGTCACACAGTATCTGGTGTGATATTTACAAAACAATTTAGATAGCTCAATACATTAAACCCAACTTTTGGAAATGTGTTACAGACACAATTCCCAAAGGCAACACAAGAAAGTTAGATGTTTCATCTGCAGCTGCTTTAATAACAAAATGAAAAACTGCAATCCACTTTTATTAAAAAGTCTTAAAATGCCTCAGGGAAAAGCAGGATCATAGTTTTAAATTTCTTTAGGTGACACAAAAAGTCATTATCCTTTACCCAAGACTGCATTGTGCTTGGTTCTATAAAATACAATGAAAGCACATCTGCAGCAACTTGTAAAAAAATATACAAGAAGGCACATATGATGACATTTTTTTTACACTTGCAATATTTCAAAGTAGAGGCAATTAGGAATTTTTGTATGAAACCTTGAAACAAAGACAACTTTATCAGTTTTGGAAAAAAAGAACAACAAAACAACAAAAGAAAAATTAACAGCAAAGAAAACAAAACACCAGCTTTTAAACATCTTTAGTGAGAATTATGATATGTTATGCTATACAATCTGGTTTTCATTTTAATCCACACAGCATTCAAAGACTAATTTCTAAGTTTATTTGTGTCTGTACATGTTTCCATACATGTGCTTTTGTATGTGAAATGGAAATTGTGATTTCCATTTCTTCCTTACTTTTAGTGAAATTCAGAGATAAACTTTACATCACTTTTTAAATACAAAATACGTGCACACACAAAGCTAAAATAAAATGCCTAATTTTTATCAGGAATTTAGGCCATGCAAATAGGTGATTTAAATTGTAAACCACATTTGTATTATGCAAAACTCAACCTTTTTCTGTGTATGATTGGACTTCTAGTTTTAGTTGTTGAGGGTTTTTTTTGATGGATTTAGCATATTGGACCAGACCTCTACAAATGTCTACATTCTTACCAAAATTCACACACTGTTTTCATTTTTTTGTTTGACATACAATTCTTGTAAAAAGTGATTGTGTCAGCTTATGTTTTGTGCATAAATTTTATAATTAGAATAATTTTTTCCTATCTAATTATAGACTGTCAGAACCACAGAATGGTTTGGGTTGGAAGAGATCATTTAGTCCAACACCCCTGCTATGGGCAAGGACATCTTCCACTAGACCAGGTTTTTCAGAGCCTCATTCAACCTGGCCTTGAATATTCCCAGGGAGCAGGCATCCACAGCCTCTCTGGGAAACCTATTTGCATAATTCCCCACCCACTCAGTAAAGATTTTGTTGCTAATATCTCATATAAATTTACCCTCTTTCAGGTTAAAATCATTACCCCTCATCCTATCTCTACAGTCCATGATAAAGAGACCATCTTTCTTGTGGGCCCACTTCAGACAATGGAAGAATGCTGTAATTTCTCTCAGCCTGATCCCATAGCAGAGGTGTTCCCACCTTTTGATAATTTTTGTGGCTCTCCTATGGACTGGATCCAAAAGGAACATGTCCTTCTTATGTTGGAGGCCTCAGAGCTGGATGCAACATCCAAGGCGGGTCTCACAGGAGCAAAGGGGCAGACCCACCTCCCTTAACCTGCTGTTTATGCTGCTTTTGATGCAGCCCAGGATTCTGTTGGCTTTCTGGGCAGTGAACAGAGATTTCTGGGCCATGTTGAGTTTCTTGTCAACCAATCTCCCCAAATCCTTCTCCAGAGCACCTCTCTCAATCCCCTCATCACCCAGCATGAATTAATTTTTGGGATTACCACTACCTCACATACAGGACCTTGCATTTTGCCTTGTTGAACTTCATGATGTTCTCATGCCAATCCTTTAGTTGTCAAAGTGCCTCTGTAGGACATTCCTTTTGCCTAGAATGTCAGTCATACCACACAGCTTGGTGTCATCTGACAACTTGCAGTGGCCACACTCAGTCTTATTGTCCATATTCCCAATCAGTGTGTTAAACTTAGTGTCAGTCCTGATACCAGTTCCCTGAGGAACTCCACCCATCACTGCTCTCTGCTTGGACACAAGCCATTGACCACTGGTGTTTGAAGGCAAACACACAGTCCATTTCAAAGCCAGGTCTCTCCAGTTTAGACATAAGGATGTTTTGTGGAACAATGCCAAATGTTTTGAAAAAGTCCAAGCAGATGATGTCAGTCACGCTTTTGTTGTTCATTGGCATCAAAACTCCATCATAAAAAGATTCCAAGTGTGTCAGGTAAATTTGCACTTTGTGCAGCCATGTTGGCTTGTCACCACTCACCCCTCTGTTTTCCATTTGCCTCAGCATTGCTTCCAGGAGGATTTTACTCATGACCTTACTGGGCAACTGTATGAGACTGACCGGTCTGTAGTACCCCTGTTCTTCCTTTTTCCTGTTTTAAAAATAAAGGTAATATTTCCCCTTTTCCAATCAGTAGGAATTTCACTGGGGTACCATGAATTCTTAATTACAATAGGTAGTGTCCAGTGAAAGATTTAAAAGGAAATTACTAACGTGTTCATAAGCAAGCACTTTTATTCATAAAGACTCTTTTATACCTATTTGATACATTTTACATAGTCTTAAATCTGCTTTAGTTCTTTATGAAACTTTGGAGAACTTACTTTAAACTGGGAGCTATGCCTTGTTTGAAACATTTAATAGGCATTGGAAATTAAAACTCCTGGCTGTTACTAAAAGTGAAAGATTATAGTGAAAGGAAGATGACAGTCACAACCAAACAATCACTGATACTGTCTCTTCAAAGGGCAAGACCTTTAAAATAATATACTATTATTATATAGACATGATCTATAGCTCAGAATCCTTTCTTCAACAATTCTCTTTAAGATTTGAACATCTGGAAAGAGTGATGACATTAAATGGATATAAGGATGTCCTGTCTAGAAAAATGAGGAATAGTAGGATGAACTGTTGGACCTATAAACTATGTGACAGTTCAAGTATCTATTTGACCCTGCTTAAAGAAATTTTTCATTAAAAATATTTTTTTCAGAGGCACTTTCAGTCAAAAATACTATTGATGAGGGACTGTTCTGCATAAAAATACTGGTCTTTACTACAATACTTCCCTCACCCCCACCCGCAGAATGCAGAATATGGTTATGCCTTAGATGCTTGTGTAGCTCTTTAGGGTGGAATAGATTGTGCCCTTATGACCCTCTATTATCCGATTATTTGAAAGTTTTATGCATAATGTGACTCTGAAATAGCTATTTGGTATGCACATGGCAAGAAACCTCATCAAACAAAAAGAAACTCCATTGTAAACACTGATCATGTTACTGAAAATGTGATATTTATTTCCGTAGAATAGAAATAAAATGTTTAGAAATGTACCCAGAAAGCCTATAAGTACCTTAAAATGGTAACATTAAGGACCTAGTAACTTTAGGAAAACTTGATCATTGTCTAATTTGAAAGCTCTGAAAGACATTGGATCTATGGGAAAATGAACAGATCCATGTATAACACAAGTAAATTAGTCTGGCGGTCCAATTGTTAACTGAATGTTACACCATCTGGATGAGATAAAGAGGAAACAGAAAAGTGTAGTAATAATAATAGAGCTGTAGAGAAAATAGGAATCACATGAAGATTTTAATGAAGATTTGAAACACAAGCTGTTGATACAGTCTAGAGAACTTGAGACATGCACAGACAAACAATATGATTATTAAAGCATGTTGGAAAATGACCAGAGGGATTTATTCAGGCAATCAGTCCACAGGGATAAAAATAATATAGTAAGAAATAAATAAAGTGTGATTGATTTTTTAAAAAGTTGATAGAAAAAGAAGGCATCATGTAATCAAGGTAAGCTGAAAACAAACCAGTGAGTAGGAAGAGGTTATTAGTCAAAGTCATTACAATTTAAAAAGCAGATAGAGAAAATAAGCTAACTGGTAAATATAAGAAAGGAATAGAATTCATAATAATTGCTCAGAGAGTGGAGATAATTTATATTTTGAATTTTAAATGTATTTATCATCAGAAAAAGTACAAATAATTATATACGCACAATTAGTTAAGCATTGGAACAGGCTCTCCAGGGACATGGTGGAGCTTTCTAGTAGAAGTGCTCAGAAAACAACCAGCAACCAAGTTTCCTGCATGTGCACAGTGCCTCTTCCCCCACCAGTGGGACCTGGGAGAGAATTGGAAGGGTAAAAGGTAGAAAAGACATGGGTTAAGATAAAGACACTTTAATAGGGTAAGCAAAAACCAGACAGAGAATCAAAGCAAAATGAGGAATTAATTCACTGCTTTGTATGGGCAGGCAGCTGTTCAGTCACCTCCAGGAGAGGAGAGCCACATAACAGGTAAAAGTCACTTGGGAAGACAAACACTTTCACCCCAAACAACTTCCCCTTCCTCCTTTTCCTCCCACTTTATCAACTGAGCATGAGGCCATATGGTGTGGAATGTCCCTTTGGTCCCTTGGGGTCTCCTGTCCTGTCCGTGTCCCCTCCCAACCTCCCAAGCACCCCCAGCTTCCTTGCCAGCATGGCAGTATGAAAAACAGAAAAGGCTTTGGCTCTGTGTAAGCCCTGCTCAGCAGTAACTAAAATCTCTAGTTTTTCAACCTTATGTTTAGCACAAACCCTAAACACACGTTTATATCAGCACATATCCTACACAAGTAAACATGGCATTCTGAGATATGGTTAGTGGTTATGATGATATTCTGTTGAAGGTTAGACTTGGTGGTCCTAGAGGTCTTTTCCAGCCTTAATGGTTTTTGAAGGGTGAAAGGCAAATTATCAGTCTTCAGGAAAAAGAAGCATGACTTCCTAAATGTGGACCCATGGATTTGCCTGTAGTCTGGTATATACTCTCTGAAATGATGTCAATTGAATGTATTTAAACTAATTTTGGTCTTTCCCATAAGAAGAAATCATTTTGCTATTCTAGGAAGTTTACCTGATGTCTAATATCTGCACTAAAATTTTCAGCATATAAACTGACTAGGATATCAAAAAACAACAATCAAAAAAAAAGGCCCCA
This sequence comes from Ammodramus savannarum pratensis, assembly GCA_020466415.1. Classification (NCBI taxonomy): domain Eukaryota; kingdom Metazoa; phylum Chordata; class Aves; order Passeriformes; family Passerellidae; genus Ammodramus; species Ammodramus savannarum. The sequence goes on along the minus strand of JAHXMQ010012338.1, from coordinate 72,830,856 downwards.
GGCAACATTCCTGAATTGCAAATGCATTTAAACTTATAAAATGCCATCTGTTGTTGGAAAAAATTCTATTGAGTGCATGAGGAAGGTATGTGTTATGCCTTAACTATCAGGTTAAAACTGTACTAAAAAGAACCATACATGATGGGATTTTTTTGAAAAAAAATTGTCAACCTTGCTCTTTGTTGTTCTTGGTTTTATCATCATCCGCAGTGCTAAGCTTTAGATGCTATTTGTGAATATGTTTCATATCCGTGACCTGAAATCATTAATTTTTCAAATGTGTGAATTTTCAGAAAGAGATAAGAATGAAACTCAGATAAAAGTTAGTGACATTTTGTGTGTGGTTATCTGCATTTTTTATCTGGGTTTCAGAGAGTCATTGTCTTTCTTATTTTTCTTCAGATACTAAAAGTAATAGAGGAAAGGGATATGGTTACATACAGTAAAATCTCATGGAAAAGTTTTTCTTTCCAGATTAGGTGTATATAAGAATATTAACAGAATTTAAAAAAAAAAATTAGAATTTTTGATGTTAGCTTGTGTGAAAGATAAGGGTGTACTTCACCAGACCAAATATAACTACCCACCTTGTAGATCAGTCTTAGCTCCCTTAGAGAAAAATACGCATTTTGGAGGCAGCAACTCATTGCACACTAAAGGAGTATGCATATGTGTTCTGAATAATTCCCTAAATATTTTTTGCTCCCTTTGTCTATGAGCAGGGGAAACTGGATGACTACTTTATCTGCAGAGATTTCAGAAATTTAACAGACAGGCTCCTATCCAGAACAATTAGATCTGGATCCAAATCTAGATTAGATTTGGAGCAAAATTAAATGAAAAATATAGTTTTAGTAAAAGTTGAACCATCATACAACGAGGAGAAAGGGTTGTATAGGGATTTAAAGAGGACAAAGTTTATCTGGATTTTTTTTTTAAGAAAAACAATAATTTGAGAAAGTGACAAATGCCTTTCAAAAGTATAAAAAAAAAAAAGAAAAGGAAAAAAGCTAACAATTTTATTGTTGAAAGCTATATTGTACTAGATATATTAAGGAAAAGATAAGTGACAAAAAATATAAGCCTCAAACAAAGGATATCTAGTCAGATCCTAGAGAGGTATGGGAAGTACTAAATAGGCCCAGGATAAATTTATGCTCACTACTGTAAATATTCTATTACGACAAAGTTGTTAGAATTATTTGGTATTTGCTATACAAAAAATACAGACTATTATAAGTGAGAGAAAGGATCACTGCCACAGGCAAAGTTACAGAAAGAAAAGAAAGAAACTGTAGGACTTAAAAAATTATTATGAGAAGTATGTGTGATATCTTCAGGAGACAGGGAAGGTGGGTCTTTCACTGCAGACTCTTCCTGACATTATGAACTCAGGAAAATTGATAAAAAAGGAAATTTAGTATGCATGTTTATTTATTACCAAACTGCAGCATGCTAATATTTGAAATTGTAATAACAACAGTAAAAATATAACAAGAATAATGGCTGACCATTGCAGTGAAAAGACTCTTACTACTGAATTACAGAAAAAACATTTCTTATATTAGAATCCATGCAATTAAGGCAATAGAGGATTTAGAAAGACACATTAGTATGCACCTACCAAACAGCGAAGTGGGAAAATTCCAGCCTTACTTAAACTTCCATCTAAGGTAGGTAGGTGATTGCATCCCTTTTGCCTCTTTTCCTCTTTTTAAGTGTTTAGGAACCATCAAAGTGAAAGTGCAGTAATTGTAATTTTAATAGCAATAGTAATTACAAGAATTGTAGTTATTATTATTATAAACAAGAGAGGAACAGAATTTTAGTAAGTTTTAGATGCTGATCAGTGAGGCATAAGATTACTGAAACACCAAGCTGCATTAACCTGCACAGTATTTCTTTCACAATCTCTGCTAATATATAACAATATTTTCGAAGTTTTTCAGGTAACTGATCAGCTTATCAGCTTTCTGTCAAAAAAGTATCTTATAGCTTCTATTATTGCCTGCCTTGTAATGAATCACGTCTAGTGCTTGAATAATTAAATTGACTAATTTTAAGCTGAAATACGAGCATGAGCTGTCAGTCATTAACAGACATTCTCATAAATTATCTTGCTCACTGGCCTTTTGTGTAAGCAGAACTTACATGTAAAAATGGCATCAGCCATAAACCTTTGGTAGTTAAATGTCTTCTATTCCCCATGAGTGCCTTCATAACTACAGTTTTCTTGGCAGTGAAGTTGTAATGACAGCTGTCATCGATGGACTTTCACAAAATATACCCTGACCTTTGGATGCTATGTGTTACAATTACCGTTGTAAAGCCTTTGGGGCCTTGAATTGGGATTTCACACTTCAACATAGCTGTATATTGTTAACACTTCTTAACGCCATCCAAGAAAATATAGGAGCTTTTCTTGTATTTTTTTTTTTTTTTTTTAATATGAGAACTCACACAATGATGATAATTCACTGTTGAAATGCAAATATTGGCTGAGAGACAAGTTTCATGAACGGGTTCTGAATAGAAGACATTTCACTATAGAGGTCACACACTTGAAAAATAAAAGTTAATCTCTGCTTGACTATAAGGAAAAAAAAAATAATGTAACTGACAGTTCTTAAAAGAAACTGTTTGGAAATCACAGCCACATAGCTGCTTCTTCTGTGCTACTGAAATGCATGAGTTTTGAGAGCATTTAAAAATAGCAAGAACCTTAGTAAGATAAAGAGGATGACAATAGAAAACTCATTAAAGCTGAATCCCTGATGAACTATTCTACCAAAAGAATCAAAGCTGACATACAAAAATGCTTTCTAAAAATTATGGTCCAGAATTTATTTTTCTGTGATGGTCATGCCATTTACTTAAATGACTAAATAAAATTAATATTAGACGTTTGAGATATTCTCTTGCCACTTATGTCAAAACAAAAGCACTGTGCATTCTTCTGTCTGAGGAGTTCTGATAGAAGCTGTGAATACAGAATTTTGATACTTGGTAAAATCTATGTTGATTGAGAACAAAGATGTGTTTTGTTGCATCATACCTAAAGGAAAAAAAAGCAAAGAGAATTATATGTGACAAACAAGAAATCTACTTTTGATATTTAATGTCATTTAACAGTTTTGCAAGATTTTTTTCTGCCAAAAAAGAGGAAAATTAGCATTCTGTAGTTAAAAATTTCCAGTGGTAACGGGAGCTCTCACTGAATTGTAGATATTTTTTTTATTTTTCAAGTTTACTCTAGATTTCAACATTTCCTTAGTAAAAAATGATGGTAATTTTCCTATTTTATCTTAGTTGAATATATCTTGCAACAAACACAAACATGGGCTGTTTTTTGGCTAAGAATATTAATTTTAAAACCATTTATTTTATCATATCTGTCTTTGATGAATGCACCAAAAAGTTTTCCTATTTAACTTCCCAAAAAGTGGTCTGCTGAAACCCAAATCAATGAAGATCTTAATGGGAATGGCATGTTATTTCAAATGTCTCAGATAAACTTGAACTTGTTTAAGAAAGTTTCATCAGCTGTGGCCTTAATCTTCATTATCCTCCCATTCTATGAGATTAGTATAAAGCAGGTAAGTAAATTTTTAATCGTATTTTAAAAAAAATCTCACAAATTACAGTAAAATCTTTGAGAAAAATAAACAAGTATTTTGACTGTTTATATTAGAAAAATCAAGGAGTGTATGGCATCTACAGTAGTTTGCAGATTTTCAAGGTATTAATAACTTTTTAAGGGAGTAGCATGTATTACCATGCAAGTAATAGACATATTTTACAGTGTTCTCTGGGGTTGTTTGTAGGTTAACATCTATAAAAAGCTGACCACATTTTTTTACATAACTTCTTGATCTTAAGACATCCCTGAACTCCATTTTCAGAAAATGGTTGTTATTTCAGAAAAATAAAAATTAAAAAAAATACAGAAAAGAGAAAAAAAAGATAATAAAACTAGAAAACTATATAAAAACTCCAAACTTCTAGATTTGGAGGAATATTCTGAGGACAAAGACTTGAATCTCTCTCTTCTTTCCTTTCCTTTATATTACTATGGAAGCAATATTATTTAGTAGGTGTTATAGAGAAATATATTATATTTTCATAATTATTTTATTCTCTGTGCTAGTGATTGGGAGAATCAGCTTTAAAAAACCCAGCTGTTTGAAAACTAATGAATATTGCTGGTTCTAAACAATTCACTTACTATGCCAAATTCCCAGGACATATGGACAGCATAGAGACAATTATGTCATATAAAGCAAGCAGAAGAGGATAAAATTTAGGCTCACCTCAGACAGGAACACTTACTAAGATGGTATCAAATTTGACTTCCATGACAAGGCATGAGATCCCTCTGTTAACAAAACCTGCATGACATTGAGCTTATTTTGACTTGAGGTGAGATTTAGGCATCCCAACAGCAAAAACATATTTTAAATAATCTTCACCACCAATAATTTCTAATTTGCATCCACATGACTGTATATATTATGTTTATATTACCAAACTAAAGCAGGACCTTGTCCCCAAGGCCATAAAGCAGTGACTGCCTTTTGTTCTTACTGGTTTGGGTCATTTTCCTCTAGAAAGTTTTGGACAGAGATGTCTATAATTAAGGACAATAGTGATGGCTTTTTTAAGCTATAGTAACAGTGCAGCTTTTAGTGGCTTTTATTTGTTCAAATCTGAACAATTTATTTTTATTTTTTTTTGTAAACTTCTTTGGGTGAAATGCAGTTTCATAACATTTTACATAGGAGGAACAGTATTAGCTACAATGACTATTAAGGAGACTATAGTGAGAAGTGAGTAGAGTTCTTGATGTTAAAAAATTCAAGCACAGTTTCCTTCTTTGTCTTATACACCTTAAAGTCCCTTAATCTCTAGAACATTGCTTAGTAAGACTGTGAATACACTACTGAAATATTTTCAATAGTAGGAAGCAGAAACATAGCTTTTAGGAATTTTTTTGAATTGAAATGTCACTCAAGTGTTAAACTCACAATATTCTTGAAGAATGGCATATGGTTGAAGGCACAGAAATGCAGGTGAAAACCAGAAAAAAACTAGACATTGCTCTTCCTCTTTTTTTTTTTTTTTTTAAGTTACCACGACACTGGAATAAGAGCTGAACTGTGTGTCTTCTCAGTGGGCTACAAGTACAGAGCCTTCTGTTGAGGTAGGATATGTTTAATTCTGATCTGAAAGTTCCTTTCAGCATTATGATGACTGCAAGACAGTGTTTCTGGGACCTGCATGTAAGTTTCAAGCACAACCCCATTGGAAACCCAAAGATCTTCTCCAGACTTCATCAAGGAATACCTTAAAGTCTTCCTGATACACTATATAAAAAGAGATTCAGCACAAGAACTTGTAATTTTAAAAATTTACCTAATATAGATAGTTAGGAAGCATATCTTTGTTATGATGATATATTATGTGTGTCTTGTAGTTTGTCATTAATCAAGAATAGCTGTTCTGTCTCACCACAAGGCTTGTCCAGTAAAAAAGGGAACTGCCAGGTTTCTATTTAAGACAATTAATGGTCATCTGAATTTTTTATTCAGACTGATGAGTCTGGAGAGGCTCATTCCAGAAATGATGCAGCTGTTAGGTTTAAGAGAATATCATAAATTGAAGTCATTTGGATATGCCTGATTTGAAAACATTTATGTAATATTCAAAAGTAGTCCCTACAGAATTTTGCATACCAAATGTTACACAGCTATCATTTTCCATTCATTCCCTGCTAACACATTTAATCTGTGGTAATTAATTATCTACCTGTGAAAAATTAGATCTAAATATTTAGTTCAAAGTTTCCAAACTAAAATAGCCATGATTTTTCTTGTAAAAAGAATGTAACAAAAGTTTTCTCCCTCTTTACACTGCAGTTTGCAGAATGCTGTCAAAGATGAAAAAAGATATAAACAATTTTTTTTAGTGAAGCAATATCTTTAAACTTGTCTAGCAAGACATACTTTACAACTTTTCCACAATAGCAGTGGTTAATTTATCAACATAGCAGTGTTTTCCATAGAGAAATCATGGAGATTCAAGGACATGTAGTTCATCTTTATAATCAGCAGAGTACAATAATTATATCAAATGCTTCAGGATTTTCAGAATATAATATCAATTCATGTAGCTTCCAATAAAAGTTTTAACACACACACATGAATATTTAAGAATGACATGCAAGCTTATATACCTATTTACAATATTTGGTAAAAATATTTTAATAGAGAACATAATGGAGAAAATGTTCTAAGTGGTTCTGTTACAATTTTCTTGGCAAATTGGAATTTCTGAGTTTGGTTCCTATTTTCATTTTTCTACTATTGAAAAAATAGGTTGAGGAAAAAATCCCAGGCTCCTTGATAAGATTAAACATTACATATACTGCAGTTGTTTGATTAAGACATGCAGCATGATAAATAATTTTGCTAAAATTTCACTTCAACAATTTAAGTTTCTAATTCAAAAATGCAGTACTTGAAAAAGAAAATGGCATCTTCTTTCCTGCTTTCATCCATTTTCCTCTTTTTCAAGGTAAGATAATCACATTTAGCCAGGTACATTTTGTCTTTTGCTTTCTTGAACATTCTGTAGTTCGAAATTGTGTGCATTTGAACATATATTTAACAATCAAGGGTTTATTCCAAAAGATTCAGTGCTTCTTTTTTGTAGCAATCAATATTGATCAAAACAATAGTGTTACATGAACTTACTATTGTATTTGGCAGTAATAATAGTATGAAGCAGGAAAAAAGGGTGACGGACAGGAAAAGGAAATTACTGTCTCTCATACCACATCTAGAAAATCATTAAATGTAAGGTGAAAAAAAGAAAATAATAATTGCTAAAATTGCTCTCTGTAGAAAGCAAGCTTTTCCTTAATAAACAGAAGCTTGAGCAGAGAAAATTAAGTTGGTCATTTCACAAATCGCTGTGGTATTCAGACAATGCTGCCAAATCTTTGGCCACGGGGGGCCTCCAGGCTATACAAACCCTACCTAGCATGTGTGAATCTTGTTATTCACACTACATTGCTTTATTATTTCAGAGTATGAAAAACTCTGCATCCCTTGGGGACAAGGGTGTCTCACCTTTGTTATGCTGTCACTAAGTATATAATAATTTTCTCCTTTTTCTGATTTTATAACAAACTGTGTACCTGTTTCAGCATGTTAGATTTCTTTTCTCAGTTTTGGACTCAATGATGTATAATATTCAAGTATGCAAAGACACTAAAAAATATAATACGACATCTTATTATTAAACCCACATCTGTATGCATGTGTTCCCCTCAGAGCAGCTAATACTTGCAGAACACAAACCATTAACAGCAAGTTACGTGCAGATCAGCTGAGGTTTCCAAACAGTGTTTCTCACATCCCAAATTTAGCCACAATTATTTTCACAAACAAAATTTATTATGATTCAATATCTCCCATGAATAAGAGGAAGTAAAAGGATTATTGCAAGAGAAATATATTTTTCTAAATCCTCTCAAAAAGAGATAGGCAGCCATTTTGGTAATTTTTACATGTGCAAAGGTGTCAGTGAGCAATTGATCATGTGCAAATGTTTAAACATTTCCCCATTTTATTTATGACATGAAAAGGATTTACCTCAGTTTCCAAATAAATACATTCATCTTTGAAGGTTTAGGTTCATCTCAAGAGAAAGTTTTCAACTGCCTGCAAGATTATCGTTTTGAGAATGAAGAAATAGTATTATAATTTCAATGGCAGAAATTTATGCTATATATAGCTAATTTAAAAATACTATAAAAAGCCAACAATTTCTTCATTTTAGTAATTTATTTCTTTTAAGGTATGTACCAAATAGTTGCAAGTTAATAGGAAATGTTTCTCTGTTGCAGCAAAATGGAAAAAGCTGAATTTATATATGCCAAGGGATTTACAAAATTACTGTGGTTTCAGTTAATAGAGAAGCAAATGTTTTTAATACCAGTGGTTGTATGTTTGTATTCCACAAATTATTTCAAGTGAATGCAATAAAGTAGATTTTATTTTTTTAATTATCAAATTATGCTTATAAACATTGCTATAAAGATATTTACCATACATTCCCATTGAAAAAAATAAAACATATTTCTGAAAGAAAGAGGGTAATAAAGATTTTGAATACTAACTCTCCTTTCTTTCAAGTGCAGCATTTCAGCTCATATTACTATCCCAGCAAACTCAGTCTCTGCTCCCTCTCAGATACACCTTTATCTAATACTAAATATTTTATAAATCTTACATATATTTTATGTAAATACAAAGATATAAATAAAATGCAAAGGGTATTTTTGTGCTAGTTTCTACTTTGAAACAGTGATCTCCCCTCCATCCTCATCACCTGAGGATAAAAGCACAGCAAAAATAAAACACATATAATATTGCATGCAGCCTATTCCCTGCAGGCAACCAGCTACTCTTAATCCTACACCACTCTATAGACTTGTATTAGAATATCAGAAGTGAAAGCAATTTTATCATACTTTTGTACCACAGTCAACAAAATAAGGCAATATTACATGCCTAGTTGAAGTTAGTCCTAGGAGTTCCTTTACTTCTAGTCACTCCAGGAGATTATTTATCCCATCACAAAGTGCTGGATTGGATCATTTCAGTTATCTTAGGACAGAATGAGTTCCCATTTGGAAGTGATTCTTCTCTTTTAGTAGAAAAAGTCCACATAAGTAGACATTAATGTTTATCTATCCAGCATAATGGCACATTGCACATTGAACAGAGCTAACTTCAATGAGTTATGCCTTTAGAGTCATTTTATGTACTACAGAATTTCTAACAAGCCTTTAGATGCTGTTTAGTAAGGGTAAAGTTCTTGCCTTACTCCTTCAGGTCCAGACACACAAAAGGCAGACAAGGACCCAGGTACAGGCCAGCAAACAACTCTTCTCTGGTCTAACTTAAGTTCCAGCCTTTGTTTTGGGGTCTCCTCAGAGGACACAGATGGCTTCACGGAGGTTACATTTAGTGACTGTGTAAGGAAACTACAACCAGTTTAGATTAGAAGCCTCATAATTTGTAAAATCGAAGTTAAAATATAATTAAAATCACATCCTAGTTTTTATATTTTAGGTACACAAAGTTACATGAAGTAAATCTGAATCCTGCAAAAAATAAGCAGCATTAAATTCTTGTCTAATTTTTACAAATGGGACTGAGGTGGTTGTCACAGATTTTCAGATTTGCCATGGTTTATTGTTTTACTGTGAATATAGCAAGTAGGAGATAGTAACATTGAAACATTTGTCTTATAAAACATTTTCTCAGCAATGTCACAACAGATCTTTCCTACCTTAATCTCTCAAATTTCTAATATATTTACCATATCTGAATTGCTGGCCCTGAATTTTCAAACAAAAATTTTATCACTGGAATATAAAAATCATAGCAGCACTTAAAATAATAAAAATATTTTGATTATTGTAAGTATATTATAAGTGGAAATTTCTTTTAAAACTGTAGTTATCGTTTTTACTTTTTTATTTGCTTTAAGCTTTCTAAGCACATGGATATATTGTAACTTTTACCAATATGATTCTATATTTTCTTGGTTTATGTCCAACATTTGAGGGTTTTGTATTTTTTCTTTATTCTAGGTCAACCTTCCAATTGAAACAAAAAATCCCTACTGTATGGGTAATTAGGATCAAATTTGCAGCAGAGCTTGAATAACTATAAAACACATCTCTTGTCTATGATCTTTAACTTGCTTCCAAAAAAGGCAGTTTCAAAATAAAAAAAAACTCTTATCCTACAAATAGGATTTTTGGAATGCCTTTGGCACAGAATAAATGTTTTTCTTCTATTTAATATTTTGTAATATTATGGCTGTTAAACATGTGCTTAAAAATACTTGGTATTTTATGAATACTTTTTTCCAGGAAAAAAAAATTCTTCAAAGCCATAAAGCTCCAGAAAAAAAAAATCCAACAAAACACAACAATACCCCAAATTCTATGAAAATATAAAGACTATATGCTTATACAAACATATTTTATTCCAGATGAGTAAAGAGATAATACTGATTGAAGGGTTAGAAATTTGTTTCTATCTTGTCACTTTAAGACTCCTGCTAAAATGACACAAATATTGTCTGAACAGCAACAAAAGACAACAAAATGGAACTATAAAGTTTATGGCACTTGTGAGTGCCTTGCTTTAGTCTGCTCTGGAGGATGATGTCCTTGCAAAGTGTTTATGTTTCCAGTCACTTTGGAAGAGAAAAAGACAGAACAGCCGAGTACGATTGAGGACTGTCAAACAGTGGAACAAAGGGATTTGCTCCAGGTAAACCTAATGCAACCCAAGTAAACATCAATTTAGCTAGCAGAGGAATTGGAGCTTGAGAGGGAGGATAAGAGAAGAATAACCTTTTTTTATATGGCTTGTTTGCTGTAAGTGTAGTTTGATCTCTAGTGGCTTGCCAAGTAGGTCAACAAAAGTATTTGCAGTAATTGGCAGTGAGTTTCTGGAATTCACTGTCAGAAAATATAATGTAACTTCTGAAGAGTGCTTGTTCCTAAGGGAAAATAACTTCACGGAATGGATTAGAATAATTTTTGCACTGCTTGGTGAGCCAGTTGGTTAAATTGGTGTTTTGTTTTACTGTGGCTGTGCTGCTTACTGTGCACTTCCATACATTTCACTGAGAAGCCAGAGAGAAAAAATTACATTTGCATATTATAATAAGATGCTACAAAGGACATAAAATGGACATATTTTTTATATTGCATATGAAAAATCATAAACTGTTCGGCAGTTATGAATGTTTGCTCCTGATAGAGGGGAATTGCCAGTATCCTTTATAAGTTATATTCAGAACCGTGTGAGAACAGGGCTCATGCTGGGCAATCTTCCCCAATGTAGCTGTAAAAGGAGGGGGGAACTTTTTTGAGCCCTGTAGGGCTCTAGTGTGACTGTTGTCATATAAACTAGGTCAAGGAAAAGCAGAAGGGAGAAAGCTGAGGAGAAGGGGGAAATATTTATGTCTTCTGCCGTCCCCAATTGTGCTCTTCACTCTTCTATGTTTGAATCAGGATTGATTCTACTGTAATTGCAGGAGAAAGAAGAGAAATTGAGACATTATTACTTAAAAGTTAGTGTCTTAATTCCTGCATTTTGGTCCCTTGGCCTTCCACTCCAAATAAGTATCAGCTCATTAACTAAAGCAAACAAAAAACCCTGTAGGATGAATTCTGGGGAAATTTTAGTCCAGCAAGAATACTCAAAGAGTGGGACACGAGAGCCCCTCAACTTTATGAGCCATAAGGATTCTTCCAAAACCATTCTAGTAAGCATTGTGTTCTCAAAATTCCCATATGGCCTTCCTAGTACCTCCAAGACTTCTAGTATTTGTCATCAGATTTCTCTTACAAGGAAAGTGTACTAGTTGCCTGCAGATCAGTGTAACAACACTCATATCTGTTATCATCCATAGGTTTGCTGTCAGCTTGACTGCCATATATTGAACAATATCAGCCCAGGCTTTGATTTTATGCTACTCTGCTTGTTATCAGTCACCAACTGATAACAAACCTTGGAGTTTTACCCCTTGGACCTGCCAGTCCAGACAATTTTTATTCCATCTGACGGTACACTGATTACAACTTACAACTCCTTGGTTTTCAAGAGAGAATGCTGTGGCAGAGATTGTGAAAATATTTTAGGATTTAAGATATATCACATCCACTGTCCTACCATCATCTGTGCGGCCTTGGCAATCAGGCATGGTGTCACCTCAGTAATATGAATTGATTGCTCCTGACTATCCTCTTGTCTTTCACAGGTGTGGAGAGGAACGCAGTAGCTTTCATTCTCTGTCCCAAGGGCCTTAGTCCCAGTTTTTCTGTTTGAACTCTCAGCAGTGACATCACCTACCAGCAGCAGCTGTAGGCTGGTGGCAGAGACCTTGCAAACACTACTGTGATATACATTTCTATTGCAAATCTATTCACAGAGATTTCAGAAAACCTTATAATTTAATCAGTTTGAGACACTTCTTTTGCAGTTTATAGAACATGGGATTTACCATAGCAGTAACATAGAATCACCGTCTTCATCTATTCCCATCTATCACCGTAAAGTAATAAAGTGTAACAGTGTTCCAGGGGAACAACTAGACAGTGTAAATAAAATATTAATAAAGTGATGTACTAATTTATTAGCAACATGATATTGACTAATACATATGCTGTCAAGAAATCATCCCTGAGGATCTACAATCCCCCTGAGGTACAGTTGCCCCTGTGCTGCAACCTTCAGTGTCACCTTCTGCACTGTGGCAAATCACAGCTCCTGCACGTACCCTCTCCATCCTCCATGGGCAAGGACACCTCTGGCAGCCTGAGAACAGCTCTGGCGCTTCTGCTTTTTTAATCAGTCCTGGACCATAATATTTTGATTTAAGTCGTTGGCTGTATTATTTCATGTACCCCAGGCAATCATTCATTTTGGATTCATAACCATTTCTGGTAATTTCATTTATTTTCTGCTAGTTAACCAGACAAGTTTCTAATCAGAGTCTCCTGCAGACTCAGAAACTGGATGAAGCTGCATGTATTTGCACTGAAACTTGACTCATTACAAAGAATGTCATCATTTTGCTCTAAATGAAAGCAGGCATTTTGTAAATATTGGTCTGTACTGTCAAGCAACATATAGGAGAATTTGCTTTTTATTATTGTGGCTCTGAAAACCATTAGGTACTACTCGTTTGATATTCTCTTTGCATAACCTCCACAAACTGAAATTGTTTGGAATAAAAGAATATCACAAGACACTAGTAGGAGGTAATTAATGTGCTGCCAGTATTTCAGATTTTTTTCACTTATATTTAAGAAATTAGTTACCTCCAGAATGCCAAAACATTCAAGTTTTTGTTGTTAAAAGCTACACTTTCAGTTGCAGAACTTGAACTTCTTGGCTTCTGCTATCTGTCTTCTATTGTGATGTAAATCTGAAGACTATTTTAAATTGTTGATTATATAGACAACCAAATAGATGCCCTGTCTATATCTAGGAAAGCAGGAAATATTTCAAGTTGACAGTGGGAAAAATTGTATGGAAGGAATGGTGATAGAGAGCAGTCTAATTGGAGAATAAAACAAACTACAAGGTTTAAGGTAGTTATGAATATGAATTCTTATTTTCCTATTGATGTTTAATGTTCCTCTGTGTGTGCCTAGATATAAAACATGATTTAGTGTGGGTTTTGTTGTGTGAATATCTCTAGGAATGCATGTACCTTTCTGTGAAAGAAAAGCAGAAAGATTATGCTCCTAAAGATATTTCCCACAATCTTTCTTAAGCCAAAAACAAGTTTATAGTGCATTCAGCAGAAGTAGGATTTTCCCCCACATATATTCCCAAAATGAAAAACATTGCTAGATTAAAAGTGTTATGAAATGTGCTATACCTGCAGTTTGCACAGTTCCATACATACCATTTAACCAGCTTTAATTGCAATTTCCTAAATGATGAAATTACACCAAATAACTGCATGTAAAAATCAATCCACCTAAATTTTCTATTTAGGCTTTTCTTTTCAGCTGGGCTTGTGCTGCCTATTGTAGAGACATGTTTAAACTCATTAAATTCTCTCCCTGTATCCTGAAAATTCTCTACCCAGCAGTCTTGCAGACATGTACAAATACCTCATAGAGATAAGTATCTGAGGTCTAGATTTTCTTCCAGAACCTTCTGCCCAAGTTCTGGCTGGTGTTTCAGAGGATTCCCTAGCTCCTATTTTAGACCTGACAGACACATGCAGATGGTCAATGTACTTTATGGCATCTAAGGGAGAATTTTGCTACTTGCAAGTTTGAATAAGAGATTGAAATATTTTATATGCAAAATAAGCAGTTATATATATTGTGATTTGCAGCACAAAGCCTCACAAACATCAAGTGATTTACTCTGAGTGCTTCAGGTGCACTCCAGCAGCTATATACTCAGGTTTTTTTGTGATAATAGCTATACAGTACTGTGGATTTTGTATCAATATTGATAGAATTTGTGTTATTTATAGAAAAAAAGAAAGGCAAACAAATCACAAACCAGCAAAAACCTTTTTGTTTAATTAATGTAAATACAGTTTAATCCAGTGTGAAACAAAACAGGTATTTTTGTATATTTCAAATCATACAGAAAATATTACAATGAGCTTTATGCATCCTGGAAATATGATTTTTTTACTAGGAGCCTGAGACTCAGAAAGAGAAGAAGAGTTAAATTGCTGAAAGTACTCTCAGTTAAGTTTCAATATATGAGTGGAGACACGGAGGATTGTGCATTATTGTGTTTTGCTATTTTAGCATGGCAAAATTGAGCTTCAGATACTGAGACAAAGTCTGAAGGACAAATCCTCAATGTCTATTCTCATCATCCTGTCCATCAAGGGGAGGAATGACAATTTGCACCAGCTGCTGAATTGCCCTCTGAGTCTGGGGCACAAAAAAACCCCAGAATGCTGTAAAAACAGAGTGCTGCCACAGCACTGCAATGCAGAAAGTTTTAGAGAAAATCAATCATAAGCCAACTTGATAGATGGTTCAGATTTGAAAGAGAGGCACAGCTACACATGCCTACCCTGCTTTTGCTGACTTAGTCACAATATATATGTACTGAACATTCAGATGATTTTATTATTTTTAAGAGCCAAGCAGAATTGCTAAAATGTCCATAAAAAGGAATGCTTTGTAAGTCCCATTAGCCTGAGTAGTGACAGGAATCATTATGGCTCAGAGACCAGAACTTTAAATTTCGTATACAAATAAGCCCTGCAGATTTAGGTAGATTTAGGTAATAGATTTAGGTTTGTCTCTAAATGAAATGATTGAATGACATAGAAGAGATCACATAGTAGGAAAAATACTAAGGCTAGCAAATATTAAATTCCTGATAATTTTATGAGCTAAAATATAGTTGCTTTCTCCTTAAAAATCAGAAAGAAAAAAAATACAACAAAAGAAACCCTGCATCATATTATATAAAAATTGCTTGGTTTTGTATGTGTCATTTATGCTGATCTTTTAAAATATTTCTTATGCTATGGGAGGGGTTTCTGTATTACATTAAAAATCTATGAAAAGGTATTTCTATACATATGAAAAGTCAAAATAGGAAAAATAAAAAGTTAGTCAATACAATTAGACATTTTTAAAAACTAGGAAGGAAGGAAGGAAGGAAGGAAGGAAGGAAGGAAGGAAGGAAGGAAGGAAGGAAGGAAGGAAGGAAGGAAGGAAGGATTCAAAATAAATTATCAATATAATTAAATAAAAAATAAGTCTCTGTTTTAAGTGGTAACATTTACTGATAAAAAGTATTTTTCTGTAATATTTGAGTGGCTGCAGATGTAATTAGGTATATCAAGTTTAATTATATAGTTGTGTGTATGAATATAGACATAAATGATATGATATGATATGGTGAGGCTAAACGCAACTTAGATGGAGTGATCTTCCCGTACTTTAGACTGTAGATATATACATCTGATTTTACAAACTATCATTTTACAAGCTGCAGAAAGTGCATGACTCATTCAATGTGTCAGATGAATGCACTGGACAGTGACTACCCCTTAACAGTGTTTGTTCTGTCCTTTGTCAGAGAAAGGAGGCTGAGGACACCAGGGAAGGTTACACTGAAGCTGTATGTAGGGATAAATAAATCCTCTTGCCATAGTTTTGTCTCTTCTTTCTCTTCTGATTATTAAAAAAATAATGTATCTAATATCACCTTCTGCTATACAAAACTTTTGTATTCATTAGTTTATTTTCACTTACACGTGGATCTTATGAATAGCAAAAAATAAGCACATATGTAGATAATGTAGCAATGATGATGAAAAGTGCTTAATAATTAACCTTAAGTTAGAGTGAGGCTTTCCTAAAAGTTAATGAGGTGGTTATTAGATTAATTAGGGCCAAAGAAGGAAATTATAATTTAGATTATATAAAAATACTACATGACAAATGGCACACCACCTGGTCTTTTAACGCACTATTAAATTGCAACTGTCCCTGGTAAAAAATATATCTACAAAGACTCTCAGGAAAACTTCATGCAATATATCATTTTCTTCCTCATAACAATTACCTGTCAGTGTAGAAGTATGGTCTGAGAAATAATTCAAATTAAATAGTTGTTTTTCAGTTGTCAGAGCTCCTACACAGCTCTTACGACTTTCTAGAAGGATTATATTTATTTACATTAAATGAAATAAATATACACAGTGGTTAAATTAACAAAATTCTTATGTCCCTGGTAACTATTAAAAGTTTCATATATAGTGAATGTCCATCACAGAAAATTAAAACTACAAAAAGAGCACAATATGGTCGTGATTTTCCATGTTCCAATACCAACTGATGACCTCCTACATTCTGCTACTATTTATATCGTATTATTTGGTCCATCAGCAAACACCTATAATTGGATAGCCCAGTCATTCAAAGTCCCAATCATTATTTCCCATTAACAAAAGTGTTCTACCAACATGCTTATGCATCCTTCAAGCTATCTAGTAAATATGGGACAATCACTGTATCTTCACCTTATCCAATTATTTTAAGAAGGAGATGGACCACTGGGACCTTTAGAAAAATAAAGGACACAACATGAACACAACTTGTTTTGTCTGGAAAAACTAAGGATGAGAGGGAATGTAATTGTTGCCTACAAATAAACCAGTGGTAAACCCAAGGGACACATAAGAGTTATTTAGCTAACAGACAGTGCTGGCACAAGCATAGATGGGTATAGAATAGCTGTGCATAATCAATAGAACCTTGACAGAGAATGTATGTGTGTGAGTTGAGGAATGAATCCTAAAGAAAGTGTTTAACAAGAGTAATAGAAACAAAACCAAACCAAGAAGGAAACAAAGACTCCTAAATAAAAGAAAAGAAATCCCCAAAAGAGAGAAAAAGCCTAGGAACTGCTAGGAAAGAAATGGGCTAATTTATGAAGTGATTTATACTAAGTGATTAAATGTAAAGAGAGGAAAAAGGGAACCATGAGCTAGAAGCCCCTTTCAAGTTCAATATTTCATTATACATTTTTAATTTGATTTCTAAAAACAAAGCTGAACAAACTAGAGTATAATGCAAAAACGGCTAGAAATACTTGCTGTTTCAAAAGAAGGCCAAGGAGTAAAACCATAATTAAAAAAACAGTTGAAGAGATTTTTGAAAATACGTTGAATGACAGTTAAGAGAGCAGTTGATTAACACTGGGCCTCAGATAATATCCAGATTTTGCATTGATAATATTCTTGGTTGTGTATAAAATGATTGAGAAAGATGATTTTTTTTTCTCCCCCCAGGACTAGGGGAATCAAAAACTACAAATCATATTAAATTTGAACAATGTTTGAAAACAATGAAAAAATCATCAGAAATGTTGCCAATACTCCATATAGGTCTGAGCTCTTCTGGATTTCATTTTGAGTATCTTAAGACAATTCTAGTCTCAAAATCACAACCATATCAGTGATGTATTATGTTGGAACTCAATAGCTCCTTACATTTCAGAGTTTATAAGCTAGCTGTAGAGCACACTGTTTTATTTATATGAGTTTATGTACAGCAAAGCATGTATCAGATTTCTATGCTCTTGCTCAAGTAGATATGCCTAAAATACTAGCCAAGATTTAAAAAAAAAGAGCAAAGGAGTAAATTGGGCTATAATAGTAAATAATTATATAATATTTTTTTTTATTCCTATATTGACCTGTTTTATACTAGAAAATTGGAAAAATAATTATTATTTATAATAATAATGGACCCATACCTATTATGCATGTGAGCTATGGATGGCTACATCGCATAATAAGGAACATTTTTTATAATAGAATGCACCTTGTTTGTTTGTTTTTCTCTTTACATCATGTTGCTTTACTTTCCTTTGCTGCCAATAGTTTTTAACTCTCTGATGCAGATGCTTCTTTACCAGAGTATTTCAGTTTTAGGCCATTGGTTGAGTTCCAGAGCACGCTCAAGATGAAGATGTGCAGTAGGCATCAATTCAGCTCCAAGCAGGTGTCCCTATTGCCAAGTACTCATTGACACCCTCCTTACCAATCTCGTTGGACAGACCAGCGACTGCACAGAAATAGCTTTATTCCATCTGGGTTGATGATGGTTCTTGCGAGCCAAGATGGAGCCCTGCTGGTAGAACAGTGTGAAACAGATTGCATCGGCTACTGGTGCTCTGTGCAGACAGGGATGGTTCTGATTTTGTTGCCTGTGAGTCTGTGTTTTTATATGATACCTGCTATTAAATTTGCTCCTTACCCACATCCTACCTTAATTCCTTTAATCTGTATTTTTCTTTTGTTGCCAGAAAGAAAATAATTTAGGGACTGATCTCATTAATAGAAAACAGATCCTTCTTCAACAAATTTTCATTGATTTTCAGTGATTTTGGAGGGTGGGTGCTCTTGCTTGGAGTGTCAGTTACTAAAATCATGGTAATGAAGTGTGTAAAGTTACCTCTTAAAACAAAAAGCATTTGTCTGGGAGGATATACAACAAAACAGTAAAAATTCAGTGAAGGGTCATCAGATTTATATCTTTTCATTCATGTATATTAATACTAAAAAGACATTACAGTTTGTCATTGAATTGAAATTATTACCAATCTGGAAAAATGATTTTTGTCTTAAATGACATATTTGCAAAGACTATGTTACAAAAAATATGTTCTGGGAAATAATACTGTTTTAGTATAAGGTGTTACATTACAGGTGGTACTTTAGTGAGCCAGCAAACACAAAATCACTAGATAAATCACTGACACAGAGATATAGAGATTCTTTCTACAGTAAAAAAGCAATCTGCCAGTTGTGCAGGATTATTCCACAAGACCATAAATACAATTTTTTATTCATTTCTCCTGGATATCCCACCTCAAGATTCCTTGAAAAAATGTGTAAAATGGTACTAGCAGGAGTTCCAGTTTTCTAACTGATTCTTGCAAGTTTGGAAGGATTACAGGATATTGAAGTATTATATTTATTAATGCAAAACAATTTATTAGGTAACATATAATGCTTTGATTCCTTTTATTTATATGGCTTGAAATGTTTTAGAAATTGTGTAATATTTTGAAATGTGTAATGCTGTTTAGAGGTCCTAATGCAATTTATTTTGTGCTATATCAACTCTTCTCATCTTTTATTCAGTGCCTTACTGCTGTAAAACCACTCAACAGTTTTGAGATTTTTTCATCCCAGACTCTGTAAGACAGAGTCATGTCCTTTGTTCTGGCTTTTCTTATAGTTTCTTGACATTTTATTTCCTGAATACAGAATGACCCATTTTGAATAGAAAGGCAGGAGAATCAGCTTTCCTGCCTATTCCATAAGTAATTAACAACTACAGCTGATGTCCAGGATATAAGAATTGTAAGTGCAATGTTCTGAAGTCAGAACAGAACACAAGTCTTCCATTTCCTGAGCTAATGTCTCAATCAATGAACGAGTATTTTTTCTAACTTTTGCAGTTTACAGATTCTGAAACCATTTGCATGCAAGTGCAGATTTTTGCATTAAGAATTTTAGCCACTGACAATAATATTGCTTTTCATAATAATTTTGTTTTGGATAATTTAGGAATAATCACATGCCTGCAGCAGTTTATGGACCACAAATTATAATCCCTGAACTAAATTATTGTGCATTGTTACTCAAGAACTTCTTTATAGGAGTGATTTTCTGTCTGGAGAAAATCAAGCTGAGGAAGTGCCAACACTAGATCCAACGAGCATAGAACAACCTAAAATCCATGAGCTTCCATAAGCTTTCCCATACTTCCAACATATCTGCTGTAAGACAGAAGAGTTTTTACATTTCAAAAGCTTTCTTCACTCTTTCTCAGAGGCACCCAGCACTTTCTTGGAGGCTGTAAGGGAGACCTAAGGGCCTTGCTTTGGCAGTCTGATTTCCCTACTGCTGAAGGTGTTTCAGTACCTAGAGGGGATGATGTTGTAGGTACATCTGTTCAAAGCATGACACAGTCTCACACCAAAAGGCATTTTATATTGATAGAATAGAAGAAACAGACTAACAACATGCCTACCAAATAGGAAATATTTGGTGGTCAAGTTGGGAAAAAGGTTTTATTTATTTTAATTATTATTTTTGGTGTGCCCCTCAAAATTACTCCCTGCAGATACAACAGAAAATCTACTGACTCTGGCCCAAAGATCAATTTACACACTGCAAGAAGGTTAGTCCTATGGCAGCTACTACCAAATTTAATTTATGAGCAATCAGTGTGAGATAGGCCTTTTCTGTAGTCACAGTGCTAACAGAGACAATGAGACAGTGGATAGGTTTGAGACAAAGGACTGGCACAAAGTGGATGATGGAGAAAACTCCTAGTCATCTTTAACAGCATAGGATTTGATTAATTAGAGCTGTAGCTCTCAAGGAGAACTTTGCACTGGCCCAAAATCTTCTGCCAGGCTTCCTCAGAGTAGAGGGGAAGGACTTTTTTTAATGATAGCAAACTTCAGTGCAGTGATGTGTGCATTCACAGGTGTTGGTGAGTCAGAGGGCTGCTTAGTTACACATGCTGGGAGAGGTGGATAGGCATGCTCATGCTTGGGAAATCAGATACTATGTGTGTATATTGGGCAGACAGAGGGAGGATGTAAGTAAAATGTGTAATAGAGAATTTCTTTGATTTGTTGGGGTTTTTTGTTTATGTCAAATATTTTGTGTTATATAAATGGTTATGCCTGGGATCTTGATTTTGGCTGGTACTAACTTAATAGTTTAACCAGAATTAGAGTACACTAGCTACCCTAGTAATCCTAGCTTGGTTCAGGACCTGAAGTGTAAGACATTTCTCCTGACAGAAAGGGATACTAATGTACGTTTTGCAGGAGTCACAATTTAAAAATTGATTTGGATGAACTGTTGCATTGTCAGAACAGCTTGCTATTTGTGCATTCTGAGAATTGCAGAGAGTAAAGTGGGTCTGTAAATTGTGGAATTCAGTCCCCTAGTTCCTGATATGACTTCCTGTAGATGTGCTCTTTGAGCCTGATCAAAGCCATTTTATAATTAATTCTCTCTCTTTGCATCATTGTTTCACAGAGGTATTTGAACAATTAATTTTGCTAATACTTCAGTTTGCAAGATACTTATCTGAAGTCTGATGGCAAATTTTTTTCCTAGCTTTTGTTTTCTGTCACAACTTTTTCCACTTGGTTTGAGTTTTATTTATTAACTTGCTTACAATTAATTACAAAATTTTATTAACTGGTTAATTAAACTTACTAGTATAATATTAATATTAGATGGAAGCCTACTTAGCATTCTCAGAATTCATATTAATATAATGGTAAAATGTTTGGATATCTCCATTCTTGAGATTTCAAGCATTTAAGTGATTTAGTACTTAAAAATTTTGATTTTTATGTGGAAATACCATCTGTAGAAGTTCAGCAGTAATTCTGAAGTTCAAAAGTTCTGTACCGTGACACAAGATTATATTCATAAAGTGCAAGTAAATTCTAAACAGAACACACATGTATCTGAAATTAACAGCAATTCTGTTTTGTCTCTAATGGGGTTGAGGAGGAGAGTATGTATTACTGGCTGAAGGATAATTAATGGAGTGTCTTCCCTATTCTCATAGTTCTAATGAACCCCTTTGTACTGTGTCCTAAAAGCGGTGACTTGCCAACACCTTGGAATCTAAAGCAGAGTGGAAATTATTGCTACACTTCCAAAGTGACAGAGAAATTGTTCAGCTCCAAATGGAAGTTGTAGAACACAGGACATGGGACACTAAATCATCTAGCAGCAGAGAGGAATTCAACCACATGATTGATGCCAGATTTCTGCTGAGGGATCAAAATCCATCAAGCAAAGTAGCTACTGCCATTAATCATGTCTCTGAAGTGTTTGGTATTTCTGTGACTTAACAACATGCTGCAGCCCCTCTGGTGGCTGGAAGTTGAAAGGGAGAAAGGGGCTTTTGTGTCTCTAAATGATGAGGATGCAACAACTGCAGGGAGGTTTCAAAAAAACAAGGGAAAGGGAGACAAGTGGAAGGGATAAAAAGGAAAAGAAAAGAAAAGAAAAGAAAAGAAAAGAAAAGAAAAGAAAAGAAAAGAAAAGAAAAGAAAAGAAAAGAAAAGAAAAGAAAAGAAAAGAAAAGAAAAGAAAAGAAAAGAAAAGAAAAGAAAAGAAACGCCTAAAGGCAAGATTTTCTCTAAGCACACAACGCAGATGGGTGCAATGAGCCTAGGCTTCTGTACTTGCAAGGGGCTGGATGCAGCATAATTCTAATCATGAAACAGCATAGTCATATATAAAGTATTATGCAAGGTACTATCATATCTCTTCACAATTAAAGGGAAAGGGATACATGCTTCCTATCTCTGGGTGCATTTTTTATAAAAGAGCAAAATTACGATTGTCCTGATTCTGTTCTTGACATTTTCTACATTTTCTAATCTTTTCTAAGGTTACACTATAAGTTGACTGATATATTCAGAGCATGAATGATCATTGGGAAACCTCTGATCCAAGAATTTGGGATGCTTCAATTTTCTTCAAGGACAAAAAAGAAAAGAAAAAAAAAAAAAAAGAAATCATCACTTTCTCAATAACCTCACATTTCAAATATTAGTTTCTCTCCTGTCAATGAGTCCCTGATAATATTACCTTAACTGCACTATAGCCAGCAAGTACCTACTAATCATTTAGTTTCATCTACCATATTTACCTCTCTCCAAACAAATAATTTTCCTTTAATCCTCGATCACAGCTGTGGAAGAGAGATTAAAACCAGGAATTGTCTAGAGATCTGAGGGTGAGGGTGCATTCAAATCCAACCATGTTATAGAGAGAAAGATATTAATTAAAATGGGGTATACCTGTGCCTCCACTTGCTTACCCCCCAAATTTCTTAATGAGAATTTATGAAATATTTTTTTAATAATTCAGAATTTATTCAGCTGTAGACTGGGTCTATAAATACCTGCTATAAGGGTTCCTAGGTCTTCCTATGTTACTACCTGCTCATAGCAGTAGACTGTGAAGGAAGCTCCTAGCTCCTCTCAGACTCTCTTTATCCCAGCTGACTGACTCCAGGCAGGTAGGGAAACTCAGTGCCTGCCAATGGCCACTGCAATGCCACTGTTTATCAGCTTAGCACAAGACTTGTAGGCAGCAAATTGAGAACAATAGTGTACAAATATTCATTTGAACAGAGAGGCAAAATCATGTCATGGATATCCACCTGTGTGAAGTTTGTTAATGATACTGCCCTGGAAAGTACATTCAATGCAGTCAAAGTATCATGGCTGTCATCCAGACACTTGCCAGGCTGCAGGAGTGGGTTGGCAGGAACTTTATGAACTTCCTCAAGGACAAATAAAAAGTCTCTCACCTAGAAAAGAGGAATCCCTTGCAGCAGTAGGCTGGAGACTGAGAGGCTGGGAAGAAGCTCTACAGAAAGGACATGAGGCCTGCAACCTGACACTGGGGAAAGACAAAAGCCTCCTGAGCTGTTTAAGGGGAACATAGCCACATGAAAAAAAGATTTTTTTTTCTCTACTTACACTTTTTAAGATTGTGTGTAGAAGATTGTGTCTGCTTTTTGTATCCTCAAAATAAGGAAGATGTGTGAGCTGAATGTGTTCACCACAGTGGTCTCTGGTGGACCATGGGGCCTGTGAGGACAGGCTGAGAAAATGCAGCTTATGTAGCTGGGAAAAAAAGGGAAAAGGAAAAAGGAGGGAGAAAAAGCCCATTCATAATGTCTTTTGATGCAGCTGTGAGGAAATGCCATTAACGAGATGCAAACCCAGTACATCTGGGTGCAAAGTAAGACCTGATGGTTTTACTTTGAGGAAACATTAGTTGATTTGAGTTTGGATCCCAAGGCTGAGTTGAAATTTATACATTAGACTGGGGATTTCAGTCTTCTCAAGAGCTAAGTTTTTCTATAGTGCAGATATATCCATAATGGTGGGAAAGAAATAGAATAGAAACAAAGCCTATGCATCCTTCAGTTGCCATTTCTGTAATTATACTAATTATGTCACACATTGAGGTTTGAATTGAAGTACAAAGGAAGAAATGAGAGTTTTACTGTTCGTTTCAGGGGTGTTAGGTTTTAAAAATCTGAAAGAGCAAAAGAAAATATAGTAAAGAAAAAAAGTCTCATATTTAAACCTTTCATTTTTGAGAGACTGCAGTGGTATGTACAGGCTCTTTTGGTTTACAGTGACAGATATGCTTGATTTATTATAGCTTCTTCAGACATCTGTGGTGCAGTCATTTGCCTCTGAACTAATCACCTCATTTGCATTAAACAGAAAACACAGTTCTGTAGATCTGTTCCTTTGGTCTTTTGTACTGGTTTTTGGCTGGGATAAACCTAATTTTCTGCAGAATATTATTTTCATAATAATATGAAAAAATTTCCGCATAATAATATGGGGCCATATTTTGCATTTATGCTGGACACAGTGTTGACAACACAGGGATGCTTACATTATTTCTGAACAGTGCTTGCTCAATGTAAAGGGCTTTTCTGGAACGTCTTAGCCCAGCCTGCCAGCGATGAAGCTGGGAGTGCAGAAGAAGTTGGGAGGGAACACAGATGGAGTGGATGACCCCAGCTGACCAAAGGGAGAGCCCTGGCCATAGGACAGCATGCTCAGGGTGTCAAAGCTGGGGAGAAAAGGGAAAGGAAGGGACATTCAAAGTGATGGTGTTTTCTTCCCGAGTCACCACCACATGCAATGGAGCCCTGCTCTCCTGGAGATGGCTGCCTGCCCATGGGAAGTGATGGATGAATTCCTTGTTTTGCTTTTCTTGTGTGCACAGCTTTTGCTTTCCCTATTAAACTGCCTTTATCTCAACCCACAAGTTTTCTACCTTTTACTCTTCTGATTCTCTATCTCGTCCCACCAGGGGAGAGTGAGTGAGCATCTGTGGTGTTTAGTTTTGAATGAGAAGACTGCTTCTCTTTATTGATGATATAAGGAGGCTGAAGTTGTTATGAGACAAATTCTAGCCACTAAATCAAATTTATAAATGTAAATATTTACTTTTCTGGGATTTGCTTCCATGTACTCTGACTCAGAAAATGAGAGATGTTAATGCATATAAACAAATAAAATAATTAGTATACCTCACCCTAATAACAAGGTACATCTGAATGCTCCTTCTTTCTCCAGCACTGTACAAATTTTAGAAGTTTTTTCACTCAGATAATCAGATTATCTCACTTCCTCTCATGCATTTTCACCTATTAGGATGTGCACACAAATAAAGCATTTTAACTTCACAGTGGAGCTCAAAATGTTTCTTTCTTCTTTTTTTTCCCTTCATAAAATAGCAGAGAAATAAATAACTACTTATATTCACCCTAGGATATGTTGTAATTTAATTTCAAATGCTTCCTAACAAAGACAGAATAACACAGGAAAAATCCATGCAGATATAGAACAGCATCTTTTCTTTTTTGGATGCTGTTTTAAAATCAATTATATGTGAGCAAGGGAGGCCTGAAGGTTACAAGTCAGTCAATGTTGTTTTATTAGCACTGGGCTGTCTTTACAACTGAAACACATTTTAGCCACATGTCAATCATATTTCAACATCAGTCTTTTATTAGTTTTCCTTGAATTATTGCTTTCTTCTCAGTTTAAATGAAATGGGAAATTGAAATGCTCTTTTACATTTTTATATTCTCCATGAGAAAATTTAGAACTAATCTAAAATAAAGCAACCAGCAATCTATCTGCTTTGTCAGTCAGTATTGACATATTGTTCAATTCCATCTGTATGCTAATATCAAGATTCAGTTCTGAAAAAGTATTCTTCAAATTAAACACAGGCCAAAAATGTAGTTCTGATGTAATTCCAGTGAATGAATATGTATCATTCATAGCTTCATGAAGAGTCTTCACATTTCAGTAAGATTTTGAATTTAAAAAAAAACCCAAAAGCCATAAAAATCTGTGCAAAAGCTAAAGGCTGCATTTCTATAGATTTTTATTCCAAGTTCAGATTTAATAATAAAGACACAGATACTGCATTCAATATCTGACTGAGATTCAACAGAATATTGAGAAGTCATATCCTATTTTAAAAATTCAATTTATAGTAAATATCTATATCTAGATCACAAAGCACTGGGATTTCCTTTTAAAACAGAATGAAAAAACCAATAGGCAGCTCAAGTTGAAGAAGCTGAAATTACTTTTTTTCTTGTTAACTAGAAAGCAACACTCAAAGGAAGATTACTAAGTCTTTTTCACCAGCAGCAGTTTCCTTACAGGAAGCTAATTTTCCTGCAATGAACATAGAGGAGAAAAACACATTAAGTACATACTCTCAGTTTACTTGTATATAGATCTTAGGGGGTTTGCACCAGCCACATTCTACACAAAACAGATTGATCACCCTGAAGGTTTTAATGGACGTCATGGAATGCCTGGCTCTTCTGCCTTTCCAGATTTATAGGAGTCTCTGCTGGAGGCTGACTGTATCCTGGGGAAGCCAGAGAGAAACAGCTGATGGCATGAATGCAGTTATTGTGAGGGTGCTCTCCGGGAAATATGCTCACATATTTTTCTCTTTATCGCATCTCTTAGTGGAGTATGACTTTTTCTTTCACAAAAGAAAGAAAGAAAAAAAATAGTGTGGTTTTGGTTTTATAACCCATATGCCATTACACTAAATTGTCAAAGAAAAAATGTTTCAATTCTACTGGATGTTAGCCTTTTGAAGGAAGTATTCTGTGAGCAGGCCTAAAAACTCAATCAACACTGCTTCTGTCTCCTTGTTAGCAATTCACAGAAAAATTGAACAAGCAAAAAGTAATAATTTCATCCCTATTCCTAAAAACAAATGTTTAAAATGCCAATTGTATTATAAAACCCCTGTATTTTTACCATAAAAATAGATTTTAAAAGTATAATGAAGAAGGGGTGGGGGGATGAGGGAGGGGAGGACAGGGTATTTTTACTTTGTGTCTGTGCCTGTGTCTCTGTGCATCTTTTAAGGTAGGGATACTTACTGCTGCTTAATAAAGATGTTTCCAGAGGGAAAGGATGGTGGGTTTATACCAGTCAATAGTGCTATTAAGTGCATAGTCAGATTGGAGAGAGTGGCACTTGAACACCAAAAGCAAAGATATTTCACACCTCAGTGGTTCTGAAAGGGTTTACACAGGCTTGAGGCGATTATAGAAGCCTTAAATGAGCAAGGAACTGATGAACATGATCCAGGTCATCAATAAGCAACCCAGATGTGCAGCACAAGTGTGTACAGAGATTGATGAATCCTTTGAATTGGGTAAGGGAAGCAGTAGGAATTTGACAGGTTATTTACAGACTGCCATAACCTTTATTACTGCTCCATGAATCAGCTAGCACAAAGTTACAGCAATGGCAGGCTTCATCTCAGGGCAGAGGCGCTCCTGCTCCTGCAATGCCCTCCTCAGCTCATCTCTACACCTGCACTCCACTCACAGATATAAATGCAACTGTTTGTTGACCTTGCTATAACAGAGTTTCTACCACAGCAGCTGAAGAAAAAAAGGGTGAAAGAATGCACTCAAGACAATATTGAAAAAATCAGGGAACGTGGGAGCTTAGCACTTCGCTCCCTGCTTAAAGCATAATCTACTCATGAAGTTGAAGTTCAGCTATGTATTAAGTTATTTATTTCAAAGATATTGAGAAGGATCTTTTGTGTAACATGCTAAATACTATCATTACCCATAGTCTCCCTCTTCTGAATCTAACTGATGAGTTTAAAGACATTACCTTCTTCAGATACTCACTGCCACCTCTCTACTAGAGGTTATAGCCCTCCCATGAGATCAGATTAAGTTAGCACACCTTTTATGCTTCAATATGAATTCAACAAGGAGCAGCAATAATATATCGTCTTCTGGCTGTGGTGCAGGATTATGAAGGTTCAGTATGGGGCTAGTACTGATTTACTCAGACTCATGCCTACAATTTATACTGTACCATATTTATCAAAGCAAAGTATGAAACCTTTTCTAAGAGAGGGAAATTACTCATGCTCAGGGAGCAACTTAGACTGTACAGAAGTGACCAGGTGGCATAATTCAGGATGAGAAAGAAAAATTTTCCAAAGGAGTGAGAGGTCTGCAAGCAACATGTCGTAGTAGACAAAAGAAGGCTACTTAGTAGACAAAAGCAGGCTACTAAGACCAGCATGGCATGGACATAGACAGCTACACATCACAGACAGAAGCAAAAAGGAGTTACCTTTCCTCTAGTAACTGAAAGACTTCTCTATAGAGACCAATGCACCAAAAAGTCCTTGAAATAGTATCAGTCTGAAAGCCAGCTGTGAAGACACAACTAGTGCCAGAACTGGCTGGTCACCATTTCCAAACTCTTGATTCCAAACTTCTCTTAAAACTCAAGAGTTATCAAAATACCTTTTTTTGCTTCTACCACAGCTGGTCTTTCTTCTCAGGGTAAGTCACTCAAACGACAAGTATTTTGAAGTATCTGTGTAATATTGCATAAAGAAAAAACATATTCCTTTTGTCAAACAAGTTACAGCAATTTGGGTTTAATTCATAGTGGCTTCAGCAATGTTAATCCTGCAGGTAGTAGTTTGTCATTTTACTCTACATGACTGGCAAGGGTGTAATAGAAAGAGTGTAACTGTTTATTTTAATTTTGTTTGCTTTGCTCAGTCAAGCATAAACTTAGTTTGCAGATTAAAAGTAAGAATAAAATCTTGGTTTTACACCTAAGGCACAGAGATCACTCATCCAGTCCACCAAAGATGGGGGATTTGGCATTTCCATCCTCTAACCCTTTGAGAAGTGGTCACAGGAGAGCTTATCAGCCCCTGCCAACACATTTCAGAGTTTGAGGTATTTCCTAATGATGGAGAATGACAAAGATTTCTTATTCCCTCCCTCAGCTGCAAGGGTAAGAACATAAACAGAGAAGAAGCACTATTGAGAACCTTTTCAGAAGCATGGGTTCTTTTAGCAGTTAAAGCATTCCTCAAGTACATTTCCTTCTGGTGTACTACAGAGTTTAGTCAGAGGTCTTCTGAAGGTCAGAATACAGAGAGTGTCTAACAGTTTAAAGCATAATTATTTGCCACACAGCTCATTCAGGTTCTGAGAGTCTCACCATCGTGTAGTCATGTGCAGATCACTGTACTGGGTCTGGCTGACACGGGTTAACTTTCTCCATTGCAGCCTGTACGGTCCCATGGTTTAGATTTGTTGCTCTAACAGTGTAGGTAACACACCAGGATTTTCAATATGCTTGCACAGTATCAAAGATTTCTCTTTTTTTCCCGCTCTTTCCCCCAGAATGAGTAGGCTAGGGGTGAGGAAGTTGGGAGGGAGAGTATTGGGCATTTGACCTAAACTGGATAAAGGAATATTCCACATTGTCTTTCGTCCAGGGTTAACTTATAACTACTGTGAAAATGCACAGCAATACCTTTGCCTGTTAAAAAACAGAAAAATTAGTTCAAGCATAAACAAACTGGCATGTTTTGCTCATCCAACATTTGCAGGAAAATTAATTCTAAAAATGATAATATGAAGACTTGGTGACAGATAAAAGAGATTCAATCAAAATGAACAATAGCAGAAACTTCACTATTGAAGAGGCTGATGACAGGAGATTTCTATTCAGTTACGTAGCAAACTATTCTGAAGTATTTTGTTTCCAGCAAACAAAAGATAAAAAGATTTAATAAGATTGTTGATGGAAAATTGTGTTAAAATGAAGAGGTAAATACTCTAGGTATCTGTAAGACAAAAAGACCTCTCATTTTTTTTTGCCAACACTGAAAGAAAATATGCAAGTGAAAGATCAGATGATAAGATGCAAGGAGGAGTTTTCATAATTGCTGTTAGAAATGATTAAATGAAGTAAATATAATACCAAATAAACTGTGTACCAGGGTAAAGTGCAGTTGAAAAAAATAGTACATTAGACATGAAAAACAGAACACTGAAATCTCATTTTTTCTTTTGTGTAGATAAGATTGCTCAGTTATAAATGTGCCTTGCAATCTCTAAGACATTCCAGTGGAAGTGTCAGGGAGCTTCATTTTCAATAGTACAGCCTTTCAGGAGGGCTAGAAAAAAGTAAACCAGCCCACAAAACAGTGAGCTGGTTTGAATATAAAAAAATGCACAATAATTACAAATGAGTGCATGTAAATAAGGGAGAAAAGATCAAAGTCTGGAATTATGCTGAAGGGCTTTAACAATTGGATCTCTCCCATCATTCATGTAAATACGAATTATTGGTAAAGTAAATCACTCGAATATAATCTTTTGAGTTACTCTGTGAAGGGGAAAATTTACTTCAAGAACAGTCTGACTAATATATGTCAAAGGCATGTGTTTTATCTTTTTATGGTGGGGATGTATGCAAGAGAGGAAAGCAAGAACATTGAGTGCATATATAAATGGCTGAATACATGAATCCAGCCTTTTCAGTAAAAAGCACCCAGAATAAGGTGGCTTCTGTTACTTCTTTTTGTAAATAAATGAAAGAAAAACTTGTAAAAATTGAAAGAAAATAATTTTCCTGAGAAAGTGGTGACTGATGACATTAGGGACTTCCTCCTTATCCAGAGGTTTCTGCAGGAGGCTGTTGTAGGACAACAAATCAGCAAGAACCAGCATTCATTTGTTGTTCAATATTTGGGGAGCAATACATTTATTATGAGTAAGATCACCTTCTTACTTTCATATACTTTTTAAATGCATCTGTCGAGGGAACCTGAATCCAGCAGACTTTAATACTCAGGAGGTTTCTACTCTCCAGTGTTTGCTGATGCTCTTTTTTGTACATCCAGACAGAAGTAAGGTTGAGCATACATTCTACAGCAGGAGGTTCAAACACCCATGCAGACACACACATATGACCAATATACAGAAAAAAATCAAGAGGAACAGCAAACGTTATCCTTACTGCTTCCCACATAAACACCAGCAGTTGTCACAAGAACTATAAAAACTTAAGCAGCAAAGTACAAATACGCTTTTCCTCTCCAGTTGATACAGGCTGAAATTCACTAGCAAGTGAATGCATTGCCTTCCTGTCTTGATCCACCGTCACAGTGATATCCTCAGGTCTCTTGAACTCTAGATCAGATCTTAACTACATCAAAGATCCATGCCAATGCCCTCTTTCTCATGTCCTATTATTCTCTATGATGATGATGATGATGATGATGATGATTGTTAATTATTATTATTGTTATTTCAGGGTCTTCTGATCCATGATAACTAGCAGCTCAGTCATTCAGCTATGAGCTTAGAACTTAGAGAAAATTGCAGTGATTCACTTACTTAATAAGTATTTTTTTAAATAAAATACTGATAGTGTTTAAAGTTGGCCAGGAATTTAGTTACTTTAGATATTTAGACATCAGTATCCTTCTAAGTACTGTGAC
This sequence comes from Ammodramus savannarum pratensis, assembly GCA_020466415.1. Lineage (NCBI taxonomy): Eukaryota > Metazoa > Chordata > Aves > Passeriformes > Passerellidae > Ammodramus > Ammodramus savannarum. The sequence continues at coordinate 72,799,326 of JAHXMQ010012338.1, read as the reverse complement.
TCCAAAATCTGAATGTAATTTTTGTCTTCAAGGTAGAGAATTCACAGACGATGATGATTTAAGTTAGGAAAGTAGAAGAGTTGAAAGATTTCACATTTAAATATTAACTAGTAGGTTGCAAATTAGCTATTTGCCCATGCAATTTATCAGATAATTACATGCTTGATTTGTACAGGTGTGACACTGCTATTCATGGATTCAGCTAAGAACAATTTTTAGTTCCTTCTGGTGACCAGAGAATGTGGAAGACTTGTTATGACATAATTTGCTGGGTCAGTTCCATTACATGCAGACTTCCATGTTCAATCTTCTGAATACGGTAAAAATGATTGATCTTGGGAAGTCCAGCATTGATGTTTAATTTTATTTTGCTTTTACAGGAAAAGTGAGAAAAGTAGTAAAGCATGCATGAAATTTGGGAGGGTTTTACTGTTAACCTAGGTGTCTCATTACAATTATTTGTTGTGTTCAGGTTGCTTCTTGGAAAATAGACAAGCAACCTGGAATGAAAACTGTAATAGCCTGACTGCTCTTTATACATCTATATGACAACTGTGTATGCACAGGGTAATTTATGCTTATACCTTGATTTCTTGTCACATTTTGCTGACTTGCTTGAGCTAATTACAGTTAAGCCATTAGCAGCTCCTACTGCTGTGATTTGGGTCCTGAAATGGAAACTGAAATCCAGTCCTGAGTTTAGAGATGGCTGTCTCTGGATGCATTTGGGACAGAAAATTCAACAAGACTGTTGTCTTAGTCTAGATTTATTTACAAAAGCTGGATGGAATTAATCTGCATCCCACAGCTAGCTTTTCTCAGGTAGAATTCAGTTCTGCAAAGGCCTTGGAAACCCTTGACTGCTTATTAACAATTTGGCAGTAGTATTGAAAATCTTTTAGTGTAAATGTGTCTTTGGAATCACTGTTCAAGGACAAAAGAGGAACCAAACACACCAGAGTTCATTGTAAAAACTTTTGCAGGTGACATAATAAAACCTATAGAATTATGGGAGTTTTTTGAGGCTGGAGACTATTCTTAGACTATGACATTCACTGTCATGTTTGAAGCAGAGCTGTCAAAACAAATGTGTCAGGTCACGCAGCAAGTGGTTTATCTCTGTGGAAAACATTAGAATAGAGAGGACTGTGGTCTCGGAGATAGCCTCGTAATTAGGTATTGATTGCTTTTGCTAACACATTGTGTACAACTCTAAACAAATGCAAGATCATTTCTGACTCCTTTCTTTTAAACCCAGATAGTTGTCAGTGCATTCGTTTGAAAGATTACAAAATATGAAGCAATTTTTATAGCTGATTCACTTGAGCTTCAATTGATTTGGCTTCTATAAAAATCCTCCATTTAAAAGGAGGATTCAGCAGTATCTCAACTCCTGTCCACAACCAGGATTTTTACTTTAGATTACAGAAAAACAACAATTGTCTTGCAAGGGAGTAGAGAAATTGTCTCTTCTTAAAGCTGCAACAAAATGTTGGGAGCTAAGGTGGTTGTATCCTGAGTTTGGCTTGTTGTAATGTAAAGATCTAATCAACCCTCATTCTTGACACTCAGTAAACTCTGCTAAGTAAAAATGAAAACATCTCTGTGTTATTAACCCTCTTTTCAGCACAAATACAAATGAGCCTCATATCAGTGCAGGCATGTTCCTGTTCATTTCTTTGTTCTTTTATGGAGACAAATGGATGCTGAAGGTTTTGGTTATCTTACTATTTGCATTCAGACAAGGTTTCCACTCCAAAACAATATATTGATTGGTGATTGATCAGGTAAATAGTCTTTTAAAACAGACAAAGAGTAGTTGTGATTTTGTTTTCAACATGTGGTTTTCTATGACAACTTGAAGTAGAAAGGACTCAGCTCTGCTTCCAATTAACTCAATAGCAAAACTCTCATTGACTTAAAAGTCTGAAAGATCAGGCCCCAATTTACCAACATTTGTAATTCTCTGATTGAATTTTAAAAGTCCAGATGCTAAAATGATTTGCAAGCCTTTGATATTCTGCTGAAGTCAATGTATAGGTTGGCAAACTGGGGTTTTGGCTCTTCATTAGGATCATGAAAATTCTGTAGCTGATCATATCATCGTTGCCTTAGCAAAAAATTCCAGTCTATGGTTCCTAGCTTGTCATGTAATATTTTTTTTCTCACTTCCATCTTTTTCCCTGCAGATTAAAGTAATTTCTGAATATCACCAAGTTCTAGTTAAAGAACAGAACTTCAAATATATATTCCTAGGTGTAAAACACTTAAATCACTGCAAAGAAATGCAGAAAACAAATTAACTGTATGAAGTACCTATTAAAGAGAAACTGAGATCTCTGAGCATCTTAATTATCTGCAATAAAAACTTTTTGTTGTGCAGTATGAGAAAACACAGGCAAATAATTTACAACTACATATATTAATAATAGTACTATAATAATAATTGTGTTGCTGCCTGCTTATATCAGTTTACTTATCTACTTTCACATACACTTTCTCATCTGAACAAGTAATGAGGTGAAAATTTGCAAGATTTCATTACAAACATTTAAGAAACCTGAGACATCAACATCAGAACTGATATTTTCTGACAGAAAATAGGTTAATTAGAAAGATAGGAAAGAATTCTATTTTTTTTTAACTCATCACCCCAAAGATATGATCTACATTTACTAGGTGTATAAAGGAAAATGCACTTTTTTTCTTCTCTTTTTGGTTCACATTTTACCACACAGAAAAGAATGGGGCAGAGGACAAGCTTGTGGATAGTCTTCTAGCTTCTAAACACAATATGACAGGTTACTATCAAGGAGACCTGCAGTTCCTTCACAGAAAAATAATAAATAAATACTTTTAACTTTCCATTCCAGTTTAAAATGAAAGAGCATCTTAATATCTCACACTGTAGGGCTGAATGTAAATTTTGTATTCTAGTCAGTTCAACCATGGCATTTCTTTTAAAAGCCTATAGATTGTCTAACTAGGACTGCTCTATCAAGAATATAAGCTTTTACATTTGGAAAAAGGAGAATAAACCAAATTGAGAAAGTACCTGACAATATTTTTTATCTCCTTGCAAGTTACAAGTGATAGCATTTCCTCTCATTTGTAGACAGAGCAGCTGGAATAAACCAGTTTTACTTTTTGGTATCAAGAGTCGTGCACTTTCAATAACTCTGTTTCAGTTACTTTTCCACAAGTGAAAGGCAATCTAACAGACCTGCAGCTGTATAATGATGGAATCATTAAACAATCCTGCATTTTTCCAAACTGTGGCCTTGAAATCAGTGGGAATTGGATAATGCCCTAAATCAAGCCAAAAATTTGCAATTAACTCAGAGGATGCTGCCGTGTCACATTTTGTAAAATAAGTGGAAACTCTGACTTCAAGATGGCAGTTTGGGAGGTGAAAGTTTGAGTAAAAATAGGAACTTTCAGCTAAGTAATTTTACTGGGATAATTCAGCAGTAAGCATCACTGTTTAAGAGCTTTATGAAACACTTTTGACTTTGTAATATCCTTCTATTTTATGTGATTAAAAGGGAGTCTTTAATTTGTGGCATCTCAGGAGTATTGTATTTACCTACTTAAGGTCGAATAGATAATTCTGTGTATGACTCAGGGTGAAAAGGAAAGGATTTGTGGGGTTTTTTTCCTTTCTTTTCCCTAATCTTCCTACTGCAGAAACTCTTCTTGATTCAATAATGACATTTGGTGGTAATCCCAGAGGAGTAATAATTTTGCCTGAAGACTAAACTGAGTGAATGGTGATCTCCCTTGCTGTCAATGACCTATAGATGACATTTTGTACCTAATTAATTAGATGTCTTGCTTTTGAAAGAAATGGCGAATAATGCATAATTAGAAAAGGCATCAAAGTTGGAGCCGTTGGCTCATTAATCTAATGGACCTAGCCTGTGGCACTTAAAGACCATTTATATTGCTTATGATGTTTGTGCTACTTTATGAGCAATTAGCACTCTATACAAGACTGATTCTCTTGATAGTTTTCATTTTTTTCACACTCAAAGAAAATATTTAAATTAGTTAAGGATATAGTACAAGCTATAACCTCTAATACTCATAAAAATTCAGATATTAATGATTTCCAATATGGGTAAAGTTTCCTGGAATCTAACAGTGACTTTTCTTCTCTTTCGCTAAACAAAGAATGGGGGGGAAAGCCCTTCACAGAACTGTGGAACTCTTAAACAATAAATTTAAACAAAGCATACATTCCAGAAAATTACAATTTCTGTGATGTATTTTTGGTGATTTTTTTTCAGTATGAAGAGAGATAAGATCAGTATTGTGTACATAAGTCATTCTGTGTAAGAGTAAGAAGGGTACTGTGTTTATTTACCTTTCTTCTAAGTTGCTTAATATTAATATATGTTCTATTTTAACAATATTTTTTTAATATATCCAAAGATTTAGGACATATTGAATTTTTACAAAGAAGATTCCTTTGCAGGCTTTTTGGAGCCAATCCATTCTCAACACAACTGTTCCAGAAGTTTAAATTTCACTTTCCAACTACAACTTGCCAGATTGGTCTATAATCCCTGCTAATTATTTCTCTAGAGAGTCTGACTACTTCAGCTTTACTAGGATTTGTTCCTGTAGAGTGCCTGGTTGTTTCTTACTATAACCATGTCTCACAGAAAATAATCCAAGAGAGCTGAAACATATATTATCCTGCCTTGCAACATGCTTAAAAACACTTCCAGCAACAGCTTGCGAAAATTAGACACCACTGATAGTTAAATATTCTAATTTATACTAAACCATTTATCACATGCCTGGATCAAGTATCAGTCTCCCAGAGAGGTTTAAGCCAGAGCACAGTTTTCAAAACAGCTCTCAAGTACACTGTGTTAGAATCTGAGATATTTTAACATTGTGAGTACAGCCAAACCATGTAGAAATAGGAAATGGATCCCCGACATGCTTCTGTTTGCTAGTACAGTTTTAGCTCTTTATTTTTGTATGATAGTAACTTCTTCTGGGCATACAGGATAGTCATAAAAGTAGAGACTTAGATGTTAAAGTTTGTTTTCCACAAAGACTGTATCTTATAACTCAATACCCAAACTCTTCCCCCTTTAGCTAGCAGAGATTCTATGAACAATATGCTGTAGTCTTTCCTCCATGTTATCTTAGCCATCCCTCATCAGTTCATTTACTCTAATTTGCTGTCTCTCAATTAATCTCTTTTCTCCTTCTGAGAACTTTAATCCTCTTCTGCATCTCTACTTATGGCCATGAAAAGTCTCCACTGCACTGTAGCCCATGCAAGACCAGGTTCCCCGGAAGGATTTTGACCCCGTGGGGGACCCACACTGGGGCAACTTGTTCCTGAAGGACAGCATCCCGTGGAAAGGCAGCTATGTTGGGGCTGTACATACAGAACAGTAGCCTGAGAAGGAACTCACACTGAAGAATTTCATGGGGAACTATCTCCCATGGGATGGATCCCATGATGGAGCAGGGGAAGGACTCTTCTTCCTGCGCAGTGGCAGAAAGAGCTGGTGATGAACTGACCATAACCCTCATTCCCTGTCTCCCTGCATGACTGTCAGAGAGAATGTAAAGCCCAGCAAAGGAGGGTGGGCAGAAGATGTTTACAAGATTTGTTTTACTTCTCATTATCCTGCTCTGATTTTGATTGGTAGTAAATCTAGTTACTATCCCCAAGTTGAGTCTGTTTTGTCTATGATAGTAACTGGTGAGTGAGCTCTCCCTGCACTTAACTCATGAACATTTTGTTGAATATTCCAATGTCCAGTTATGGAGGGGATTGATAGAGTTCCTTTGGTGGGTACCTCCATCCACCCACCACAAATCTGTCTTTGTTCCTTCTTACAGTCTCTTTCCAATGCTTTTAGTCTATTAAATAATGACTCAATGACTAATCACCAAGTTTCTCTCTACTGCTCGCTCAAAGGTTTTCTGAGACCATTGATAAAACTAGAAGAAAATAAAAAAATCTACACCCATCTTTGTCTTCTTGCAATTCAATATTTAATATCTCCCATTTCCTCTTTCCTTTTCTTCCTTTTTCCCTCATTCTCCCTTTTTTCTCCTCCAACCATTTTTTTTCCTTTTTTTTCTTCTCCTTCCCTTTCCCCTTCTCTTTTTTCCCTAAATTTCTCTGTGCACAAGAAAAAAAGATCTGTTTTCTGTCTAAAAGTGGTTTCCCAGTCTGATTTGAATGCCCACTAACATGAAACAGTGCTCAGTAGTCACAGGCTACTTGTTTTAATACAACAGTAATAGAAATTGGTATGTAAAATGCATATGTGGCAAACTGCCAGCAGTATCTGTTTCCTTCAGGCTGCAATAACTCCTGTTAGAATAACTCCTTTTGTCCCAAGTCTCTCTTCAATCTTTGAGCTGCTTCAGAGCATCAGTCTCTTGTGGATGTAAATAAATGATGACTCATTAGCAGACTGATACAAACAAGTATATTTTACAAAGGAACAGAACTCAAAACTTTGCTCCTTGCTCCTGACATGTATATATAGCAGTAATGATAATGAAATAGGCCAAGGTATTTCTGGAGTGAACAGATTTTATGCCATAGTTCATTCTGTGTTCCTACTGCAAACTTCTCAAATGTACATTTACCAGTGTCTTGAGTGACATCTCCTGGAGAAAGTTAACATGGTCATTCCCAGCAATTTGCTAGTGAACTCTGACAAGAGATTTGTAGATTCCATTCCTGCAATTCTGGTTTTGGAAAAGGGAGATTTATGCAGGAATTTTATTTCCTTTTCAAGTAAAGCTGAATCAAGATACACAGTTTTTCTTCCTCTCACAATAGCACTGGCTGAGTTGACTCAAAGCGCTTATCTGGTGGCATAGTAACAACCATAAAATTGTGCAACAATCTGTCTTTATTATTACATATTTTGACTCCATGTCTCTTGAGAACTATGTAACCTTACCCTTCTTCAATGGCACTGGGGTAAATCAAAAGCGACTACAGAAACACAGAGAGCAGGGACTAACAAAACTTTGCCAAGGAAAAATCAGGCCAATGCCCTGTGAAGAATGAACAGATGATTTTAATGTAATCTGGAAGAAAGAGCTGACTTCTCCCCATGCTTCGGAGTCCTGAGCTCTGGCTCTACCTTTCTGAATTATGCAGTGCACAGTAAAACTATTGCAGCATGGTTTACAGCTAGAAACTGGATTAAATAAACATGCTGCCAGGAATAATGCATATTCCAGCAACCAGGTTAGCTAAACTAAACCAAACTTTGATATTTCACTACTGTGCACAAAGGAATGCACATAAGGTAAGAATTGGTAACAGGACAGTTTTTCAATTTCATGTGCTCACAGAAGACAAAAGTAGGTTTAAAAAAATGCATCATTAATCTCTCAACTCATCTCTTAGGTTTCAATTTTATTCTATTGATCATGAACCTGAAGATAAATTATTTCAAGGAAAAATATGATTGATTATTTTATTCAACTGTTTCTATTATTTTCACAGAGCTGTTGCATACTGCTACAGGAGGACAAGATGACCTCCCAATGTCCCTTCCAGCCTCAAAAATTTTGTGATTCTGTGAAAAAAAAATCAGGCAAACCTGAGATATGAAGAAGTTATATATAGTAATATTAGCAAGTAGGTGGAACTGAAGGAGGAAGAAAATATTAGTGCAATGACCCTTAAATTATCAAGAGAATTCTGTGAGAAAATCTTTCTTCCTCTCCCTCAAATGAGATCACAGTGATTATTCATAGTCACTGGGCTACCACAGAGGAAAAACTGGTTCTAGTCTATGTTTTGAACTCTTACTTCACCTTACTCAGAGTAAATGCTCTCATACAATAAACTGACCAAAGAGGAGTTAGAGACTAAATTCTTGTTCATTACAAGACTCCAGAACATGCATACACACAACATTCAAATGAATCACATATATTTAGGTAATTCCACATAATTTAAAATATTCCTAAAACATCTAATAATTGTATTGAAGTTTCTAAGACAAATAGTTGTTCCTTCTGTAACTAGCCCGAGAGAATTACATATACTGAATTAAAGAATTTTACATGCAGTAAAAAATTGCCATTGTGTTTCAACTGATGTGAGAAAGCTCAATTTCCTTTTACGCTGTGTCTGCTTCATTTATTTTACTGTGCAGCAACAGGATCAAGCCTGGGCATGGGTTTTGATGTAGAAATGGATCATCTTTCATTTAAATGTGGCTCATTTCTTGCAAAGTTTTTCAGATTGCTGTGTATAAGAGGAATAAGGGAAATGAATTATTATTTAAAGTAACTCCTATTAGCTAAAGTTAGCATTTTAAAACAAGTCTGAGTCACCAATGCCTTCTGTAATTTTTACTTTTGTTGTCATGCCACTCTGAGAGCACAATATAGACACTTTAAATTGTTTCAGATGCAGACAGCATAAATTGCCTCCATAAGACATTGCTAGGCAAGTGTAGAGTCAAAGCATACTATATTATAGCTTACTAGAGTACAGTATTTATTTCTGAAAGCATATCAGAAGAAAATAATAGACAGAAGTCATAAATTCTAATTCATGTAGAGATAAAATAATTGACAGAAAATTTAGACGTAAATTTGCAATTTCAATTATAATGATTAAACAAAGTGCATAACTTTAAGTTCCTAACTGAGGTTAACATCTTCATAACTGATGGTCCATCTACATCTCTCCATCTTCTACACTGAGAACAAAGAGAAAATCATGTCTCTCAGTTCTAGGTCCTCTAAATCAATCCTAAGTCATTCACATTTGGCTACAGAGGGAAAATATTAGATTGTATGAGTACATTCCCACTCTGTTTCCCCCTGTTCCCGGTCAACTATTTTTGAAAGTGTCATTTGAAGGTTCATTAAGATGATTCAAGATTTTAAATAGCAGTGTGTTTAGGCCATAGCAGGTTGGCCAACTATTAAGAAAAGCTTCAGAAAATCAGGTACACAGGTTTAAACACAAAGCAAAAGATTTGGAGCCTAATAGCTTTGACTGAGTTCGAAATTTCCAATCATGATACTGGCAAATCCACTTAGCAAAATCCATGAAGAACTGTGCCAGTGTACTGGCCTTGCTAGGACAGGGTTAGTTTCCTCCTCACATCTCATGTGGTTCTGTGTTTTGCATCTGAGAGCAAAACAGTCCTGATAACATACCAATGTTCCAGTGTTTGCTGACCAGTGCACAGCATCAAGGCCCTTTCTGCTTCTCTCTCTGTCCCCCAGAGGTGGCACAATCTGTTGGGAGGAGTCACAACCTGGCAGGTGACCTGAACTGGCCAGAGAGATGTTCCACACCACATAGTGTCATGCTCAGCAATAAAAGGGGAAAGAAGGGGCTTTGAGGGTTAATCAGCTTTTGTTAGGAAACAGGATGGGCATCAGTCTACTTGTGGGAGGTAGTGAATGAGAGTTTTTGCATCACTTCTGTTTATATCTTTTTTTACACTTAAGATTCACTTTTTTTTTTTTTTTTTTGACTTCTCAGTTCCTTGCTTTTACTCTTCTTTTAATATTATCTTGTTCCACTGAGGGAATGATGAAAAAGTGAGCAACAGACTCTGTGGTGCTTGACTGTCCATTGGGATTAACCCAAAACAGCCCGCAAGCTTGAAGAACTACACTGGCTTAAAAAACAGAGGTTAAAAAACAAAAAATTGTATAGTTTTGTATAATTATTTTTTCCTAATTTCAGAATTGATAAAAAGGTTTTGGTTGGCTTTTTTTGTTTACTGTTGTTTATTTGCTGCTGTTTTAGAAAATGGAATCAGATTGACAGCTGGAACAATAACAGCTTTTCAATTCCCAGAAACCATCAGATAGTCATGTGACTCTTTATAAACTATACCATGTATCAACAGATAGGGAACAAGACTACAAGATCTGACAATGCTGCAGCACCAAGTGCTGTCAGAATTATCAGTAAGAATACAAATTCTCTTTTTATCTGAACAAAGAGCTGGTCAGGGGTCTAAGTATACAAATCCTGAGGAAGCTGCCAAATGCACCTTCCCACTGTGTTGTGGGATCCTCTTGAAAGGCTCACTCCACAGCAATTGCTACTGAAGTACACAGTAGTACTTTTCTTTCACCTGTCTAGTGTAAAGTATTCAAGACACTTGCTGTCTTCAAAGAGCATTGCAGGCATTCAGCAAATGATCATCCCCAGCACGTTTTGTCCAATTTCTATTACCAGCTCTCAAACAATTAAACAGATGTTGCAAGACAAGGACTCCAGTGAAGGCCAAGAAGTAGGAGCTACACTCATACTGCCTCTTTCAGCATGTCATGGTTTAATCCCAGCTGCCAGCGAAGCACCACACAGCCACACACTGAATCACCCCTAGTGGCATGGGGAGAGAGTCAGAAGAGTAAAAGAGAGAAAACGCATGGGTTGAAATCGAGGCAATTCAATAAGTAAAGCAAAAACCACTCATGTAAACAAAGAAAAATAAGGAATTCATTCATCATTTCCCATGAGCTGGCAGGTGTTCAGCTGTCTCCAGGAAGGAAGGGCTCCATCACATCTAACAGTGACTTGGGAAGACAAGCACCATCAATCTGGGCACCCCCCACTTCCTCCTTCCTTCTTCCCCCACTTTAAATGCTGAGCATGACACCATGTAGTCTGAAATATCCTTTTGGTGGCATCTTTCATGGCTTACAGAATACTTTAAAAATTCCCACAGTGTGGTGGTTTGACCAGGAAGAAGTAGGAATTCTGGG
>JAHXMQ010012338.1:72751977-72788474 GCA_020466415.1 Ammodramus savannarum pratensis | reverse complement strand
CAGAAGCAGCAAAAGGACTTTCCGGGTGGTTGCTGAGTGACAAGGAAGCACACAAGGTTCCAGTATGTTTCCCAAGGCAAATCTATGGTGCAAGAAGGACTCCTCTCTTTCGTGGACTGATGTTTGAGTATCCTAAAGGGTGGTGCCAGACTGGGCAGTGGGTGATTTGAGGGAATGTACTGGATTGGGAAATTTGATGGTGGGGAGGAGGAAAGTGTTTATTGTAAGGTTTCCAATTTTGTTCTCCTTATAGTTTTTTTTTTCTTTCTTTTCTTGTAGTCTAGGTAATAAAGTTTTCTTTATGTTTAAGCTGGAGCCTGCTTTGCTTATTCCTGGTCACATCTCACAGCAGACACCAGGGAGGAGGTATTTTCATGGGGGCACTGGCTTTGTGCCAGGCTCAAACCATGACACACAGTTACCTGAAAAATTTATTATGCAAACTTAGATGATGCCACGCCCTAGATAGTGTGATTAAGACAATAGTGAATTCTCTAATAATGACATGCTTTGACCTCAGCTAAAATAAGTACATGATTCTACAACTTCATAGGTGAAGCCTATAGGATTAAGCAGGTGTGGGCCCATATGCATTTTTCAGATATTTTGTTACAAGAAAATAAGTTAATTTTGTTACATTTGTTTTTCTAAAAATTCATTATTTTCTTAAATATTTTGAAAATTTTGAAAATCATAACTCCTTTTGATTGCAAAAAATAGAGGAGGTTCTTATGCCCTCTGATTCAAATATTTCTACAGATGTTGTGAGAAGATGGAGGAGCTCAGTTGAGTTGCTTAAATGACTGTGTGAGAAATATCTCAGCCAGGTTTAAGAGCCAAGGGCACTGGGGGTGTCTCATATGTTCAGTACAATATTTACCTATTTAAAGTGAAGTTCCTGGATGTGAGATGTCTCAGATAATTTAAAATAAGGTGTTTAAGGTAATGTGTAGCAACCTGGCCTGCTCCAAAATCATCATATATGCTCCATATCACTAGAGCAGACAGAAACAAAAACAGGATTTAGAAAACAAACAAGCATACATTTTTAAAGCAAATATCTTCATAATTACCAATCATTCTCTAGTAGTACTGAAAAACTCTCAAATTTGAAAAAAAGTATCAATTATAGAGAGCGGATAATTTATATCTAGCAAATATGTTTTGCTTCTGTGCAATTATAAGAGCTTTCTTCCCTTTTTTTCCTATTTTTCCTCTTTTTTTCAGTGGACATGATTAGTATTAAACTTTAAAATATTGTTATGTCTATAAATAGTGCTAGAACCTTAAATTTCCAGATTATAGCTACTCAATATTTCTCTTTTTTTCTGTCAGACTTTTATATAGGTGTTGTAGAAAGCACTGCACTATCTTCATCTAGTTTATGAGGTAATAAAAGAACAATTTTTCTAATTGAGAAATCAGCATACAGAGAGAAATTTGCATATAGAGAAATTCGCATATAGATTAATCAATTTTACTAATAAAATTATTAAATCAGAGTAATCATTAATTTTAGGTTTCCTTCATTGTGTATATGAAGAATTGGATTTTTGAGGGAATAATCTTCAAAAATCAGCTGTTTATATAGGCACCCCAAGTCCTGAAATGAAATATAAGAAACAAGGGAAAAGTTCTGCTGAGGACTCTGATTTGCAAAAGCTACTTGTACCAAAGGCTTATTCAATTTTTTTTTTTCTTCAGATTTGCTGATGAGAAAGAATTCACAGAGTAAACTTTACAGGATTCAGGACACCCATGAAAATAAATTACTACAGGGAATCTCCTGTTGATTCATTACAGTGATTTACTATGTTCTTTTAATTGTTGCGCAACAGAACAAGAACAATACAGAACTTTGCAAAACTTCTTTAAAGAAGTATCCCAATATTTTCAGGAAAGAAAAAAGAATCAAGTGTAAGATAGTAATCTCTCTGAAGTACAAACTTAGAATCACAGGATAAAATCACCACAGGCTGATAAAGTGCTGGAACTGTACTGTTTTTACAGCACTTTTCCAAAACATCATGATTTATTAAAGGCTTCTTTCACTTTCTTTCACATCCCCTGTAAAATATTTAATTGGGCAATTCGCTGGAATGTCACGTGAGAATTTGAACATGTGCTTCTATGTAATTGTATAAGCTTATATGAAATAGTGAAATGTTTACCATATTTTTATTCTTGTTCTATGCCAAAGATTGTTTCAAAAGCAATTTTTTTTCAGTAAATTATATATTCCTGAGACTCAGCCTTTGACTATAAATTATAACAGCTATTGATTTGGTGGATTCTGAAAGATTGTGTTTTATTCATAAGATGATATTTTATTTGGAGTCACTGCAATTTATCTACTGAGTTATCAATTCATCCCTACCTTCACCAAATTTTTTTTTGTTTCTTTATTAAATAACTTTAAGATTTCCAGGTTTGTTTGTTGTGATTGTAAAAGATACTTATTTGAAAAGGTGTGGAATTATCAAAACAAATATAAACAAGGCAGTTCTTTGATATTATCTATATATTTGCTCATTTTAGGCTATCAAGATAAAGTTTTGAACATAAAGGGAGTCTTTCCAGCTTGCATTTATCAGATCTCACTAAAAATAAGGAGAACAACAAATAAGTACAATGAACTGCATAGCCAAATCTAAAACAATAAAGCTAGCAGAGATAACATTTCTCTTCTGAATGTATTTTGCTGTCAAGCTATGAACCTAAACGTGTTTTTAAAATTGTACGTGCTACCTGTATGGTGTACAGAAAGTCTGGCTCCTCTTTGCCTTTTTCATATAATCAAAACAAACAAAAAAAACACCAAAAAACAAAGAAATGACAACAAAGTAAAGTAACACCCTTCTTCCAAACACGTGAAGATTTGCATAATTTTAAATAAGTCTTTGACATTAAGGTTAATTAAACACTTAAAATTACAAGGAGACATCTAAATGTCAACATTACATTGTCTTAAGCTACACTTGAATCCTATGTTGGAGATAGAAAAGAATTAATCCCCTCTATGAGAAATCTTCCTTATATCCTCAGATTTCTTTTGTACAAACTATACACACTCCTGACGGCATTGTGAATATTTTCAGAACTCCCCTTTATAATATGGACAATTTATAATGATATAATTAATAAAAATGAAATATTTAATTAATATATTTTAACAGTTTTGGTGAAAACAACCAGAATGTGGCTGGTAGACAATGGCAGGCAATCTAGTTGTCCAGTTCATCTAAGTAGAACTCTCAAGGAGTTTGGTCCTAGGGAGAGCCAGGTATGATTTAATTCTTCCTTTTGTTCTTTTTTTTTTCCTGGAAAGCTGTTCTGGTAAACTGGTTGCTTTTGGAACTTTTTGATATGATGACAACATTGACAGTCAAAGAACACAGCAAGTTGGAAGAGGAAGGAAAAGGATATGCTTGTGAACTTTTCTGCCCAGTCAATGCCTTTGCACTTGTCAGCTCTATCACAGAGCTGTAGATTGCAGCTGTGTTGATATTTTCTCATGCTTGGCCGAGGACACAAGGTGGCAGATGAGGGTGACCCTGGCATGTCCTGACCAATGGGTCAGAGTCCCCCAGGGCCTGAGCACAACAGGCAGTGCTGGGTTCTGGTAAAATCACAGCACAGCACACTTAGCTCAGGCAGGGTCTGGATGCCTGACTCAGGGCAGGTCAGGAACTCCTGGTGCCATGGGAGGGGAAGCCCTGGGTGAAGCTTTTCAGGGACACTGAGGTGTACTGAGTCTCCAGGGCCCTGATGCCCCTGTATGAAACAGAAGGCATTTTCTATTTGGAAACAATGAGTAGCTTGCCACTGATCCCCGAGGGGAAGGTGGGCATTTTATGTTTCTCTAGTACTTACTAGAGATTGATGTGTCCTCATTTTTTCAACAGCATTAGTTCCTCAAACCTAAGCTTGTTGGATCAATTGCTTTCTGGATGACTGGAATGGAAGGATTGTAAGTCACAGCTTTTATTTATGTCCTTTGGTATGGATTTGTTTCATATCTAACTGACATAGACTCTGCTTAGCTTGCAAGTTTCTGAAAAATCCATTCCTTAGGCACTTGGCTCTTCTTTATGCCTTATTGGGAGCCAAAACATTTATTGGCTGCTGAATTTTCCAGGAAGTAAGCTGGCAGCAGATGAGGTGTTGCTTCTCTGGTTTAGTGGAACTATGCCTAAGCACCTTTAAAAAACCTGGTTTTATATATGCTGCTTGTCATCCATAAAACAGAGAAAAAAAAGAAAGAAAAAATATTCCTGAATTTTTAAGCTATAAGAGTAAGCACATTTAAGTTTGCAAGGTCTTCAGATATTGTGATATAGAGGCCACAAAGAGATGTTTGATAAGGAGGAACTATGGATGAGTTAAAGTTCAGAAACAACTTTTTAATTGCCAGCCAAGCTGAATATTGATACTTTGAACTGTTCCCAGCCACTCATTCAATCAATTAAGTGAAAAACTTTTGAGCAAATCTGAATACTGAATTAATATGAAGAAATAATGATTTGCCTATAGACATTTTGTAAATGGAAAAGATTAATTAAGGGAAGCATTTATTTCAAATTATTTGCTCAGCTGTTGTTGCCCAGAATTCAGTGGGGTTTGCATATGTAACTGAGATACTGCAATGCAGGACAGGGAAAAGTATATATTACTTGGTTTTTAAATTTTTTTCTTGTGGTTTGTGGATTTTTTTAATTGGTTTTTTGGTTAAAGCATGCTAAAAAAAAAACCAACATTGTATAAAAGAGCTAGCCTAGGTTACTTGATAGATAAAAGAAGATAAATGACTGGCATTTTTTAAAAACTAAACAAAAAACCAAAGCAAATTGATTAAAAGAAAACTAAAACATCTCCATAGCTGATGTACATTTTCCTAATTGAAGGGTCTGTTTTCTATCTGTTAGGATATTTTCTACGAGTAAGTTTTAAGAAGACTATACTTTGAAATCCAATGAATTCTAAAAAGTTCCACATGACTATGGCAAGGTACAATCATGCAAAAGGGCACCTTTGGAGCATAGAAAAGGAGAAAGAAATATGAGACAGACTCACCAGGGCTGTGAACCTTGACAGGGGAACAAACAAGCTGTACTCAGCAGAAGGTCTTGGAGGCCAACAGATTTATGATGGATTTCCTATTTACCTGATAGGAAGTTGTAGCAATCAGCGGCACAAAAAGAAGGACACAAAGACAGAAACAAGGCAATACCATGGGAAGTAGCAGGCAAAAGCATGCGAAAAAGACTTGAAGATGGTCATGTCATCATGGTGGCAGTGGTGTTGTGCTAGGAAAAATGGTACCTTGTCTTGGCTGATTCAGGAATCTCCAGGGGTGGCAGCATCCTCAGCCAAAATGGACTTTCTGGGACCTTTCTAGCTGAGGCTGCAGGGAGTGTCAGAAAATACCTGTAAGTGAAAGTTAATGTCAGTATCTTCTATGATGCACTTATAGGTGTGAAGTGAGAAGTAGTTATTAAAAAAAGTAAAAGGAAGAAACCAAACTGAAGAAAACTGAAGTATGTGTTGTAATGTGCTACTGAACCACAAGAACAGATCCATGCAGAGCACTAGAAGGGGACTGAACCTTTCCAAGGCCTCTGGCACACACCAGCATCAGCAGTGAAGGTTATGCCTTGGAGCGCCTCCAAGTCAGCAGTGGCTGCTCTAGGCATACAGAGATTATCAGATTATATGTAAACATTTGCTAACCAGAAGATCCCTTAAAGGACTGCCAAACACCTTCCAAGAAGACACTTGTGCCTCCCTATGACCCACTGTTCCTGAGTAAACAGCAGGGTTTTGTGTCCCAGCTGTGCCAGAGAAGCTGCGGAAAACTCTGGGCAAACTGCTCTAGCTCTGTAAAAAGCTTTGAGCAGGAGTTGGACCAGATAAGGGCTAGTGGTTGGTTCCAACCAAAATTCTTCAGCAGTGCTTTCAACAATCTGAATTGAGCTTGTACTGACAGATTATACCTTTCCAAGTTTATGGTAGAAAATTCTATGTTTTTTAACATTCAATTCTTCTTACAAACATTTAAGTGCTGGGATCCCAATGATCTCTGGTGTTTTATTCTTAAAATAACAACTGATTATTTTGGCTCTTTGAAGGTGAAGCATGGATGAGGAAGCAAAACCCATCATTGCCAGTCTGAAAGAACTAGAGGCTGTTTTACACACATACATCCTTTTATTCACATTCCAGCATTCATGTGTAGGCTCTGCTCTCCAGTTTCTTAATCTCTAAAGCCAGGACAAGCATATTAGATGTTGTAAAGAGCTTTGGTATTGGGCTTTCACACAAAAGATATATTTAATTTTCTCAACATGCAAGTATGCATGAGAACTGTAAAGTATTGGTGACTTTATTCCCTGGTTAGAGAGAAATTATACCAACCTATTCACAGATGAAGTCAGCTGGAGACCTTTGCTAGCTAATGAAATGCCAATGTTGACATTGTAATAAAAGATACCCTTCTGAGTTTGTGTTATTTTTCTTTTTTTCACGTAGGAATGCTAATGAAAATTGAAGATGCCATAAGCCAGATTTTATTTTTGTAACTAAAAAATAGCAAGTCAAGTGAATTGCAAAAGTTTAAGTTATGAGAAGCTGTATATTAGAAGACTATTTTATGCTAATCAATAAGGTAATTTAATTAAACCATAAACTTTCTAATAATAGAAGGAACTAAAAATTTACTCAAAAAGTAAAAGCTTCATCAATGAATGCAAAACCTGATATTGAACTAAGAGAAAAAGTGTGTCAAAGTGCCTAGTTAGGGTTTAAAAAATATGGTGGAATTCCATTAATTCCATTTCTATTATACGTGTCTTAACCACAACTTTTTTATGTTCTGGGGAAAAAAAAATCACTTTTATTGAGGCCTTACATACATCCATTTTATCAAAACTTGTTAAGTTTTAATAGAAAGAGGTTTATGAATTAGTATCAATATCACAGATCATATTAAATACTTTGATTCCTTCTGCAGTTAGTTAAATATTTTCTTTCCCATTTTCCTATTTTCACTTTTGTTAAAATCAATTTTATAATTGCCTATTTTGTTAAATTGTGAGATGGAGGACTTTAGACATAATCATATTTCATTCCATTAAAGCAAGAAAATGAAAACAAAATTGAAAAATTTTCTTTAAGGAAAAATTCCCATGTTTCTCGGATTTGTTCACAATACATAATTTGATCAATTACATTTCATTTTAGGAGCTCAGCCTGAAGGATGTAAAATAAATCTAGTTTGCAACCATGTTACATTTATGTCCTAGGCACTACTCAGAAAAGCAGTACTTTTAGTGGTATGTAATACCTTAGAAAACAGCCAGCCACAATTCTTTCACTGATAATTAATAAGTGTGGAACTGTAATCCTTGGGGTTTGCAAGTCAGATAGAAGCTTATATTAAGAATAGTGACATATTCCTAAGTATCGAGTTCACACATATTTGCTTTTTACTGTGTGTCATTTCCAATTTATTCCATGTTGTACATGTTTGAATAGTATTCAAAGGCAACTAATATGATTAGAGATAATCAGAATTGTTTATCTCTCAACTGAAAACCAACAACTTCGAAATCTTGCAAATCACTAGATAATAACATCATGAAAACCCATTCTCTAGTCTCCTATATAATTTATTTCATTCTATGCATCTAGAGGAGCTGAGAAGGCAAAGAATAGAGACCAAAGAAGCAGGGGGGAAGTTGTGAAGAATGGCCAGGTTGAAATTCCTCTGGAAAAATCCTAAACACATAAGGTTTCAAGAAACACAACTATAGCTCTGTTAAACTCGTTAAGAAATTAAACAGATTTTTTAAAATTAAAATACATTTCATTTAAAACATACAAAGTTTCAGTATCACAAAAAGATTGAATGAACCATCACTGTCACTAAAGATATATTCCTCATTCCCTCAGTTGCTTGCCTCTAGCTTCTACCACCTTCTAAATGCCAAATGCATGAAATTCCTGTAACTGCATGATGAACTGGTCTGGTTAAAAATATTTTTTTCTCCAGGGATCACTTCTCTCAGCAGCAGCTAAAATTCAGGAAATGAAAGGTGCATATCCATAATCATTTCAACAAATCTAAATTGAGACTGCTGTGATCTCAGCTGCCTTTTCCATCCCCAGCTGTGCACTCTCCTGCCTTGAACTGGCACTATGTCTTCTATAATCATGTATTGAAACATTATGGGAGCTGAACGGATGAAAATTCATAGAGTTAGAAAAGAAGTTAAAAAAAAAACAAAAGAGAGAGAGAGAAGAAAACACTTATTAGTCCTTAGCTGGATCAAGTCCCTGAG
This sequence comes from Ammodramus savannarum pratensis, assembly GCA_020466415.1. Classification (NCBI taxonomy): domain Eukaryota; kingdom Metazoa; phylum Chordata; class Aves; order Passeriformes; family Passerellidae; genus Ammodramus; species Ammodramus savannarum. The sequence continues at coordinate 72,780,135 of JAHXMQ010012338.1, read as the reverse complement.
TCAGTTTTTGGCGTGAGTGCCCAAGCCCTTGGACAGCAGAAGTCAGGGAAAAGGGATAAATGTTAGGAAAAAACTGGGACCCTTATAGGCTATAGAGTTCAGAGATTACCTTGCTGAAGCAGCATATAGAGACATCATTTTTAGTTCTGTGGCTAAAAAAAAAGGCAGAGTTCAGATAAATATACTACAGTATAAATACATTGGTATTTTTTCATTTTATTCAGTTACAGTTCTGCATAAAACTGAAAAATGGAGGTGAGATACTGGGCATCAGCTGATAGAGGGATATGAACTGGGATATCAACCATTTTGAGAGGGTGCCATAAGGCTCTGTGTTGAATCAGTGCATCATGATGCCCCTTTGGCTTACACTAGCAGCAAAATCCCCACTAACATGGACTTGGATTATCAATTCAGTTTTGATGTTGCTATTTTTAAACTAGGACTTCTACAGAATCCCAAGCACCTTTAGTCTTCATTTCATCAAACTACAAAAAGGAAATTATTTTGAACTCTCTTCTCTTCTCTTGCAAGGTGAAATACTCCTGGCAAAACAACACACTGGCTATTACTGTTTTCTGGAGTAATGCCAGTATTTCCCAGCTTCAGGCATGAGAAGAGAGAGAAAAATCCCTGCTCACTTTTAGTTTTGGATCACCTCTGCACCGTAATGGACTTGCCAGGCTGTTTACAGCAGCTTTGGGGCTAGTTTGCACTTGGTGTGGGAACAGCATCTCAAAAACCTGGCCCTCCATCTTCTAAAAATCTAAAGCTCTGCAATCAAGTTTTTCAGTTGCAGCAGCTGCATCAAGACACCAGAGCAAAAAGAAAATTAAGTGTAGAAAAAAGACAGACATGGAAACATCACCCATGTTCTTTAGTGAATTTCTACTACTCATTATCTGTTTAATTATCAATTCCTTCCTGCTCACTTCAGTGACAATATCAGCTGCCTAGAGTGGTAGGAGACATGAGCATCCCAAAATGATGTTAAAAGGCAAGCTAAACTGTAATACTGCATTAAATATTTCCTATTTAGGCAAGAATATGGCTGCATTTGATCTCACTGAAATCCCCAAACTCTCACTTCATAGAGGTTTACCCAAGCTCTAAACCAACGAAGCTGAGGACATGTTGCTTTCTAACAATCTGTTCCTTCAAGTTAAAAACAGCTGAACATGATCTTGCCAGCTCCCAGTGTGGTGCTGTGGCTGAGAGGGCTAATGTGGCTGCATAATCAGGGGAATACTCAGCTGGAGTGGAGAGGTTATATTACTGACATAACAGCATAAATGTTTATGTTTACTCTGAGACTCGAGGTGCAAACTGTAGTGTACACACTCCCTAGAGAGGCAGCTATTCTCCATGACTGCAATGTTGAAGAGAATGGTAAGAAAACAGGATTGTTTACCACAGCAGGAGGAAAACAGCTCACACAGATTTAGATGCCAAACAATAAGATGCTAGGAATTGAAAATACTGATGACTGCAATGTTTTTGTTAGTTTCATGTCACACATACAAGCTTTTCCTACAGCAGATTGAATAATGGATGAGGAAAAAAAATATGTGTGCAGTGAGAAATGTATATTTCTGTATTTTATCTGAACTTACTGCTCTTTTTAGCCTTCTCTGGAAAAAGTTTTTCTACACAACAATTAGCTTAGAAATACTTAGTAATAAAAAAGAAGAACACAGAAGTTACACAGAAAGAAGAAAGAGACAAAATACTGCTATATTTAGATACAAATGGTATAAAGAAATACAGAACATGCAGAATTTTCATGCTTATTTCTAGCTTCTCTTAATGTTCCTCTAGCCCAATGGAAAGAAGCACTATCTTCTTCTGAGTGGGGTAACAATGCCAAACTTTGACATCAGCTTGTCGTCAATCATCTCTATTTACAGACAGAAACAAACAAAAAAACCAAACAAACAAACCACCAAAACCACAGTGCGGGAACCCCTTGCTGCAGGCAATTCAGCAGGGTAATGAATGGTGATGGAAATACCCAGAAATTCCAACCTTGTTTTCCCTGGTTAATACTTACCCAGTAGATCATGCTGGTTCTGTGAGATCACAAGCGCATTTTGTCTTTGAAGCATGTTATCCATTACCTTTGAAGGGGCTTCTTTTAATAAAATACAAATCAAACACATCTAAAATAAATCAAACACATCAAGGCTTTGAACCAGATCCCAAGTGGTCCTGATGAAATAGTCTGCATTTAAAAATGTGCTGATAACATAATTTGCATTTACAAATTCTGCTAGTCTCAGTGGGAGTTAAGGTTAGTCAGGATCTCACTCAGGATTTACATTCAAAGATAAAAATTGAAAAACCCCAACGGAGCCCCCCAAAAAGTTACACATGGGGCATGAAGGTGAGAGGTGGAAATAAACTGAGAGATTACTCTGCCCCTTATATTGAAAACAGCAGTTGGCCACAGGCCAAGAGTGCCTCATCTTTTAACTGTGAAGGGGTAAAATTTAGACCCTCAGGCTTCCTATTCTTGTAAGTCAAAGATGCTAATGATGTGTCTGCCTACCAATGTCACAAAGAATGCAACTGCTGAGACCCTTTCTTTGAAGTGAAGTACGATTCAAAAACTTTCGTTTTGCCATTGAAAATCCCTGCTAAAGCTCTGACATATTTTCTGGCCTCACATACAGTGCTATAATGTAATTCTAGTGGGAGCACCAGGAGTTCAAACTCCACTAAAAGAGTTAACATGACAATGACTTCCATAACTAAAAAACAATTTCAGCATACTTCATACCTGAAATATGTTTTTTTACCTGCTTTTATTAATTACCTTCTGCTTTATCAATCAGGAAAGATATAATTAGTCTATTCAGTAATTTTAAAATGTGGACATCTCCACACTCTTCCACAGCAACTGAAAGATCCCATGGAGCTCTGCTGAAATTTTCAATACCTGTAGCTTGAACGATTATAAGCACAGATGATTGTCAAATTGAAGACTTTGTTTACAGCTATGGCACTGAACATCTTTTTAGAAAAAAGGACATTTCTGAAGAAAGATTGTAAATTAGATGATAGCAAGGTTCTTCTGAATGTGCAGTTCAATGTCAAGATGTTACATCAGCCAAAGCAATTTGAGCTGGTATTCATTCTTTTATCAAAACATGCCATTTATATTGAGTAAACAAGGTTATTGGCTTAGCAAAATACTTGTTGCAATAGAAAATACCATATTGAGTCATCCGATGATTTAGACATTCACCTTATATTATAAAAGGTTTTAAAAGATGAAGAATAAAATTTGCACTGAAAGGTAACAGAAAGAGATGTGAACCACCAATTTTATGTCTCACGTTTGGCCAATTTAAAAATGAAAATAATAGCCTCATTAACTGTCAGTCTTCAGAGGCATAAAATTCATGTTAAAGATCTGTACCTACTGTGTGAGATATCAAGAATACAAGCCACAGGAATACTGATTCTGCCTAATTTAAAACCTTTGTGTCAAAAGAAGAAATGAAAGATTGGACATGACAGAGGTGAATGAAGCTGTCGTTCTTTTAATTTTATTTAACTCACCATAAAAATCTTTCTCAATGTTTTTCTCTAGATTTTTCTTATCCAACAGCACCACCTTGTGATGGTACGGATTTTAGTATTTGGGTTTACACACACACACCCTCAACAAAACCTTTCTTTAGTAACTGAGGTAGATGAAATGCTGAAAACGTTAAGTATTATTAAAATAAATAAACATGATGCAGGTGAATCTGTGGTCCTTAGATCTTCAGTCAATGTCTTTGGAAAAGTTTTCTGATGAGAAGATGTCTTTTTTAATATGAAGATTCAATAATATACCTATCTACATTAAAAGCAATATGCTTATATATTTATATATACATGCTTAACTGTTATTGCATGCTGTTAAAAAAAGCTTAAACTCTAGTTTATTCTTTAAATGAACAATTGTTATTGTTTTGGTGATGATTTCTAAGACTATGCATGAGCCACAGGTGCCTTGTGGAAGGTAAGATCTCTGTAGTATTTCTCATTGGCAAGCACCATCCTGGAGCTCCACTCTGAGGTCCCACATTCTGTAAATCCCCTGCTCAGGGGGCCCAAGGCTGTGCTCTCAGCCTGTTAGCCAAGGGCCAAAATCTTCTGCTGGCTTTGGCACGTTCTCTGTCTCCAGCCTAATGAATATTCACCCAGCCAATGCACAGTGGACCTGACTGAGCAGGGTGGACTGAAATTACACCAGTGCAGAACACGTCCTTAGTGCATCCCCATCGGAAATGGTGAGCAAAGAATGAAATTGAGTCTTGGTTTCCCATATCCTAAATGGATTACTTAATCACTGAGCAATCAAAGAGGAGCAGGGCTGAGGCCTGTGCTGGCTTAAATCCAGTAGATATTCTGTGAAAATATCTATGAAATGAGACCAGGAAGTGGAGATTATTTGTGGATATGTCAGGTACAAAAAAAGAACTAAAACTCTCTGAGTGCTTCCCAGACAAAGGCATCTCTGCGCATGCTCTTTAGAACCTTATTCAGAAAATACATATGAACAAAGAGTGTTCAAAGTCTGGACTGAATTTGGACTCCAATTTTGGAATCCAAAATGTCAGCCATGAAAGGAAAAGGCAACCAAATAACTTTATGAGTTTTCATTGTTTTTTATATACATTAGAAATATTAGAACAAAATAAATTTCTGGAAAAGCTTTCAATGCTGTAATGATAAATGTAGTTTCTTCTAAACCTGGGAATTTCATAAATCTCTCACTTTTTCTTTCTTCCTTTATTCATGTATTTAATAAAAACATAGTACAGTGCAGTTTAATATGATTTTTACATTTTTAGACTTTCAAGTGAATTTAATTAAAAGAATTTAGAGATTCTTTTAAAATTTCTATTTAAATTGTTTTTAAATTCTTTTAAAATAATTTAATTTTAAAAAATTGCAATACCTAAAACAATGCAAAATAGAGCTTGCCATGTTTAGTGATTCTTAATAAATAGATCTTATAAACGGAGCGTCTTGAGATAACATACTTTGTGTTAGGACCTCTGAAAACTTGCTAACTGTGTCACAAGTGTCCTTATTTAACAACTTCATTAGACCACTTAGGAGGGAAAAACCATTATACTAATAGTATTTGCAAATTGCACTTATTCAAAGGACCTTTTAAACCCTACCAAGGACATAAATATAACAAAATCAAACTGGAAAAAATGAGTAAATGGATATACAAACTAAAATGAGATTTTGAAAGAAAAAAAAAAAAAAAAGTAAGCCACCACATCTAAAGAAAAAACAAAGGTCTGAAACTCTTACTTTGCAATCAGCAGGAGGGCTAAAACATGAAATATAAACAGATCGGGGAGTGATGTTAGGCAAAAGTCTGAAATCAACTTATAACACAAGATGACATAAAGCAAATGTAGTGTGATTTATAATAGTATACAGAAGAAGCATTGAATCACAGTAGACAGAAATGACAGTGTGTCTCTGATATTTTGTTTGAGAGACCACCTCTCAGTCTGAGGTAAACAAATTCTATATGAAAAAATGCTGGAGTAAACAACTGAATAAGCGATAAATGTGTGACTCATTTTTCATGAAACCTTATAATGAAAAGAAATCTCTGTACAAGAAGTACAAGCCCTTCTTGTATTTCTTGGCCCTAAGCATTGGTTCTCAGAGCTAGGTGACATTTCCTGCTCACATCCATTACACTTGGACCAGCTTTGGTCTCCCAGATGATCTTTGACACTATTGATGGAATAGCAGGGGCCATAGCTGCTCCCAGTAGACCCTGTGGATGTGATTTCCTGCCCAGTGACATGGACACATTGCAGACATTGGCACTTGCCTTCAGAGAGTGAGAACAGGCCCTGGCATCCTGTAAAATAGACTTAGCCCTATGTGACCAAGGTCTTTTACCCTTTCTCCTTTACCATTAAAGCCACACCCTTAGCTCAATGTACATTGCTAAGTGCATTGGTCCCAGGGAGCGATGCTTAGTCTCAGGACAAGTAATAAGGAGTAGCTTGCAATGACACTCTTCAAGGCTTTCTGTAGCATGGAAAGTGATTTTTTTTCTTCCATAGAAAATTAGATGCTGTGTACTATTTATGAACTCTATAGCACTGGGTCTTCTGGCTTCATCCACCATTTCTGTGACAGTAAGACCTAATAGTTTTGTATCTTTTAGTCTTTTTTTTTTTATTCTTGTTTTTGCTCTCCAGCTTAATGTGTGCAAAACACTGCAAAGGCAGTGCTGCATCCACCAAAGTATTTTTTATATGGTATGAACCTCTTGCATGTATTGCATACCTGTGGTGTGATTTAGAGAGCAATGAGTGTGCCAAAACTGCTGGGGCAGCTTTGGAGCACTCTGTAATATGTGGGTCAAATCACATCTTTATGTTATCTAGTTTGCATTGCATTTTGTGGCTATTCCCTTGACTCAGAGGTTGACCCATGCATTATTTAGGAATACTCTAGTTTCATGACTCCTCAGGAGTGAAATAAAATATTTATGGCTTAGGCAATCACAGGAGTAGGTCCCATTCTAGGAGAAGAGAGCTAGATTATTTAGTAACTTATCAATACCTACTTTGAAAATACCATCTTTAATAAGAATAAAGTCAAACCTACTAGGACAATTCTATATAAAATGAGTTTTTGAAGAAGCAAATAGAGGTTTTACCTCAACAAACCCACTAAGAATGCCTGAGCATCTCTGTAAATAGAGTCAGGTGACACAAAAGTTGTACCCTCAAGTTCTGGGCTATACAACCTGTGCACAATCTTGGAGCACAGCAGAGGTTCTCCCGAGTTATTTATTAAAAGGAGATTGCCTCTTCAAAGGTGCAGAAAACCAGGTGTATTATCTAGAATGGTAAAAAAAGGTGAGACTCAGAATAATAGCCTGACATTTTTGGATGAAAATATAGATCAAATGTCTCTATTCTGTCAGAAAACAACCCAAACAACAAAAGCTCAAAACTGAAAAGCCCCTTGGTGAAGCATTTCAACAGCAAACTGAATAAGTAAGTGGAAATATGAACATTTTTAAGCCCCTTAATATTATCATTGCAAGTTATAGTATTTTTCCTTTTATTAAAAAATTATTGCAGTTCATTCTATTAAAGTGAGCAGCCTGTTTACCAACATTTTTCCCATAACAGCCTACTAATTAAAAATAGCAAGATAATAATCTGAAATTAAACCTATTCTTTTAATGAAAATGCTACTTAAAATCAGTGTAATTATATTTTTTACATTTCTTTATCCCTTTCAGGACATAAGCACACAAATATGTCTATGTATCTATATATAAATTTTATTTACAAAAATTAGATTTACTAATCAATTAATGCCAAGAGATGTTATTAAAATGTAGGTTTTCAAAATAATCCAAAATAATCCAGGAAACTCTCCTTAGATTTTCAATCATCTCACCTGAATATAAAGTTAATTTCCAAATTGTCAGTGGAAAAAAAAACACCCCCTTCCTTCAAATTGAGAGTTATTCTTTTCTTTAAAGCTGTTTAGGAAAGAAAATAACCTATAATTATTTTGCAGATTGTTTCCAGATATTTAAGAGTACAATTAAGTAAATTAATCAAACTCAAACTTCATTTTTTCCATCAGTCACAGGTCAAATCAAAATTAGTCATATTAACATATAAATGTGCTAACAGTAAAGAGGGTTGTGGCAGATACATTACACTTGTGAAAGTTTTTTTTTTTACTAACATCCAAATAATAAATGTGGGAGACAAGCTGAAAATTTCTGCTGGTTACATAAATTTCTGTGTCTTAAGCTTTGAAAATCACTTTCTACAAGTATTTCTTTCTAGAGAGACTCATGCTTTCTTTGCCTGTACTGTAACTTAAATCCTAACTAAAGTTATTTTTCTGTGTTTTCAGGTACTGTGTTCATTCACTTGCATCATATTTCTATTTAATATATCAATGTTTAACTAGTGAGGGTCACAAACACTTCTATTTTAATATAAACAATATGTAAGTATTATATTTGCTTTCAAGATTTGCACACATGATAAATATTTTAATTGCACTTGATAAAGAAAAAGGTTATAAAATTTATCTTTAAAGACCCAAAATAATTTGTTTTGGAAGGTATTTAAAGGAACTACGTGTAGTGTCGGACAGATAGGAAGAGCCTGCTACATTTTTGCAAACAAATTCACCCTTTCAGTGAGGAAATTTTTCCTCATATCCAACCTAAACCTCCCCTGGCTCAACTTAAGGCCATTTCCCCTCGTCCTATCTCTTGTTACCATGGAGAAGATACAGACTTTTCCTCCACTTTGTTACAACCCCTTTTTAAGGAGTTGTAGAGAGCAGTGAGGTCCCCAATGAGCCCCTGTCCCTCTTTTAGTTAATTCGCCGCTAATAGTTAAAATCTGGCATATTCCATAGTGAGAGTTGGAATACATATCATATTCCATCGTTAGTTGTTTAAGGGTCATTGGGTGTCGGGATAGATCACGTTCTGGGAATGTTGTTTGCTTTGTTAGTTATAAGAAGCAGCCAGGTAAGATGCACAGCCTTTGTCACACACATTTTTCTCTTGGGCAAAAGCCTTGATCATCCTTTAACCTCCTATTCTCAGCCTTTCCTGCCCTACAAGCTCTAGTGTGTGGCTGACTGCACTCTAGAAATGAACCAGGGCAGATTCTGTAATATTTTAAGCACAGAGTCTAAAACTGAGGCTATCTATTTTAAATGCTAAAAAGCATTCAACTTTATTCTGAGCTCCTCTGTGCCAGGATGCTCTCCATGGTAACAGGAAATTGTGGTCCAATTAAAGGGTACCCTAATAGGGCAGTAGTAACAGTGTAATGCCTTAATAGTGTAGTATGGTGAGAGTTATCAATACAAAACTGAATAGAGTGCTTTTTGTCTTAGTTTGAACTATCTCTGGACAACCACTGAATTTTAAGTGATTTGCAACAACAGACATGAAGCAGATCACTTTTACTGAAGAGTGAGTCAGGCTCACCCGGATTTTCTTGACTCTTCATTCAGGCTTCAGAAATTGCTCCGATTTTAGCATCAAGTTTGCCACTATACCCAAACTGTAGTGCTTGGTAGGCTGCTAGAGTGCAAGCTAGAAGGCACCAAACTGTCATGAATTGCATGAGCCAGCTCAGTGGGAAAATGCTCTAATTGCAGAAAATGCTGACTTCATACGGGATGTATTTAGAGGTTTAACACGCTTATTAACAAAATGACTCCTCAATTAACATTGTCTCTACTAATTAACAAAAACACCAGCAGACTAGTAATGAGACACCCACTCTTACAACAAGCAGGCGAGAATTGTAAGACAAAAAAATGTGACTTGCTGCCAGGGTGAAGAGGAGTCATGGGAATGCAGCTGCAAATCCTCACAGAACAACTATGAAGGCAATGAAAAATCACTGCTGAAATAAAGGGATAAAAGAAAGAGAGAAGCTTTTTCCCTGCCATAAAAGAGAAAGATACAAAAATAAAAGAAAAAGAAATTAGAAGATAGAAGGAAACATTAAGAGAAGACGAAAACCAACACAATCCTAGAACAGCTATATTACTTTTAATTGATCCAAATTAATTTATTCATCATGTATCAATTGAAACAAAATTGAAATGTGGGGAAGAGAGGCTAGGCATTCAGTAGTAGGGAGAAAAAAGAAATCATTTTCATAATATGAACAGAAGAAAAATAATTCCTTAGTAATATTGACTGTTTGTATTCATGAGGGAGGAAGAATGGTTGTGGCTTCAGATTTATCAGCATTCCTTATGGCCAAGAAAATGGGTAATATAGTATTATTTGAAGATACCAACTTGGATCAAAGGTATGACAAATTGGGAATAGAGGAATATCTTCTTTAAATTCAAATCACTTTACCCTTGCATTTTAACTTTAAATAAACAAAAATATTTTGAAAATGTATAAAGTTTAAGGAATGGCCAATTACAAGTGAAAAATTTTCCTTCCTGTTTTAGTCTAGCAAAATTTCACTGAAATCAATTAAATGTAAAAATTTACATTACACTTAGGCAATTCTGATGTCAGATCCAATTGTTTGTATCTTCTTCACTTTTGCCAAAGTTGTGCAAAAGGTATTTTTTTATCCAAAAAGGAAAAAACCATTGGACAAGAAAGAAACGGGGTTAGATACAAAATAAGATTGAGGCATCGGACCTGTATGTCAGAATATAAACTCTAAATTGCATATTCAACATCCTCATGTAAAGCACAGGGAAAAAGAAAAGTCTCAGATTTCAATTTTCAGACTGGCGTGCTGAGTGCCAAGTTGTCTAGGCTGCCCATTAAAAAGTGCTGAGTATATTCTGCTTTCTAAGTTTTTCCTTACTTCAGTCCTTAAGGTCCCTCTGCATTGAGCAATTTGTGGTTTCAGGACATCCTGTGTAGTCATTTCACAGTCAGAGGAGAAACTACAGCATAATTCTTTCCAAATTCAGAGACAATGGTAATCAAGCTGGTTTCTTTTCTTCCTTCCTATTTATGATAGACTAAGTTAGCCATTCCAACACTTTTATAGAAAGTGAGCTCAAATTTTTCTTCAAGAGATTCAAACTTAGATCCAAGAACTCTCAGATTGCACTGCTATACAGGGAAGATAAAAACTGACATTCTCATTCCTTTTTGTAGAAGTCCTCTTCATCTCTAATTAAAATGAATTAGCCCACAGAGATAAAAAAGACTGAAAATCACTTCTCCCTAAGTGTTTATTTATAAACTAGGAGATATTCAAGATTACTCACCTAGTGTGTCATTTGAGATGACTCATCTAACTCATCAAGACTGCAGCTGCCACTTCAAACAGAAGTGGATTTCTTGTAGGTCCTGTGCCATATTTCCAATTGTGTATAGATGGCTCAAATGTGCATTTCAAACAACACCTGACAACAGCAATTAACAGGCAGTAATTTCTAGCAGCACCTAAACCATTGTACAAAATAAACCTCAAAAATTCTATTCATCTACCTGAGATCCACAGCCTGTAATTATCTTTCTGGGAACAAGGGTGGGATTCATAATAGCCAAATATAGATCTCTAAAAATTAAACCTAATCTGGGAGAGCCTTCTGGATTCCCTCCACATCCAGTTGTGCTCTATGGTAGCCTGGAACCACTGCCTTCTGGAATGGCTTGTCTCCATGAACTGTAAACAGACTAAGAGATCTATGAGATTAAAACAAGAAAGGCTAAATTAAGTGAATTTCAGTAATTCCTTTAAAGAGCTAGAATTAGATTTTCATTTCTACCATTTCAGATAGAATCAAGAGTTGCAAGTTTTCATCCTGAAGCAGGAAAGCTGAATCCTCATGTTTTACATCCATAGTCAGGTATGAAGCAAATGAAAGAGGGAATCTGCAACTCCTGCAGATGAGCCTCTGTGCAGGAAATAATAAAAAATTCACAAGACTAAAAAGAAAACCAGCAACAAGTCTATAAAAAGAACATGGTTGCAATAAAGTTCCTGTGAGGGAAGGATGAGTTCATAATACAACAGCAAATTGGTTTTTTTAGAACCAGAGACTCTTGAATTTAATTTTTAAAATAATATTTATTTTCCCAATTATTCTCTGAGTTGTTGTGACTTTTCATCCTATTGCAAGGTGAATCTTGTTTTATGCAAAGAACCCCAAAAATGTATACTGTTAGCTGAAAATTATTACTCTGTTTCAAAGTGAGACAGATTCTCCCTTGTTGCCTGCAGCATATTATTATCACAGGGCTCATAGCTTTCTTCTAAAGTTAAATGGTCTTCTCCAATAATAACAAAAATAATTTGACAGGAACAGCTGCAAGATTCATTTTGGGAATACCAGTAGCTAGTTTCTGATATATATTTCTGCCGCTTTAACCTTTCACAAAACAAGTTTGCATTTGAGTGCATATCAAGGCAATCCTTGGAGTGCACAGATGGTTCTGTAAACCGTATGGCACCAGAACCTCTTCAACGTACTTAGCTGACATGGAAAATTCTAGGCATTATTAGAAAAATGAAAAGTATTGTGGGTAAAATGTCTGTTACTAATGTTCCATTGAGAACATTTTATTTGTATCTGAGGACAATGCTTAACAACAATCAGATAAAAATTTGCAGTATCTCATTAGATCACTTTGTTCATGGTTAAAAGGAAATTAAAGTATTTCAGTTGGTGCTGCCTTGCACTGAACAGGGAAAACTGACCTGGTGCTCTCAACTGAATAAGCAGGGTTCAGCATCTGGGAGGCAATGATTTTTCTCATGCATTCAACTTGATTTTCACTGTACACCATGGTTATGATGGGCCAGGGGTTTGAGGTCAAATTTCTAATTTGAGGTCAGACTTTCAAATTCAAAGCTGAAAAGATTAATATCAAAATCTGCTTTGGTTTGCTTATAGAGGAACAAAAATCAGTTCATTTGTATCCATGTCAGCAATTTCCGACAATGATGGCATATATTCAGATGCTAAATTCATCAGAATATAAACCACATACCAAATGACAGATAGAGTATCTTATATTTAATTATGCCTTCTACAAAACATTGTTCCTACATTCCAACTTCTCTGCATGAAAAATTATCTTCGAGAGGAATGGGCATATGAAATAGTGTAGTTTGCTGCTGTGCAATATGCTCTTAGGTTTTTCATATAAATCAGAATTATCAAGCTCAGAAAAACTGTTGTTTTGATAATCAATTTAGATAATTATTCTGCGCTAATTTGCCTAGTAGTTATGCTCTAGGTACCTTCACTAAGAGTCAGTGATTAAGTTATACTTCAGATGATCCTCAATATAAATGATTCCTTTATTTTAGAGAGGGAAAAGCAAAAAGAATTTACTTCATATGCATGGTAGTTATATTTCAGGATTGCCAGTAGTCATGAATTTTTAAAAATCCTGTTCTACTGCCTGAGACTATTCCAAAATTTATCTCTTTAGAGTTAACTGTAATGGAGTAGAATGAGGAAGCTCTTGGTGGGAGATAGGTGGAAAATAATTAGTTTTGCTTACACACAAACAAACAAAACAAAACAAAACAAAACAAAAAATCCAATGACTTTCACGGAAAAATATCTACTTGCCCTAAGCTGACAAAGAACATCTTTGAAATATGATGTAGTCCTTTAATTGCCCTAGATATGTATCAGTATATTCATATATATTTTAAGCTTTAAAAGAAGCAGAGTTCACACTTAATTAGGATCTTGTGAGTTATCACCTCAGTTTTCTGCAGGTTTCATCTGTGCTAGACCTGCTCCATCACAGGGCAGCAGAAGCTCAGTGAGACTCTCCCTGAAATTCTTATTATCTTCAGTAATTCCCAGCCCTCTAAAAAGATAATTTGCATCTGGGGCACATACAACCCCATTTCCAGTATGTTCTATTTCTTCCCTTCTTGGTGTCTCTTGTGATTACTCACCACTTCTCCAAGTTAGCATTCCTGTCATAGAATTCCAACAAACCCTTATAGTTGTAAAAGCAGCATATGCTAGATCTTAGCCATGATTGCAGTTTCCCTTATAAATGTTATGCCCTTGGTATTTACTCACTGGTAAATATCTGAGTGGTACATTGAGGTAGGAATTACAAGCCAAGCAGATAAGACCAAAAAGGTGGACCAAAGAGTGAGGGGGTGAGGGGACTAAATGGAGCAAGACAAAGCCACTAGTGGTGAAAAGCATGGAATGGATTAGAGGGGCAGGAGGGTCACTGTGAGTCATCCAAAATCGGTGGGAACAGAAGCCAGAGTGGAGGGGGATCACAGGCTCTGGGGCAGAGGAGTGTAAATTTAGGTAACTGATGAACACAATGCTCCATGTAATACCTACACATCAAGAAAGAAGACTGTTCAAATTCTAATATTTGGGAAAGATGCTTTAAAGAGAAAAATACATGCAGCATGAAGTATACCATTTACTGAGAGTATTCAAAGAAAAAAGAAAAAAGATTATACATTTGCCTTTAAGGGACAACTTGTATGTGCATGCTTCCCTGAAGGTGCTAATCTCTTGGAATCCTTTCCATACCTAAATTTCCAGGCGACAGACTGATATAAAAATCTAGCTTGACTGTATTAATGTCTGTAAAAACTGTGTCAGTCTCTGTGTGTGAGTCCACTGCTGAATGTCTTAAACAAATGGTGCTGAATTTTAGCATTTCTGTGCATAAAACTTAAATGTACTGAAATTACCCACTACTGCTGAACAAGCCATCCTCAGATAATATTTGTTCTTTTTTTCCCCCTACTTTTATGGTCAGAAACTTTCAAGTTTTGGTGAAATTGCCTTCACTGAATGGCCCCTGTAAAGTCTCATTGGGCAGTAGTCACTTAAAAATGAGACAGCAATCATTTAAATGTAGACTTCTGGGAATGAGTTTAAATGTTATTTTTTTGGGGTTTGTACGTTTGTTTTTTTTTTTTTTTTTTTTTTTTTCCTCAGGTAAACTGTATTCTCTGGAACAGAGAACTTTTTAGACAGATGCTTTGTTGCATATCTCTACTGACTAGGGCTAAACAAGAGGGCTAAAATAAGCAGGAAGTTTTACTTAGAAAAGAGTTTTACAAAGACAGCCCTCGCACACAATATGGAGTACACCTCTTACAACATTGATTTTACTTAAATAAATGGGATATAGCAAAGGAGAAACAGTAATGGCAAATAGCAAATTGACTGTCTCTAAAGTTTAAATTAATGATGCAGAGAATCAGTGCTTCATGGTGAGAAAAACGGCACAGCCTTCACAAACACAAAACTCCCCACATTATCTCCTCTGATCTCATCCTTCCTGGGTAGCAGCTGGCAGTAACTTAAATGCAGTAGACCTTCCACTTATGTAAAATTCATGTGTCTGCTTTAGGAAAACATGCTTAAAGCTAACAGAATGTCCAAGATCCTTTCTTGGGCCAGGGTAGAGTGGTCAGCAGCTTAAAGAATGTGTCACAGAAAGAGAAGGGACATTGTCTGTCTCCTTTTTTCAGTATTCTTCCCATGACATTTTATTACTCCAGTGTTTCACCCTCAGTAACAGTAAGTTATGTGTAAAGAAACCAGCTTTGAATCTTATAAAACCACAGTATTAGTTTTGATGCCTGTGCTCCATCCATCTTTATAACAGAGAATAAGGGTTCTATAATGATTCTCAACCTGACAAAATACTAGGTATTAACAAAATCTAACCATTTTCCATGCTTAGAATAAATTAATTTCATGCGTCTGTGGGTCTGTTTTACTACTTTGGACTCATTACTCAGGACACCAATCTCAGACTCATTAATCTCATTAAGCTCATCTGGGAGGTTAATTTCAGTCTTTTGTTACAGTTTTATTTGAGTATTTGCAAAGATCTGCTTAAAAGTATGAATCCATCAATATGATCAAAAGTAGATATTTTTCACATATCTTAATTTCTAAAGCATGTATAATTTCATCAAAATAATAAAAAATTACTATTAAATGCAAAGCAAGTAGAATAAGCTTAACTATCTGACTTGTTTTTTGTCCTGTTGAACAGTAACCTCACCAACCATCTATGTACCAGATATTATGCAGATTTTTGACATCAGAATGTTTCTGTTGTACAGACAGTATGAAAGATGATTTATGAGTCTGAAAAGTCAACAAACATGCTTTCATACATTTCTCTCCAAAACATTTGCCCTCATACTAATTAGTTGTAATGCTCATTTTAAGCACTATAAGTAGGGATTAATCCTGTCTACTTAAATTATATTTATTTCAACCACAAACAAAGTGTTTAATTCAAAATATAAATAATTTATCTCATGTAGCAGTTAAAACATTGAAATTTATTTACCTCTTTAAATCTCCCTTCTGTTATGAGGCTTGGAGAAAGCTGCCATTTTAATATTTTCCAGTTTACTGGTAGAACTAGCCCAGTAGAATTAAAAGGCTGGTAAAAGTAATTTTTTTTCTAATCTTTTTTTTTTTTTTTTAATAGTATCACATTTATTTTCCATGGAGTGCAGATGATAGTACAAGGAGATTCTGGATTTTCCCAAAATATCAGTTAATTTATTTCATATATCTCTATGCTCATACTGACTGTCTCTCATAATAATTAATTCTGTACACATCAGTCTCATATCAATTAATCTCATGCTCATATACCTTTGAAACATTTGTCCCAAACACCAATAGCAGGGACCAAAAGTCCTGTAGTCTGTGGAGAAATGCTAAATAGCCAGCTTTGCATTTTAATAAAATTTGATGGTGAATGCTGAGCTGATTTTTTAATGATGAATTTTCCACATTGGTATTCTTATCCCTAATACCCTGACAGGACTCTTAGAGAATCTTCTGCCTTCAATCTCATCTTGCAAAAGAAGCGTACAATATAGGTTCAGGGCATCTGACTGCATAGGATCCTACCAAAATTAAAAAAAAAAAACCAAATCTATGGATTAAGCATGCCTGCATGCCCATTTCAAAACAGAGGAAAAACATTGCACCAACAGAAATAAAAGAACTATTTCTGATTTCTTTTGAATGCCAGTAGAGAATGAACAAAAGGAAAATATTTTAACTTCTGTGATAGATTACAGAGTTCACACGATAATTTCCTTGCAAACCAGTGAGTTTTCAAAGACAAAAGAATTCAAGAAAACCCAAAACAATAAAACTTTGTATTGTGCTACAAAATTGAACAGTCAAACACATAATGGAAACAAACATGCAAATAAATGGAAGTAAAATAGTGCACATCAAATGTCTGACGTGTTTTTCAGTCTTAAGGAACAAGAGAAAAAGCAATGTTTTATCTCAGACATTTGAAGCTGAGAAAGCTATCTAGTCCTAACTAACTCCATTTGTACCTCTGTCTGTGTATCTCTTTGGCATCAGATGCCAAATTAAGCCCACAGACCAAAGAGTTCATTACATTACATTATTAGAAACAGAAGTTTTATTTCGTCAAAGGAATTAAAAAAATAACTTTAAAAGTAACATTTGCACCCAAATTAATGATGACAGTAACATTATCTTGTAGTGAGCATTGTCTCTCAGCTTGTTCAAAGGGATGAAGACAGAAAATTTAGCCAAAGATCTGTTGGAAGAAGCAAATAAATTAAAAAATATAACATAGCAAAATGTTTGACCCATTTCTAGCCTGGAAGACAATCATGGGGAAGTTTTAATGCCCGAAGAGGGCCAAGATTAAGTCCACAACAGCCCTGTGGAGCAAAATAAGACCATTTTGTCCTCCACATGCAGCTTTTTAGCAATCCAACTACTAATTTTACATAGTGCTTGTAGACTGATTGCTTATACTTAAAGCAGCAGTCTCCTTCAGGAGAATGGAGAAAATTAATCTGCCTGTTTTGGTTGTTTTCATGGTATTGAAAAAAAAAGCAATTGTCAGTTGTTTTTAGAAGAAGAAGGAAGAAAATAATCCATTTTTCTGCCAAGCTTCTGTTTTAATACACTGAATAACATTCATCTTACAAATGATTTTTGGGTGCCAGTGGGATTCCAAGCTCTCAAAAGATTTATGTACACTCTTGTTAGTTTGGCTTAATGATAGAGGTAATACAGATGGTATTCTTCACTTGTATCATGGGCTATACCTATATAAAGGGCTCTTTCTTTAAACAATGGTAATAAACCAAGCAGAGCTTGAGCTCCTTAACTACATAACCGTTGCCTCAGTACCTCTCATGCTTTTGGATTATTCCAGCAAGATATTCCCAAGGAAATTATGACATGAAGGGAGCTTATTTAATCAGTGCTTGTGTGAGATGGCCCATGTTGCTTGGTCATGAGCTCTTTCTGTTATTTGTCTGAGCAAAGTAATGTGTTGTAATGACATGTTTACCATGTCATTAAAATCTCACTCCTCCTTAAAATGGGATAGCTTCAACTGTATTGCCAACTGGAAATACCTTATGCCCTGTACCCATGGAAATATTTTATGCTCTGTACCCTGCCAAGGATTGACTGACAGTTTTGCCAGACATGCAGCAGAACTTCTCCAGAAAATATTCCCAGAAAATAAATCATATTGAATGTCAGTTTTTAAGCCAGTTAATTTGCAAAGTTAATTTACAAGGGCCTCCTACTTCATTACAGTTTGTGCACTGAGAAGATAAATATTCCCTCTTGTATTTTGTGCAGTGGGAAAAGTTTTTGACCAAATATAGTCTGACAGAGAAGTTTTCAAAATGCATATGTCATCATATATATATATATATATATATATATATATATATATATATATATTCACTAGTTCCATAGATCTCTTACACTCAGGTGAACTTCTGATCTTCCTCTTTCATGTGCATTTCTGCAGAGTAATTTTTAAAATATATGTATCATATTGGCATATTAAATGCTTAGGGCTTAATATATAATTTCAGCTTTGAGCTGTCCTTCATCTGACTTAATTCTAAAATAACTGCTCATTTCATGTCTATCTGAAGTAAAAAGCAGATTGCAAAATTGTTCATCTGCTAGTAAGATGTAATCTGTTGCAAGGAGGAAGAATGCAGAAGATTTAGAAAAATAAGTCAATTTTATCATTCAGGAATGTAAATCATAGAAGTGTAAGATTCTTTCTGAAACTTCTTAATGATCAGTTACTAAAATAGCCAAACTAAGAATGTCAGCCTTACAGCTGCAGCTTCTTAAAATTGATCAAAGCTAAACCGTGTACTCTACAAAATTATATTCTAATACTCTGCATCCTGCCTATCACCTGCTTCTCTTTGCACAGCAAAATTCGATTACAGATTGAGAAAGCTCTGTGTACACAGCAGTAATTGATTCCTTCTGCCCAGTACTTTCAGTGAGCTACAAAAGTCAGATGAGGTTTCTAAAAATTGGTACTTAGAACAAACTGACAACAAACTCTCAAAGAACATCTGATCACACTAGCTCAAATTTTTCTCTGAAAATACAGTAAGCTTAATCATGCCCATTGATCACCCAGTGATGAGTTAAATATAACTCTACATTGACAAATAGTGAATTACCCACAACCATACTTATATAAAATGAACATTTTAACCTCAATTTACTGGAGCCCCCACTACCTCCTTCACAACTCATCAGTCAGAAAATCTTTCTTGAGATATCATGACTTCAAATTAAGGAATATAAAATATTGTTGTGCTTTATTAGATATCGTAGCTGAGGTGATGATAACCCAATAGCTGTAAGAAAGGTTCTCAACAATCTATCAATAGTATTTCAGTTGTTTTATTTCAGAACCCATTGTCACTACTGGTCTATTTTACAGATCCTCTTCTGACAGATCACCTCATTAGAAAGCATTTAGCACACTGCCTCTTCTTTGTAAAAGAGCTTGTGTTAGGAAAGATTCTGTAACTTCGGCCTTGAAGGTAATAAAATTTATTTTAGCAATTCCTGTAAGTAAGGCTCCTCCACCTTAATCTGAGGATTGTACATGAAGCAGACTCATACTGACCACATGATCTAGTTCTTTACTTACGACAGTTCTAAGTATAAATGTATAATCTCTGCAGTATTAAAATTTAACAACTTTTAGTTCATATAAAAATGTTTTGTAACCAGCATGAAAGCAATATTTAGCTAATTCAATTGACTTCCCCTCAAACACTCTGAGAGGAGGCTTTTTGGTTAGAGACTTCTTGGGGAAAGGACTTCATTAGCAGGTGCCAGGAATGAGCACCTTACTCATTGGTAAGGGGAGCAATGTGCTTTGTAACCCAAAAAAATTCCCCCTTGGTTCACTTAAAGAATGTGTACACAAAATAGAAATGGAATAAGAAAGATTCATTTACTTACAGTGTAGATATATCTGACAAGTACAGATGTTCTCTTTCGAGAAATCATACTTTAATATATTCATACATGCCTAATTTAATTCTAAAGTGTTTTGTACATTTCTTTTCAATTATAGACCTTGAAAGTACTCACTCAAAGGAAAATCTTTGTAGTTCTTTTTGTTCATAAAAGTCACTTAAAGAGGGAACTTGAAAACATCATTAACTGCAATTCCTCCTTGATCGTTTCATCCCTTCAGAGCTTATTTAAACTTCAAAGTCTTGACCCATTCAAATGATTTAAACAGGTGCTCTGAAGTTGCTTAAGATACATGACAATCAATAAAATGGCTCATAATGTGATCTTTCTTTATTTTAAAATTTTCTAGAGAAGAATAATGAAGAAAATCTGTAATATTTGAATGAAGTCATGTTAAGATCAATGGTATGGAAGAGCATGGTCTACTTTAAACATGGAAATACTCTCATAACATTTTAATTCACCTTATAAGCAGATACTTATCATGTTGAATGCATTTGGACTACTGTGATTTTTTTTTTACATCATGATCATATACAAAGACTATCTTCAATGGCCAAAATCATATCACGAGCATGAAAGGCAAAACAGCAACATAGTTCATCATGCCCGGATGAACTGTTTTTGGCTTAATTTGAAGATAAAAAAGTATAAGGACTTAATTGTGTAGCCTCACTCTGCTGTGTCTTTTACAGTCAATTATTTACTTTAAATTTATTCCATGCTTATTCTATACTGTCACCCACCATTTTTGGTAGCAAAATATAAAAGTAACATAAGGTATTTAAATAAAAACCCCTATATTTTATGATTAGTTAGGAGGTTCTGAAATCATATTGAGATGAGAACTTAATTTTCATTGTATTTACATTGTTTGATTAATCCTTCTTCATAACCAAGAAAAGCCTAAAAATTGAATCATAGGGTACCTTAGCAACTAAAATTGGCTCCAGTCTAAAATGGTAAAAAAATATTGTCAATAGTTAGGATGCCCTTGGCTGGGATTAGTGAGATGGTTCCTAATGACCATCAATATCCACTAGCTTCAGAATGGTCCTGGAAGGGAATGACAACGCTCCCTTCTTGCACAGCCTGTTTAAGAGACAGACACTAACCAGCCTTGAGGAGTTAGGAGGCTGCCTGTAAGACACTGTTAGTCCCATTTTTCTTCAAGTACTGTATAAGAGTCTGGAAAGGGATGCAGCATACATTACACCTGGCAATTTGTTTGCATTGTTTTTTCTTTTGGGGAGCTTATGAGAACTTGATGTGCAGAACAAGTGAGTTCCAATGGGGTGAATATGTGGCAGCCTTTGAAAGGCTTCTATAAGCTACTTTTTCCCCAGTGTAGACTTGAAGTTCAAATTAATGATGTTAATGTTACGTTACACAATCTCAGTAGTGTATGAGAGTGTACTTCCATTAGATGTACATTTTCTATCATTTTATCCCTAAAAACATCAGTGCAACCACTTCCCTTTTCTTAAGGGAAGTTCAATTAGTTGTCATTAGTGATGTTGATTATGAGAGAGCAAACTCTAATCATATTCTTGACTAAGAAGAAAAGAAAGAAACAAACTACAATGGACAGGTTTTGTCAGCATGAAAACCCCAACTGTGACAAACAGCTATGTTCCATCTTCTGTTTAGCCTCATTTCTTTCACAAT
Organism: Ammodramus savannarum pratensis; assembly: GCA_020466415.1. Classification (NCBI taxonomy): domain Eukaryota; kingdom Metazoa; phylum Chordata; class Aves; order Passeriformes; family Passerellidae; genus Ammodramus; species Ammodramus savannarum. The sequence continues at coordinate 72,758,631 of JAHXMQ010012338.1, read as the reverse complement.
GATGTAGATTAAAAGCCTCTCAAAAAATTTGCAGGGTCACCCTAAGATGCATCCTTCCCTAGCTCTCATTTTTAATGTAATTGCTGCATTGGCTAGTGATAATTACACATTTCACTCCTAAATTTTTACAATTATTGAACGTTCTAGTTATCTGCTCTGTAATTTCATTTCTTAAAATGTGTGCATAAATGTAGCATTTTGTCATGTGAACTGCTTCATATAAGCCAATCCTTTAGAATTCTTTCACTAATTTGAGAGGGAACCAGGCTACCACTAACAAAGGAGTAGACACGGAGGAACATAAATCAAAAGCTTCACATTTCTATACTCCTTTTGAAGCTGTGATAAGGCCCTGGGATCAATAAATGACCTTGTCAGTGACATATAACTGTGCAAGAAGTTTCTCATGCTCTAGCCTAGACTTGTCAGGTTGCTCTCTCAGTCCAGTTGAAGCATTCTTGCCATCTTTGCAGAGGATGCTGTTGGTTTCTTGTTTCACAGTAATACTTAGATCTGAAGCCTTTTTTTCAGCAGAATATATTTCAGTCTCTTATAGCTAACTCATTAGTTGAAAGTACAGAAGAACAAGTCTTCTTTAAAATTTTCATAAAAGAGTAGCATGTCACAGTTATAGAGAATGTTTTCTTTGTACAAATCACTATGCAAAACAGACATTTCTACCATTGTATTGTCTTAATACCATAGAGCTTAGACAGCATCCTCATTTTTATTTTCTAATACTCTACTGACACCTTCTGGAATACAACACTATTTTTGATTTTACAGCTGACTTGTGTAGTGGTAATGATGGAGTCAACTAAAAAAATTCTGATGCTATCACACATCCCAAAACACAAACGTCAACATATCTTTTAAATTCTTAGTTTTCACTGATTTTGAAGCATGAAAATCATAAAGCAATCAGGAAAATATAACAAAGTGAACATCTCTAGATTGATATAATCTAGTTGCAGGGGGAAAAGCAGCCTGTATTGCTGCTGCTAACGTCTACGATATTTGATGCTATTTATAAAAGTCTATCTATTGAAGGCCAGGGATTACAGCAAAATCTCTGATTTGTTTTAAAAATGTGGACAGGCTAAAATTAGGAGCAGGACATTCTTTCAGACTCTATCTCATATGCAAATTGAATGCCTCAATTCTCTTTATTCCCCATTAATGGAGCTAAAGATGGAAATCTTCAAGCACATAAAGTTTCAGCACTTGAGTGTGAGAACGACCCAGTTATCCATGACCTCTATATGCAGCCTGCAGGTACAGCACAAGATTTATGAGATACATTCATCCTTCTGGAGGACATGCAACCAATGTCTAAAATTACAACAAATACTTATATTTAGACTACTGAATCCCCTTGCTGACAAATTCAAAGACAGTTTCACGGACAGCTAGTTGTTTCTCATCCTTAATGACAGAAAAGACAAAAAATCCCTATTGTTTCTTATTTTCAAAAAATAATAAAAAGCATATGTGATTGATAAAGGTAGTATTTCAGGTTCATGTCTTTGGTGTTATAGAATAGTAGAATATGTAGAATAATAATGCAGTGCAACTATGCTGACAAATCTTTTTGGCCTTTTGTTTTTTTTCTTTGAAAGAAAGGATTGTTTGATTCTGAGAATTTTATTTTATGGAGCTTCCTAAATTTTTTTAACCCATTATTGTCTCTTTCTGTAGTGTTTAGAAATTCTGACAGAACAGATTTTCTTTGGAGATACTCAATAAAATAATTGTAATTTAAAAAAAATGGTTGTGGGCAGATTCATGTAAATGCACAGAAGATCCTCAGATTGTTGTTTGTTTTTTTGATTGTTGTTTTTTTTGGTGTTCTAATAAAAATGCGTTTCCATTATAATTACACTGGATCCAGTTACATATTGAACAAAAATGCACCTACATAATCAAGGACTTAAGGAACATAGGGGATATGAAGCAAAGGGAAAAGTCCCTCAAGTTATTTTCTACTATAAATAGTAAATACAACTTTCCAGTCAGAAGGAAGGACAAGCAGAAGCTGATATATCACACATATCACATCTGGCTGCACAGCTGGTTTCCAGCAGGGTTTCGGCCTCCATGACTATTCAGATACTTTTCTAAGTCTGTGGTTTACTGTAAAGAGATGGCACCCACCTATCAAAAATGTGCAATGGCATTTTTTAATAGGTTAACTAAGTTACAAACATGGCTTTTAGCTAGATTATTTGGGGAGTGGTGCCCAAAGTTTAGAGACAAGCAAAGACCCAGGAACAAGCTGAGAGCACCCGAGGAGCAGGAATAAAGAGTCAGATGACAAATTACTTGAGTGCCTTTATGGCAACACTCATATTCTGGTAAATAAAAAAGAAGAAATTTGCAGTGTCCATGTACAGTCTCAGAATTACTCTCTTGGTCTCTTTGGAAGTACAGATATTTGGAGGGATAATTCATGCGACTCAAGTACTGCAATGGACAGTTGCAGGCTGTCCAAGAGAGACAAAAAAAGGTAAGGAAAAGGAAAGAGCCTGTGCTACACGGAAAAGATCAACCTGATCTTTTGGAGATTAGCTGTATACAAGAGGACAGATCTGTAAATCTAGAGGACTGGAGAAGCTGATTTCAGAGAGAGAAATGAACCAGATTCTCTAGAAACTCGCTCCACCTTAGATTTCTGTGTGATTCCATTGTGGCATGCTAGGAATGTCTCTCACTATTGAATGCTGCATCACATTAGTATGCAGGATTGTTCCCAAAAGTAACTTCTTCAACTGGATACACTAATCTTACTGACATAGATAATGCATGAAATGATGTATAGCAGTCTATTCTATTTTAATAGTTGAAGGAAATAAAAAAATGGTTCAGAGGAAACTGAGGACTCAGTTTTTTCTGGTTAATAATTTGTGTGAAAAGAACTGGTTGTATCCAAAGCCAAGTAATACTGTGCATATTTCTTTTTCTTAAACAACGTGAAATAGCTATGAAGCTCACTTTGTTATTTAGCAGTTTGACAAGATAATTTCACAGTAACTATGAAGTTGCATGCTTGAATCCTTAAAACTGCCACTAAGAAAGGAGTATATGCACTCCAATATTGCTCCATCAATTTATGTCTGCTTTTCTGAGTTATTTAAATTATGAGATAGCCTAGAATGGATTTCTCTTTTTCTGTTGCAGTGATTATATGTTTTGAAAAATGTTTTATCACTTCTATATTTGAGTGAAGTTTTATTAGTTACTAAAGAACATTCTTTACAGAATTTAGTGAAAAATATTCATGTGGCAGATTGTAGTCATCTTCTTCATAATGCCACATAACGCCTAGAAAAAGAACAGAACAAATGCCAAGGTCAAAATTCAATTTTACCACCAATCTCAGCATGATCAAGGAGGGATGGAAATAGGCAATAAATTCTGAAAGTGCAGATGAATTTACATGAAAATACATGCAAAATCTCCAATTTCTGATTTTCTCTATCATAAAGAATGGATAACACGTTCAAAGATTTTTTTTTTCCCTTTCAACTAGATAGTCCATTTATTTTAATCATAGTTTTAGTTTTGTTTGTTGTTTGGCTGTTTTGGGGGATGGGTGAGGTGGGGAGAGAGGAGGGTTTCATTGCCTGGTTTGATTGTATTGTTTTCCTCAAAAATATACCCTAAGCTTACCAGATGGTTTATATCCGAAGTATAATCATCTTGTTGGTTGAAGAACCTGTTCACATTCCTCATCACATTTGTCTACAGAGATTATTGTGCTGTGAAGCTTTTTAACTAGAAGTCTAAAAATCCTAGTTTTCCATAAGCTATATTTGAATCTATCTCCCCATCAGATACAAAACAATATTTTCTTGACATGGTAGGCATTTAATTAATAAAGTATTACGAAAAGACTGTGCAAGGTAACCAAAAAACATGTCCAGTATATTCAGTTATATACAGGTTTATAGCTACTGAAGAAAAAAAGAGCTAAAGCCTTTGAGGCCAATTCCTAGGCAGCATAAAGGCATTTTTCCCCATAACACCTCAAAATTCATTGTTTCCTCATTTTTCAGCCAAAAGAGAACTTCTGAAGTTATTCCATTGCAGGAGGATATAAATCCAGAGCTAACCTAAAACTGAACTGTTTCTCTTACTTACAGGAAAAAGTAGCATGAGACATGTCATGAACATCCGTCTCTAATATAAGCTCTGGCACCCTCTGAGATGCATCCGAGATCCTCTAAATCCTTTGGATTCATACGACGAATGTTGGCCTTTTAGCAGTAATGAATCTTTTATCTCTGAACAACTGTCCTAGGAAGGCCATTGGCAGAGTTCATTGCCCATGAGATGAGCCAAATGCGTCTCAGCCAAAATTGAGACGCCGGTTTCCCAGGCTGGCGGTGCCAAACACTGGCAATGAGCAGTCGTGCCACTTGATGGAGCCATTATCAAGTTGCCTGCTGAAAGGCTCATCCTGAAAATCGATGCAGGCAGCTGGAGCTGCCAGGAGAAAAGGGAATCTACTCAGTTTTCTAGGCATTCAATAACTAGTGAGCCTGGCCTGCTTAACAGTGGGTTACATCAGCCTGCCAGAATTGGAATAAATCTTTATACTATTACTATGATAAACTACAATTTCTTTTGCTCTGTGAGAATGGTCTGGGTGCAGACCCTCATCACTGATGGCTTTGTGATAGGTTTTTTTCCCTCCTTCCTGCTCAACAGCCACATTTTACACATAATTAGTAGTGATTTATTTCAAATTAAAACTGGTGGAGTTTCAATTCTTACTTCCTTTACTGAGTATTTTGCTATTTTTTCTTTTGTTCTTTCCAGGAAGGAAAATAAACAAACTTCTACATCCTAAAATAAATAAAATGTGTGAAGAGCTCTGGCAGTTGTCTAGGAAATACTATCTCTGAATGCCCTTGTCAAGTTTCTCATCCTGTTTTTGCAAACCACCTCATTCCCTTAGGACTTGTGAATATCTCAGATAAAGTTGAATGCAAGCAGATATGTATGGGGTTCTACTTCTTTCTGAAAGAAACACTTAAAACACCAAAACACATTGTGAACATTTGATTAATGTTGCCTACAGGCCGATAAATTACTGGTAGTCATTTCCAGGCTTTGTGGAGGGTGATCTAATGAATATAAACAGAATATGAGTAATTCAAAAATAATGGGAAAATTTTTCATCAGCAGCAGACTCTTCACATACTCAATTAACAGAAAAAACACCAAAAGACTCATTTCAGTTTGTTTCATGCTTGTAAAACTAATTTTCCACCTTCTCCACTCTTAGGAAATCACTGATTGGAAGCATTTCTTATTTTTAGTTTAAAGATTGTGCAAAATTGCATCCAAGGCTAATGTTAACTGACAATTTAGACCATGTGTGGTAGGTCAAAACAGAATTACAGCATATTCACATTTCTTTCCTCATTCAGGGGTAAGAAATTGGTGGGAGCATGCTTTCTATTTCCAGACAGTAAGTGCTTTGGGAGGAGGGTAATGAAAGGAGAGAACTCACCAGAGCAGAATAATGGCCTTTCACACAAGTATTGTAATTTCTCTGCCCAAAGGAAAACACAAGCATTAGCACAGGGACTTTATCCACATAAATTAAATAGAAAGCACTGATTTCAAGATTGGACTGCTTCTTCTTGTGATATAAAGCTTTAGGTTGAGTTGAGCTGCACAGTGATTTACACCAAAATAATCCAACAAGTCTGGAGGTAAAGGACTGATAGATAAGCTAAACCTAGCTCTTATAAAAAGATTTCTCATAGTTTTAATAATTTTTTCCCATTTACTCATGCTTTTGTAGGACTTTCTAGAGACCCTTTTTAACAATTCAGGGTTTTAAAAGATTATGAACAGCTATTTTAACTCCCATTCACCTTATAGGAATGGTGAGCATTCAGTACTTCTGATAGTCCGGGTTGCCTATTCCTGCTTCCAGACTGGTAACTCTCAAAGCTCTTGCCAAAGGATTCATTGGCTTTTGTGGCTGCAGCATTCTGATCCTTCATGCTGGACTTGCATGGTTAAAGATTTTGTAATACAGTAGGCTACAGCGTGTCTCTTCCTTTGATTTTTTTTTTTTTTTTTTTTTGACAACTGTATGTCTTATTAAACAAAAAATAATTCAAATTCTCAAATGTCTAAACCAGTGGGTACCATGAGTTTTTCTGCAGAACAAGACACAATACACAGATTTCATGACAACTTTCAGGATTTAAAAGAAACTCATTCTGTTGTACAGCCCAATATGCATATTCAGCCAATTATAATACAACAGTCTCATATCTTTTCCTAGTCTTCTCTCTAGTCTTGAATATTTCCTCTTTCTCCCTCTATCTATCTCTTCCTCCCTCCACCTACCTTCTTCCATAGAACATGAACTTTCTCATTCTCTTTAAAATGATGGATTAGAGAGTGCTCCTCCTACTCATTTTGTAGATCACTTTGTTAGTTAAGTCTTGATCAGCCTCAGCATATGACCAACATCCACAATGATTCAGTTTGCTGACAACCTGCCTGGATGGGCTGTTTCCCCTGGTTTGATGACATCCTTTACCCAAAGCATTTATTTTGAACAGAAGATGCGGTGGTGGGTGTAAATGGCCAGAGTCCGGCCAGCAGAGGTGGCCGACACCTCGCCGC
>JAHXMQ010012338.1:72734092-72751877 GCA_020466415.1 Ammodramus savannarum pratensis | reverse complement strand
TAAAACATAATACAAATAACTTAGGAACACGCCACAACAAGAAGATTGCCAAAGTTCAGTCCTGCTGCCTTATGGAACACATGTGTGTCTCTTTCCTGGAACTGCACCTGAGGCTGAAAGTGGAAAAAAAAAAAAATAGAGGAAGTAATCAAGCCTTAGGCTCATAATAAAATTTTTAGTTTCACATAATCCCCGGTATCAAATGGAATAGCGAAGGTGTTTGTGCACAGAGTCTGTATGTCATCACAGAATATATCAGGAACATGTTGGGGCAAAAGCTTCTTCTAAAGCACAAAGTGGGTAACAGACAAAGGGAGATAAAGTCTTGACCATGTGAAATTATTCTCTCATTAAAATGAATGAGAGCTGGAGGCCTATGATCCATCACAAAAGCAGATTAAATGACAAAATAGCCCAAGAGGCATCACTGCAGTGTAGAAATTATCATTTTTTGATTCACTGTTTCCTAATTGGAGACAAGCTTCTGGAACAGGATTAGCTTGGAATTACATGATGAAAAATCCAGTGCTAATTGTGTCTGTTGACTCTCACCATTACACATGATGACCAGCAAGAAAATAAAGTTCTTGTTTCTTCATAACATGAATGATTTGGATGGTGCCCATTCCAGAGCTATCAGGACAGGACACTAATTGCACAAAACATCTGTATGTCAGCAAAGAACTGCCTTTCATCTCAGCAGCACCATCTTTGTTAATGACAAGGAAGCAAGAGAGAAGCCCATTGCCTTGTGTGTGATTTGATAACAGAATTTTTATTAGTCTCAAGTCATGGCTTTGATAACTGTAAGTAGACAACTGTCAAGCATGGCAGAGAGTACACAGGTTTAACAGCAGCCCCTGATGCATCAGCTACTGATCCTCTATTTCCCAGTAGAAGTACAAGAGTCATTGGCATGAAAAAAATCATGTGCTATGAAAACTATAATAGATCTGTTAAGTATCTTATTTTGTTTTGTCTTTTTAATGCCAAAAACAAGCTGTTTCCTCCTTTCTGTGGTATCATACTGTCCACAATTTCTTGGCAGGCAAACATAAGTTAATTTTGGACACAGATGCTTTGTTTGTGCTCCAAGCTCATTCCTATCTCTGTTCTACTCACAGCTATACAGCTTCCCCTTGAGTGTGAGGAGAGATCAAGTGAGTTTGTAAGAGGCCAAGCACACAGTTCATTAATTATTTACAATCTTAATTTCCTAGCAAAATTGGGGTTGGATTACGGAATGTATTTTGTATACAGAGGATGCAGCAGTAGCTATGCTTTTTTTAACAAAAAGAAGTAGCAGCAGGGGGACAGGGAAAGCTGAGCTTTAGGCCATGGTTTTGTGCCACTTCAAAAGAAAAATCATTCATGTGTTTTTGTCCACACTATTTCCTCACTCACGCTGCATGTTGCCTCATTTATAGCTTTATCACATTGCTGGCTACTCTATGTTGTACTACATAATCTTCTTTTTTGAGTGTATTTAGTTGCAGCAAGGGCAGGATCAGACTCTGCAACCCACCTGACCCAGACCTCAAAACTACAAACAAATGCAAGCTGTCATCTTTGTATGAAAAAATGCAGAGTACCCAGGTTATACCACAAATACATAAACTGAATTCTATATCTTGCAGATTCCAAAGGCAGATTTTGTCCTAAAGACAATAAGAATGTGCCAAGCCTCCACTCTCATAGTGGGACCAAAACCGTGACCAATCTCTGCAGACAGGTAAGAATGCAACAGCCTAAAAATATCCTGGACCTGCAAAATATCAAAGACATCACAGCACTGAATGGGCAGAGATTTGCAAAGCAAAGTCTCAAATTCATATTCTTGCCTGAAGTGCCTAGAAATTATTCTTGCAAGCATTTCCTGACCTGGACCTGGTTTCATTAGAAAGCTTTTGCCCCTGTTTCTGGCTGAGCAGCTGAGTCAACAGGTGCAATATTTAATTTTACACATCCAAGTTTGCTGGATTAGTGTCCTCTGTATGAACAAGAGTTAATCCATGCTGTAGGATTCAACAGCTCTGGATAATTTTCTCACTGAAGATACCATCTGTTTTACTCCTTAATTACATTACTCTCCATATTGTATTTTTCCTGTTAATAACAGGTGGAAGAACATTAACTTCTACAGGCACAAGACACGTATTCAAGCATTTGGCATCCCTTATTTTCCAGTGACCATTGTGACTATTCTAAGAAATTAATTTGACAAAAAAAAAAAATTGACTGATTATGGTATGTACAAGTGGCAAAACAGATGAATATTTTGTTTGTCAGCCAAACAGCAAGACAATTTAAACAAATTTTTGTTTCTTTGGCATAATTTTCTGCATTTGATTACAGTTTTGTGATCCTGTAAGCCTGCAGAAGTCCCAGGTACCATTCCTATATATGGGCATCTCAGAGCAGAAAGTCATCTCTAAAATCTCATTGTCAATATATCAAATCAAGCACAACTACCATAAGAGAAATTTGAAGCTGTATTGATAACCACTCAAAAGAATTTAACACATAGAAGTATATTTGCAGACAAAACAGTAGTTATACAGTTTCTATACATTTGATTACAATAGTCTGCTTGTTTTTTTCATCCTTTGTAAGAGCATAAAATGTGGGGGTTTCGTAGAATTTGTGAGCCTTTAAAGTACTTAAATAATTTTGAAAACGAACTGCAACTAATTTCTATTAGGTTTAAAAAAAAAAATAATTGTGTGCATGACTACTTCCCAAAGCAATATTTCAAAAGTTGAAATCTTCTGTTGATAAAATTTGGCTGCATTTTCCAGCCACAATTGTTTTCATTACAAAAATAAAAGTAATTATATTATTAAAATTATTCAAAAAATTTACAAAATCACATCAACAGTTTTAATGCCTTTTTTTTTCCTAATTTGCCCAGTCTCTTGCAATATGATATAGGCAATATGATATAGGCAATATGATATAAAGAATATGATCACATAGGCTAAGTTCAAAGCTCTAAACAGTGATGATATATTCATTCTCTGAAATCAGGCCACCCCTTTCTGAAAGTAAGTCAACAGTAATTGGTTACCCAAATATCTTCTGAAATTATTCAAACCTTTCCATATATGAATAGATTCTGTTTCCAAGCTGGCCGTAGGATGACTGGGTCTGTCTTTATCTTCTCCTCTGTGCTTGCTGTACTTTGCTTGCTGTACTTTGCTAGGCAACACCCTTTGTACCACCTCTGAGAGACAGTTGGCCCAGACTTAATGAAGGCTAAAAAGTAAATGATGCATTCTTACTGCCCACTTAACTTGAATAATTGGCTGCCATTGCCTATTTTGCAGTTTTCTGAGGGAAATCTTAGGCTCCAAAAAGTTAAATGAGCTTGAACAAAAGATGGCTAAGCTTTCCTTGCCATTGACTGGCAAGTAACCTACATGATATTAACCTTCTGAAGATAACTATTCACTTAAAAGGTGCCAGAGATGAGGCATAATTAAAATCAAAGTTGTGGATCTGCAGAACAAGTTTTAAAAAATCTTCCTCAGAAACTTAAATATTTTACTCTTTTTGATAGGGAAAGTTGTCTGTTTTAATACAAATTATTTGTTTAACAGAAAGTAGCGTAAACTGTTTGCTTTATTCCCCAAAGATCTCATTCCTGTGTTCTTATAATTAGCTCAGAGTACATCATTATCTATGTACATTTTGGACTGTCCATTTTCAAGTGCCTGCCATTATTTTTATCTAAACTGAACTTAATATGCCATTTTCTTGATGAATATTGAAATATCCCTTTGCAGTTCTTGCTCCTGCCTTTATTTTCTTGAATAAGTTACTAGTGAAGAAACCTCTTTGTACTGCTCAGTCTCCTTACAATATCACTTAAAATATCACCTTAGAGGATAGGCCACAACACAACTGCTGGCTGCAGTCTTTTGTTGCTGTGACCTCCTGGCACTGTGAAAAATAAGAATTTATTCCTATCCCTCATTTCTTCTCTTCCCAAGAGTTTCCCCTTAATTTGATGACCTTTCCTTGTCTCCCATTACTCGCTGGTGTTTTTAAGGGCCTCTTAATAGCTTTTTGGGAAAGAACCTTGAAATATTTTGATCTTTGAAATATATTCCCCATTAAAACATTTATGAAATACAGATTGGAACAGCAGGACAAACAACAATATAGAGACATTTCAAACACTGCTGTACTCTGAGATGTTTCTGCTGAAGGGGGATGTGTCTGTAGCATGTCAAAACAACATTTTGCTGCATATGACTGGATTTTCTTCCTGAAGACCCCACCAGAAGAAGACCATTTAAACCAGTTTGGTGGGAATACAGGTTTTTCTCAGTGCTAGGGTATTGTTGGGGATATACCTGAACATAGGAGCCAATGAAGACTTTATAGTTCAGCAGTTTGGAAAAGCTTAAGACAGAGATGTGCCAACAGGACTAGAAACCAAACCGTGGATGTCTGCACTTAAGTTGTTTCAACTACAAAAACCTCTGAAAGTGCCTGAGCTGGAAAGAAGCATTTAAGAGGAGAGGAAAACATGGTTGGCAAAAGGGGGATTTACTTTAAAGGCTTATATTTTGGGTATTTGATGGACGAAATCAGCATTACTTTATTTAGAGATACAGTTCTCTAGATTCTTTTGTGAGTATGTGTATTAGTAGGACTTCACTTTAGAGAACAGAAGTTGCCAATGTCCTTCAGGAACATCAAGAAAAAGGTAGGAAATATTCTGGTTCAAGCCCTTGGGAGACTCAGGGATCTCTGACAGCCATATAGATACCATTGACCATTTCAACTGTCTCTCAAAATATGATCACTAGTGACAATCTCAAATAAGATATTTGCAGTCATAGTATTCATACACTTAGAAATAACTTCCTTATGCTCTGCTTTTATTTCATGCTAGAAGAATATGAATTGTTAATTAATTGTCAATTTTGCTATAGCTTGTTAGAAGAGACATAGAAGTAGACTCTAATGATTTTCTTGAATTTTACCAGGAAAATAAATGTAAGGTAATTGACGCTCTTTGATCCTGACTCAGCTTGATCTTTAACTGAGTATAATCAAAATCTATTTATTTTCCTATCTGAATAGCCTTCATTCACAATAAAACTGTTCAATGAATTAAACTAAGTATTCAAAGTGTTGGCTTTGAATATTGTAAACAACCTAACTTAAATTAGATGGACTTCAAGTCTGAATTTATTTGCTTTGTCCCTGGGCATGCAGACAGACTGGGGAATGAGAGGCTGGAGAGCAGCGCCATGGAAAGGGACCTGGGGGTCCTGATCCATGGCCAGTTGAAGATGAACCAGCAGAGCCCTGGCAGCCAGGAGGGCCAACCCTGCCCTGGGGGCATCAGACACAGCATGGCCAGCTGAGCAAGGGAGGGGATTGTCCTCCCCCTGAGCTGGGGGAGCCTCCCCTTGAGAATTTGGGCAGTTTTAGGCACTACAATGTAAGAAAAATATAAAGTTATTAGAGAGTGTCAAAAGGAAGGCCACAAAAATGATGAAAGGCCTTGAGGGGAAGCTGTATGAAGAGCACCTTGGCCTTTTCAGCTTGGAGGATACTGAGGGGACACGTCATTGCAGCTACAAATTCTTCCTGAGGGAAAGAGGAGGGACAGACACTGATCTCTCTTCTCTGTGGTGACCAGTGAGAGAACCCGAGGGAGCGGCCTAAAGTTGTGTCAGGGAAGGTTTAGAATTGGTATCAGGAAAAGGTTTTGGTTCTTCAGCAAGAGGGTAGCTGAGCACTGGAACAGGCTTCCCAGGGAAGTGGTCACAGCACCAATCCTGACAGAGTTTAAGTCGCATTTTGAACACACTCTTGGACAGATGGTGTGATTCTTGGGTATGGTCCTGTGTAGGGCCAAGAGTAGGACTTGAGGATCCTTGTGAGTCCATTCCAATTCAGCATCTTCTGTGATTCTGTCACAATATAGTCTTTCATTTATTATGATATTATGAGGTTTGCTTTGGTTGTTGCATCATATAGTTCTGTCTTCTCCCAACTTCTTCCTGATTTGAGCAATAGACCCGGGACTAGCTGCATTGGCTGTGGTGTCTGTGTCTTTTTACTTCTAGGCAGAACATGCAGAGTCTTGGTGTTATCAATATGCCCATGAGAGAGTGGCACTATTACTAGCAAAGTCTCTTTGCTAAGGTGCCTTGTAGTAATCAGCTCTTAATAAAATCAAGCTCAAAATTCCTTACTATATTCTAACTTTCCTTCTTATGACTGAGAGCAATTCTGAAGTTGTGTAACCTAGAAAACTAGTTGTGTAATCTAGACCAATTTCCATTGGCCTTAAACCGGCAATGTTGAACATTTGAGCCCTTGAAAGTTACTGAAAAACTGTACACCAGACTGATTTATTCTCATAGACATCTGTCTGTAGCTACCATGGTGATCAGCATTTAATCTGTGGTTTGTGTATCAGGAAATGACAGCTCTTTAACAGAAGCCAAAGAAAGCAGCAATGTCAATAACAAGGTCCCATGTTCTGGACTGCATAGCAGTTTGCTGAGTCCTTCTTTTTCCCCTGCTTCAGAGAAGAAAATAGTTGTTATCATCCCAGGGAGCAGGGAGGAGGAGGTCTGGGGGAAGAAAAATATGTCATTTGGAGGAAAATTACATCTTCTTTCCTTTCTTCCCTTACAGAGCATTCACTTATTTTTTCTTTTATTCACTTATTCTTTCCTTTCTTGCCTTACAGAGCACTCACTTATATTTTCTTTAATTTACTTATTCTTTCCTTTTTATTCTTTATTGCTTTACGGAGCACTCACTTATCCTTTCTCTCTGGTTGAGCTTAAATTTGTAATGGTTATGTAGTACTCCGGTCAATGCAATTATTTTCAATATGTCCTTCCTTAACAAGGGTGTAAAAAAACACTTAGCATAAAAAATTATGGCATAGCTTGGTTGATAAAAGTTCATATGGGAAAACTCATCTCTTCAGTGATATAGAGCAGTAACCGTGCATTAAAATCCCAAACCAAATAAACAAACCAGCAAGAAAAAACAGGTGAATGTTTGTACAAATCCTGGAACCAAATCTGACATCTCAATTCTTTAGGAAGAAAAACTAATATAAATTCTTCCCCAAGAAAAATTCCCAGAGAAGACAAAGAGGGCAGAAAAACCCCAAATCAACCAACAAAAAAAAATATCCCACAAAAAAGCCCAAAACACGAACCTAAACTTAATAATATCTTAGAACTAACTGAAGAACAAAAGTTGAGTAAATGGAGATAGCTGAGTACTGCAAGAAATTAAATTAATAGAGAAAGCTGAGAAAACCCAGAGATGACTTTGTTTATTGCAAACACATTCCATTTTTTCCCAGGATGTAAACTAAAATGTTCTTTTTCTATTTGTTTGTTACATGTAATCTATTACACTTACAATATACTGGGTAAGTTAGAAGAACTGAGATACTCCTCTTTCCTGAGGTCATTACTGGCTCCTCTGGGACACACATTTCATACAGTGAGGGTTCTAAAAAGTTCATGAGGGAAGTTTCCAAAAGCCCAAACTCTTATCTGGTATCTCTGATATTCATTGGAGGAGTCTGGATGACCTAATGTGCATCATAAGACAAGGAACATAAACTAAAGAGCAAAGTATAATGTTCACTTCTAACAGGGTAATCCTCTCACAGCCCTCACCCCAAACTGGCTCCCAGTGTCAGTACCTAAAAAGGAAGAGGGAAACACTGAGTGATTTTAGAAAGATAACTCTATGAAATATTCCCATTCAATACATACCACTTGCTGTTTTAGCAGTTATTATTCAGCACATAATTGTCAGTATAACTTTAAAGAGAAGCAGAAAGACATAACAAGTTAGGATACAGATTTCATATTAGGATACATGAAATTCTATGTGTGACTTATCTGAAAAACATTTGTCTAACGTTAGGCCAGACACTTCTCCTTCATATGATCCTTTTGTGGAGAAAATCTCTGCACAGTAGGACATAAAAAGCAGAGATGGGTTTTCATAAAACTGACTTCAGCCTTGCTGAATCTCAAACAGTGATTTTTAAAACTAGATTCTTAAGGCAAAACCCAAAACAAGCAGAGCATATTGCTATTGACACTTTATTTTTCCTACCTCCCTAGCCAAACTCCACTTAAATTCAACAATTCGCTTACATCAATTGAAGATTTATTCCAGTAAATAACGTGTTTACTGGTATACTTAAAAAACATTTCTGAGTGGTTTGTATTTGAAATGTTTGAAATGTTTGAAATGTTATTGTCTTTTAAATACTGTAATTATTAAAAAATAGAAAACACCCTACTTTCTGAGTTTCATCGCTCCTTAGTGGAAAATGAGGTCAAATCCAACATGATACATGCCAATGGTAAAAGTTCCCTCTAAGTTTAAGCAGAAAACTTCATCCATATTTTTCTTTCACATTTTGTTATGGCACACCAACTTCTTTAGGAAAACACAAAGGACACAAGGTGGAGCCAAAGATCCTCGAAAAATACTTTTCATAACTTTTTAACTGATAGCTCTTTTGAAAAAAGCAAGTAAGATGAAGCTTCAAAACCCACATTTGAAGCAAGTTGTTGAAAGAACTAGAAGTAGAACCTAGCTATTACTTCTATAATTCAATCAAAAGGAAGCCTATACATTATACTAATGAAAAAATTGTTAAATTGTTTACTTTTCTGTCTATATTTTGCTTTTAAATCACACATCCAAACTTAATTAGCTTATTTTTTTCAAAAGGAATATTCAAAGAAAAAAGTTCCCAACCTGTTTTGAATTTTTTTCCTAAAAAAAAAAAAAAAAGAAAAAAAAACCTTCTTGTCCTTTATTCTTATTTCACTAAGTTTTGTTTGGACTTTTTTTTTGTCTTGTTTTGTTTTATTTTTTGTTATCTGTTTGATAGGTGGAAGAAACAGAAATTATGGTCTAGACTACATATACTATTTGGCTTTGTTCACATAATACACTTTGAAAACTCAAGAGTAAAGTGAGAGGGAAATTAAAGCTACTCTTATTCTAATGTGAGATGATTAATCTTTAATCCTCTGAATTGGGTTGATAAGGATTTTCATTACTGCATTCAGTAAACATATTTTATATCAAGTCATCTACAGTTTCAGTTGCAAGGCTCACATCAAACTGTGTTCCATGTCCCTTGAAACTTGAGAATATTTATTTTCTCTTTCTTTCCTGACAGTACACTCGAAGGATGAGATGACTGATAATATTTCACTACTGTCGTCATCATCTGGTTTCACACACATACACTTGCCTTTACAAGGCAAATGAGAGAGACTGGAAATGAGGGCCACACTCCAGCTCATATTAATATGTCTAGAATTTAGTTGATAAAAAGGACTAGACTTGAAAACTAACCATGTTAGAACTGAAACTGATGAATTATATATCTCAGTTATCTGTTTCCCTATTAGTTTAACAAAACCGTTCATACCATTGTACAAAATTACCTTTCCAAGGGCTGATGTTTTCCATGAGCAGCAGCTTCTATTAACATTTTTGCTTTTGGAGGCTTATCATGCTGCTGTTAAAAGAGAGGCAGGAAGAATTTGCAGCACAGAAAAAACTAATCTCAATCACAGAAACGTTCCCATGCTATTCCCAGATATGTTTAGCTGTTAACATTTAAATGGCCTCCATTAAAAGTGTTGACTTGAAAATTATATACATATTAAACTATATAGAAATATTGACTTTCACATCGATTTTGTGTAAAACCAGCTAGGAATGAAATATTTACTGTTCTTTGCTTTAAGTAAAACAGAAAAAATATAGAAAATAAGGAAAGGATCCCGGGAGCTGACAGTGTGATAGAACTAAATAAGGAATGCTTTCATCCCCCTAACTGCTATCACATGCTTGCACAGTGATGAATGAAGGTGTCAATCTTATCTTCCAGCTGCTTAAGAAAAATCATGTACAAGCAACAAGCATATTCAAAATCATTGCAAAAATTTCTTGTTACGTGCTACTGCTGCTCTGCTTTTCCATTACCAGGCCAATTTCCCTGTAATCCTCTTTCAGAATTAAAAATAAATAAATCCTTTCAGGTTTTGTGTGCTTTTCTAAATCTTAAAGATCACTGTCTTCAAAAAAGAGACCTAGTAAGGTTCAGGAATGTGAAACTAATAGTAAAAGTAGCAGAAGAAACTGGAAATTTGTATTTCATTCTTCCTGTTTCTCCTCTGTTTTTAATTTTTTATCTACTGAAAATAGAGCTCACTGACTGCTACAGCTTATGTTTTAAACTGTGCAGTAGCTCTAAGCATGAAAGAGAACATTCTGATATATAACCAGCTTAAAAATCCAGAACTGAAACACTGAATAGCAGGGCTGCAAACTGCCAGTTGTTTTCAAAGCCACTCCTTTAAGGGGGGTGGGGGGAAAACATGAAAGCTGTGTACTTGGCAAAAGAAAAACATACACAAAATGCTGTGGCAGATTGTTGCAGTGAAAATAAATCTGACTTCTCAGCCACATTCAAAGTCAGGCTGCCACAAAATTCTGAAAGGAATCATACAAATCAAGAGCTGTATTAAGCACAGGAGCATAAAGTAGTTCAAGCATTACAGTCAAGTGAAATCATTACATTCAGTCTGTAGTGTAGCTTTTAAGTGAAGAAAAGGACAAAATATTCCTACAAACTGACTTAATCTGACTGTGCACAACAAAGTAAAAAGATAATAAACACAAATAAAGAAGCATTTACTGTTAAATTAATTGACAAAACTACTAAACACAGAAAAAACATCTGAAAACCAGATTTTACAGGGGCTGTATTAAAAGGAAGTAAAGCTAGAAATGCATAGATGGGATCCAAATTTCTTTTTCTCTATACTTACAACTGAGAACTACTGACCTCTGTGCCTCATCTCTGTGCCAGGTAGGAGCATGGAACCTTCATTAAAGCCTTCTAGAAGCTTTGCTATGATTCAAGAGCCAGCATGGCTTTAGCAAGGTCACGTTCTGCCTGACCAGCCCAGTGGCCTTCTACAATGGAATGGCTGCATCAGTGGATGAGGGAAGGGCTGCGGGAGTCATCACTCTGTACATCTGTAGAGCCTTTGATATGGTCCCCCACACCAGCCTTCTCTCAAACTGGAGAGAGATGCCTTGGATGAGTGGATAAGAAATTGGTTGGATGGTCACATGCAAAGGGTTATGGTCCATGTCTGGATGGAAACCGGTGACAAGTTGTGTCAGAAGGTCAGGACTGGGACCTGCTCTGTTTATTACATTCCTTGGTGTAACACACAGTGGAGGACCCTCAGCAAGTTTTCAGACAGCACCAAGCTGAGTAGTGCAGTTGACACACCTCAAGGATGCAATGGAATCCAGAGGGACCTGGAAAAGTCTGGAGAATGGGCCCATGGGAAATTCACGAGGTTCAACAAGGCCAAGTGCAAGGTGATGCATCTGGGTCAGAGCAGGACCCCTCTTCTCAATACAACAGATAAACAGATTGAGAGTAGCCCTAATGAGAAGGACTTGGAGTCTTGGTGGATGAAACCCTCGACATGAGCCAGCAATATGCAACTGCAGCCTAGAAAACAAATCGCATCCTGGACCACATCCAAAGAGTGACCAACAGGCTGTAGGACATGGTTCTGCCCATCTGCTCTGCTCTCATGGGACCCCACCTGGAGTACTGCCTCCAGCTCCGGGGCCCCAGTACAGGTAGGACGTGCACCTGTTGGAAATGCAATTTTCAGTAATTTTGCTTTAGTATGAGCCAAACACAATTGGGTAAGAACGCAAAATTCTCTTCACTGGCTGCAATGTAAGACACATCTGCTTATCAGCCCTCCAGACACAATTAACACAACCCACTCAAAGATACTGCTTGCAAAATAGAGGCAACGTTGTGAGGCTTTAAGGTTCATAAGCAAAATCATAACTAACTATGGATATAATGTGTAATTCCACTGAGATCAGAAATGAAATACCTTATACAGTAAAGGAAATATTTTTAGGTTAAGAATGTTGTCTTGTAACCTTGGCAATTATGCAGCTAGCAATTAGTTATCAAAAGTTCATGCTTTGAAGATAAAACATTTCCAATTTCTTAGAGTGATTTGATATTCAGGTTTTGTAACTAACATTGTCAAGGATGCTGTCTAAACATCCTCATCAGTACTTCCTCTCCTTCTTGCCCTGTAAGTATCCAATTGTGCTGTGCTTTGCTGAATTGTCCAGCCCTTTTTTCTGATACTGAACAAGAGGTGAAAAAGAAAACAAACAAACATACAAACAAACCAAAACAGAAAGAAGCAAAGTGGAGAAAAGGTTGACATAAGCACAAAAAAAGAAATTATTGTCTGTCTGAAGAGCCCTAGAATCCCTCTCTTCTTTCAAATAATTTTCTATTGCAAAAAAACAACTTCCAGTGAATAAACATCAGTCCCTATTGTGCAAAATAATCCCTCTCTATGGAAAATGATAGACTTTTGAGTGTCTAAGATCTGTCTGCACAAACACGTCTGTATTCATAGCTCCAAAAAGAGATGCAGAAATCTCACTTGCTTGAATCTGGACCAAATAGCCTACCAATTTAAATTACAAAACACCTTCTTTTGAAACAATACTGTTGTGAGTAGAGCCTGCAGCTTGAAGGACCCCAATACTTTTATTATTTACCTTGAATGGATCAAGGAAAATATATCAGTCTTTCTCAACTGAAATCTATTTGGCAAAATGTCTGCCTGATCCTGTTCTAGTTGAATAAAAGGAGTAACTGTTAATATTTCATCTTTCTGATCTCCTCATGTCTTGCAGCAAGGAATTACAAAGTCTCTCAAAGTATTAGATGATACTCTTTCCCCTTCATGCATTTTAAAAATTGTTATTTTTGTTTTCAGTTAAAATTCTGGATTTATTTTTGAAGACAAAAAATTAAAGCAAGATCTTGTATCCACTCACCATCTCCATCCAATCCATCAACATTAATTTCTTTGGTACATAAACATTAAATAAACTCCCAAAACCTAAAAAATACAAACTGAACAAACAAACAAAAAAAACTTTAAAAACTTTTCATGCATAAGGTTTTTCATTTTTCCAGAAGTTTCAGAATTCCATAATATATTAAGACTCTTGCTGAATCACACACAATACTGTTAAGAACTGGTCTTTTATATCAGCTAGTTTTTGAAATAACCTGTCAGATTTGCCTGCCTTTATTGTAGACGATTGAAAATCAGAACTTTTCATTCTGTCCTTAAGTTAATGGACAGAAACCGCCTCGACAACATGGTTCTATTCTTGTGAAGGAGGGCAAGGATTCCAGTTAAATGGATCTTTGTTAGGCATGTACATAACTTCTGATTTGATAATAGAGGGATCTTCAATCTCACTTCAGATATCTAAGGTTTAAACATATGCATACAAAAGTAAGAAATCTCATCCAGTATTGTATATTCAATATTCACTACACATTCAATGGATAGAAGAAAATACTGAAAGACTTGCCACCTTTCATAAAAGAAGAAAAGTAAAAAATTAAAAGGTATTCCAGAATGTATTTGTGGTTCAGTGCTATTCAATAATACGACTCTTCTTTCTCAGAAATGATCTGTCAAATGCTTGTTTTATTTCTTCAGTAGTAGGAAACTGATCATATTTCTAAGTGCTAAACACTTATTCATGTGTTGCATTTTACTCCATTCATTTACTGATGTCATTTATAACTGCCTACTCTGCGAGGCAGCAGTTCACAATGAAGTCTAACAAAACCATTCTTTGCAACATCCAGTTGTAAAATGTTTTTTCACCTAATGCAGCCTTCACATCATGACTTCAAGGATCCTTAAAACAGCAGATGCTGAGCTGTGATGGAAGAGAACATTACCTTGTAAATAGCAAATGGCATGAATTTTCTGGCAATGAGCTGCATAAACAATCCAGTTAGGAAAGAATATTTGTCTAAATGCTTGTAAGATTTATTGTTAAGTCTATCTCTCAGTCCCTGGGATATGCTGTCCTGTGAATTTGCTCAAAAGTTATGACAAATTAGAAACTGCATCTTCAAAAAGCTGTTCTCACACAATAGGTTTGTTCATAAGCAGTAAAAAGCATATCCCCGTCTCAGGTACACCACTCCCCATCAATGTAACAATAGCTGCCAACCTGATATTTTAAATTGTGTCACATGTACTATGTTTTATCTTTCAGAAGTAACAGATGAGCTTTCACTTAAAGTAATGACACAAGAAAATATCCAGGTAAATGTACACACTGCTGACTTTAGAAACTAAATTTAATTTGACACATTTCCTACAGAAAAATTATATGAGTTAAGTGGAACTGTGAATTGCCAAAACTTCTTTTTTTTTTTTTTTTATTAAAAAGCCCAGTAAATTATTTTGTCAAATAGACAATTATTTTGGTTTTTTTGTTTTTTTATTACATGGTAATGCTATTTGAGATTTCATTCAAAGAAATTTAAGGAAGCTAGGCCTCCATCTGTCATTAAAATTAGGTAATAAATTCTTGTTTGCTTGTTTGACAGTTGTTGCGTGTGTGTGTGTCTGTGTGTCTGTGTGTGTGTCTGCATGTAAATATTAATAAAAGTACATAAATACTTACATGTATTACATGTGTGTACCTTTCCATACCTATGGGTTTCTAATACAGTGAGAATGGGATGAAGAATAGTGAATTTATTATCAGATATTTCACTGACATCCTCGACAGGAAAGAGTCCCTAAGGGATCTCTGCTTTGCTGAGGGACATCTTCAAGAATATATTCTAACACTGTTCTGCAACTTCCAGGTTTTGCTAATATTTCCAATTCTGACTAATAAACAGGTCTTCACTTTCCTCTGTTGTGCTATCATACTGCAATATTTTTCAATGGCTCTATTTTTTTTATTTTTAACCTTTTTTATCATATTCAGTTTTTTCCTAAATGCTTATTTATATTCTTCTTCTCGGACTTGTCCTTCTGCCAGTCTTAGAACTGCATGTTGTTTGGTTGACAGTCTAAATGAATCTTCAATGAAAACAACAGCTGATTTCACATATGTGTTTGAGTGAATCAAATTATTATTTGCTTTACGGTTGGATGCAGTTAGTGTTGGCATTTTGTGAGTCATGAAGGAACCAAAATGACTCCTTAAACAGTCAGCCAACAGGCAATAATCACAAGTCCTATAGGTTTCACCATCAGAAATCTATTCTTTGAACACTGGTGGAATGAATGTTCTCCACTGTTACCAAATAGTTCATCATAGAATGTGAATGTACATGTATGTAAATGTCCAATGGAACAATCTCACAGAAAAAACACTCCAGATGAACTAGGGATATGAAGGTATTACAATGAGAAATTGAGTCAAAGAAATTTAGCTTTCTGTAAGGGATACATATGGTGACTGAATGATGAATCAATGACTCAACATCTTTTATTTTCCTGTTGTTGTGCATCATTGTCTTTTATACCTGGCTGTGAATGTTTCTAGAGTCCAATATGCATAGGTAGGAAAAACATACCATACTTCTTTTTTTTTTAAGTCATTAAAATCAGCCAGGTCTGACTAAGTTGTAAGTGTCACTGTTGATGCCATCTAGCAGTACTGACAAATATTTCAAAAATTTTAATGAACTGTATAAAGCCCTAATAATCAAAATTTGAAGGAAATTTCATGAGATATGACAGACTTCAGCCCTTTTACTATAGAAGAAATTCCACTGGATTGCTTGCAGATATGGCTAGTGTGAACAAGAACTGCATGAGAAAGCATAAGAAGAAATTCTGCAACTCTGAGCCACATTCGCATGCCAAGGATCAGATCAATATTTACACTTCTTTCTGAGTTGCCATTTACACCCCTGACATTCTCAACTCATTCTTTTCACAAAGAGTTATAGTGTAAAAGGATGAAAGGAAAAAAGTTCTGTTTAGAGGAGCCAGACAACCCAGGGGCAGAGACATTTCAGATCCACACTCTGCACTCTGCAATCAAGTAAGGAGGCCAGAATCAAATGCTGCATACTGGCAGTATTGCGTTTTTCCTTATGCACGTATCAATATAAAATAATATCTTTATCTTCATTATGCTCCCTCCAGATTTACACTGGACTCACTGGGAAGAGAAAAGTACCAAAATCAAGTTATTGAAAAGGAATTTTTCTGGTGTAAGACTTTTTTATTAAATTGTCTCTTGATAGGTCCATTCTACAGTAAAATCAGATTCTGGCACAACTTATTCACTCAGTGTATTATTTACTCGTCTCTAAAAAATTCATCATTTTAGCCATTTATTCACAGAAAAAAAAAAATCTTGTGTGCAGATGGAATTTCCCACATTTAGGAAGTGTCTATTTTCTCTTTTTTTTTTTTTTTTTTATTTTTTTATTTCTTCCATCGGGGGTTTATACACATTGCTAGAATAATTCTGACTTTGCCATTCTCCAGGCTCAACATTCAAGACCTCTCTGCCCCTCCCAATATGACAGATACTCCAATTCTTTAATAATCTTTGTTGCCTTTCACTGGATTTGCCCCTCTTTATCTTTTTTATAATGGTGAGCCCCAAACTGAGCACAGCACTCCAGATGTGGTTTCACCAATACTGAGTAGAGATAAAGGATCATGTCCCTCAAACTGCTGGCACAGGTATTTATATATATAATATTCCAGTATTCCCAAAATGCTGTTGACCTTCTTTGCTGCAAGGGTGCTTTGACATTTGGTCAGCATGTTTGTCACCAAACCATAGAATGTCTTGGAAAAGCCATTTCCAATGTGGCTGGCCCTGGCCTATACTGGCACATAGGGTTATTCCTTTCCAGGTAAAAATCTTGGTTATCTTGGTTTCCTCCAAGCAGCCATCAGTCCTCAGAAAGAGAGTTCCTTCCCCTCCACTAAAAGGATGAAGGAGACCTGCTCCCTAATGTCGTTATCACCCTCTCCAGAGCCATGGAGTCATGCTCCATACTATCCAGGTTTCCCTTGACAGTTCTGTCAGCATCCACACAAAAGAGCAGCAGGCCTGAGTGACAGACAAACCTTGGCAGCACTTCCACAAATCTGTCTGAAAGACAGATATGGAAAGTAGTAAACTTTCCTAGATGACAGATCAGGTCAGCAGATGGGAATCTCTGCTGTTCTCCTCAGGGAGTCTCCCGCTGCTGCCATTCACCATTTTCTCTTGGTTCTGCTGCATGGCTCAGGGCCAGCTAGCATGAGTGCTTCTCTGGTCAACACTCCCTGCTCATCAGCCCAGAGAGAAGTCAATCTCCTGTGTAACTGCAAATTTTAAGCTCTAGCAGGAGTCTTCTTCCTGGTGTCTGAAGTCACCAAAGCTTACTTTCTTTGCTGTTAAAGGAATTTCTTCTTTCCAACCTGACAGGCACAGACTCTCCTGCAACAGTCTGAAGTTTGGGTTCTTGAAAAAGCAGGGTCTCTGAGAAGAACTGAGTGATATCTCTCTTCTTCCTTGATGGAACACAGACTGTTGCTCTCCACTTGCAGCTTCTTCACTAGGCAGCACAACTCCTCAGAAGCTGCAGACATCCTGGAGGCAAATGAGCTTTCCCCGGCCTCAGAGAGACCCCACAGCCTCCTGCAGCTTGAGCCTTGTAGGGCTACAGCCTCCTTCTGAAGCTTCAACTGGGTCAAGTCTTCTACATCTCGGGAGCTGTTGCTCCACTGGCTCCTGGGGATCATTCGTATGTCTTCCCAACAGCTGAGGATGTGCATGGGGCCGTATTTGGTCTGGCTGAGACAAGTTCATTTTCCCCACAGTGTTGTAG
>JAHXMQ010012338.1:72669560-72724338 GCA_020466415.1 Ammodramus savannarum pratensis | reverse complement strand
TAACTTAAAAGATTGACAATAAAAATGGCGGGAGTTTCCATAACAACAGACTGAGTGGCAAGGCTAAAGGCAGGAAAACTGGGGAGGGCAGAACCATTTTGTACAAAATAGGGGGAGCAATACATAATATAGGGGAGTAATACAACAAACTTAACAGACACACTACAACATGAAAATACCTGAAGAGGAGTGAAGGGGAAATATACCCTGAGGGGCATGAAGCGGTGCACAGAGAAATCCATATAGGTGGAGGCCCCCTCATTACTGCTATGGAAGCTGCATGACTTGAACTCATTGCAAGTGCCTGCGCACTGCATGGGAAACAAGCTGGAGAAATTAGAGACTGCTTATGGACAGTTCCAGAGCTGTGGTCTCATTAGAATCACAGATATACAAAGGGGTATGATTCATGAATGGAGTGGTACAACAGATGGATACAGGCCCTTTAGCATGGATAGGACAGGAAGACAAGCAGGACGGGCTGAATTTAGTGCAATGGAGCAGTAAACATTCATAGAACTTTACCTTGGAGCAAAGAGCAAGCTGGTCAAGGACAGACCAACGTAGGCGATGTCAAAGTGAACATCTGCTACAGACCACCTGATCCACAAACCTAAAGCGTCATAAAGCCTTCTTCTAAAAA
This sequence comes from Ammodramus savannarum pratensis, assembly GCA_020466415.1. Classification (NCBI taxonomy): domain Eukaryota; kingdom Metazoa; phylum Chordata; class Aves; order Passeriformes; family Passerellidae; genus Ammodramus; species Ammodramus savannarum. The sequence goes on along the minus strand of JAHXMQ010012338.1, from coordinate 72,723,695 downwards.
TTAAAAATCATTTGAATAGCAGAGGTACAGATCTGGACTTTAAACATAACAGATTTAGCTTCTTCTGGAATCTGATTGGTGGGGGCACATGAAAAACCAGCCCTATATAGCCTAGGAAAGCTAGCTCATCTTCAAGGACAACAGTCTTTTCCAATATGAAGACAGTCTAGTAATCACGGAAGATGGCCAGCATAGAAGAACAGGGAACATGTGACAGAGCTTAAATGCAAAAATGAAGTAAACAGAAGGTAGAAGTGTAAAGCAGTGACCTGAGAGAACTAAAGAGAACATTGCTGAAACATACAGGTTTGAAATGAAAGCCTGAAGTTGAAACTGGAGTTGGAAATAGAAATAAGTGCAAAAGGCAACAAGTGAGATTTCTGTAGGTACACATGCAGCAAAAGGAAGACAGACAAAAATGTAATCTCACTTTTCAATAGGAAAAGGATCTCATGATAAATGATGCAGAAAAGACTTAAAGCAACTTGTGTCTCAGATTTACTGGCAAGGTTTGCTCTGGGGCTCACCAGGTCCCCAAACCTGGCAGTAGTCTGTAGAAATTAAGCCCAGCAGAGAGAAACTGACTTAGAAATCACACACGCCAAATTCTGACATACCAGAGTCAGTATAAAGACATCAAAGCATCTAAATACACTGAGGTAGGTAAACAGAATCATGACAGGACTATTCTTTATATTCAAAGACCCATGATTACTGAGAAATGCTCCTGACGATTAAAAAAAGCAAAAATAAAAAGCCATACACATCCCAAAAAAAAAAAAAAAAAAAAAAAAAAAAAAAAAAAAAATTAAAACCATGGCAAGAAAGCGCAGACAAAATTAACTCAGCTACAGAGGGACCACAGTATCATGCATCACATGAAATGAGCTTGAGGACAGTATTCAGGATCTTAATTAAATTAATTATTAATCTCAGCAAATCTAAGAGTCTGGAAAACTAATGCCAAAATCTGAATATAAGACACAGACTCGCATCATTCTATCACACAAAACCCAACTCCTCCCCGTGCCTCAGATCTGAGTTTCCCCAACTGGGAGCCAGATGCTTTGTTCAGCATGAGAGCACAGAAATAAATCAGCACTTGAACAACAAAGAGGTTTGAACTCAAGTTTGGATTCAAATCCAAGCTGACATCACATGCAAAGATAATCATAGCTTTAGACATTTCCTTGCTCTTCACTGAAAGAGCCTCCATCTCTTCTGATATGTGCCATTACTGAGATATGTGCTACAGATGTGCTCAACCTTCATTGGTTGAATCTCACAGAGACAGAGTAAATGCTTGCCTAGATAAATTCCACATCAAATTTCCTTCCTCTGACAGTTCTTTGTACTCCATTGAAGAATCATAATGAAATGTTAATCCTCTGCATATTCTCAGTGCTGACAGATTTTGAACCATAGCATGAAAATCATATGACAGACATAGATTTCACCATGTACAAGACATTTCTCCTTTACGTGGCTTTCAGTCTACTTGGCAGCTTATTCCCTTCATGCCTAGAAGGTTTTGCATTGCTCCTTGGCTGCCTGAATTCCTGGGCTGATTTTAGCCCAGTCGGTTTGCTTATCTATGTGGGTTAATCAATTTTTATTTTTTTTTTTAATACTAGGTAAAATGCAAATCCCAATAGTTTTTCTTCTACCAGTAACACAAAAAGAAAAGTTACAGTAACTAAATCTTACAAGTCTGTAATTTCCTAAAAACTACAAAAGTGTTACATATGAATGTAAGTAAAGCATCAAATATTTGCTAACACTTCATTAAGAAATACCAGATTGATTTAGCCATCCAAATGTTATTTTTAAATTATTTTTTGAATCTGTTCTTGTATTTCTTACTTAACGTTACCATCTGCTCTACTTCCTTGACTGAAATGAGGTTTATCTTGCCTTCTCAGCGAGGAAAATAATTTGCTGCATTGTATGCAGTTTTCTTAAGCATCAAGATAATTTGACTCCTTGTGTTCACGTGTAAAGGTTTCCTGAGAAAATGTTTAGACTTTTCTTCAGTTCTGAGCACTGGACTACAGAACCCTCAGATTCCTTTGGAGATCTAAACATGTTTATACAGTTTGTTCAAGTTTGCTCATACTTAATTTCTGAAATACAATGGGGACAGGTCTTTTACAAGTCATGAATCATCTGTCAAAATCCTTAGAAGTTCATGTGTATCTCCTGAAGGGAGTAATACTGTTCCTGGTCTCAACTTCAGAACAAATAACAACACCGTTGCAATGACTCACTTTCCTTTTTTCATCTATTATGATAGAAGTTATGAAAATGAGGGCATGCAAGTAATTTGGTAGTGTAACACACTAAACAGGAGATTGAAATTTCAATGAATTCTGAGTGCAGTGATGACTTTGTCAAGAAATAATGAATCCAGGAACCTTTTTTTGTTAGATAATTCCTTATGCCAGTCTACTGCAGAAACATTAAACAAGCTTTCTTTCATAACTTTTGTTATAAAGGTCTGTATTTTTTCTTCAGCTGTTCAATCAGGCTTCAGGCTGGCCAACTCAAAGCTGCATTTCATAGTCAAGCTCAGATTACTTTGTACGAGGAGAAAACATTTTAAAAAAGAAAAATAAATCAGTGTGACAGCTTTAAATAATGCTCTCTTTTCCTTTCTTCCCTCAAGAAAGAGAAAACTATTCTCTCCAAGACGTAGGAAACAAAAAATATATAGTCTGTGTAATACAATCAGAGTTTTTCAATTAAGTAACAACTTTTTATTGTATGCATTTATGCATTACCAAATAATTAGTGCATGACATTGGCTTTGCACAGAAAACTTCTATGTGCTTTAGTCAGAAGAGAGTTGCCTTCCTCCAAGAGTGAGACCCTGAGCCCAGGATCTCTGTATGTGACTGGTACTGCTACTTACTCCCCCTATCTCCATCATCACTTGTAGGCTATCTAGCCTTTATGTAAGGGTACAAGGATTAAACTTTGTTTTCTCATGTCCCAAATCAAGCATTTGAAGAAAAAGAAAAAGCTTATCATATATTGAAATGTACTGTTAATTCAAGATGTAATCCTTGCCCTCCACCTAGCAGAGATCCTGTGGAGACAGAGCAGTGCAGCATAAAAATCACTGCAAGATCAGTGAGTTGAAGCTACTCTTTCTTTTTAAATCTCACTCCTTTCATATGTTTTAGATAGAGGATGTGGTATTTTTGGGGTCCCCCATCGTGGGGAGGAAAGATGAATATGACTCCATATTCCTAGAAGGCTGATATATATGATATTATGTTATATGATGTATGATATTATGCTATACTAAAAATATACTAAAGGATAGAGAAAGCATACAGACAAAAGTCTTAACAAGATAGTAATGAAAAACTCATTACTCCTTCCAGAGTCCCAGCACAGCCTGTGATTGGTCATTAAGTTAAAACAATTCACATGAAACCAATCAAACAACCACCTGTTGGATAAACAATCTCCAAACCACATTCCAAAGCAGCAAAACACAGGAGAAGCAAATGAGATAATATTGTTTTCCTTTTTCTCTGAGGCTTCTTAACTTCCCAGGAGAAGAATTCTGGGCAAAGGATTTTTCAGAAAATATGATGGTGACAGGAGGGATCAAAGGAGTTCTGTTAAACATAGCTGTTTCTTTGAGATGCCATGTGGTCTATCATGGCAATCAGTTTCAGTGTCAAACTACATGCTGCATCTTCACCTCTGTGTCAAGGTTTGAAGACAGGAGATTTAGCAAGTCCTAGCTCTCTGCCTGTTTTCTGGAAGACATGCTGCCCCCAGGGAAGTTTTATTTAACCTATTGCAAGGCTTCACTTCGGGCTCTTCTAAGGAGCATGGTGTGGAGCATATGGGAATGGAAATGAGAATTTAAACCTGAACATATAATCACAATTTTAATAGATGGTTTCACCTCAGACGTATAATGACAAGCATTTTGATTGTAACAAACTTGTTTTTAGTCAATTCAGAAACCTTGAACTGTATTGTTTAATCATGACGGGGGAGGTTTGTTTGGTTTGGAGTTTGTTTGTTTGTTGGTTTGGTTTGTGTGGGGTTTTTTTATATTTTATTCTAGTTGCAGGGTGGAAACATAGTTTTTTTATCTAGACCTGAAATCTATTCAGATGGGAAACATTATGCATTCTGACAGAGGGTTCTGCAATTAGCCTTACTTCACACTTGCAGTTTAGCACCGAAAATAAACTAGAGCTTCTGCCTCACAGTTATCTTTTTAGGATAAAGAACAGGAACGTGAATAAGGAGGAAATATAAATTTTCTTTCATAAATTAATATATTTTGTCACCTGAAATTTTCATATATTATTTCACATTTATCAGCTAGAGAAATTTGTACACTGCTATCATTATTCAGGCTCATATGACTATCAACAGTTCACTTTTTACAGAGACTCTTATTGAGATTTGTTTGTCGTCAGTTTTGGTAACTACACTATCAATGGCAATGACACATGGGAAGTAATAAGATAAACCTGCATAGTAAAAAGCCAAAACTTCACTTGTGCAGTAGTGTATTTCTGGAGGAAAAAAAAAAGCTGTATTTTAGCTGATTATTTTTTTTTAATAAAAACTATTTTAAAAATATTTATTTTAATTATAGGATTTCTGGATAGAAGAGTCAGAAAATATTTCCTTTTAAATCATAATTATAGTGAACAGAAGATATGACAATTCCATAAACTAAATGTTATTTGAACTGTGACGACAAAAACCCAAATTAAAAATTAAAGTGTAAAACATCAGTGTAGTGAGTAGCAGAATCTTACCATTTCAGTGTGAGAGTTTACAATATGCACATGGATCTTCTATGTATGACAGAGCCAGTCAAACCAAAAGAACTCAGCATCTATTTCCAGAAACTAAGAGTGTTACCTGGCTTCTCCAAAGGACCTGATGTGGGGGATGTGGCCATCCACACTCTTTGTAAACACTGGAGATGTTTGAAGCATTTAAATGAATTACATGAAAATGAAGTGTTCATTCATGAAGAAAGAAACCAGCTCCAGATCCAAAATTTCAACATTAACCAGGTACATTTACTGTAAGACCACCAGCTAATTTAACTATGAAGTATTTCTATTTCTTCCATGGAAGTTGGTCCTATGTACAGAAGGGAATACAACAATCAAGGGTTCTGGAGAAAATCCTAAATGTATCTGTATTACATGGTCAAGTTTGTGCTCAGTTTTTTGTAGAAGTGGATTGGAACACTGTATTTTAAAAGAAAACTAGGATTTAATACAACTTTCCAAAAGTAGAAATTAAACTTACAAATATTAGATAACTTGTCTTGAATAGAAATTATAGCTATATGGTATGCTGTTTGGTACATAACAATACAGTGAAATGCAGGGATATAGTTTATACCAACTACTGCAAAATTTATTGTTTAAATTCTTACTACAACAGTGCACAAAGCAAAATAATGTGTTTACTGTCTCTGAGGAACATCTGAAACTTGGTTATTGAATTTCTTAAATTAAAATACCTGGCAACATATAAAACTTAGTCTTGATGTCTTGGATGAGAAAACACCTTCAAATAAAATCTATTGGATCATAAGCAGGCATGTTAAACATTATTGCCATAAGTTAATATAATCTAAGAAAAAAACACAATTCATTTATATGTATGAGGCTTAGAAACTGGAATATACTAAATAGATTATATGAAGTTTTTTATAATGTTTCACTGCATTTACCTCACACGACTGGCTTGACCTGATTTCTGACAAACTCGTATTTGAAATGTAATTGTTCTACATGGCAAATCATCAGACACTTACCTTTGAATCACGATTCAGGCACAACAGCAAAACCCCTTTACTTCTAATTTGCCCAAGAGAAAGTGTATAGAGTTTCAAGCACTCAGAAAAGTACTTTAAACATAGTGAAAAAGTAAAAGCAAAGATAGGCTAATAAAAAAAAAAAAAAAAAAAAGCTTGAATGAAAAATGCATTTAATATTTCTTACCTTTAAACCATATATATCTCACACTCTATCTCTCTGAGATTTTTATCACCAGTTAATTTGATCTTGTTTGAGTGGTTTTCAATAAAGAAATGCTTTAACAGCAGCAAAGTCTATACAGGTGATAGTCATTTCCCCTTCTTTGTGAAGCGAATTAACATCAATAAAAATGTGACTGTTAAAATTGTGCTCTACCTCATGTTAATCACCAAAAGTTCAATGGATCTGTGTTTTTTATATGTAGCCTGCATCCTGAAAACTGAAACATTTTGTAAGAATTTATCTGCTTTCAAGAAGAAATCATAGATGTACCTAAGACAGGTACTGTGCTTTTCATCCACCCTTTCTAGAAATGCTGCCTTCTAAACCAGCCTGTTTTGCCATTCACTGTACCTTTCCCTGATCTCCTCTGACATCATGCCTTGGTGCCCTTGAGGATCTAAAACATCATCTTTGTTGGAAGAGATATTATTCTCCTCTTTCCTTCTCAAGTCAGAGTATCTGGAGTAATGTCAAGCCTCTAAAGAAGTCCAGTATGATTGGGGTATAATAGCATAAAATATATGGCACTAATTTTGCACCCTAGGATTTGGTATCAGGGAGTATGCAGATCCTCTTTTCTACTGGATGCTGACCTGTCACAGCAGGGACAGAAGATAGAGAGTGCCAGACCACGGCAGTTTAGCCTTTCTGTCTACTAAGAAACACAGGATTATAAAGGCCTGCAGAAGATAATTAGCCTTTTTTTGTCAACTCTTTCTGTTTTGAAGGAATCTACTCACTTTATGCAGTCTTTTTACTTATGACATGACACAGAGATATGCAGATATATGTATTTTCCAGGGGGATACATATACAGGAACACTGTATACAGTTTAAATGTTTATCTTTTGTCACAAATAATGTCAGGATTTAAGCCATTGCTTATGTTTAAGCCATTGCTTCTACTATATCCTTTAGGAACAGCTCTAATTATCAAATGTACCAACTTGCAAAAAATAGTTGAGCCTTTAAAATATTTACCATATAGAATAAATATGTTGTCATGGACTAATAATCCCTTTCTTTTACCAGAAATCCTCACTGTGATTCTATTATATTATCCAGACATCAAACTGGTGGAAAAGAATCAAGCTGTATACCTGTGACCTAGAAACATACATTGCAAAACACTTTCCTTTAAAAGCACTCTCCACTTTTACATCCATTGAAATACAAAAAAAATCAAGAGTTTTTTGGTCTAGCTGACCTTTTTTCTTCTATGAAACATTTGTTGTCTCATTCTACTTGTAGAATATGAATATACTTAGTTATTTGTACATACCAGCTCCTGGAAGAAAAATAATGATTTCTGCCTGTTTGGAAAGCAAATTTAGATTGAACTAAAATATTCCAAATCTTCAGCATAATATCAAAAAGTGATGAAAGAAATTTTACAGCTATAGCACCAACTTTTATGAGTCAGAATTACATGAAACACATTGAATCCAATTTAGAAAAAATATACCTGACTAGTTTACATATTTACACTGTCCTCTTGATTTGGATAAAGTTATGATCAAAATGCCATATTTTTTCTCCATAATCACCTTCTTTCACGGCATAATCATAAGTTTATTGAATTCTTTAGCCAAATCAGAGTCTAAAATTTAAGCAGTGAGATACTGATCAGTATACCTTGTGGCTTGTGAGTTCCATTCCCAGTGCCCAACTAGATATTCTTCTTGATGGAACTGCTTACCTTGACTTCACACTTCTATTTTATTTTCAAGTTTAACATTTCTCTTCTGTCTTTTGTTTTATATGTAATATTTTTTTTTCCTATTCTTTATTTTGTCTGTACAGAATTCATTGCCTTACCTTTACTTCTCAACTAGAGCAGAGCTATTTTATTCCGGCATCCAAGAAAAGAAGATGAACTACTGCTCTTTTCATTTTACACATGGAAAAATAAAAGAACCTGCCTGAAACCACAAAGTAAGCTGGTATTACTGTATGGATTGCCTCCTAGATGAGTGATATAGCCTCCAGTCCCTCAGTGATACTAATTTTATTTGAATGGTCACTGCCAAGCCACACTCCTGAGAGCAGGTGTTGCAGGAAATTATGACCTGTTAGCTGTGACCATCAGACAAACCCAGAAGGTATCAGAGCACAAGTAAAAGACTATTCACATTGCTACAAATTGAGACCATCATAAAAGGAATGCTTGTTGTGCATTGTAAATCACACAGACATACAGGATGGGACATGCAAAATTTGAAATATGTATGGACTTGGTAGTTTCCAGATAGCTTTAATTAAACTCATGAGTGCAGCTGGCCCAGATTTTTTCAGTTGCATTCAATGATTTGTCACAGATTTATAATTTTGGCTTTACAGTTTTAGTCTTATTCAAGGGTTGCACTGAAAAGATCCCAGTCAGGAACCTGTAATGCAGACAGTTCTACAGACATTTTATAATACTCATATATTAAATGGTCTGAAAGACTGGGAGTTTGATTGATATCTTAGAGTTTGTATTGCAAATAATCTTCATTTTCTAAAGTGCAGATGTCTTACATACTCATGATAGCACTGAAAAATGGAAAAGCACAGGAACTTACAGGAATAGTAGTTTTAAGATCTTTTGCACATTGTTTTATTTTCATGTTTCAATTTCAAAGACTGTGGATTTGAGATGGAGTCAAAGTGTAGATTTTCTTGCTTGTATGTTTAATGCAAACTGTAATCGTTTGACAATTACTTCCAAGTAATTATACAAAGTGTGCTCAAGCAACAAAATATTAAAAGTAATGGAGAATTACAATATTGAGCTTCTGGGTTTTTTTTTTTTTTTCTTTTTCTTTCTATTTGGTTGGTTGCAGATTTTTCTGAGAGGAGCTGGACAAGTAATATTGTTAAGTCATTGGTAAATATGGTTCTTAGCAAATATTTCCTCTGTAAACAACTCAAGAACTGAAAATTGTGCTGCAGTAGAATTAGTGGGTGTTTTCAAGTGGTTTCAAATGTGCCTTGATTTTTTCCCAGAAATTTTAAATCTGTTTGAAACACATTGAGAATAAATCTATTTAACTATACTAAACACTCATACAACTTCCTGTATAGTTGGTGGAAGCATAGGGATTACAGACTTTTCTTTTTTCCTGATTCATTTTTAGAATGACCTTAGGCTGATTAGGTTCTTAGATGTTTCGACTAAGGGCCTGACTACACATTTTCCATGAAAGTGACTCAATTTACCCTTAAGAACAGAAAACATAAAGAAGACTGGTGGATTGTCAAAGGGAGGAAAGCATTTCAGTTTCTTGTTTGAAGCTTGTCTTAGAATCCTTGGAGTATTTTTGTTACTTCAAAAAACATCAACTTTAAAACTTTTAGTCTATATTTTGTAGTTAATATTTTGTTCACATGCCAGCTGATGGCTGGACATGTGAGTATGGAACTGTAAAGGACTGTTGGAATGCCAGCTGATAAAAGTGTGCTTTAAAGAAAAAAGACCATGTTAACTGTGATGCAATGCTTGTGTAAACAGACTGAGTGGCCGCTTGGAGAGGCATTTAGGATTGAAAATATGTTTGCTGGGATTTGTTTGGCAGAATACTTAACATTTGCTTCTTTGTGTAACAGTAGGCAATTCATTTTACCTCACATCAGTTTCAAATAGACTATGGATAATAGTGTGTGACTGTTTATGCAATCTTGCTTTGCAAGAAAAAAAATAATTCTTATTTTCAGTCTTTTGACCAAATCTGTGTATGTGTGTGAGCAAGGATATTTCTCTTTTTTTTTTCTCTCTAAATCAACTTCTCAAATTTCAGTTCAATAGATAAGAGACTCTCTGGTAACCTGTATACCACAAGCTATGATTGCGGTATGCCACAGGTAATGTCTACAGGTTAAATTAAACTGATCTTGAAATGCTTTATATTTTCATGGTGCAGTGGTATAGGAAGGTCTTAAACTCCAAAGGCAAATAGTGCCATACAATTTTCTTTAAATTGTGCTGATTTCATTATGAAACTTCCACTGATGCCACAGTTATGATCTTGCAATGATTTGAATCCTGCAGCATATGTAGTTCCTTATTTGTGGAGGAAAAGTAAAAGAGGAAGAATGAGCTAGTCCAAGAGATTATTTTTCCCCATCCTTCTCTGAGAAGATTTTATCTACAGACAGACTTATTGACTTATTTCTGTGTTCTTTTACTTTGCATGACAGAGACAAAGCATAGACTTGCACGGGTAAGTGGGAATCATTTAAATTTTAACATCTGAAAATTTAGATACATAAATTTTATTTTAATATTTGAAAGAGAAATAAATGTATCTAAATAGAAATTCATATGTCCTTGGGCACATGCTTTATGATAAAATACATTGTCTTTTAAGAATTCTCTTTTCATTGAGTAAAGATGAGCCAAGATGCAAGATCTTAAATATTAAAGACAAATTTCAAATTATTATGGTAGGAGAAATTACTCTTCCCCAATACCTTCTCTACTGACTGGCACTGATTTTCTGCTCCCTAACAAATAGCTGATAGAGCCTTCAGGTCTCTACTTGTACCATTTGCCTGTGGACCTATTATCTTTAAAGTTATCATTTTGCTAGAATTGAAGAGGATGTGAGAATAGAGAAATATGCAAGCTGCACACAGAATGAATTGCCAAGACAATTATAAGCTGTGGCTGCAGGATTACTGGATAATCACTCCAGAAGAAAACCTGCTCATGTGTGTTATTAATAGACTAGGTATATGGAAATGTACCATAGTAATTCAGCTTTTGAAAATAAAGAGTTAGATAAATTATACTTCCTTATTAAAACAAACAAATAATAACCCCAAACAAACAAACGAAACAGGTTATGAACTTATTTGAAGAAGAGAAAAATTCCTATGAAAAATCTTGTTTTTCTCTAAAGACATGAGAGTTCACACTACATACAGTATAACTCATTTCAGGAAGCTGAACCTAGGAATAAAAATTATTATAATAATATGATTTTCAGCTCCAGGCATGCTTCATCACTCTTTTATTTGTATTTTCAGAAAAGACCACAAATAATCAAAAATACAAACACATCATGAGAAACAAAAACTGGAGGAACGAGGACATAAAATTATAGTTTACTGAAAATACAGCTCAAATTTCAATATAATGAGAATAGGAGTGAGAGATGCTCTCACTGGATAACATTAAAATCAGGACAAGATGCACATGAGTAAGATGGGCTCTCTCAGAGCATTATAAATGATGAGCAGTACAGTGATTTGTATCAAGCCTCAGTGCCATTTTCTGATTTTACTGGGTTAAGACTGTATTTTTTGATTTCTTGTTGACCTTATTTTAAAGGTTACCATCAGAAAGTGATCTCTGTATTCTATTGTACGGCCAAATGTTCTTGTTTTTTTTCTGTTAAAACCAATCTGTATTGTAAAGTGAACTCACGGGTAAGTGATAACTCCGGTGTCTTTTTGCATCCATTGAGTCTCTTCCAGTCAGGGATAGCACTGCAGCAGTTTGCATATTGCAGGTTCCCTCAGCTCTTCCATGCTGTGAAAACTAGCTGAGCTGTATTTCTTGCTAAACCTTGTTTTGTTTCAGACTGTTGATAATATTTGTCCTTGATATACAGGAGAAGTTTCTCCCAGTGAACCTCTTCTAACAAACATCTGGTAGTCAAGACACAGCCTGTGTTACCTAGAAATATCAATAGGTTTGCAGAATCACCAGATATATCAGGAACATAAAACAAAGAGTTAAATTTAAATCCAGCTGAAAGATCAGAAGGTTGACAAAGATAGAATTCCAGATTGTGTATTAAAAAAGGACAAAGGGTATTAGAAAAAGAGGGTTGAAGCAAAGATAAAATATAATCCTTAAAGAAAGAACAAATATAAATTTAATAAAGTTAAAACATGTAAAACAAACCCTAGGACAATAAATGTAAGCCAACCAGATTAAAAGGGGAGAAACTGTATACTATGATGGTTTAAAATACTATATGGAACAGGTTTATTACAAGTAGATTTACAAAAATAGTTTCCTGTTTCCTTAGACCTTGAGAATACGTCAGTCCCGGAGAATACTTTGGTGTTCACATTTGCTAACAATTCCTAAAGTAAAGAAAAATGGAAGAAATGGTGGTCTCACCCCACTCATATTTAGGTTTAGAAAAAATTTTCCATCCTTCATGAAATAAAATGGTATCAGACAAAAACTAGATAGCATTAAGATCTAAAATATTGTAGATCAAGTTTTCCAAAAAGCCCAAAGTCAGAGGAGAGACTTTGATATAGGTGTTCCAGGCAGTAGTCCTAAATACAGAGCTGATAGTTCTACTGTAATTGATAAGTAATTCTAGCTTTGGCCAGAAATTGCATCACTTTTAGAACTGAAAAATCATAGAATAATTTAGGTTAGAAAAAAAAAATTGGAGTACTCAGCCCTCTCTCTTCTCAAAATACACCGCATTTAATCAAGATACTCTGGTCTGTGGAAGTTCACTCTTGAATACCTTTAAGAATAGACATCCTACAATTTCTCTGAGTAACCTGTTCCAATATTCAAGCTTCCTTGTAGTGTTTTTTTTCTTAAATATCTAATCAGTATTTCCCACATTCCAGCTCTCACTGCAGTATTATGCAAGGAGGAGTCCCAGAAGTTGGCTTCATCCCAGACTGTGTTTAATCACTGTAAAATTGCACCATACAAGTATGAAGGATCTATTTTGTTGCTTTCTCATCTTATTTTATTTGTTTTTTAAAGCAAAAGAATTTAACATTACTGATACAGTGTTTAATTTTGACAAAACACTATTTCCTAGGGGAAAGATATTTAATTCAATAGATTATGATCAAATCTAATAAGCGTTCAGTATATCCTGTTTTGATTAGCACTGGAATAAGAAACTATCTGAACGGCCATCAAACTGATGATTTTATGTTCTAAGAACTTCTAAAATCTTTATATAGATGATTTCTTTCCTATGAAATTTTAAAACTCAAATAGCTCCACAGGGATAATGGAAGAGCAGAGACATCAATTGAAAAAATACTGTTCTTTGGATTTCTTTTTTCTCTAATAACAAGGCAGAATTTCTTGTACATTGATATTGCTCAAGAATGGAAAGGAAGACCTGTGAGGGATGATCACAGAAACAGACAGTAGCATGTAAATAAACAAATTATTTTGGGTTATCTGAATGTACTATAACAACTAACATTTTCTTTTTGGCAGTGCCTCTCAGGCATTGAAGGTACTTGTGAGCTGATAAAATACTCATTCCTTTCTTGATATCTCATAGCCCAGAAAAGGCTCAGGACAGGTTCAGTACCAGAGGTAAAAAGAAACCAGCATAAATACTAATGAATCAAATTGTAATAAAACTATATGGTGTTCTCTGTATTGGTCGTGACAAAACTTCATTTAGATGCTCCAAACTAAAGACTACTTTAGGATCATATTTATTAGATGTCAAAATACACTAAGGTGAAAAAAAAAGAGGAAAAAATATTTAAAATACTTTAAATATATTTACCAATATAAACAAGATGCATTTACTTCCAAATCTGAGTACTTCAGCATGGAAGTAAACAGTCAATTTATTCTTTTTTTATTTAAAAAGAGAACAACATGCCTAAGTTGCTTTATAATATTTTCCTGAGTCTTGCATTTCAGATGTGTTTAGACCAAGAAAGAAGTGGTATTATGCAGAAATTGAAAGGAACTTCTCATTCAGAGAGTCTGCTTCATAAAAACAATTTGCTTTACTGTTGGAAGGTACAGCTCCATCCTTGTTTCAATATTTCAGTATTAATTCTGAACACTCAGCTGTATGTTAGGGCAAAATAATGCATATTTCATCCAAAATCATTTGCTAGGAAGTAGAAATGGCTAGATGGCTCTTAAGAGCACCAGGAGCTGAGGGTACCCAAGACAGCTGGCAGAAGAGGTCCTCATGTCATGAATGGAGCGCTGCACTTCAATCCTAATAGAAAAACAACAATGTACTTTATTGATATAAAACAGTGAGTTATCAAAATTCAGAGGTAAATGTGATAGTGGTTTAACAGGATTCCATGACAAGATAGACTAGTTGGTATCTGCGTAGGGGACAGGGTTGGATAAAGCAGGAAGAGCTTCCTGTCGAGTCATGATTCCCAGAAAGGACTTCCTTTTGTTCTTAACTCCATCTCAGAGAGGAGTTTAGGTATAACTGGATCCAGTTCCAGTCCTACATTTGGTCAACGGTTTACTTCAAAATTTTTATATGCACACGATAAATCCTTGTACCACTCAGCTAATATTCCAAAGTTTTGCACACAGTAATTACCAAGATCTGCTGCAGCAAGGAACATCTCAACCTTGAGGAGTACCCTTCAAAGATGTCCTTACTCAAGGGGAGATCCTGGCATGCAGCCCACTGCGGTGCCAGGGAGCTCAAGGGCTCTGGGCTGTCTTCTATTTCTGGAGGAGAATGATTGATTTATAGCCATATTAGCATACTAGCAAGACATCTGGGTCACCATTACTGACAGCCCTTGGCTACCCTGCTGCCATCTGTCCCCCAAAATCCAGAGTGAACTGGATGGAGCCATCGTAACCCCCACTGTTTGTTCTGGTTTAAGCGGGCAGGGGGATGTGGCAGAATGAGAGCAGATCAGTAGATCAGATGTCAGCCAGCACCTCCCCAGCAGCACACAGAGAGGTTCTGGCTCAGCACAGGTCCCTCGTGGTGACAACAAAGTTCTGATTATGGGGCTCCATGGACAGGCAAGGGAATCCCAATGTCTGAGCAGAGGTTCAATGCTCTTCTGGCATAGCTCTGGAGGGGCCTGACGAGCCCACTGAGGACCTGAACTGGAGCCTTTGGACACATAGATGTGGCTTGGAAGCCTCAGGTAAAGCTGGTCAGGCCTGGTAAATCTTAATAAGGCTCTAAAATCAGCTTTAAAATGCTCATGTAAGATGACAAGCGTGTTATTTGTTTGAAATTACTTCAATCATGATAGACTTTGAAGGCAGAAGACCCCTGAAGTACCTGAGAAAGTCAAAAGAATCATTAATCTTCACCAGCCAAGCATAAAGTTGATATGAATCTCCTTATGACATAGCGAAAATGTTAAAATGCATATGATCATTTCCATGCTTAATGAACTTGATAAAACCTATAGAAAGTGATTTTAGGTTGATAAACAATTGCAATTTTTGTCTATGGTCTCCATAGAACAAAGTATGCAGAAAATTCTAAATAAAACATAAAGTACAATTAAAACTTTTTTCTCTCTGCCTGGTTTTAGGACTAATCTCCAAGACACTAGATAAGCACAATTTATTTTTTATGGAAAGAAGATGATGTGTTCTTCAAAGATTTGTAAAAATTCAGAGGATGGAGGTATATGATCAGTTTTAACTTAGCAAGGGAGTCTTAGAAATTGTTAACTGGGATTTAAAAGTGTAGGTGTTTTTTAGCCAAGCATGCATTTTTGCTTAATTATAATTTTCATAATTCTGACCATAATCTCAATTTCATGTCCTTAAGCCTTCAGAAGTTTTTTTAATATATTTTTTTTTAATAAAATAAAATTTTCTTCGGTAGAAAATGTAGAGGCATGCTAACATGTTTAACAATATTTAAACAA
The DNA here is from genome assembly GCA_020466415.1 of Ammodramus savannarum pratensis. NCBI lineage: Eukaryota > Metazoa > Chordata > Aves > Passeriformes > Passerellidae > Ammodramus > Ammodramus savannarum. The sequence continues at coordinate 72,708,045 of JAHXMQ010012338.1, read as the reverse complement.
AATAAACTCAGGGGACTCATGGAGGGAAATGTCTGCAGACTTATACTATGAACTGCTTCAACAAGAATTCAATTTGTTTTTTCTACAAAGAGTGCATAACAAAGTGTCTTTTGACCTATTGTTTTTGGGGAAGATTAGTCAGACTGGGAGATTATGAGTGAGTGAAGTTTTTTCAGAGAAATGTTATCTTTGTGATCTGGGCTATATTTACTGATAGTATCACTTGTAGGACAGAGATGAGGAAGTAAGTGGCTTTAGAAAAAGTTAATTTACTGGTACTGACATGGACAGTTAAAGCTGTTTAAAGCAGTTGAGCATGAAGTCAAAATTGGAACATGTTCAAAAGAAGAAAGGGAAAGGAAAGCATAAGAAGAAATCTGAAGCATTTCCATTTGGGAAAATAAAGTGATTTCTGACAGGTCGTCAGTTAATAGTGACAACTTGTCAAACTGACCAAAAAGGATGTGGATATTGTTTGATTCCAAAGTAGATGGCATTAAAAGGATACATAATCTTGCTGAGTTGAGCACACAGAGGAACAAAGCAGCAGATCTCAGCTGTTATCCTTTAGGTTTCTCTCTCTCCTGGTACTATTATATGCAACAGCTTCTTCAACTTTTCTGTGTTACTGTATCAAATATTTATTTTTTTTTAATATTTAGGAAAGGTGTATAATTCAAAAGCTGGAATTAATCATCAGTAATAATGAGTACTAGAAGATGACAACTGTCATGGTAAAACTAGAATTCTAAAGAACTTTAAAATTTTCAGCAGGAACTTCTGAAGAAAAGAGAACAGGCTGGACCTAAAGAAAGGGCATTAAGACATGGAGAAATTAAAATCAAGATTTGTTTCAACCAAAGCCTAACTTTGTCAATCACTTATCATTATCCAAATGGTGATTCGGATATGTCCTCATGCTTTAGTTATTTGAAAAAGAGAATTAGCTTTGGAGACACATGTACCTTATCATTGACTAAGGAGAGACCAAGGATAAGGCACATAACATTAAATAAAATAAATCTGATACTCAGGGTTTTTCCCTATTTAAGCAGGAAATCAATGGAGTGATTGAAAAGGGTAGTTACCTTTCTTATATTTTTGGCACAGAATACATCATGGATTATTCTTTTTATTTGCAATAATACCTGTGCATTGAATTCTTGACTGCTTCATAGAATGAGATCATTCTTAAACTGTCACAAAATTGTAAATAAAATGACACTTTCATACTTTTCATACTTTTCAATTACATTTCATACTTTCTGACAATTCAGACTACCTGCCTGTAAATCAATGAAAAAGTTTTCACAGACATCAGATTAACAAATTACTGGATAATCCCACATGTTTTAAATAATTTAAATAGACCTATTAGAGATGTGCACAATTGTGGCTGAATATATCAAGCATTGAAAGATAACAAAAGTTTTAGACTCAAACTAAATCTTTTTACAAGCTCCATAAATTATGTTTTGCTGTTGCTATTATTATTCATTTGGCTTTCCTCTATACTTTCTAATCTATCCAAGAGAACTAGTGCTAAAATAAGATAAGAAAAGCTATTTTCACTGCTTCTGAAACCAGCTGGCACCAGAAGAAAAGTCTGGCCTCTCAAATTTTCCAGGCTCATTTTTTGTGGACTTCAGAGATTTAGACAGCTCAGATAGCTCAGTTTAGTCACAGAATCACAGTATATTATGAGTTGGAAGGGACCCACAAGGATCATCAAGTTCAACTCTTATGAGGACAGCCCATGCAGGGATCAAAAATCACAACCTTAGAATTACAAACACTATGTATGTATGTGAATTTAAATCAAAGCCTCTAAATTTTTAAAATTTTGCCTTTTACAAACTCTATTTATATTTGTAAATCCATTTTCTATGTACAAACAAGCAACTGTTGTTTTTATTTTGTCTGAAAGTTCTGTTAAAAATTTAAAAATATTACAAGTTTTCCTAAAAAAAAAAATCAATACATATACCAACTGGAAGCTCAGATAAATTCCGTAATAAAGAGAAAAGTTTTAATAAAGAGCTTTTCCTTTCCAGCTTGTAGACAGAGAAAAAAATTGCCTGTATACAAAAGTGAGCAAAAACTAAGTAATGAAGTATGATAAAAGAGCATAGAGTGACCTTTCTCAAAACAAAAGTAGTTTGCACAGAAAACCTCAACACAGCTGTTATCATCTTGTATTTTTTATAAGAATACAAAGAAAACACAGTTCATAGACCTTGGGTTGATTTGTTAAAAAGCAGTATAGAAATTGGTTGAAAGGGTGTACAAGTTAATGTACAAGGAAATTCATTGTCATGCCATTCTCTAAAAGTTTAACAATGATAAAAATAGGGTCATTTCAGCAGTTCTTTTTGAAGGTAGTTATACAATGATTAAACTCATAAAAAGACAGTCAGAAAGCCAGCAATTACAATCTGACTAAATTCTCAATCCAAGTATCTTCTTGTAGATAATGAGACATAGTTGTCTGCCATGCCAAGGTTAAGCCTTCTGGTCATATCTGACAGCTACCCGTAGAAAGAAAGCAATTAAAGACACCAGCAGTTAGGTAGATTAAGTTGGATCTTAAAAGAAAATACAAATTGGTTTTTAAAATGAGAATAGAAGTAGACTTCCTGATTTTTAGACTCTGTTTCAATATCAGGAAACCTTGAAACTCAAAGCTGTTGATTGTCTTTTACCCTGGAATACAAACATGAGCTCATGGCATAAGAGTGGTTCAGAATGTGAGTGATATATAAAAATGTTGCAGTTCTTTGTTTTCTAAATCCTAGATTAATATATTTTGATTGAAAAGTGCTATTACATATAAGTTGTAAATTTTGTAACTCACAATTTTATTCTCACTTCTATTCCTCTTTGAAATACTGTGATAAATATTCATTCAAAAAATATTTATACTGATAATTGAGTGCAGTTGTGTTTGGTTGCTTTTTTAATAAGAAGTCCATGTTAATTAAAGAAATGCTGAAGAAAGCTTTGGTTTCTCATAGTAAGTGACAAGCCTGAAATTCTTTAGAGGTAATGTCTCTCATCTGTAAATCTGTAATAGACACAACCACCTTTTAGTCCACAGATAGGTCATAGTTCTTGAGAGCTGCTTCTGTTCAACAATTTTATTTTAGGCTCAATTTAAAAGCTATGACAGAACATTAGTTCTTTTAATATTTGTAGTGATTACAGTATTTCAATTGCTCTTAAGGTTTCTGAAAGTGTATGAAACTTCTGTAGTTTTTTTCATAGCAGTTTTCATCACGAGTTGCCTGTAGGTACCATAAACTTCAAATCAGCTTGTTAGGAAAGCAATCAACCTCTAAGAATATATTTCATGACACAGTGTGTATAAATCATTATTCCAGAGTCTTATAGAGAAATATTGTGTGAGTCTAAAAAGCTTATGGATTGATTCACGTCATTAACTTTAAATGTCTTATTGAGATACTTAGGTTGCACTTGGCTTCTTAGTTAGTAAAAATGAATAGGTACTCTGGGAGATGATGAAGCACAGATAAAATCTAAACCTCTTTCCAAATGAATTTATCTTTCTCCATTGCTATCTTGTAGCTGGATACTATTCTTTCTAATGACACAGTTATTTGTGGGGTCCTCTTATAAACTGAATGGTTTTAGGTACCAAGATGGAATACAAAGATAATTATTGGTTAGCAAAATAAACAGCTATTTGGATGGTTTTTTAATGACTGAGAAATTCATTCCCAGAACACTAGATAAAGCCAGAAGATAAAGAACATTTTACAAGGTAAATTACAAAGAAAAAAAGGACTTTCAATGACCAAGAAAATTTAACAGTAATTTTCATTAAAAAAAAAAACCTGAATTATCTGAAATGGCAAAGTGTTCTAGATTTACATGATAAAATATGTCATCTTTACGAAGATTTCTTTGTAAAGAAAATTTTCCTTAAAGACAAAAATTTACCTTGAAAATGTACTAAGGTGTAACACATTGTGATTATGCAGACTAAAAGTCAAAGTCAAAGTCTAGATGTCTGACTTCTCATTTATGGTTTTTCTCTACTCTGTTTTTTCATTCCTTTGTAAGAATCTGGATGCCCTCCTGACACAAAACACATCAAACTTACAGCTGCTGGGTGGCTATACCCAGGGGTTGGACACAGAAACTCAGCCTGATACCTCTCATGTGTACAGTCACAACAAATCAATGCCTTTTCCTGGAGCACAATTGCTCTGCTCCTTCCTAGACCTCCACCCTGTGCATTCATATGGTCATAGGCATTGTCAAAACATGAAGAAAACACTTAAACAGCTCTACACCCATCTGCCTAAACATTTAAAGGGATATTTGCTGTGATTTTTCTGTCTGCTTGATCAACCCAGCACATGGCCTGACTGTAACTAGCACCAGGCTCTGTCAAAGATCTTGGAAAAGTTCATGGCAACTCTGGAAGTGAGCTGGAATGTAATGCTGCCATGTGCATAAATGGAGGAATAAATAATTCAGTCCAGTTGTCCAGACACAGCATAATAATGTAACTTGAGATGCAATAGGACATCTTTGCTGTATTTCAATTGATACTACAGAAGGGCACACATCTTTCTGTCTGCCAGCCTTGTGAAGATGTGTTGAACAATTAAGGGCATTTCAAATGGCATGAGATACCTATGCATGGATGATTCACCCAAATTAAAAATATCTGTTCTGGGGCAAGAACCTAACATGGAAGAAATTAGCATCTTCACAGATACACTTTTGGCCAGTCTGCAATGGCTTCACCAAAAATGTATAAAAATCTTCATACAAGGTTTTTGAGGTGTCTAAATTATGGCATCAAATAAAGCTTACATTATCCAACTGCTACATGTTCCCCAGTTCAGTCTTGAACTTGAGTTGTTTTTGGAATCAATGGGTAATGCTGGAAGGGACTACTGAGGATCATCTGGAACAACCTCCCTCCTCAAGCAGGGTCATCCTAGAGAACATGGCATGAGATTATGTCCAGATGTTTTTTTAACATTTCCCCTTGAGGGAGACTCCATAACTTCTCTGGAAAATCTGTTCCAGTGTGCTTTCACCTACACAGAAAAGGGAACTCTCTCTCAGATTCAGGTGGGACTTGCTGTGCATCAGTTTCTGTCTGTTGCTCCTTGTCCTGTTGTCTGGCACAACCAAGAGGAGCCTGACTCCCTCCTCTTGACATTCTTCCTTTAGATGCCTACAGACATTGATGAGGTGCCCTGTCAGTTGTCTCTTCTTGAGGCTGAACAGGCCCAGCTCTCTCATCCTCTCCTCATCAGAGAGATGTTTAAGTCCCCTAATCATCTCTGTGGCCTCTGCTGGACCTACTCCAGCATCTTCATGTCTCCTTTGTCTGAGGAGTCCAAAATTGGACACAGGACTCTGAGGCCTCACCAGGGCTGAGTGGAGAGGCAGGATCACCTCTCTCGACCTGCTGGCAATGCTCTTCTTATCATACTACAGGACACCCTTGGCCTTCTTGGACACCAGGGCACACTGTTGGCTCAGGAACAGCCCGTGGTCCACCGGGATTCCCAGGTCCTTTTCTGCAGAGCTGTTTTCCAGCAGATCAGCCCCCAGCCTGTGCTGGAGTATGGGGTTATTCTTCCTCAGTGCAGGACCCTGCATTTGCCTTTGTTGAACTCCAGACAGTTCTCTGCCCATCTCTCCAGCCTGTTGAGGTTGTTCTGAAGGGCTGCACCGCCCTTTGGGATATTGGCCGCTCTTCCCAGCTTTGTGTCATCAGCAAAATTGCTGAGGAGGCATCTGCCCCTTCATCTAAGTCATTGATGGATAAGTTCAACAATTCTGCATACAGTATTGAACGCTGGGGGACACCACTACTGACAGGCATCCAACTAAACTCTGTGCCACTGATTACAACCCTCTGGGATCTGCTGTTCATGCAGTTCTCAATCCACTCACTCTTCACTCATCCGGTGTTTCCTTAGTTTGCCTACAAGGATGTTGTGAGAGACAGTGATGAAAGCTTTTCTGAAGTGGGGTAGACAACACCCACTTCTCTCCCCTGATCCATCCAGGTAGTTTTTCCCTTGTAGAAGGCAATCAGGTTGGTCAAACATTATTTACTTCTAGTGGAAAAGTAAGAAAATAGTATGCCAAATCCATTGAAAAGATGCCCATCGTGTATGTAATCTGCTATCAGAGTGACCTTTTCAATTTCCTTGCAGCTTTGATTGCCTCATTTCTTGCCCTTCTACTACATGTGTATCCTCAATACATCTGAAATATGAGGCACATAACTGGCTATTCCAGCCTGTACAATTTTTATGGCATATCAGCTCTTCATTGCCTCCCCATGCTGCCTATAAGTTGTGGTATCAATTCTAATATGTCAGAGCACAGAAACAAGTGGTTCATCTCAAGATATAGGCCAATGCTCTCCACAGAGTTTTTTTCTGTCCAGGGAATTGGAAAAAAATAGGATAAGCTGTACTGTTTCAGTGGATGCACTAACATGGTTCCATTTATTCCACTCATTTCCTGCCAAAGGAGTGCACCCTGATAAATGAGAAGGGAACAGTGGTAGAGCCCTTGCTATAGAGGCAGAGAGATGGGGCATGGGATGGTGAGAACAACATTATACTGTGAGTAACTAAAAAAAAAAGGTAAGAACAACTACTCTAAAATAATCTGCAAACAACTTTCTGTGAAAAACCAGCTCACAGAGCACTGAAATGATAGTGAGACACCATTATTGAATTTAGCCTTTCATTTTCATCTCTCTGGACTATGAATTTTTAGTAATATTGGGAATAAAATTTTTGATGCTTGACATTTAATACATCTGATTCTTTTCCACAGCAACAGTTGTTCGAAGAAAAATATTCCCTTTTCTTGAGTGAACCTTGTGAGGATAAATTTATTAATATATATGAAAAGCTCAGAATGTGCAGGGTAGGGAGGCAAAAAAATGCTTTAGGAGAATCTGGTTCTTTTTATTCTCTGCTTTGATAGTGTAGTTGTAAAGTCTATGGCTCTAATTCTAAGCTTGCTCACATGCTTATAAATCAGTCTACTTTCACAGACATGTAGTTATTGGTGCAAATGAAGATTGGAATTAGGTGTTACCAGCTAAATAATCAGCTACTTTAAAATGTTGTGGATCAATTCCACACTTCAGATACAAGTGAAACACCACAGCTCATAACAAACAAAAACTGTGTCCTTAATCATCTTTTCTTTTAAATCAGAGATATGCTCCTCTTTGATATGCTCCTCTTAACCTTGATTTTATGGTATGGTGCACAGTTTATGTCATGACCAGAAGTTGTGCCACCATGCACTTTTTCTTTCCACATTAAAATCATGGTTGCATAGGTAAAGAACAGTTTCCTTTTGCATCACAAATAAAATATATTCTCCGATAGGTGATTACAGTGACAAGTCTTGATTTAAAGTTATTTTAAGTCAGCATGAGTATTGCATTGATTTCAGATCAATTTTTGCACCGTAGCGAAACATGACAAATCCAGAAGTTCAATCTGATTGCACAGACTTTGAATAGCCAATAAAGTATAGAGCAATATTTAACAATATTTGCTATGTATGTGGTGGCAGCAAGGACTGACAGTAGCTTTGATGGAATCTTGGAATTGGTATCAGGTTAATATGAAATGAAGATTATTGCTGTCTGTAATCTCACCATAGAATAGAATAGAATAGTACCTCTCTGGATAATTTTATTATTGCTTAATGGAAAACTCAACATTTAGATGTGAAAAATACACTCAATTGACTTGATAAATCTCTTATATTTTAAACTTTAATTTTCTTATGGACAACATGGACAGTCACTTGTAAAACATATACTTTCCAGGGACTGTGATCTTCATAATATTGCATTCTGTGCCACTATTTTTTCTCTAGTTAGACCATGTCTGTAAAGAGAACTTTCATGGTACATTAGAAATAAAATAAAATAAAAAAATAAAATAAAATAAAATTAGATAAAATAAAATAAAATAAAATAATCAGTGAACTAGAAACAATTTGTCAATGGGAAATAATAATAGAATCAGAATGTAGCAGTATTTCTGCCCAATTACAATAGGTGTCTCATGCTCCAGTCTCTATCTGTGGGATATATAAAAAAGATTTTTAGTTTGTGTTTTATTTCTTTAGTTCTTTGACAAAATACCATGAGTAAGATATTTCAAAATGATATGCAGTGCAAATAATAATAATATTTTTAAATTCATGGAGGTGGAATGTCTTAAGTGTGAGAAATTTGAGTGTTCATAATACTAAGGAAGTTAAAATTAAATATATTCACAATATTTTTTAAATTATAGTTTTCCTTTTGATGTCTGCCTAGGGAAAATGAAACATCAAGTAAATGATCTTCAAGATTGTCCTTCCAGTAAAGTCATTCTTAACACTTCTTAGCAATTCAATGCATTCAAAAAATGTTCCTCCCTTTTATTTATCCTATGCCTTTACTTCTTACTATATGCCAGTAGAAATTGAAGTAATATTTTTGAGTTCTTTCACACAAAGGAGGACATTGCATTCACACCTCTGTAAAAACTGAAAATGAGAAGAACATGTAGTAATCACCAGACAACTTTACTAAAATAAAGCACATATTGAAAAAGTGGAACATTTCAAGTCTCTGAAAGAAATGATGAAACTAGTTAAGGTTCAAGTGCATACACATATAAATTTAAAGGTTTTCTCTAAGCCCTGTTGCATATCCAAAATGAGATTTTTGGTCCCTATCTGTATCTAGCCTTTCTGTATGGTTTATGACTTTTTTCATGTTGTAGTTTCAATATTCTGATTCATTCTGTATCCTGCTGTGTCACTTAATTCCTTCTGTTTTTGCAGATCCTATACACACAAGACATCTTCTGGATTTCATATTGCCTGTCAATTGTAACAATTTTCCTCACATTTGTTGTTCAAAGCACTCATGTAATGTGATTTCCTCTCTTTAGCCAATTTTTTGTAATAATTACCTTCATATAATTTTCAGTCCTTCAATACAGAAATACCAATCTTAATAAATAATTTGCTTTATTTTTTGAATTTTGCCTGTCCTAGACTTTCTGCATTTCTGAGCATCAATAATTTAAGCCACAAGAGACATCATAAAAAAATGTTCCACTCTCCATAGATGAAACTTGAAATCCTTTGTGTATTGCTATTTTAGTCATTCTATAAGTTCCAACTCAGAAATACAATCACTTCCAACGATTGGAGGGAGGGTATAGATGTCTATATTGTGCATAGACAGTTATGTATGTATGTGTATGAAGTTGAACCTAAGGCCCACATCAATCACAAAGTATAAATTATTTATTAATATAGTTTTGTTTCACAAAGCCAGTATTTTTGGGAATTATTCTAAAATAAAACAATCAATACAACCAGAGAATGAAAGTAAGCTAACTGCAGAAATGAAGCTAAAGAAATGCTGAAATTAGTACCTACTCAGGATAGATTAGGCTTCATTCTTTCCACACCAGCATCTTCTTTAGAATTAGCAATTTTGAAAGACTACATGTCCAGTAACAGAAAATTCATAGCGAAATAGGCTATTTTTGTAGGAATAATCCATCATTCCTACAAGAGGTTATGTCTAAGGCAGTATACTTCTTCACCAGTTAGCAAAAACAACAGGCAGATTAAAAAAATGCTGGTCTCTGGTCCCTGTTGAAAGAATCATTTTTCACAGGGATATTTTCAGTGAATAACAAGCCAGAATAAAGAGGTGAAAAAAAAGATGAAAAAAGAGGTATGACAATATCTTAAGTGAGATTACCTGATGTAACTAAGAGATATAGAAAGACCAAAGAAAACCCCAAAACTTTAGGAAATGAGAAAGTACAAAAACTAAGGGCTGAGAATAATAAGCACCTGAAAGTGGGAATATTTTTGTTGTGAAGCTTTGTATATATGCAGTCAGTTTCTACAAAGATTATTCAATTATATTTTTGAAAGATAAATAATGAAAACAAATTTATTCAGCCATATTAACAGAAATATGCAAAGTCAACCCACTGGTACTTGATAATCTTTACTTGGCTCATCTGTCCACAGAAAAACAAAAAGATGAAAACCACACTACAAAATGTTCCCAGTTGGTAGAAAATGTCTCATCTCAGAAATTTTAGACTTTATTGCTAAATCTAGAACTGAGAGGAGCATGTTGTTTAAACAAGAAAAGCAGTGATTGTTTAATGATGTTTTGAATTCATAAAGGGCAAAAAAGCCTTTTCAAGTGGATTTGAAGAACAGGATAGAATGAATGCATTTGGGAAAGACAGACACTCATAAGAAATGCCTGGCTGTTCCATGTCTGTTTCTCACTGTTGGTTCCATTCACAAAGGAGTGAGCCTTCAGGCATTCAAATGCTTTGCAGTAAGTAATTATTCCTGAATGTTTGGTATTTATGAAAAATGCAATTTACTCTGGGGGATGCTTCACTAACTTCACTACAAAGGCAAGTCACAACGGTACATTCAAACATTGCTATAATTACCAGCCTATCACTGATTCTTGTTTGTCACAGGCTAGTCTTTTCTTAAAAAAAACTTCCTCAAGGCTGAAATTTAACATCAGGACCAAACTGCGAAATTTTCCCCACATTGAAAAAAGCTGATCATATTTGAAAATTCAAGGATAAGCTCAGAGCAGACTGCCTCTTTGAAGATGAACATCAGAGCCAACCCACACTATCTTTTAATGTCACCACTTCAATATACCAACTCTGATATAATGCCCAATAGTTAAGAGCAAAGTACTTGTGTAGCTGCTTCAGAAAACACCACAGAAAATGGGTTTCATCATTAATTATACAAGCCTAGACAGTGAGCAGCCTTCTCATGGAAAGCCTAAAGCCTTCTCAAGAATGGCATAAGCTGCTACTGTTACAAAGTGATGGAGGGAAGGAGAGGGACCCATGTGCAAGCAGAAAATGTGTCAGGTTTGGTAAGGGTCTGCTGAAGTGGGCATTATTCCTTGATTTGCATGGAGGAGATCCATGGAGACAACTTGATATCACACAGATCTAAAGGGAGTCTGCAGTGTAACACTGTAGTTACATCACAGAATCACAAATATTTTGTCTGACAGTTTTTACTTACAGAAACAAATTTTTATCTGAAGATTCACATACAAAATTTGGTAAGATATTCCTGCCCCTAAACTATAAGTCTTCTTTTATTCAATAGAGAATAAAGCAAGTTGACAAAATTTGCTTCTTGCTTGATGTAATTAACATTGAGCACTAGTGACTTTTAAGATTTTTTCCTTCCTTTTGTAACACTGGAGAAATAAAATATTGATTTGAAGGGAGGGGTGGCTATTAGGCATTGCAATTACTTCACACAGTAGTTCCATTTAAAATATGGAACAAGTTTAGTCCCACATGCTAGAATCTAAAACCTTAAGAGCAAAGGAAAAAAGTTCTTTAGTAGGAATATTTCATTAGTTCAAATGAAGTTAGTTCACAGAGCTCTCCTTGTGAACTCCTTGTATTTCTCTTGTGTGGTTTACACCCCTGAATTCAATTTCCTAGAACTTTAAAGATCAAATATAATTGGTAGGCTTTAGATAAAATAATAATCTTTTGAAGATAATTCTGTCAGATCATCTAGATTATAATTGAGAAGGCTGAGAGGGGATCTTACCACTGGAGGGGAGGGAGTGAAGTGCATGGAGCCTTCCTCTTCTTGGTGGTCCGAGACAATAGGACAAGAGGCCACAGGCAGAAGCTGTGACCACCAAGGCCACCCCTCCCTCAAAAAGCCTTCTGACTGGAACTGTGCCCAAAGGAACTTGAGATAAGATCAAGGTGACACTGTTGTCCAATTATCTCAGGTCTAGGAAGTAAATGAGGCTGAGAGAGAAGAATGTATCCTCAAGAAAACCAAACCCAGCAGCTGTCCTGGAAGTCAGCTCTGGCAGGGTTAAAGGTGGGGGAGACCACAGCCCACAGACTCATCAGACACATCTGCTAAAGCCAGGTTTGCACACACTCCCCCCACAAGGAAAAGGGGAGGAGGAGAATTTTGGGGATGTGGTGTAACCCCTGGTCAGAGGGAGTGAACATCCACCCTCCCACATACAAACTGGCCCAATTGCAAAGCCCCCAGCCAGGAAGGCCACACCATGGGACATTCACATGAGGGCAGCTGAGGGGGTGTCATCATCCATCAAAGCCCCCCAGAATGCTCCCCAGAATCATTACTGAGACCCTGCAGCAGAGCACTACACGTGATGCCAAGTGATGCAACGCATCCAGAGCATGCTGCAAGAGACTGTGTCCAACCTAGCCCTCCCCATGGGGAGGTACCTGAGCATTCCCACCTAGTCCAAACATATAATAATCCATTGAACTCTATGTTTTGCAGGACCATCATCACGAAGAAGACCAGAGAAAATGAATTTGGATCCACCGAGTGGTGATATTCTCTACTTAATCTCTCACTGTCATTCTCATTCTCTCCCACTCTTCCATGTTCTATTTCTTTCTATCTCTTTACCTCACATTTACTGCTTTATAAAATCCATACTATTGACTTTGGAATATGGTCTCATTTGCACCTTAATTCACGCAGCCAAATCTTTCTTATAATTTTCATAACCAGATCATAACAACATCTCAGCAAACACATTTGAACAAAGGCAATAACAATGCAAAAAATAAAGGTTCAAAAGGTGTTAGGCTCCAAATCAGTTTAAGTTCAACATGCTGGCTAACAGTATAGAACCTCATTTTAGAGACATATTTTTGGGTTTTCAGTCAATTTCTAAAGAATTAATATATACTTCACTATTAGACATATATCTAGTCCTAACATTTAAGCAGTTAAAAAGCTATTTTTTCTTTTAATAGGAACTCTTACAGAAATGGGATTTTTTTTTTAGAAACTCCAGAGTCTCCATCAACTTTGCCTTTAACTTGCTTTCTAGAAAGGGACTCCTTCCTCCTGACTGCTGTTAGAGATGTAGACTGTTCTGCAACGTCAATAAGGTGAGTTAAGAACATACTGTGGACTTATTCCTTTGGATGTAAATCTGGTTGTTTGCTTTCTTCTAGGGGCTATTTTCTAGGCAGCCTTTCACAGAATTATAATCAGCCAGTATACATTAGTTTTAAGAGACACGGTCTACTTTTACACACAACCTTTTAACCTCCTGTTTGCAATCACCTGTTAGAAGCTCAAAAGTAAAACAGTTGTATGATTTTTCTCCTGCTAAACCAACATAAAAAAAAAATTCCCAAGCATATACAACTTATACAACTGTATTAACGTAAGTTCTATTACTTATATAGGGGAACAGAAGTAAATCTGCCAAAGTATAGCCCTAAAATATTTTTTTTTCTAATTTGCTGTTATTTGACTAAATTCTTCTCAGTTACTGTACTGGAACTGGAAAAGATAGAGTGATTTTTTTTTTCACAGCAACAGCATGCTGTGCCTTTAATTTGTCATTAAACCAGTGTTGATAACACACCAGCATTTTGGCTATGGTTAACAGTTCGACACAATATTCAGATTTTCTTTTTTCCCACTCTGACCCACTGTATTACAGCAGCTCATTAAGTTTTGTAAATCAGTGGACATTTAACTAAAAAACATATTGTCGTGGAATCAATATCCCTTTTAAAGTAAATTAGTAGCTAATAAATTTAGTGTTGTCTTCTTTAAAAATTCATTTAATATTTTGCAAAAAACATTCTATTGATTCTATTGCTGTAGTATTAATAAGTGAAAGCCAGTTGAACACATATTTTGTAGGTGTCTGAAAACTTCAAAATGCTGCAGTCATAAATTGTGTGTTTAAATGAACATTGCCCTCAGGCTGTCTCCAGCTAAAATATTAAGTGTGATACTTACAACAGTAGTAAATTTAGATGTGGGCCAGAAGTGATTTTCTATTCTTGAAAGGATTTGCTGGTACTCATCTGAAAGTTTGGAGGTGTCAAAACAGCACATTTCAACAGTCTAATATTTTGTCTTTAAAAATAGATGAAGTTGGTATTTTCCCTTCCACCCTTTTGTTCATTGCCTTCAAATTCATTAATTTTTATTTTCAACAAAAATGTTTCAAAAATGTGTGAAGTGTTTTATACAGCATTCCTTTTGGCCCATCCTTCAAGTTCAGGGCTGAGTACTTAGCAAGTCTCAAGATGAATACAGTATGTGCACTTACAAACCTACCATATGGTCCCTTTAGCTAAGGCTCATTCATCCAAAGCTGTTCTTTGGATGCAGGACAACTTTTTATCCACTCGATTAACTGAGAGTTTATGTATTTCCCTCTGCATCTATAATTATCTGTACAGCAGGATGATCTAGCATTTTAGACTGGTGTCACAAGAACCTAAGAAACTGACAAAATGAGTTGTTTTGCTTTGATTGTATGAAGCTAATTATCAGCATGATCATTGTCCTGAAGCCACTCTTGTATTTTACATTGGTGCCATACAAAAGTATTATGCTTATTCCCAAATTGACAAAGCCAGTGGATGTCTCACTGGATCATATAATATCAGTTCTCCACAGCTTCTTTGAACTCTGAACAGGCAAAACATGTCCCTTTTATGTCAATTTGTAAATGAAAAATCAGCTTTTTTTTTTTGTTCTTTCTACAGGAGATTTTTGATAAGGCATTTTAAAATAGTAAGGCACAGGACCCATGGTAGAAGCTAAATATAATTCCAGCTAGATCTAGACATTATGTCATATGTCCACATTTGCGACAGATACTTGATGCCTCTTTTATTCAGTGTAGGGAATTAGGCAAACTAAAGAGCAATTCTTATCAGGATTTTGAAGAAATAGATCACAACCTGAAAGCTGTTATTTTTCTCAGTTGACCATACAGGGAATTGGGCTGAGTAGCTCAGATGCATACATTATTAACACCTACAGCTGGTCAGAGGTAATTCAAGTTCAGTAACTTTTGCATCATCTGAGAAGTAGCTATTCATGCTGCAGCTAAATCCTGCCAGAGGTGCAAAAATTTCCCAGAAGATCTAAGCAGGCCAGTACAAATGCTGCACAGATTGCTGCCCAAGTATAGAGCCATGGGTGCAGTGGCATCTATCCTTGGCTCAGAAGATTTTAACTGTTTCCATGCTGTGCTGAGCCCTTGCCAGAGACCAGGAGCTGTTCCAGCTGTATTCACACCATGCTCTCTGTCATATCTGGTGGGCTTATTGGTTCAGATGCTGGACACAGCTTCAGACCCAAAGTGGCTCCATGCATTTGGACAGCATAGCATCTTTCATAAAGTAAAAGGGACTGTTCATGAGGCTGATCCTGGCCACATTAGCTCAGTGTGGAAACCATAGCACTAATTCTGTTTTGAAAACTCTGTGAGGCTCCAATTAGCATTGGTAACAGAGGGCTGACTGAATTATGATGGCAAGAGTGGAAGCAATAGGCGCATTCTGAACTCAGTGCTGTCGGGACCCTGCTGCATCTGGCATGTGTGCTGGTTCAGGTGTCTCTGCATTCCACTGCAGGCTGTGCTGCAAACACACTCAGTGTGTACAGAGATGCTAGTAATTCACAAAGCAGTGTGGCTAATGGCTTTCCAAATCCCAGGTGAAAAGCACATAAAACCCAGTATTTAATTCTCCCTTGAATTTCATGTGCGATGAGTTATATTTCTTGTTTGCAAATTGCATAAAATTATTTTTATAGGTTAGTTAATCAAAACAATATATATGTATCTGCATATCATCAGGTTTTTACCTGCCTTTATGCATGATATAATTTAAACTGATGTGTTCCTTTAATATATCTTTCTGCTTTTATCTCACTTTACAGCTGAGAAAAATGGAATGGTTAAAAATTATGATCTTTGCATTCACCTATCTTGCATTTTATTTTAGTTTCTCTTAGTCAAAAAAAAGAGATTTTTTATTTATCACAAAATAAAAAAATAGTGAGTAGTCCTAGGAATGATAAAGTCTTAATAATATTAATAGTTAATTATAGTAACTTATAATAATTATTTTGGTGAGTTATCCATTCAAGAAACTGAGATTAAATACTATTTAAAATTCAGAAAGATAACTCTAAAATTTCTGTGGATGGGTCAAGATTTTTGAATCTTTTTTTATATTTTATTTTTCTTTCTTGTAATTTGTTCGTAAACTGAAGTATACCTGACAGATTACATGAAAATATAAGTAAGATTCTGATTTCTTCTTTAAGATCCTACCAAAGATATTACATTTAAAATACATCAAAATAGAAATAAAAATAAATAAAACCAATGGGTCTTTCTAAATAAGAAAAAAAAATAAAGGAATTATTTTCAGATTGCCTAAAGATGGCCTTAGAATAGGAAAGCAGGCCAGGAAAATTATGAAATATTATGCCAGCCTAAACTCAAAACTTATTTTTTTAACTTCTAACATAATTTCAGAAGCATCTAAAGAATAAATTAAATTATACAAGAAAAGACCTTAAAAATGGAAAATTTTGCAGAGGCAAGCAAGCAGGGATGACTTTAGAAAAGTGGATTATTTCCAAAAATGGAAATAAATACACAAAACTTTCTAAAAATTAGCATATTTTAGAAACAATGGTACATTATGACTGAATTCTATGTGTTAAAATTAGAAATTTTAGTAAAATCATAATTTATAGCTTTATTTTTCAATTTCTTTTGTAGTACACATAGTTACATCTCATTTATACTATGTACAGATCAAGGTAAGCACAGATTAAGGCATCATATCTCAGGGGTCTCCATCCCAGGCTGATGGACTCAGTTGATGCTTTCTAGTTTGTCCATTCAGGCACTGCCTTTAAAAGCACCCAGATACAGCACATAAAACAGGTCTTATCTCTCATGAGATATAGGTACAGATGGCCAAACCCAGCTCCTCTCTGACTGTGGTTGAAGTTCACTACTGAAATCATACATGCTCTCACTCTCCACATTCAAGCATACCCATATTCTTAGCTCTCTTGAACATTCACTCAACATCCCTGTTAGGATGCCAGGCCTCTTTCTCCTCCAAATGAGTCTCCTCCTGTTCACTGGCTTGTTCAGCTTGATGTTCATTCTCAAGCAGGTGCATTAAATCACCCACCTGCTTCACAGTCTCCCCCCCTCCCACAGATCCCTCAAATATCAGCACAGGTTTCTAAGCCTGGCTACTATCCACCATCAGACCTTGGGCTCCATACCCACCACTGACTTCACTTATGGAGATTTCTCCTATTCACCCCATAGACTGACTTTATTTGCTACTGAATTAAGCATAAAAAACTATGCAAGCAGGATTAAATTACCCAGAGTAACAATAAATACAGCTCTATCACCTTCTCTGGTCTGTGTATCTATGTGTTTAATCTATCACTTCCCTTCTTCCTTTTTTATATTTTCTATAGTAAATAGTCCTTAACCAGGTAGCTAAATGAATCAGATTGGGCCATATTCCACAGTGTTAGTGAACTAACACTTCCAAAATGCCCCATCTGCAATGCCAAGTGTGTCACTCCTCTATACATGGCCACAGCTTTGCAGCAATACCATTCCCTTGCTCATATTCCCCTGATTTAAAATGTTCCCAGTCTGAAGTGCAATTACAGTATTCAACAGACATACTCTAAAATTTACAGCCACTCTTTAAGCTCTAAAGACATTCTCCTTCTGAGGAAGTAAATCCTTAGGACTCTTCCCTCCATTTAGTAACAGATGTGTAAGACTATACCTCAGAAGAAAGCACAAAAATTTGATTGAAGAATCCACGCATTGGTCAAAGAATCTATGACTGCAAAAATAGATTGAGCAAACAACAGGTTGGAGCCTCAGCTTCACATAATAGAGTTTTCAGGGTCCTTGGACATTTTTCCCATGATTCTACTAAGTAAAACTTGTTCTGAATGATAGTCTGTAGTGTGCGTTTATACACATTTGTATATAACTCCTCTACTGATGGTACTGTATTGTCACCTGCAGCTGGAGTGCCATGCATGATCTCCAAAATTCTTTCTCCAAAACATCTTGGTAATGAGAATTAGAAAATCAGTCCATTTCTTTGCACTTCTTCCCACCTTTTGTCTGAAATGAAAATATAACTTCTTTCAAGCAGATTACACTACCTTCTTACAAATAGTTTTTTCTAATTAGTACCTCAGCCTCAGCTAGGACTTTTGCATTCTACAAATAGCACTTACAGCCTTTATTCACTATTGTCTCCTTTCTCAAAAAACTCTCACGTAGAAATTCTGATGCTTTGTAATATAGTGATACTTTGGTTTAGAAAGCTTGTGATAAAACCCACATCAGTGTACAGCAGCATACTAGTCAGTCCAACAGACTAGAGTTAAATAATCTGTGTGTGTTCATGCACATCTTGTACCCACAGGTCACTTCCTGATGCATCTTTTAAGCTCAGCCTTGCAGTCAGAGACCCCCCCCCCTTGGCTACCTCATGAAAAAATGCTGCTCTTTTGTGATGGGACTTTATCCCATTTTACAACGCCTTATTATCTGGGATAGACAGGAGGATCAGGAACATGTGCCACTGACATATATATCTAATACTGAACTAAAGAACATTGTCAAACCTGTTGTAATCCTGTTTTGAAGTCTGTGCAGACTCATGAAAGTGTCAATTATATTATCTCAGATACTGGATCACTCCACCTATGGTGCTGTGAAGACCCTTGATAAAGTTAACCTCTTTGTTGCTGAATATGTGTTACTGCTACCACTGCACTGTTTTAGATTAAATGGAAAAAAGTATAACCCACTTGAAAAAAAAATCCCTCCATAGTTAAAGCCAGACCTGTTTCAACGCATTTATATAATGTAGGAAAATTATTTATATAGTTGATTTTTGAACATATTTTTCCCTCTTTTAATACATCTCTGCAGATTTGGGCTTTGCTAAGACAAGGAATGGAAATTTTGAAAGATCAAAACAAAATCTGTTCACACAAGATTTCCGGCGGAGGTTGACAGTTAACAAATGAACATCAGTATAGAAACTTTTAAAGTTTTTCTGTCCTTATTGATGGTGTTATAGGGACTCTGTTGTTTCTGATGTTGTGTCTCCTCTTTCTAAATTCCATTTCCTTTTATTTCTTTTCCCTCTGGGACATTTAATGGAAGCTACTGCTTGCTCTTCTGACTCATCCTCAGTCTTCTAGCTCTGAGAACTGAAAAGTGTCATTATATTCAGATTCAGAAAAAAGTATTCTGTCAAACACTGTAATTATATAGTCTGTCAGTGTTCTTTTTCAGGCTCATCCTCAGCATTAGAATTATACACAGTTCTGCCTGTTATATATTAGCTGAAATTTTACTGCTTAACTTTCTTTCTACTTTTACAATTCTTTGTTATTTAATAGCTGAATAGAAATACTAATAGAGATATGACTAGACAGGTCAATATTCATAATATTCATAACACCTCTGCATCTCTTTTTAAACTGCAGTGAAATAGTCTAGGGGAATTTAAAACATTCCATAAAATTCAAATGAGAAGAATTGTCTCACTTCATGTAAAAGTTAAAAAAATGCCTAATTTTTTTTCTTTCTAGACTGAGAAAAAGCCATCAATTTAGAGTAATTTACGATGAGAGAGCCCCAAAGGAGTATATCCTATATCTCAAATAGAGAATACTTGCCTATTCTGTGGGTGCCCTGATCCAAATCTGCTTTTTAAATAAGAGAACTTATGCTGAAGTTTTCTCCTACCACATAAAAATCACAACCTCTGTCACATAGAGTTATTTTTGAATTCTCTGTTCCTATAAATATTTAATTGGTTACACAAAGTGAAACTATTCCAGCAAGGATGTTAAATTCACACATGCAGTAGTATGCATTTGAAAGCTTTTGTATATGCCATAAAAGAAAGATTCTGAGCCCATTTTTTCTTTAATTCAAATGAAAACTGTGACACTTTACCTACTTAATTATTAAGGGAAAAGCTATGTTTTGTCTGGCAGCTAAGATGACAGCACTGGTGATGCTTTCCTTAAAGTTTTCATATTTCTGCTGACAAGTCATAACCTAATATTTGATATTTTATCAGAAAGTCCCATTAATATTTAATGCTTAGCTACCATTGTCTGCCCATTATTTGCCCCTGAAGTAGTCTCACATGGCTAAATATGGTTTAGCAGGCCGTATGAGTATGCAGGATCTCCCTTAGTACAAGAACACTTGATGAAACTGTTTATTTTTGTCTGGTTTAGATATATAGAATATTATATAAATGTAAGGATTGGTGGAAAAAACCCTAGGACACAACCATCTGACAGTTAAAGTCATCTTGGAGAACATTCAGTCATCTGTTACAGTCCAACTGCTTCTCTTAATAGCCAGGCCACTCTTGGAAAATAGACTTGTGTGATATATTCTGCTCTTTATATGGTGTGTTTAAAATCTTCATGCACAAAGAACAGCCACACACTTCTAACCTGAATGATTTTCTTCTTGCAGAGAAGAAAGTAGAGGAGATTCTGGAGAGTCTTGTGGCCTTTACTGTCATTCTGTAGATACATATAGCAACTTTTAAGGATAGTATTAAACAAATAAATTTATTGCAACTATAAAAAGTTGCATAAGCTACTTCTCTGTATCTTACAATGTGAATGTAGGTTAAACCTCTCTAAAACTTGCCCATTTCATGTGAAATATTCACTTATCTGGTTTACTTCTATGCCACGAAATCCCCCTCTTTAGATCATGTACATAATTGCAGCGGACTTTGCTGAATTAATATGCCATGGGTTTGTGTACATCCAAGATGAAGGGTTCTAAGCTAGTCAGCATCATATGCTCAGAAACTTTTTATAGCACCATCTACCTTGCAGGGATCATGACAGATTTCTAAATACTTTAATACATATAAGGAGATTAATGGAGTATTTTGATGTAATAGATTAACATATACCAGACAGAGGATACATAGTGAAAGGAAAAATGCGATTTTTCCTGTGGTTTAGTTTTGGAATTTTTTTCATTAAGACTAATTGTGCGCATTTCCTGTAGTATTTGGAGCAGCTTTAATTTTTTTCCTTATTCCAACTACACAAAAATAGCCATTTTCACTGTGGCACCTTTGATGGCTAACAGATATTTGAACCAAACAAGTCTCCTAACTATGCTGGAATCTAACCAGACCATTTATTCTGTTAGACATGGAGCAAAGGATGATAGCTGCAGGTTTTGGGGCAGTTGTTTTTTTTTTTCTTCTTCAATCTTTTCTGCTATGCAAATTAAAAACAAAAATTCTGACTGACACAGTAGACCAAAATTCATAACTATAAAACTGAAAACAAGGATTGTGTACTTTTCACAAGCTGCTTTCATGTGTCTAAATATGACAAATTTTAAGCTCGAGTCACTTATAGCACTGAGTAAGCAAGATAAAATATTTGATGCTGTTAGATGTTGAGCTTCACATTTTTTTTGCCTTTTGTCATTAAAGCTATTTGATTTATTTTTACTTCTATCCAGTTGCATTAGTATTGAAATATGTCTTCACTAAAAAGCAGATATGTCTAATTCATTGACTTCTCTACACCATGTAAAGTAGTTGCATGGAAGCCTTTGAGGAATGAAAGGATAATGAAAATCATAAACTGTTCCTTGAGATGTAGAGCTTTTTCCCAAATTAGGGAATGCAGTGTTCCACTGGTGCCTTCCTAACCCAGATGTACATACATTCAGATCACTTACAGAAAGCAGGTACATTAAGGCAGCTATGAAACACCTGCCACTGTAATTAAGATTTAAACCAGAACTTTTGCTACAGCTATGTTAGCACAAAAAACCATGCCCATGTCATACATATTGTCATGCATCTACACTGGAACATTTATACTCTATACATTTTTGGAAAAATACATAAATAAATAAATATAATAATCTTGAGAAAAAGGTATTTGAACTTGGTATAAGAAAAGGAAGCCAGCCAAATCAACAAGAGAAAAACCTGGCATGGATTCCCTGTATTTTTCTAAGTTTATATGCAATTTTATTGCTAAACTTTTTTTTCCTGGTAACAAAAGTATATGCAACATATCCCTACATTCAGCAACAGTTACTATTAACATTAATTATTAAAATCACCCTATTTGGATCTTAGTCCACACACATTGCACTGAAACTTTACTCCATATATATCCATTCAAATTTTTACAGCTTTGAAAAGAATTTCTAACTGTTACTAATGGGTTTTCAACAATATTTAAATCCTTTCCTGCACAACAAAAGCATAGGCTGTCTCCAAGGGTACAAAAATCCAAATGGATTGGAAAATTGAAAAGATTAAAATTTATTGTATCCTAACCACTCAACTTTCTCTGTCCAGTTATATTTTCTAGGTGTGGAAAGGAGGGTAATCCAAAATATCGAGGCAAAGTATTGAAATATGCCATCCAAGGAGAAAAAAAAAAAAAAAAGGAAAAAAAGCATTTCCTGTCAGGGCTTTCTGCTTCATGACTGAAGGTTTTAGTGTCACATTTTTCAGAACTGACATTTCTCCTATTTATAGGGGAATTTCTATGGTGCTGAAATAGACAAAACAATAAATGGCCTTTGTGAAACTGGGACATTTAATCCACTGCACAGGTTGTTTGCTGCAAGTATTCTCCTGCACCACATGCATTATTACTATCAATGGGACTGTTTCACACATCAACACCCTACAGAAGATGCAATTCTGGTTTTAGGAAGGTTTGGAAAGAATGCAATGTTTCTGTCACTCTCCTACTGACATTTTGAAATGACAGTGACATCTGGAATGTATGTCACCCTGGATAAATGGAAAACCACACGGTCCGTAAACCAGTAAATTTCTGATATTAAGAGAGGAATAGTTATCTTCTAGAAGTGTTATTCCCAGTGAAATGGACACTGGAATAGAAAAAGGAAAATACACAGTGGTTATTCAATGTTCCTTTTACTCTGCAGCAAGATAACCCACAAGTACCTCTTTCTGAAATGCTTGTTTTAATTTCTAAATACCTTGTAGTAGGAGTTCCCAATCAATATGTTTGCAACACATGTACTGCAGACATTCCTAAACTAGACATGATGGAAGTTGAAAAAAACTCCAAACCCCTACACTATACACTATCTTCAATTCTGAGAATTCTGTATCCTTGATTCAAATCTTTCCTTAAACTAGCCAAATTTCAGGGCATCTAGTCTTTGGTAATTATCAGGAAAGGAAGTCTTAAGACAAAGAACCTACAGTGAGAGCAATTTTCCTACAATTAAATTGAGCTAAAGTGGCCCTCTGCAGCATTATTCTTTTGAACTGAAAATTGGTTTATGACTCATTCTGCTAAAGGCAAATATCAAATATTTCAGAAATGTCTCACCCTAGCCTTTTAACCAGTAAGTGTAAGTTAAAAGCCCATCTGAGACATTCACAAGTTGATGCATGAAGAGGTTATAGCAGAAGTAAAGAGAGTAGAACTGTCAGACTGATAGGACCATGAATAGAAAGGACAATTAATTGCCTATGACCAAGGTTTGCAGGTCAAGATCACTTCTGACCCTCCTTGGAGATGTAGCCCTGAGAGTTACCTAAGGGTAAAAGGATAGACCAGAAAGGGTGACACAGTTGTGGATATTTGCTACAGACTGCCTGATCAGGAGGAGGAAGTGAGTGAGACATTCTATAGACAGCTCAAAGCAGCCTCAGAGCCACAGGCACTGGCTCTTGAGGGTGAATTTAACTATCCTGACATCGACTAGAGAAGCAACACAGCAAAGCACAAAGAATTCAGGAGGTTCCTGGAAAGCACTGATCACAACTTCATGCCAGAGGAAGGAGGATCCCACAAGGAGTGGTGTGCTGCCCAATGTTATACTAACAAAGTAGGAAGGCCTTTTTGAAAAGAAGTGAAGGTTGAGGGCAGCTGTGGTGGGGTCACAGCAGCCTTGGCTGTACAGCCCATGAGACTGTGGGGTTCAGTGCCTGGCAAGGAGGCAGGCAACAAGACAGGTTGCAGCCACATATGGTGGTTTGATCCAGGCTGGATGCCAGATACCCACAAAAGCCACTCTCTCACTTCCTCCATCACTGGACAGGAGGAGAAAATATAATGAAAATGACGTGAGTTAAGGGAAGGGAGAGATCACTCATTACTGTCATGGGCAAAACAGACATGACTTGGGGAAATTAACTGAATTTATTACTATTCAAAATCAGGGCAGGGTAATGAGAAATAAATAAAAAAAAATAATCTTAAATACACCTTCTGCCCACTTCTCCATTCTTCCTGGACTCTACCTTCTCTCCTGCCAAGGGTGCAGAGAGACAGGGAGTGGGGGCAACAGTCAGTTCATCTCAGCAGATGATGGTGTTTCTGCCACTGCTTTCTCCTCAAGGAGAGGAGTCCTTCCCCTGCCCCAGTGTGGGGTCCCTCCCATGGGAGATAGTCCCTCATGAACTTCCCCAACATGAGCCCTTCCCACAGGCTGCAGTCCTTCATAACTTCTCCAGTGTGAGTGCCTCCCATGGGGTGCAGTCCTTCAGGAACAGCGTGCACACTGTGGGTCCACTATGGCCAGCAGGTCAAGGGAGGTGATCCTGCCCCTCTGCTTGGCCCTGGTGAGGCCACACGTGGAGATCTGTGCTCAGTTCTGGGCTCCTCAGTACAAAAGAGACATGGAGCTCCTGGAGTCCAGCAGAAGGCAACAAAGAAGATTAAGGAACAAGCATTTATTTTATGAGGGCCTGTTCAGTGCTGAGAACAGATGACTGGGGAAGGAGCTCACCAGTGTGCATGGGCAGGGTCACTGGGTGTCCAGAGCATGGAGCCAGGCTGTGCTTAGTGGTGTCAAGCAATACAACAGGGAATGGGCAGAAACTGCTGCACAGGAAGTTCCACCTTAACATAAGGAAGAACTTCCTTACTGTGCAGGTGACCACACACTGGAACAGATTGTCCAGAGAAGTTGTGGACAATCTTTTCCCTCGCTGGAAAAGTCAAGAACTGTCTGGACGCAATCCTGTGCCACGTGCTCTGGGATAACCCTGCCTAAGCAGGGGGATTTGACAAAGTGACCTCCTCTGGTCCCTTCCAATCTGATCCGTTCTGTGAAAGTTTTATCCGTGACAGTGCCCTCAGGTTCAATCCAGTAAACTTTTTTCATTACAATATGAGGGCAATACATTTCCTAATTGTCATTTTGGATATTTTGTCCCTTTTTTTCAGTATTTTTCAGGCAAGTATTTCATTATTATAGGACATGTCTGTGCTTTTTAGGTTTATATTTCAGCTTAAAATATAACATTTTACTATTAATAGTAAAATGCTTCTACTACAGAGGAAATTTATTTTAAATGGGAGATTTCTTTTTTTGGTTTTGGTTTTTTTTAATCATTGTAATTATCAATACATGGATAAGGCAGTACTTTTCATAATTAGTAACATTAGCCAAAACATCTACTTTCAGTTATTTTTAATTTTGCTAATCTTTCTTCTTTGTACTGAAATTTTCCATGCAATGTATTTGCCTTAGGCTTGAATATTATTTTGAAACATTTATATCAAGAGGAATCAGAGAAAGAGGGAAAAACATACTACTTTAAAAATCTCTTCTTTCATGGAGAAGATCTCAGCTGAAAATTTAATGTAAAGAAGTCCAAGGGAGGAAACAATCAGTTCAGAAGTACTGGGTCAATATTTCTGGTAGACTTGGGACTTTCTGATTTTTTGAAATATGCTTTTGCCTATATGTAATGTCTTTGGGGTTTTTTGCTGCTTGCTTTGTTTCTTGTTTGTTTCCTTTTAATGAGTTTTCTGAAAATTTATTAAGACTGGTAATTACAGGAGTATGAAACTGCTTGAGAGAATAGATTGGTTATTTTAAGTAATTAAAATATTTTGCTTTGTCAGCAGGACATAAGTGAGAAAAAAATTAATATTTTGTATACTGAATCGATAAATATCCTTAACCCAGAATAGCCAAACATGGGGTATCAGTGACTGTCATGGACAGTGACTTGAAGCTGGTTTATATGGCAGAATGATGTAACTGAACACATTATATGTGACTGTGCTAACATTATCACAGTAAGTGTTAGCATACTGGAATTTATTGTTTCATTAAAGCATCTCTGAAGCAGCCCTGATAATATTTAAATTTTGTAAAGGTAAAAGAAATAGTGAATTATAATTTACCAAGATACTATTCCAGGATAATTTTCCATGGATCATGTATATAAACTATATTTCAGAAACAGTGAAATTTATTTATATTAATTGCTAGAGCACAGA
This sequence comes from Ammodramus savannarum pratensis, assembly GCA_020466415.1. Lineage (NCBI taxonomy): Eukaryota > Metazoa > Chordata > Aves > Passeriformes > Passerellidae > Ammodramus > Ammodramus savannarum. The sequence goes on along the minus strand of JAHXMQ010012338.1, from coordinate 72,681,768 downwards.
AAGCTTAAAGAACAGAGAATTCTTATCTGATAAAACAAAGTGGTTAATGTGATTCCATTAAAAACATAATACCAAGCACATTATCAAAGCTAGGTAGTATAGACTGGATTTTAGCAAACAGAGATATATTGACTCCTCAGCTTAGCTTTAAGATTCAGAGATTTTCACTGCTTGTACGATGCCTTAATATAGAAAACGGACTTCATTATTTAAGCATTTAAGTTTCTCCTATGAGAAATGGAACTAACACAAAAAAACAAATCTCATTCTTATCAGATTTAGTACTAAAGTAGCAATCTTTCATATTTTTATTACAGTTAATTTGTACAGCTGAAGACATTCTTTATTCATTTGGTATCAGAACCACGTGTGTCTTGAAATTAATGAATCAAACTCAGACTATGAAAGGTTAATTTAAGCTTGTCCTACTGCATGTTTTCCTGTAGTTTTACATTATGTAAATTGTAGGTGATGATGTGAACCTGACAGAAAGCCCTAAAGTCATGAACCTGGATCACAGCCATGAAACAAAAATTAGAATAGCTGATGATCAGAGGAAATGACCCTACCTTGTCTTTCTCAGCAACTGAAGAAACTTCCCTTCCTTCTAATGCTGATTTTTGGAGAGCTTCTGCTTTTATCTCCTCAATGAGATTATTTGACACATAAGCTCCTTTAGAGCTGAAAAGGAAAAAAAAAAAATCAGGGTTAAGATTTCCCCAGAAAGATGGGAAAAAATAAAAATCAAAAAAATAAAGAAAAAGAAAAGTAAACTTTACGGTGCTTTGAACTCTCAATTGGATTCCAACTGAGTGAAATGAAGTGCTTTAATACACCTTATTCTCTGTACAGATGATTCATTACATAATCACATTCCTTTTGGAAAAAGATATTTTAACGGTAATTATTCTGTCATTCCACATTACCGCTAACTTCACAGACAAAAGACCCATAGGGAGAAAAAAAATGCACCACAGGTCTCAAGGTTTAACAGTTTAGGAAGAAGACCTTTCATTTCGTTAGAAATATTCCTACTTTAACTAGTAAAGAGCAGACCAGTACACTTCTCATAAATTTCACAACTCATGGAAGATATATTTACCTCATTATGTGCAGGTTGGATGGCTGCCAATAGTATTTCAAATGATTTTGAAAGGCTGTGGCATTTTAACCATTCTATGTAATGCACTGGCCTTATGCATATATGAAAAATGCATAGATGTAGCAATAAATCAGTGTAGTTGGTGACATGTTAAATAAACTATTATTATAAATTAGTGTTATATACTATTTAATTATTCTAATATTAAGGTATTATTAGAAATTATTCCTGAATTTTTTGTCATACCTGGAAATTTAATGTCTACGCAGGCTAAAACATCTTGGAGAAGAGCTGACATCCTTTAAACTAATAAACCATTCAGACCACAATGATACTGTTTTGGCTATATCTGTCATAATTAAATATTGCATTTAAATACTATTAATTTGTGTAAAAAGTGCTATAGAGAGTAAGATGTGTTGATGAATTTTTTTCACATTTTGTGCCAGTATTTCTCCCCCCACTTTTTCTTTAATCTCTTTTATCTCCTTCTGCTCCCTACAACCTCTAAGTAATATCCTTATCTTTTAGCTTATGCTTTGAATGCTTCCTCTAACCAGCCTGTGCCAGGCAATGTGAGTAGCAAAAGTTCCATAGCACCCAGAAAACACCAGATATCTCAAGCCCCACTTGCACACCATTAGCAATCATGATCCCTGCCTAAGATTCACCATCCCTGTCTTATGATGAATTCTATAAAATTCCTGCCACTGCAGGCCTAGAATCTTTAAGGTGTTTTCTTCTGTTTTACAGACACATAATGCCTTTCCTTCATCAGCATGGAACAAATGATCACCCCTGATGGGCTCTTTCTCATCCCCAGGCCAGCTCAGGGGATGAGAGATGGTATCAGTCTTCACAGTATGCTGCTGCTGCTGGATGTAGAGATTAGTAGGTCTGGTGAAGTGCTATGCTTCTGTGTGGGAAAGACTAATCTTCTGTAAGTCTGCCTTCCAAAAAACATATTTAAACAACAGTTTTATGAGCAAGGCTCATGCACTTGAACCATGCATAGGCAGGAATGAGTTAGGTGAAAAGGTAGTGTGCAAGCCATATATTCTACTTTGGTTATGGTCCTTATACACATATCCTGGAAGTGTCTCTTACTCTTGGGACTGCCTTGTGGACGTGACAGCCTGGTCAGAGAGCTGATCAAAAGCTGAGAAAAGCTGGAGAAAAAGCTGAGAAAGCTAGATAAGTTTTCCCAGAATCAGCCTGGGAGACTTAAGGGAGTTGAAGATAAACAATGATAGCCAGTTATTAAAAACAACCTGCAGGTGTTGTTTTTTCTACAACACCTACAACATCCTATTTTGTTTTCTTGTTATTCTCATAAGATTGTTTATAAAATGGCATCTTGTTAATTAGCCAATCAGGTGAAATGTATTAATTAAATGACCAATCAAGTCCACCTGTGTTGATCAGAGTATAAAAAGAAGCAGTTTGGAGTAAAGATTTGTTACTCAGCCTTCTGATGTCTCTGTGTCATTTTTTACTAAGCAGTGATATTGGCTTTTTCAAACTCAGAGTCTCTACCTCCATCACTTGTTTCTGCAGGTGTTTGGGGGGTTTTGGTACTGTTTTATTCAGTTCACTGCATGCTAGAGCTCTTTGACATCCAACAATGGGTCTCTGTAGCAAGAAAGATCAGCTTTCTGTTTCACATAAATAAAATAATTTCCCAGTACAAGGCAGGGTGCACTCATCAGACTCGCTCTAAAAGCGAAATCCCTTTCTTCCTCTCTGGCTTCTCTACTCGTACTGGAAAGTGTCATCATCAGAACACAGCAAGGGACTGGAATTCTATTATTTGTTATTAATTATTGAAGCATAGGCTTGAAGAAATATTGTCTCACTATCTCTCCTTCTCCCACTGGAGCTTCCTGTCTGAGCTGTTGTTCATGCCGCAGGCTTGACACAGTTTCTCTGGCTGCTCAGCCACAGGAGAGAAAAGAGAAAGATCCAGAGATCTGCAGAGATGGGGAAGCAGATCTGCCACTCAGCCTGCTTGTGCAGTCACTGTGGATTTGCCATGAGTGGATCTGTCTGCCAAGCTGTGCAGGAGGTCACCTGGAAGAACCAGGCAGTGCATATTTCACAGCCACATGACAGAAGTCTTTGTGTTGTAGGCAGTCCTTAGACACCCTTTGGAGCTAAATTTATTTTCTGTTCTAAGAACCCACAAAATGTTTTGGGTTTTTTTTTTTTTTTTTTTCTTTTAGCTGAGGTTGGAAGAGCATCTGGAAATTATCTCCCAAATGCCCAGCAGCTCTGCAGATTTTGTCTGTGAGCAAATGCATTGTTGTGTGATCTTTCTATTTTAAAAACTGATTTGTTTTGTTGCTGTTAGTCTCAGAAGGATAGTACAGACATCCTCTTTCACAGGTCATCTTATTTCTTAATGAAAACACAGGGTTTCTATATCCCTAAAGATTTCCTATAGTCAAGGCATGGCTTTTATTCAGTGTACTAGTTTGTATTTTGACACTGGGCTTGATATTCCCTGTGCACACAAAAGATTTTCTTACACAGCCATTTAAGTGATTTTGTTGTTGCTGTTCTGGATTTCATGCATAGAAATATTTGTCATTGAAAAAGACATCAAACCAAGACCTGATTGATAGTCTTATGCCAAGAGATGCTTTATTCCTATGAGCGATTATGGAAGCAATAAAATTTAACACAAAGAGCCATGAAAGTTTTGGAAAAATTAAATGGCAGCAAGGTTTTTTTAAAGTAGAAAAAAATAATGTTAATGTTAAGTATTCCACTAGTATAGGATGGTGGAGCATAATTAAAGTCAAATGGGGAAAAAAGTACTTTTATAAGGTAATGCAATTGGAGTCTATGGAGCTGCAATGAATAGATTCTGACATGAACTAAGAGTGATTGTATCACTAGCAGCACTACACCATAAAAAAAAAAATAAGCCTTTAATTCAACATACAAGGCTACTTATTTATAAGGAAACTTATATGATCAACTCATTTGCCATGTACTAGTGCTGACAAAAAATGGTTTCTAAGAAGACTATGCTGCAGAGTGGCAGAGACCTTTCTGGCCTCACAGATGGCTTGTGTCTTTTAAGGAGAAGCAAAAGACAGTTTTACAGAACTTTTTCTTAGAGTTAAATGAAAAACTAATCAGTCTTAATAATCTTTTTGACTTATTCTGATCTTAGATTTATTTTTGTAACTGTTCCACACTTTAAACAGTTCTTTTTCTTGTTTCCAACATACCCCATTTCTCATGGGCATAGATGATATGCATTGAAGGACATATTTTACTGTTTTTACTTTCCTAAAATCTCCTGGAAATGCTGCATCCTCACATACTCATTTGGACTAAAAATATTCTCTGTCTACTCCCTCTTTCTAGGCCCCAGAGACTTCAATCACTTTAATCACTGAATTTAACTACAGACTGACTCTGAACCTGGGTTTGCTCACCTGTCTTTGCAGCATACTAATCTATTTCTGGATGTATTGTGAGAAACACTACTGTAGTATGCAGAATTCTTCAGCACAAGGTATGATTTCAAACTGATAGGAAACTTATTTGTCTTCTTACGTAACAGTATTCATTTATTTCTTGAATTATCTCTGTAACTGAGACCAGCATGGAGACAATGAAATAAAATTGGAACTTATAACCAGAGCATATTTAGTGCTTGTCTGGTTTGGTTTTTCATTTCACCAGCACAGAACCACATTTCATTTAAATCTAGTTAATGGCATTACGATTTTTTGTGGTAGTGAAAAAGATCATCTTCTTTGAAATACCCACCTCCAATTTTATCATAATAAATAACTATCACAGTCTATTAATTTTTATACTTCACTTTTTTGCAGTACACTGATCAATAATGGACTGTATTCAATCAGCTTTATGAGGTTGTACTCTTCTCCACCTGCAGATTCCACTAATCATAAGAAACATAAGTTTATTTCATATTGCTTATTTCATCTGAACAAGATCATATCTGGAAAAAATAAATACATTCATGCAAAAACGGGAATACAGGGAAGAGGAAGGAAGGAAGGAAGGAAGGAAGGAAGGAAGGAAGGAAGGAAGGAAGGAAGGAAGGAAGGAAGGAAGGAAGGAAGGAAGGAAGGAAGGAAGGAAGGAAGGAAGGAAGGAAGGAAGGAAGGAAGGAAGGTTGGTTCATTAAACATGATTCAGCTTCAAAACTATGTAGTTGACTGGCAACTACATTTAAAAAAGAAAAAAAATATTATGTCTGCACCAGTAAGTATTGGGAGCAAAATCTCAGTATTTTCCCCAGTTTATAAGTCTGCTGGCACCAGCCAAATCAGGTTTTGGACAAAATCATTTGATATCCCTTATATGCAAAACTGGCTGGGAATAAGTTTATCATTAGCTGACTGCAGCATTGTGTCTGCACTCCCATATGAAAGAGGGAGAGGAAAATTATCAAAGAAAACATTGTACACTTTCTAACCCCTATTTAAGAGCATGTCAGGTTCAAAAACCAAGAGATATACTGTCTCTTGAGAACTAAGGCAGAATAACCAGCTTTTCTATGAACTCTCCCTTCTCCACATTGGTTATAAAAGAGAATCAGACTTGTAAATTTAATTCTGTTTTTAAGCATAATATTTCTGAGCCAATAACAATTTTCTCCTTACCAATGCCAGCGTAAATTATTATACTGGAAGTGTAATAGGCAGGACTTCATTAAGAATAGATATGCATATCTGCAAATGAATATGTATTTCTTTCCCTTTTTTTTCCTATTTCCATCAAAATTGCTGAGTTAAAGCTGAATTGGCTTTAAACTGATAAACCCTCACATGCAACAATAGCTTTAGAGTAAGTGATGGAAATAAGCACCTACAAAAGAGAACAAATTCACATCCTAGGATAAAAACAGTAGTTAACTTCTCTCTGTGCTGATAAAATCTGCCAAATAGGCTGCAAAAAGTCCTTAGAACTCATAAACTGGTTACATCTTGTCCCACAAAGTCACTTTGCATTACAGGTTTGATTGTGTTCACTAGGGCTTGCATAAAAACAAATTTGGAAACAGTGCACTAGAAACTGGTGGAAAACTAAAACTTAGTGTTACCATGGGAGCCTTAAGAACTGCTAAAATGAATGGAAATGTTGGTTTTAGAGCTCCATGTCCCCATCTCTTCTTGAACCTGTTTGTACAGGGTGTGAGTGTCTTGTGAGGTGTATCTTCAAGGACAGCTGGAAGGCCACATGAAGCAGTGAGATATATGAGGGTTTGTGAGGGAGAATTAATTGAAAACAGAACTGAATGTTGTATAGAGCGGTAAAACTTCTTTTAAAGTAAGTTGGCTAGCAAAAAACTATATTCTACATTGTCCCCTGGAAATATGAACAATCTTTTCTCCTTTTAGCATGCTCTCATTTGAGCAGCACTAAACAGAGTCACAAAAGGAAAGAATCCAATCAAGAAAAATCCTGGGTTCTTACTGAAAGGTTCTGGTTGAATAAAAGGTTTGTGTCCCTGTTGAAAAAGAGAAGCAGAAGCAACCCTTGCTCTTTTCCAGAGATCTTGCTCAGATTGAGCATAGGGACATCAGGCAAGCACAGCGAGATAAGTATTAGAACAAAAAAATCCCCAGACTTATGGCCTTATGAAAGAAAATAGTCTTTCTAAATCCAAGAAAGAACTAAAATGCCTTGTCAGAACAAGTTGGAAATGAAAACATTGTGTTCTACTGGAGGACGTTCTTCTTTCTGCCTTCTATTGCCTGGCAGTAGTATAACAGAAGAAGCATATTTCATAAAACTATAACTTTGTGAAGTTTTGTGTGCTTATGTAAAAATAGGCAAAGAGGAGTGTCCTGGGGTATATCAGGCACAGCATCGCCATCCAGGCAAACGAGGGATTGCCTCACTCTGCTCTCACTGGGGCGGCCTCACCTGCAGTGCTGGGAGCAGTTTTGGGTGCCACAATGTGAGAAAGACATTGAACTGCCAGAGAGCATCCAAAGAAGGGCAGGGAGGACGGGGAAGGGCCTTGAGGGGAATCTGTATGAGGAAAGGCTGAGCTCACTTGGCCTGTTCAGCCTTTAGAAGAGGAGACTGATGGCAGACCTCACTGCAATCTGCAGCTTCCTTGTGAGGGAAAGAGGAGAGGCAAACACTGATCTCTTCTCTGTGGTGATCAGTGATGGAATCCCAGAGAGCAGCCTGCAGTTGTATCAGGTAGGTTAAGGTTGTATAACAGAAAAATGTTCTTCACCCAAAATGGTGTTAGGCAGTGGATCGGGCATGTGATCGCTGCACCAAGCCTGACAAATATCAGGAAATATTTGGACAATGCTCCCAGGCATAGGATGTGACTCTCGGGAATGGTGCTGTGCATGGCCAGGAGCTGAACATCATGATCCTTGTGGATTCCTTCCAGTTCAGCTTATCATGTGATTCTGTGAGATCATGAAGTCTTGTGCACAGCAGCCAGGTTTAAAGTTTAAGACCTTACTATCATAATTTATAGGACTTTCTAACTTTAATGGAATGGCTTGTTTTACTTGGTTGGAGTTACTGTTGTTTGTTTGATTTTTTTTTGTTTGCCACCACACTAAGTTTAAAATTCAGCAAGTAGAATTTCTTGCTATCTGACTAGAGGGCTCAATTTTCATCTGTCATTAATAGACAGCTTCCACTGTTTATTATTTTCCATGGTATTGATTTCTATTATCCTCTCTACTGTGAATTCAACTCAGTGACTGAGTTGAATGAGCATATGTAATGAAAAAAAAGAAGTCATAAAACACTAGGCAGGGCAAAAAGCCACCAATCTTCCAAATGCCCTATCCCAATTCTTTTTTCAATCCTCATTGGTTATTTTGGTTCATGAAGCTAACCTTAAAGGACCATAAAAATCACTTCAGAGTAGTCTCTGCTGTAATTTCTGTTCTTATCAGGGACAAACCTTTGTAAAGAGAAAGTGTTACATAGAACTTAGGGGAAAAAAGCTCAGGTTTTTTTCACGTGGTTTTGAGAGAGTGGTCAGCAGAAAACAAGTTTAGACACCTAGAAAGCTATGATACCTTCTAAGATCTTTTAGATCTTTAATCCTACAAAAATTTTTAAAAATTACAAATAAAATAATAAAAAAAAAAATTGAAAAACCAAGCCAGAAGAATTCAGACCCTTTTTTCTGCATTTTTCCATTTTTTTTTAATCTTAAAAATATAATGTTTCTGAAAAAAGCCAAATATTTTTACTTAAAAAAAAAAAAGAACTTAAAACTGAGACTATTCTCAAATAAGTACACTTTATTTGTATGTTTTTGTTACAGACAACACTCTTAAAAATCTTTAGAGATTCTTTGCCAAATATGCTCTATCTACTTGTGAGAAATTAAAAAAAACCTATGCCTTACTAAAATTATCTATCCCTCATCAGGATTACAAGCAATTTTAGTAGAAAAAAACTGCATTTGACAGCTGAATCGTGTCTGAAGACAACTGATTTTAACCCAGGACTAGCACCATTGAACTATTGCTATTGTGTTACATAAAATGTTTTGTCATGAGATGGTAACAATATCCGCTCTTTTGGGGAATAAAACATGCAGACTATTATTGGTCTGCATTCAGTTTAATAACACAAACAGTGTTCTTGTACTCCAAAATGAAGGAAATGGCATTCATCATTGTTTAGAGATATTCAAGTAAGATGTTTACTTTTATTTTTCTTATGAAAGATTGATAGTTATTGCACAGATGTTGATGTACTACATTATTGTTTATAAATTTTTTTTTGAGTTTGCAATATAGAGACAATATAAAAGGGATTAAAGCTATAAGTGTTTATTTGAAGTTAACATACTGCATGACAATTAGATGGGATTTTTAAAAACTGCAAAATAAAATCATGTCATTCATTAAAGTAAGAGAAAATTAGAAAATGAGATTCTATTTTAGAAGGTTAGCAGCTAATTAAGTGACATTGTGATTACATCCAATGCACTTTTTCAAAAAGTTCTACTTCTTCTACAAGTTTTAGCAAGAATTTTTAAACAAAAAACTGATTTTCAAATTCCAGCTGAACTCATCTGTTTGCTGCCTCATGTGCTTCATGACCAGATGCATTTCACCATGAAGAAAAGCATAACAAATTTCCATGAGCCACTGATGTACAGTGGAAAGTTCCAGCTCATCCAGGTTTGTTTTAGCAGTACATAGGAAACACAGACAAATAAAAGAAAATAATATTTTAATGAAATTAAATAGTTTATATCTATTCATTTATTTCCAGAAAAGAATCAATATAACAAGAAGATTAATGGTTTATTGCTCCATTTATTTACGTATTCATATATAGAACTTTTGAACTGTACCTTTCACAGAATCACAGAATGGCCAGAGTTGGAAGGGACCACTGAAGATCGTGTAGCTCAACATCACTCTGAAAAGAGGGATCCACTCCAGGTGGGTTTTGAATATCTCCAGAGCAGAAGATTTTACAACCTTTATGGGCAGCCTATTCCAGTGCTCTGTTATCCTCAAGTTCTTCCTCTTGTTCAGGTCAAACTTCCTGTGTTTGATTTGTGCCTGTTGCCCTTGTCCTGTCACTGAAGATTGTGTGGCCCCATCCTCAGCATAATGCATCTATAGGCATTGAGGAGATCCTCTCTCATTTATCTCTTCTCAAGGCTGAACACAACTCTCAGTGTTTCCTCATAAAAGATGTGCTCCACTCCCTTAATTATTTCCACAGCCTTCCAATGGGCCCTCTCCAGTAGTTCCTTGTCTTTGCTGTACTGAGGGGCCCAGAACTGAACACAGCACTCCAGATGTGGCCTCTCCAGGACTAAGCATAGGGGAAGAATCACCTCTTGACCAGCTGGCAGTGCCCTTCCTAACACAGTCAGGGATACCATTTTCCTTCTCGACCACAAGGACTCACGGCTGGCCCATGGCTGGCTTTTTGTACTATCACCACCCCCAGGTCCTTCTGTGCAGAGCTGCTTTCCTGTACTGGTAATTGGGGTTTTTCCTCCCCAGATGTAGGATTACACACTTGCCTCTGTCAAACTCAGTAGGATCTCCAGCCTGCCCAGGTCTTACTGAATAGTAGCACAGGCTCCTGGTGTGTCAGCCACTCCACCAAGTTCTGAATCAACTGCAAACTTGCTGAGGGCGCACTCTGTACCTCCATCCAAGTCTTTGACAAGTTGAATAGGACTGGACCTGACACTGACCCCAGAAGTAACATCATTAGCTACAGGTCTCCAATGCAGATATTGTTTGTTTCAATTACTAAAACATGATGGTATTTAAAAATCCACAGGAGAGCATTAAAGCCCCAGAACACTGAAACAGGAGAGCAAGTAGGCTGAAGCACTATTCTCTGAACAATGGAGACTTCATAAGGGAGAACATACACAAAGAAATATTACATAAATAAGTAAATGAATAAATAAAGCAAATATAAATACAGATGACTGGAAAGACTAATAAGTACCCCTTCACATGCATAGATTTTTATAGGCACTCCTTGGGGATTTGCAGGATATTGTCAGATAATATAAAGGAGTATATTGTATGAAAAATGCCAACTGAAACAGGGCATTTGTGTTTATGAGCAAGAGCAATATAGGTAAATATTTCCTCATTCCTCCATTGCAAGTTCGGTAATGATCACTAGTGGCTATGGTAAAACAGTTATTACTGTTGTCAAAATCTCCTGACTAAATTAATTTCTTTCAATGAAGTGTCTATAGGGTATATTTTTTCAATTATATGTTTAGGGTTGAGTATTTTTTACTCTTAGTATTAACATGCTAAAAGCAATTTTAAAAATATCATTTTAAAAGTAACAATTCCCAAAAATTTCAATCCTATTTTTGTTGTTTTCTTGTTGCTGTTATTGTTATTTTTCCCTACAATTTCAGTGGAGAACTCTTCAATATCAACAAAACTAGGTGAATTGCTTTCTCATGTATGAACTACATTCTCACTGATGGTATAAAATGGCACTTCATGTTCTGTATTTGCTGCTTTTAAATGTATTTATGCATTTTAAATCTTATTTTTATTGCTCTTTTTGCTAGCTTTATGCATTAATAAAGTTGCCATTTGACCTGCAAAGCTTCTCCAATCTTCGTCTTGATTACAGTAATTTGGGGATTTTATTGAAGTCATTTAGAAAAGTTGAGGGTATTATAACACAACTTAATATTTGCTTTAGACAGTTTGCCTTTATTGCTTTAAGAAACCAGTTATTTTTTTATTCCCCAAGGGAGACATAGGATGATGGATAAACTATCAAATATAATTAAAGAAAATGCTTTTGCCTCATGCAGTGCACAAAATTTTCCTATTAAAAAACCTACCAAGGATTTTAAAAAAGAGTTTGATCAGAAAATAAAATACCCAGGGACATTACTCTCTCTGTCTTCCTCGTTGTCTCTGTTTCTTCTTCCATCTTTCAGAAAACTTATGCAGAGCTGACAAGTATATCAAAAATGATATTGTTTTTAAGTTCAGTCTGCTAATTACTTTGCCTGAAGCTTTAGAGAGCTTGAAAAGTCATAGACCTTTTGCTAAGTCTCTTCTCAATAATGAGTTTGACCTTTTCACCTGGGAAACAAATGTAGGAATTAAAACCTGAAGTTAGTAACTACAATTTGAGAGATTTCAGTGCATCCCTAAGACTCAGAATACAAGCAGCCTAGATAGTGCTGAGACTGTTTAAACCACCAGTCAGTTTGGGACATGGAGTATTAATACATCTGGAACTTTATTCTGGCAATTTAATTTGGTATTTCTGTTTAAAGAGACTCTTTAATCATTTGCAAATGTTTAAGCAGTATCATGTAAAACCTCCAGATGGTAGATGCAGTTTTGTGTCTAATAAAAAGTCATGACTATCTTCACATAGGAAAAATCTTCAGCTGCAGTACTTCTAGTCCCAGTTTCCTTTGAAAATTCTTTCTAGAGATAGAAACTTGCATTTCATTCTGAAAAAAACATACTAGTAGTCTTTAAAAATCACTATGCCTTTGACGATCTCCTTTGAAGTCAATACAGGAAAGGAAAAGAATTTTTTTATCATGTTCTCTCATGAAGTATGATTTCTTTTGGCTGGGTTTTTTTT
>JAHXMQ010012338.1:72615867-72669394 GCA_020466415.1 Ammodramus savannarum pratensis | reverse complement strand
GTACAAAATAAGGTTATCCCTGTGAACTAATGAGATCTTATTCCTGCATTTCATTTCTGCCACAGACTAAGTGGATGTGCATAAAATGCTAAGTTCAAGTATAGGAGCTGAGGGTGCCTTTTTTTCTGAGGCATTGCTTTTAACTGGAGACTTTTCCCCATACTTGACAGCAGCCTAGTTCTCTTTCAATTAATGAGAGATTTCTATTTCAATGAATGAGTTGTGGAGCAAACTGTCTCTGGGTCAAATTACATCTTCAATGAGGAGTTATCTTCTGTTACATAAATATTTTTGTTTATTCCCCTCAAGTTTTCTGAACCTGATTAATGTCAGTCACCATGCAGAGCAACACAGCTACAGCCTGCAAACAATCTATTGTTACATTAATATACATCCATAGTCCAGTGCTCTAGACTACAATTACTGGTGACAGGAGCAACTAAAGTAATTATCACATACCCCTCATTACCAAGACCATGGAAAAGGCCTGGTGAGTTTTAACCACAATTCAACTATGTAAAAAAATTGATATAACCAGTACATGCAACTTGCTCAAGACTACCAAAGCAGAAACCTTAAAAGGTATTGAAGTGTTTCATACATTTGGAATGTCTTATATGGGCAATGTGGGAAGCAACTGCATTGTTTCTTTAACTTTATGATTACAGTAGTCAAGGAAGTAAAAAATACTAATTTCTCTGTTTGTCTTTATGTAGAGAAGACCCTGGAATCTCCAGCATGCCTGGGAAAGGACCTAAATAGACTGAAGTTCATCTCTGTGATGGTAGCATCTTTACAAAGTGTAAATAGAGCACAGCTCTGTATAGGCATCTCAGTCTGAGTTGATACAGGTAGTTCCCCATCCCTGAAGCTTACCATGAGTTCATGGTAATGTGCAGTAGGGCAGGGATGGTGTCTAGGAGTCTGAATCAGGGAAAGATTCATATATAGCAAAGGGCTTGCTTTCAGAAATGCCACACACCTGTGCAAAGATCAGAATAATTTCTCATAATGTCCTGGTTTCATTTCAAAAAACCTCTAAACCAGCGTTCTGTCTAAATTCTTGCATTTCTCACCATTTTTATGAGAACTTTTAGTACAATCATAAATTGAAAAGTGTAAAATGAAAAGGCACTGGAAATCATTTTGACAAACAAGAGACTGTGTACACTGGAAAGGAACAGAAACTCTAAGACTTTTTCTTTAACTCAATGTAGAGATAAATAATAATTTAAAAGTTATTTATCTGGAGTTTATTTATTATAGGATATGAGTTTGGAACTCTCAAACAAATGTCACATTCTACATGTTGTTCTAAAAGGAGAAAGCTGGATGAATATTCTTACCAGATTTTTCTTACCGTTTCAAGGGTTAGGGATCTTTTTTTACAGAGTAGTGACATATATTTTATTTTCTTTAGAATCACAGATCTCTGATATAGATCATACTTAACAGCTTAGAACTGTGGGTTCTAATTCTTTGTTTCAAGTTAATGAAACATCAATAAGTGCTTCAGTGAATGTGTCCTTTCTGTTGCCATCAAGCAAGAAATTCAACAGTCCCATTTCCTGGAAACACTTTCTCTCCCATTTCATGCTGCCTTGGAGGTAAAAAGAAAAAAACAATATTATAATATCAGGTAAAATTGAAAAATGAAAAGTACTAACAGTTATGTAAATAGAATAAACCACTACGCTATCTTGGTTTATTTGCTTCAGCCCTCAGGAAGCCTATTCCAACGATGAAACCTTACTCCTTAACACTATTTCATAAAGGAAACCATTCATTCAGATTATGTCTAACTATCCACTGTGCTTAATACCTTCTGGATTAGTAAAGGAAACAATTTGACAATCCAGTTTGAAAAAAAGTCCAAAATACAGTTTATAATGTATGCTAGGAGGGCTGCGCAGAAACTGCATGATGATAATGTTGTTTCAGAGATTTGTTCATTTTATGCAATATCTGAATTAATGAGTAAATACCCTCTTCAGAAAATAAGACTTTGAGACTGTATTTTACAACTCTGGCCACGTTTTTATTCTGAACTATACGTGAAATAGAGAAGTCATTTTTATAATTCCAGTTATACAATATCAGAATTCAGTGGGATAGCAAGGATTATTTCAAAATTACTATATTCACTGGCTCATTCTATTTCATGTATTGACAGCATAGCAGAATAGGATAGATGAAAATTTCCTAGAGTAGAACACCCTGAATATTTGCAATGGGGGTGCAAACCTAGGCACTGTAAATATATTTGATATTTGGTGCTTAAAATCTCCTACTGTCCATTTCATTCCTCTTCCTCACACTGAGCATCACCTGACATCATAAATAGTTATTTCTAGAGGGAAGCATATATGAATCTTAGCCTTTTACAGTGTTGCTCTCTTAGAAGCATGAGTAATTTTCAGCACCAGTTAACAAAATAGAGATGCAGCTCAGAGGGCAAGCAAGATACACTGAACTCTGTGCAGGTTTATGCATCTCAGGTGAATTATTTGTGCCCTGGGAAACAGTGGTGGAGATTATATACATCTGAAAATAAGAGCTAAACCAAAATAATAGAAATCTGCCAGTGCACCCAGATTCCTAACCCCTTCCAAAAAGCAGGCAATTCTGAAGTAGATCTGTATCTAATGGATTTATTTTGAGAATAAAACGAGTGAAAAAAACCTGTGGCAATACTGTCAGACTCCCCATCCTGGAAGGTTAGAAGTGACATTAGAGAAATTAAAAAAAATAAACGTTATACTTAATGGTTCTACCAAGTAGTACAGCTCATTCTGTCTCTACCAGCAACCTCTTGAGTAGATCTACAATTCTGGAACCAGTAGTTCAACTTTATATTAAAAAACATTTTTGGGTAGAACATCTTAAGCTGACCTATTGATATCTGTAACACTAACTGTTCTGTATCTACCAAGAAATCCATAACTTTCAAGTTAGTTATAATTTGTGGCATGAGAAGTTAATAATCTCTCAAGCATAAGAATTGCTTTTAAAATGCCTCTTTTCATTTTAAGTAAAAAATTTAAGATTTCTTTGTGCACCTGTTTGCAGGCACATCTAAAAGTGGAGACAAAATATATCTCAAAGTGTCATTCAACAGAAAAAAAATGTTAGTCAATCCCTGGTAGTCTAACTACGATATATTGCAATTTTTAAACTAATGACTGATCTTTGTGTATTTATTCAGAATAGGTAGGAATGTGAAGTGTTTTAAAATTTTTTTGACATAAGAAGCATCAGAAAATAGGTTTATTTTCAAGACCACTGAATTTTCTTCAACTCCTTTCAATATTGCTGGGACTTATAAATTTCCTGATCAATGGAGGCAATTTTTGTAAATCCCATAAATTTGCCAAATATCTTTACAAACTTAAACAGTTTTGAAACAACACATTATCAACCTAATCTGCTATTTTGTTAGCTAGTTCTGACACTGGTTTTCTGACTTGATCAGCACTGAAATTCTGATGGTCTACATAATGTAACAGGCCAAAGCAGTTTTTTCTTCAATTATTTAATTAAATTTGATTTAATTTACTTAAATTTAATTCAATTTAAGAGTAATTAAACCCCAAATTTTTCAAAACAAATTTTGTTTCTGGTTTTAATATGGATAATAACCTAATGTTTTAACTCAGTAGTTAAGGAAACCTTATATTAAATAATTATATTTTGAAAATTATAATTTATATAAAAATCCCAACAAAACAAAAAGCAAACAAATAAAGTTGAAAATCTTTGGACCTGGATAATATTCAAGGTGAGGTGCTGTTACTTAACAAAGAACTACATGTTTCTTCTCTCTGAACTATGAAATTTCAAAATCAAACTACACTTGGTTTTGGGTGAGATCTTTTATTTTTGATTATCATTTTGAAGTTCTTCCATCTAATATATACAAGAACTGAAAGTCATCAAAACCTTTTTGAATTTTTTTTTCAGTTTAAGTACTTTGTATCCCAAGTACTGAATTTACAGCAATGTGATTAGAAACAACAGATTAAATCTATTTATAGTAAAAGTAATTTTGATACTTCAGATACACCTTATTTTTATAACCATAAATACATAAAGCATGTTAATGGATTTAAAAATATCAGAAAATAAAAGAGCAAACATTCCTCAAAATAAAATTAATTGAAAAGTTGAAATATGAAGAATTGCTTATGAATTCAGCATAATAATATTTTTACCTTTAAAGCTGTCCAGAGAAGTTGAGAGAAGCACTCAGAAAATCAAGGGATTTCTTCTCATATGACTTGAATAATGGAATGTGATTCTAAAGGAACATAATGACATTCTAGCCTGGAATAAATCTCACATTTTTATAAATTTTAATCATTATATTATTATAAAGATCTTGAACTTGAAGAAATCTAAGTAGGAATCATGCAGTGTAAAGTAAGATAAGCAATAAAATTATTCCTATGCTTAAAGGAAAAAAGAGGACACCCCACACATCCATATCAGGGGGGCAAAGGTTTCAAACATAATATGACATATATGCAATTTTAAATTACATCAGCCAATAATTCACATAGCATAGATAGGAGATCAGGTAGAAATTCAACAACTTAAAATGAATAAGGCCAAAGAAAGAGAAAGGTAGAAGGAAATTGTATCTTCCAGATAATTTTGTAGTCTGGAATTACCAGAATAGAAGAGCTGCCAACGAAACAAAATGACTGTAATATGTCATTGGGAAAAGAGAGAAAAGAAGAACATAAAATGTTCAAATTGGTCTTTAAAATTGATTTGTCTCTTTTTTCCCACTGATCTTTTGCCTCTGAAAGCCAGAGTGTGGACTTGGCATTTAAGAAATTAACTCCAGGTGGTTTAATGAAGGGAACATTCATAATAATTTGAACCAAATTTTATACTATTCCTTATCGACAGGAAGACCTTTTATCAGCCTTTTAGTACCTAAAGGGGCAAATAAGAGAGCTGGAAAATAACTTTTTACAAGGATATGTAGCGATGAGGGGGAATGGCTTTAACCTGAAAGAAGTTAGATTTAGATTAGGTATTGGGAGAAAATTCTTTCTTTGAGTGTGCTGAGGCACTCAAAAGGATTGAAAAGTTATGGGTATCCCATCCCTGGAAGTGTTCAGTGCCAGGCTGGATGGGTTTTTAAGCAATCTGATCTAGTGGAAAGTGTCCTTGCATATGGCAGCGGGATTAGAATAATTGTTTTGATGTCTTTGAAATGCATGACACTTTGCAATTAAAACTATGTTTATGTTTTGCAGTGATAGGAACCAAAAAATGCAAGAGGTGCACAAGATGCAAGTATCTAATTGGCTGAATTCTCTACTTACCAGGAGGGAAGCTTCAAGTAAAAAATATTTACTTGAATGAGTTCTGCTCATTCAGAGGTCAAGATGAGGAAGCAAACAAAACATATCTTAAAGAACAACTTGTATTTCACCTCAGAAAAAAAAATATATTTCTATATTTGCTTACAAAAAAGCAGCAGAAAAAACATTTTTGAGCTGAAAAAACAACCTAAGTTTATTCTTAGCATCATTCTAGTATGCCACTTCATAGAATGACACACAGAATACAGTGGATCCAAAATGTTCTTTTGTGCTCTGTGGTGGTGATGGAATTGACAGCTAAGGCCAACTGCCTGTGGCTGTGACTGTCAGAGGAGACTGTGCTCATTCAATGAGTTTCATATGAACATCTGAGTTCAATATTTGGGCTTAAAGGAAGAGGTATTGCCACAGCTGCACTACTAGAGAATTTTTTTAAATTGTAGGGTAATAAATATGAAAGGCAAAAAAAAAAAAAAAAGGTGTATATCAAATTGAGAATAAGGATTAAAAAACAAGGTTAGATAAAAATTAGCTATTATTTCTACTGTGAGGCAAAAATTATAAGAGAATTTTAGTTAAAACACACAGGGTAGTTGTGGGGCTTTTGTTTTGCCAGATGTAAGGAGCTATTTTTGACTTTGAGTAGCTGCTGAATGCAATATGTCATAGTTTCCATTACTCTGAGTAGAGACTAAGAAAAGGATGCAAAACCATTGGGAAAGAAAAAGACCTCAATAGGCTTCTTTACTTTCATGTTTCTGTTTCTCCTTCTGCTTTCCTTAAGTTGCCAAAGAGCTATTACATCCTGACTGCTCTAATTTTTCTCTGATATTTAAAAGGAGCCAAAAAACAAAAACAAACAATTTTCACAAGGAAGAGGCAGCCAGATACTCAGTTCCCTGATATTTCTCAAAACTAAAGACAATTTTAGGAATTATTTTCATTTTCCATCATTTTACATACATAAAGTATCTGTATTTTTTTTCTAAAGACCTTTGGACCACAGGAGATAAGGGCATAAGGCTCAGACTCATTTTTGTGACATTACCTTTAAAACCTGCAAACCCTTCCTGCAAAACAGCCCCATGTTACAGCTGGAATTCTAATTTAGCGAAATACTAGAATCTGGCCAGATCCCATCCAGAATACATTTTACTCCCTTGAATAAAATCACAGCACAAACAGGGCAGCAAGGTCGGGTTTGCTTATGGAGCTTGTCCCTTCTGCTCTGTTTAGTGTTGCGCATGCATGATCAAACACATCCTGCTCATCCATGAGGATGTCCTTACCCGAGCTCAGACAGATAACAAATACTCCACATCTGCATCACCACTAGATGAAATTTTCCATGGCACATTTGACTGTGTCACTTTTTCTTACCTGCTTTTTGGCAATGATGAGAGGCCCACTAAATACGCTCTACCTCATGAAGACTGTTCCCTGAACCACTTGAGAAATTCTCTGGCTATCACAGCTATTCCAAGAAAAAAGTGTGCAATTTCATAGGCTTGATGGCTTTTCAAAAAGCACTGCCTACATATTAAAGTAAGGCTGCTAGAGCTTTTGAAACTATAAAGATTTTATTCTTCCCTTGGCATTATATGGAAGCTGCTCCATGCTATTTGGTTGATGCTATGTTTCTCAAGGATACTGCCAGACATAAATCTAACTTTTGTAAAAGGCAGACAAGTCAGAGTTTTCTAAAAAACAATAGCTATTAGTACTGATTTGCTTTTTGTGTCAGAAGCAGATCTGTTTGGGGTTTTGTGTGCTTTTTGGGGTTTAGGTTTGTGGGTTTTTTTAAGGAAGCAATTGCCTTCTGAGAAATATTCACATTTTGTGTTGGTTAGTAACAAAAAACATAAATATTTCTTAATCCTGGAATTTTTTAAAAGTTTGTATATAGCCTGCCATCTAAAAAATTCCTTTAGCAAACAGACTTCTCTATCAATCAGGGAGCCTGGTCACCATGACATAAATAGACTCATTATTCACTCCTAATTCATTGCAGTAAACACCAGAGAAACAATTTCTAAATATCTCATTTTTGGCTATTAATAGCTCTGTGCAGCTTTTTTTCTTCTTACTTATTTTTTTTCAAAGCAATGTTGTTTACCCTGTTCCAGATCTTTTTGAACTCACAGGCATTTCTGTTTTGTTGGCACTGCAATTTTATCGCAATACCCTTTAAAAATGCATGTAAAATGTTCACTTTTCCAAGGCTATTGAATCATTAAACTTGTATTGCTTGCCATCATCCTGTTTGCTTGTGAGATAAAACACAAGAAATATTTTTTTTCATTAAAAAATTGGAAAGTATTCATTATATAATTGAATAGAGTTGCTAATTATCATCAGTATATATACTTACTGAATCCCTTAGGAAATGCAAACCTTTTAAAATGAAATTATACAAGTCCAAATAAATTTTAATGGACAAGTGTTGGATGTGCTATTCTTACTGAATAAAAGGGAAGACATATTTCATCTTAATGATGGTGACTCAAATGTTTCAATTATATGAATGCTATTCCATCAGTTCTTAGACATTTGAATTAAATTCAATTGCATGTCATGTGTATAGAGTCTTAGGCATAGACAGCCATAGAGGGAAAAAAAGGATGACACAGAAAACAGTACCAGACAGCTGCAAAGATGAGCACAGAATTAAGGCTGTTTGTGTTGCTGCAACATTCAACAGTTCTATAAAGTAGAACTTAATTTATCAAATTAAAAAATGAAGATCACGCCATTAACAATAATTTGTCAGCAGTTTCTTTGGAGTGATTATCAAGCATTACATAAGGACTGTGTGGCCAAGAGCAAGAAAGAGTCCAGTTCATCAAAATGGCATTCACATGCAGTATGGATAAGACCATACTATTTTCCTGCTATTTTCTGTCTTGTTCACAACACGCGTGTATATGTAAATTCTGTGTTGCTCCCTGTGTAACACATAAATGAGATCCACAGAGCAGAGATCATTCAGAACTGCTTAAAACAGAACATTGATTAATAATCAAAAGACATTTATCATTTGAATAATTTTAGATGTCCTGTAAGTGTGAGGATATATCTCAGCAGTGACTGAAGTCTGGGCTGGGAATATCTACATGGCTAGCACCGATAGCAGCAGTGCTGCCTCAGTCATGGATGAGAAAAAGCTAAAATACTCTGCAGAAGAGGACCTATGGGAGACCAAAATGAAAGTGAATCATCAAAGAATATTCCAAATAGGTATTTAAAATAATGTTGTTAGCAATAAGAAACGTCAAAAGCAGGTTGTCTAAGGGGGCTGCATTATCTCCACCCTTGGAGATATTCAGATCTTGACCAAACAGGGACTCCAGTTGCCTGCATTGTACTGACTCCTTTGATCATGCAGTTGTATTAGATGAGCTCTCTTCAGATATAAATCACTCTAAGATTTTCTAACTTAAAGTATTTTTGACTGTGTGTAGGTGGCATCATGGGTTGTTTACAGTTAGCCAAGAGAGTGTTCTATAGATTAATCTCTTTTCTCTCTCCTGGTACCATAAGAAAGCCTATGGCAGCAGGTACTGCTCTGAAGAAGAATAAGGGTCATCTCTTTCAACATTAAAGATAAACTTCAATGTGCACAACTACACAAGAACACTAGTCCTCATGAAAAATATCTTTGGTCTAAAATAGATGTAAAGAAAGGAGAAGAATAGTTCTGCGTACGATATGGAAGAACTAGTCATTTTATGCCCAGAAACTTTTCATACTATTCATTATTCTCAGAGTTATCTCTTAACTATGGGTCATTAAGACACATAGATAATTTATCTCCAGAAGGAGAATATATTAAATATATTTCCTTTTTTTCATCAAGAGATAATTATCCCATTTTTTGCCATGCCTTAAAAAAAACTATCATCACACATCAAAATATACAGAACCATGTGTAGTATAAATATAAGTAGCATAAGTATATTTAGTTTGGGAAGGATAATTATTTTTAATCTTGTCTTCTTTTATGACTAAAACTAAATAATTAATATAAATTATTATTGCTCATGGATTTTTTATTGACTATCAATACAAGAACATATTTACATTTTGAACAGAATTTTTAAGAGGCTTTTAGTTGGAGAAAAGACACATTTGAATTAGAAAGTCATAATAAAATGGAGCACTCAGTACAAAACCTGGTAGAAGAATGAACTAAACTTTCTGTCAGGTACTGATTTTTGTTATAGCTTTGACTGAAGATTTTCAGCCTGCCCTGATGAAAACTCACTGCTGATTACTGCTGTCTTCATAGATTTTCAAAGAAAATAAATTAAGAAGAGGATATCCATGCTTATGGAAAAAATGTCACATATGTACTGCAGGTACTGCCTTTTCTGTTACTGTGGGACATAGGAAGCAATGATGGTTGTATGTGTATGAATGCATCTTGCTGCAACATAGTGACTCAGTTTCCACAGTTTATGATTTATCACATTTGTTAAAATTCTAAGTCATGGCCTGCAATTGGATCACTAAATGTTTCAGCAAGTGTATTCAGCGAAATCCTTTATAAACTAGGAAACACAAAATCATTTGATCTGTTTGTATTGCAGTAATTCGAGAAAAGACATAATGACTTTCACTCAGGGACAGAAAGATATAGACAGAAACAAGGACAAAAATGCTTAAACTGCTGACTGATTAGGTGATCATCTAGGCAACTATGCCCAAATGGCTTGCACATTTTGTTTAAAAAAAACCCTGCTCTGGCAAAAAACTGTCATTTGTGTGCTGCAATAAAACCCCTGCTTAGGTCCTTGAGTTCACCACTTGGCCTTCCCTCCATGAGTAAAACAATAGTAACCTTGAGGTCTGATGTTCCATGTTCATTGTTTGTGACTGCATGTCAAAAAGAAGAAGAAAATGTTTTGTTTACTAAGGCAGGGACAGAGAACAATGACAGTCACATGGAAATAATATCCCTGCTCTCCCAGAAGGATGTTAACAGTTATTATATTGCACCACAAGGATGTGTCATGTCTAACCTAACAATTCATTTGCTCTTCTCTCAAAAATGAATGTACTGTAGCAGGAAATTTATAAGAAGAATTTGAGGGGAAAGTAAATCAATCTTATCTTCAGCCAGCAAGCAATAATACACACTAACAGGGGCAGACAGGACTAGTCCAACACTGCGGCTCGCTAAAGAGGAAGTTATTGATTTGTGTTTGCCTTTTTCTATTAACGGTAAAGTGTCTACAGCACTTTCACACATCATAGGATAAGGCTTAAGGGTGTCAAAAAGCAATATACAAACCTCAAAATGTTTTTAGCTTTGATTTGTGGAAGCTATGATCATATTGAATGCTTATTTAAATGGTTTTTTCTGCACCACCATCTTCTTTCAAACTAAGAGAACTTTTCTTCTGTCATTGACCTTCTAATAATCTGTTCTCAACAGATCAGTTTTCACTATATAACTGTTCCCATTCATTCTTGCTGCTTTGTGGTACCAGAATACACTGAAGATATTGCACATACCTTTTACTTTATACAAACGATGTTATGTTTGATGTCCTTGGGTTTTCAAGTATTGGCTTCCATTTGTCAAACAAAATATAAAAAATACCAATAAGTTTGATTACAAAAGGGTTATTATAGCAACACATTTTAGTATATTTTTTTAGGATATCATAAAACAGCAGGATTATTTAATGTGGTATATTTGTCAATGATACAATCTCACTTATCATTATAAATCAGATAAATATAACATTAGTGTTCTGAAATATGATTGGCCATGGGCAGGCATCTATTGTCTTGCTAAATAAAAAATCCTTGCATTGTTCCTAGTAAACTCTTACATGCCATAGTGGAAACATTTTTTATGTATACCTCAAGTTTTATATTCAGATGAAAACTATTTAGTTGGTATTGCATGCTGAATTGCATGCTGTGATCATAGAGTAAAAAAATTATTAAGCAGATTTTCAAAATTCAGCAATATACTTTACACTGTACAAGATGGAAGAAGATGCCTCCAAAGAAATACTGCAGCTCAAAGACTGATAGGCAAAGGTGACATTTTTACTGATAATTAAATAGAAAACACATCTTTCATTAAGCAGTTTTTGAACCAAAATAAATCTTTTGTTAATTAACAGATTAACTATGGGATAGTCTGTGTTGATATATTAACATCTCAAACTTTTTAAGAACTATATGTTCCAGTAGAACTGGTATTCAAACAGTAGGAACAAATGGAAAGAAGAAATACAGAGGGTACTGGGTCATATCCTCAGCCACAGAATCAACTGGAAGAAGCTGTGTATGTATCTGAGAAATATTTAAATGCAAAACATTTAAATTAGCATTTTATTCTTTGGCTTAATCAATGCAAAAAATATATCAGTTTTATTTTCTTTATTTCCCTGGCACCTGGCAGATATTGATGAACATTTTAGATATTAGATTATTCTGTCTATCTTTCTGGTGGCAAGGCTGCCTCATTTTCCTAGAAATTCAGAAGGTTGACAAGCATGTCAAGGGATTTAGGGGAAAACTACTTGTGCAGCAAATGAATATTGGATGTCATACTGTAAGGCAATGAAAGTAGCACTGAAAAATTATGTTTAAAAACTGAATCCTACCCTAGGTGATTAATTTAATTTGAGATTTATTCTCCTTTAAGCCAGGGGCAAAATTCAAATGCCCCATGGCCTCTTAGTGTTATTTTAGTAATTTGAAATGTTTTGCTTGGTCTCTAGCAGCCACTCCAGAGAGTTAATGTGTCTCTTGTCTTGTGTCACAATTGGTAGACTGTGCAGGTGCCTGCCTTATAATATCTCCCTGGCCTGTTTCACCTGAGTCTAGTCACCTGCATTGCAAAAACTGAATCCTAACCTTGCTCTTCTGCACTGGCACCTAAGTCAGACATATCCTTCCAGGTGGGCCAAGTCATAATAGACTCCTACCTCTGTTTAAGAGAATTAAACTCCTGTCTATCTTCTGCTCATTCTTTCTGTCTGCTATCAGGAAACTGCAGCATTGTTCTCATGGGTTTCCCAAGCTAATACCATACCTAACTACATCTCTGACGTAGTAAATGAAATTCAAGGCTCAGCGTGTTTGTAAATGGAAAACTAATACATGGGGAGTGAGGATGGGTTTTGTACACCCATATGAACAGAAACAAAGCAGAAAATTGAAATTGTTGGTCATGTATCCCATTAGCACATTATTTACTCCAGGAAATGTTTATTCCACTGTCCCTCAGGGAATGTTTTTACTGATATTTGTAGAAAGCACAAGTGAGGTGCATACAAAGTATTTCAGGAATATTTTTCAGGCTCACATTGAAATCACACTCCAAATATTCAAAGTCAAGAAGACCTCAGATATACATGAATGAATTAGACAGGAACACTCTTTGCTGGGTTAGGAACTGCATGGCTGGGCCCAGAGAGTGATGGCGAATGGTGCTGCATCCTGCTGGCAGCCAGTCACCAGGGGTGTCCCTCAGGGGTCTGTGCTGGGGCCAGTTCTGTTCAATATCTTTATTGACAACATGAATGGGCGGATTGAGTCTTTCATTAGTAAGTTTGTGGTTGACACTAAGCTGGGGTGTGTGTGTCGATCTGTCGGAAGGGAGAGGGGCTCTGCAGAGAGGCCTGGAAAGGTTGGATGGATGGACAGAGTCCAATAGGATGAGATTCAATAAGTCCAAGTGCCGAGTCCTGCATTTTTGCCACAGTAACCCCCTGCAACGATATAAGCTAGGAACGGTGTGGCTGGACAGTGCTCAGGTGGAAAGGGACCTGGGGGTGCTGGTGACAGTCGGCTGAACATGAGCCAGCAGTGAGCCCAGGTGGCCAAGAAGGCCAATGGCATCCTGGCCTGCATCAGGAATAGTGTGGCCAGCAGGAGCAGGGAGGTCATTCTGCCCCTGTACTCAGCACTGGTGAGGCCACACCTTGAATGCTGCGTCCAGTTCTGGGCCCCTCACTTTAGGAGGGAAGTTGAGATGCTCGAGTGTGTCCAGAGGAGGCGACGAGGCTGGTGAGGGGCTTGGAACACAAGCCCTGTGAGGAACAACTGAGGGAGATGGAGGTGTTTAGCTTGGAGAAAAGGAGACTCAGGGATGACCTTAACACTCTCTATAACTCCCTGAAAGGCGATTACAGCCAGGTGGGGTTGGTCTCTTTCTCCAGGTAGCAATTGACAGAAGGAGAGGACAAAGTCTCAAGCTGCATCAAGGCAAATATAGGTTGGATATTAGGAAAAAGTTTTTCACTGAAAGAGTGACAAAGTTCCAGAATGACCTGCCCAGGGAGGAGGTGGAGCCCCCATCCCTGGATGTGTTTATAAAAAGACTGGATGTGGCACTTAGTGACATGGTTTAGTTGAGGTTTTAGGGCTGGGCTGAATTTGATGATCTTGAAGGTCTCTTCCAACCTAGTCATTCTGTGAGTCTGTGTGTCTGTGAAATTTGAAATTTTCAGGTGATGAGACTAGCATAATTCAATTCAACTGATCTGTTCTTTGCATCTGAATCTTGGAAACACTACTAATGTATAAATGGTGTAGAACTCAGTGATGTAAAGCACAGGAGTCAGAACTTTGGGATCCTGTTTTGACTGACTCACATTTTCTCCTAAGTGGGAAAGAAATTGAAAATGTATTATCCTTCATTATAATTGTAGCCTCTGACTCTGAGAACACCTAAGCAAATGTATGCATAGTCCTTTATGTTACCTCATAGAAGATTAAAAAAATAGGTGAAAAAGAAATTTTACTTGTTCATATAATTTCCAGCTATATAGATTTTATTAACTTTTTTGTGGGCTATGAGGCATATATAGCATTCCACTATATTCTCCAGGCTCAGAAGTTGTGTGTGCTTCAGATCAGGAATGCTTGTCTTTGATATTTCTGCATTTCTGAAAAGGTGACTGGCAAGAGACAGTTTGATCTTGAATTTTGATAAAGTGAGCTGATCTTGTGTTTGACTGATACCTCACTTAAAAGCACTAGGGTAAGTCACATTTCTTTCAGCCTGAACTGGTATTGCTACAGCTGCTGCTGCTGGAACTTTAGTGTTCCATTAATTCTATAAAAGACAGGCTTGCTCTAGAGTAACACCTACAGACACACATGCACACAAAAACCAAAACAAAATAAAACAAGCACCCCTCTGACTGATTGTGATGATGTAATTTGACTTTTAGAGAGAAAAATAATTTTATATGATTAATGCTCATTTAAATTTTATGTGCTTAATGCCGTTTTAATATGTCTATTGTAAACAATCCATCTTATATGGTTGTGATGTTAGTTGTCTAAGCCCTTTACAAAGCAGGGAACTATTATTCTCCCCATTTTACAGATTTGTAGACTGCAGCAAAGATTGGTGCAGTGACTTGCCTTGTGGGGGGTCAGTTCTCTCAATATCGCTGCAGTAATCCATTTTGAAGCATTGGTGAATTTCTGTGTTGGACTTGCCTGAGGCCATTAAATGTGAAAATGGTCCACTAATAGAGTTTTTATCAGCTTTAGACAGCCAAAGTGCTCCCTCTGCCAGTGTTCTGCAAGCAATTTGGTGGGTAACTCTTCATGACTGTGACAGGCAAAGGTAAATCCCATATGGGAGTTCTGTTTTCCTTACTTTCTGCAGCAGTATAAGTACAAGTAATCAAAGAAAGGTTAGGTAAACTGAATGATGGTTCAGAAGGTGTCTTGCAATAGCCCTCATGATTTGATGAGTCACTAACAGGCCATATACCCATTAAATTCCTGTTGTAAAACTAAATGTGTTGGGGGAAATCTGTCATATTAAATCTAAAAAACACGGGTTTTGATGGCTGTTTGGTACTTTCTCTGAATGCTAACTTGGTATTTTAATGCTATAATATGCCATTATAGGGCTAGAATTGATTCCTGAGCACTGCATCCCCTAGAACAATTATACCTATTCATAGAGGTCAGCAAAATCATACAATGACTAATATGCACCATGTTCTCTTGTTCCTTAAGTTTAGGAATACATAGGGTGACTATAGTGCTTTTATAGCAATATTAAACTAGGACAACTAGTAATGTTTACCATCATGAGCAAAGATAAAACTTGGAATCCAAATACCTTCAAAGAAATGGAAAGATCTGTCATCCAGTCCAAAACTTCAGGTATAAATCACAACATTAGCTGAGATCTGGGCTGCTTTTAAAGCTGAATAAAAATTGTGAGGCTAACTATCCTCCTGGACTTTTGGCCAAAAATGGGGAAAGAGTTTCTGAAGACAATCGTGATACAACCAGTAATTTGTTTTGGCATTTCAGTTAAGCAGAACTCAATTCCTCATTCTTTGTCAGCCCCTGGACTATATAATTGGTCCTCAAAACACTGTGTTAATCTGTATAAATAGGGATCCCATCAGGGTGCATGAACTGTGAAACATATAATCCATTAAGCATAAACCATGCTGTCTTAAATAATACACTAGATAATTCTAGAATATCACTGGAAAAAATATAATATTTCTGATATACAAGGATTTGCATTTGTCTCCTGAACTTAAAATATCAACTTGTTTGCAGTTTCCACCACTTCCATACTTTGTCATTAAGAAATATAGAGAGTGCTAATTTCACTAATCAGAACATCAATGACTGTCTGATTTTATCTAAAATGTTAATGAAGATATCTGTGGATCTGGTTATAATTCTAAATTAAGTTGGTCTTGATGAAGAAATTGGTCTTAGTTGCAGTAGCTTAAGGCAGGGCAAAATTTGCCCAAGAGAAATGGAAACCACCCATTGCTTGAAAACAGCTGCTCATTGTTGATACCTTCTCCCTGGGATCCTGTCACAGGATCAATGGGAATGCCTCAAAATTCTGTCAGGATTCAGATCAGACATTAGAAAGCATTTCTTTACCATGAGGGTGATCAAACACTAGAACAGGCTTCCTAGAGAGGTGGTTGATGATCCTTGTTGGTTTCTTCAAAAATTTAAAATATTCTGTTCTATTCTATTCTATTCTATTCTATTCTATTCTATTTCATTCTACTTGAGTGAACATTTTTTCCCTTTGTTTGTTAGTTGAATCCTATCAGTTTCTAGTTCCACCATAAGTCCTTTCAAATAAACATATAACATAAATTTTCAAAGCAATCATAATTACAAGTCAAGACAGAGGTGTCATATTTCAGTGAGGAAAAATAAATTGGAGCAAGGAAACTAAATACATTTTTTTTTCCAAAATAGATAAACTTTTCCACAAATATGTATTTGCTGTAGATATAACAACATTGTGCAATGTAATGCTGCAGACATTCAATAGGTAACTTGGATGTGCACAATATATTCTCTTTTTATATGTCATTATTTACTCTTGCATATCACCAAATAATAAAAAAGTAAGTAATAAAACCCCTGATTTTTGGTTTTTTTTTAATCTGTACAAGATCTTCACTTACTTTAACTCAAAGGCATTTGCAGCTGCAAATGCTGAGTTAAATACAGTGAGATTTTAAGCCTTTTCCAGAAACCAGATTTAACAAATGTGCTGTAGGGAGAGTTAGATTAAAAGATTGTGTTCTTATTTGACTTGTAAAATAATAAGAAAAAATAAAGTGGGTCCACATTCTATTCTCCTTTACACTCATTTGAACATAGAATAACTGTGGAATATTAGGAATAAAGCTTGCTGGAATAACCCATACATTCTTCACCTCCAGACCTTATTATTTCAACTCATTATGCCTGGGAATGAATCCAAGCAGGTGTTGAAAAAGAGGTTTTGAAATTCATCAACCCATCTTTTTAGTGACACATAGGTCTCTGAATACATCACCCCACATTATAGTTTATCTTAATATTCAGAGCCTTCCATAGCAAAGGACCAAGCTTTTCTTTTTAGAAATCATGACCTCTCTTGACAGCTGTTATAATTGAAAGAAACCATGAAGTTTTCTGTCAAGAAGAAAAGACTTGCAAGCATAGAAGATAGAACTTTTGCAAGAGCTGCACAGAGATTGAGGAGCTCTCTTTTACGTGTGCTATGAGCTTGTGAACTGAGCTCAGATTTAACAGCTTTCAGATTTAAATGCAAAATCCATTTCTTTCACTTATCATTCTCTAGTTTTCTCCATAGTGGGTTTTTTAGGGGTTTTTTTTGTGACCTAGCTTGGTTTTCTTGACATCAAAGTGAGAGGTTAGAGAACAAACAAGTACCCAGACAGACTCTAGGAACAGTCGTTCATCATTTTCTCATCTCATCCACAGCCTTGGAGATTTTCTCAGTATAAAAACACAGAAAGCTCATGACATTTTCCCCCTTGTCTCCTGTCTTTAGTGCAAAATTCCATAGAAATGTCCAAGACGACTTTCAAATTATCTGTCTGTCTGTGCCAGTCACAGATTCATAAATACATGGGTTCTAGTAGCTCAGGATGGCTGGAGACAAATCAACCCTGGTCTGTAGTCAGTATGACTGTTCACAGGAAATGGCTGCTGAAGCCTGTAGAGCAGAATCTATTCATTTTGGTGGAGAACTACATAACTGACATTTCTGGATCCAACCTGTTTGTTTTATCTGCTGCTGTGCTGAGCTGAATAGGTTGTTTGATAATTCATTCATCTTCATCCCAAATTTAGTGTTGGACACTACTTATTTGTTGTCATGTGCAACTTCTTTTTGATCTTGCTGAACAGTTAGTATATTTAACTACTGAGTAAAAATAAAATTAGGGTACCACACCTCTTCCCAATAATTTCATTTCAACCCTACATTACTTCCAGTATCAATGGCCTGTCCATTTGTGTTTGTATTCTTTCCCATATAGTTCAATTCCAACTACATTCCTCCAACTTATGAAAAAATAGAATTAAATAATAGAGCTAAAGTATTTTCTACTTTTATTATAAAATAGGATGTTTTACATTCCATTTTTCAACTCCAGAATATTCATATCTTGACCATAAGCTCTTCAAAGCATGGATCATCAGTAGTCTGTCTTCACACAATGCTTATCTCAGTAGTTCTTTTCTTGTTTAGGCTTTGGGTAGTGCAACAACAAATACGATCAATAGTAATAATAATAATAAATACAGATCATCACAGCTCACTTTCAACATACATCAACACCAGATGAAATTTAATGGTCCCAAATATATCACAGGCTTGACAAAATGATCCTATTAATCCTAAACACTTACCTTCTATGAATCTTTGAAGATAATTATCTCTTTCCTAAATGTATTTTCTTGAAATAGCTTCAAGAAAACAGATAGGGAAATTAGATACAGATACAAAATAAAATTGATGACTGTGTGTAAAGAACATGAACTTAAGAATATGCCTGAAAATAAACCTGAAAATTATGAAGACCAATAAACTATGTCGACTTGTATTTTCAAATCATGTATGTGCAAGAGGACATGTATAGCACACACTGTGTTGTTGAATCCTTAAGTAAACAATTATTTCAGGATTAAAATTTCAAAGAGACCTCTATAGTCCCTACTTATTGAAATGGATAGAAACTCAAATTAGTTGCTAGCTTTATTCCAGTAATGACCTTAAAATAGTAGAACAGGATATATACCAGTCAATGCATTAAGCAGAAGATGAAATGAAGGTTTACTTTGCTGCTGTCTAAATAGAAGTTGCCTGCCTACCTTGTCCATTTTGTTCACAGTGAATGATGATGTTAATGGAATAATCCCAGCAGAATCAAACAAATGGAGAAGAGCAAACAAAATGTTTATTTAACAGAATGGGAGAGTGATCAGTGTAATCACACAATTTGTAAACAGCTGTCAGTGGTTTGAAAATGTTCAGCAAATGCTTTAAAAGTTAACTAAAGACACAAATAGGATTAACAATTAAGGTGTGAAATTTAGATTGTGATAGACTAATTTGAAAACAGTTTTCAGAAAGACTATGGATTTCCAAGGCAACAGGAATGTAAATTGGCTTAATCTAGCTGTAGTTAACAAAGTATTTCATATGGTTCCATGTGAAAATCTATTATCCAATCTGGGCACAGGGGTATATAATAACTGACTTTTAAAACGAGGAAGTGAACATTACTGAAAGAGAAAATGTAATAATTGTACAAGGATTTTACTAGTGTAATTTTTCAGGGACAGGTTTTAAGATTAGTCTTATTTTGTAATAGTATTCATTTTTTGGATGTGAAAAGTAGATCTTTAGAGTGAAATCATATTGATTCAAAGACAAGAGGTTTCTGTTCATCTGGGGGAGGAATAACTACAAAGGAAACAAGAATTTCTTTATTGTAAAATCCATTCCCTTAGATAAATTGAGAAAAAATTGTTCACCCACAGAGTCTCAGATTTGTTTTTCTTTATATAGGTCACATGGGTTGAATTGAGTTCTAGGACAGAGCCAATGTAGAAAGCTATTACTTTTGGAGGGGCATATGCACCCAGGAATGGTAGATATGAGCTCAGGCTTGCTGGAGAGCTGGGTTCTCAGGAATTCCAGCTGGACGTTAGATCAGGTGAAGTATTTAAAATAAGAATTGATGACTACATGTGGAGCAACCAAGTCTTATATTGTATTTCTTACTACTATAAAACTGAAACTCATCTGATTATCTGATAGACTCTTCCGTTAAAACAAAATTGACTTTGTGTGTCTGGAATATGGAGATGAATCCTTGTCTTTGGGTTTGTTTCAGCTATTGCACAGGCATCCGGAGTGATCAGAGAAGTCCGTCTCAAGATGTCACATCACAGTTTAGGTCATATCTGCCATGTGAGACTCAAGATGACCAATAATATTTGATTCCATCCCTCCACTATGTGATTTTCTTATCCCAAGTAGCATTAAAGAGGGATACATACTTTAGCTTTAGATTAATAAAAAGTGGAAACAACAAATAAGTTATGGCAGTGGAATATATTCTGTCTCCTATATTCAAGCAGTATAAAAAATAAACTCATGTAATATTTCTCCTTTTTCTTGGCATTCTATACTATTTTCCCCTGTAACAATATGGCATGTGCAAAAAAATAAATATTTCTTGGATCTTGTGCCTTTCAAGTGAAACTCCAGTTCAACAGATATATATGATACCTACATAAAAATTTTATCTCCATACAAAAGTAACAGCACTGGTAAAATTTTCTTTCTCGGTCTTGTATAAAGTATTCATTTAAATGTTGCCCATGATAGACATATATACAGTATACGCTCAGTTTTGGGTTTTTTATCTCATAGTCACATTACAAATTATTTTCTTTTTTTTTTTTTCTTTTAATAAGATATCAATTATTAAAATATCATCTAAGTAGTGGGCTTTTTACATAGTGATGCATTTCTCTTTCTTTCTCCTTTAATTTTGACTAAAAAAATCTCCACCCTGCCCTTCCATTAGAATAGTTATTATTCTTGCTGCCATTAATCTGTTGTCTTGAGGCCAGGGGAGTTTGAATTTCTTCCTATTCTTCACTGTTTTTGTTTTTCTTGCTGCATTATGAAGTATCACCATACTTTATTTCTTGCATTCATTATCTCTCTCAAGTTAATACACAAAATCTATTTGTCTTTAATAATATGAGATAAAAATTTATATTTTCTATCATAAACAGTATTTACTGCAAGCAGAAAATTATAAATCAACTCTGCCCAGTTTAAACTTGTTCTGATAGAGAGTAAATAAAGCTATATATTGTGTTCTGATTTGGCCAGACTTATTTTTGTTTGTCTTTTAGAGATCAGGAAAAGAAAATTAGAGAACTCATCTTATAAAAATATTCCTGGCTTGGCTGACACCACTGCATCTGACTAAAATTGTCTTTGTCTACCTAGGAGAACTTCAACAATCATTTCACAGATAGGTCAAGATTGAGGTTAATTGCTATTCTTGGATAATTCATAGCTTAGCTTGAATTATTTGACAAAATAGATGCTACCTAAAAACTCTTCATCATCACCAGAAACCTCTTCATAAGTCACATTTTTTGCATTGAACGCAGGAATCTTTTCCCTTGTTGTTCTCTACCCATGCCCACTGAAGCACATGGGAGGAAACATTCATCAGCAAGAGTGTAAATCTCCTTATTTATCTTAACTGATGAAAATGCAGTATTAAAAAAAGTTTGAGCTCATATAATTAGGAAAGCAGGTAGAAAGGAATGAAAAAAGGAATAAAATAGGAATAAAATAGGATTTTTATGGGTAGTAAATTTGCAAAGGTTTTGTGGATTCAGAATTTCCCCCACAGCTAGTGGGCTAGGAAAAATTTCAGAGCTGCTGCAAATCCTCTTTTCTTCAGATCTGTACCCATTGCTCATTCAGTGGAGGGAAATTATCTTTTTAATTTTTTTTTTTTTTTTTGCCTCTTAAAGAGTTGTCTGCAGAGCTCCAGGAAAGCTATTAGGAGACATAAGAGTTTTACCAAATCTGTCTCGTAAATCCTTTCTCACTTCAGGAAACACCAGTAGAGCTTGGGAATAGCAGAGTAACTGGAGGCGACAGGGGCTGCCCAGCCCCAGGTATCAGATGTGCCCATGGGGATGG
This sequence comes from Ammodramus savannarum pratensis, assembly GCA_020466415.1. NCBI lineage: Eukaryota > Metazoa > Chordata > Aves > Passeriformes > Passerellidae > Ammodramus > Ammodramus savannarum. The sequence continues at coordinate 72,647,533 of JAHXMQ010012338.1, read as the reverse complement.
GTGCAGGCCAAGGCTGGGCTGGGACACGGTCCCCAGGTTGGACATGCAGGGACTATGGCCAGGCAGGCCACAGCTGTGGGGAGCTGCACAGGTTCTGCTGCAGTGTCGTTGGCCCAGGGAGCTGAAATGGGGCCCTGGGCCATAGGCAGGGCTGGGGAGCCATAGAAAAAAAAAATATGTATCTTCAAGGGAGGAATCCGATCAAAAAATAAATATGCATGAGAGGCAGACTGGATGATCCTTTGTATATGGTTAATTCCTTCCATCAAAACCAGTAGGAAACTAGTTGATAGAACTAGATTGATTACGTTCCATTTTATCAATTCATAAGAGACATGGATGGCAATTTCCAAGGCAAACTACCACTATTACTTAAATATTTGTTTTGGATGTTTTAAGTTCAAAGAAATGAGGTGTTTCATATCGATGGTAGGATGTAACATGCAATTTATTACTGCCATCACTATTGTGAGAAATACTGCTGCTAATGGTTTCTATGTCACTTTAAAAAATATCAACAAGAAAAAAATGAAAGTAAAAATATTTGCATTGCAATTTGAAGCAGCAGAGATCATTCTAGCTTCTGTGCTTTATGGAATCTTAATCATATCCTATTCATATAAAGTAAAATGTTAACATACCTTTAAAAGGTATGTTTAAAAGGGTACATTATCTGCACAAGGATAGTGTGCCAAGATAGGAAAATAATCCATGGCACCAGGGAGTCAACAGGATATGCAATTTTGGGATGGGTTGGCAGTAAAAGTGGCCTCTTTGATTGCTTTGACTTTTAAACTGTTTTAAACTATTTAACAAACTATAATCTCAATGATTTCAGTATCTATCAGAAGATATTCCAGGAACTTTGATAGACTTCATTTGTTTAAAAAGTGTCTAAAGCAAATATGGCTTCTAAAAAGTAGGTGTTTACTACCTCTTTCTATACAAATAATTAATAAAAGCAGGGTTGCATCTCAGTCTCCTCCCAATCAGATTAGCTGTTTTTGCAATGAGAGCCTCCAGGCAAAATTCTGAATTTATATTTAAAAACATCATAAAGCATTAGAAATTTGCTGGCTTCATGAAATACTGAAAAGACCAAAAAGTTTTGTGAATTTTTCAGTTCAAGTGAATACTTCATTCTTGTGAATTTGTGCAAATTCCAAGGCCAAGTTGAAGTCTTCCAAATGGCTGTAGAAGGTCATAAACTGAAGGATTTTATATCCTTCCTTTTATCAGTAGGAAGTTTTCTTCTGTGCATGTGTGCATTTGAGTGTGGTCCAAGTGTTCATGCAGATAAAGGCAAGATGGGCAAACAGAAACAACCACGGCTCAAACATGTCCTTGTTTCATTTTCTAAATTTTTGCACAACGGAAAGCCAGTGGTTGAAAATAGCCTGGCAACAGATACCTGAGGGATGATCAATTACAGAATCACATAATCATCTAGGTTGGAAAAGACCTTTGAAATCATTGAGTCCAACCTATGACTGAACACTGCTATAGTTGCTGCAACTACACACTGGTGTAGTTGCTGCCAACTACACCATGGCACCAAGTGCCACATTCAGTCTTTCCTTAAACACCTCCAGGGATGATATCTTCATCACCTCCCTGGGCAGCCCATTCCAATGTCTAATCACTCTTTCTGCAAATTCATTCTTCCTAATGTCCAGCCTCAGCCTGCCCTGGCTCAGCTTAAGGCTATGTTCTCTTGACCGATTGCTGGTTGACTGGAGAAGAGACCAATCCCCACCTGGCTACAGCCTCCTTTCAGGCAGGTGCAGAGGGTGGCAAGGTCTCTCCTGAGCCTCTGGAGGGGGCCAATACCTGATCACTCAAACAGTGAATACAGTGGAGGGCTCTGAGGCAGTGCCCTATGGACATTGGCAATTGTGCCACATACATACTCTTGCCTTTGACTTAAAATGAGGCAGAAGCTGTTCACATGAGGACACCTTTTTGCTCAGCACTAGAATTTATGGACAGAGTTTTTTTTTCTGTTAAGAAAATCTTATAGGAGCTGCAAAAACCAATGTACCCCACAAACCTCCTCATGGATGGTGTCTGCATAGCATGATCTGCATTGCTAGGAGGTTCATCTGATGCTGCAGAACCTGGGGTTCCCTGACACCTAAAGAGGCATAAAATTATCTAAGCTATCCTTTTTTTATCTCTCCTCATAGGTCCAATATACGGTGTTTTAAACAATACCTTACAAAGCCTGCCCTTCTTATCAGAATTGCAATAAGCACTGATACCAACTCATTAAATTGCCTTTTGAGAGGATAGAAACTGGTGTTTCCAGACTCGTGAAGTCTTGAAACACGAGTCTGGAAACACCAGTTTTGAGCAGAAGTAAGAGATTGTAATGTATGGCAATGGATTAGTGATGCAGATGGCGCAAAGACCTTCTGTCTTAGTGACAACAAGCAGAGACAAGTAGAGAATCACCAAAACCTGCACCAAAAGCAGCTGGATAGAAAATGTGATTTGAGCCCATGTGTCCCCAGATAATTACTAGGGTGAGCAAGGTTTGTTATAGTTTAGAATGTAGCCACTGCATAATCCCACTGATCTTTCTACAGAGCCCACAGAGAACAGGAGGGCAAAATGAAACCCTTTTAGCTTTTGTTTGATAGATCTTGTCTCCTGCCATAAAAATAGATATGAGTTGTCCTTAAGTGAGTTCAGTACTAACTTTCTCAATACTTCATTCAAATGAATTGTAGTCCAAAGTGTTCAAAAAAGGTTGAATATTTTTCATAATAATAGGAAGTTGTTTTTTTCTTTAGCCTCATTTTTTTTATTTGAAAAATAAAATCTAAAATCTCAATTTTTGTTTCATTTTCTATGAATTCTTGCTTACAAAAACTCTTCACCTTGTCACAGCAAGAATTCTCAAAAACACAGCACAGCTCACTTACAATTTGGGTATTGAAATTTGTGTCAGAAATGAACAAAAATAAATACAGAATAACAGATAGTGTGAATTGCCAGTATAGAAAGTGGTAAGATGTATATTAGGTAAACATCATTTGACATTCCAAAATTTAAAGATAAGTTTGAGAAGTGTAGGTACACTCTGTCTGACTGGGACAAAGTTAATTTATTTCAGAGCAGCCCAAATAGTGCTGTGTTTTGGATTTGTGCCTAAAGCCATTGGCAGCACATTGTTGAACAATGCTTGCACAGCATCAAGGCTTTCTTTTTTACCACTCTGTCCCCTGAGCAAATTGACTGAGGGTAAGCAAGAAGTGTGGACAGCTGACACAAACCGGTAAAAGGGATATACTATACCCTAAAATGTCATGCTTAGCAATTAAAATTAAGGGTAGATCAAGGAAGTGTGGGTAAATGGGGGAGGGGGACTGTTGTGTGTCTTCCAAGGTTGCTGTTGCTCAGAGATTGGCTGAGGATTGATCAGCCTGGGGCAGAGAGTGTGTGATGGAATGCTTAGATGCCTGCCTGGGCAAACCTGTACAGAGGGAGGGCTGAATTCTAGAATTTGGGCAATTGTATCGGGTTTAGTAAGACTAATGGTGCTCTGATTTTAATAGATTTTGGACAACTGGGAATATGCCAATTGATGACCCCATATGTTCATTTTGAAAAAATAATTTGACAATTGATCTGTATTTTTTGAGGTACTTTTGGCTATAATAGCCGTGTCATTTACAAGAAATTGTTTTCTTCTAAAGTCCATGAATGCTGCATAGCAATACATTTGTGAAAGACATAATTAGTGGTTTTGTTTTTATTGATTTCAGAATGACAGAATCACAGAATATTCTGAATTGGAAGGGACCCACAAGGATCATCAATTTGAACCCTGAAAGTGAGCAGCCTTTCCAGGGATCAAACCCATCACCTTGGCATTATTAGCACCATGATTTAAACAACTGACATCTTGTTGTTGGATACCACCAAAATAAAATTTGAAAAAATCTGTGGAAAATGGACAAATAATTCTCCTCTTGAGAAGGCTGGCAAAGAGGAGGATGAGCTCAGAACAACTGTAACTCATGAAAACAGTCAAAAGCACAATATGTAAACAGGTTAGAGAAATGCAATCCTAGCAAATGTTCACCGCTTAAGAATAGCAAAGGTTATATAGAGCACAGTACAGTTGATTCAAATTAATTGAATCAAGCAAATGCTTCCTAAAGAAAATTAATGGTATCTGCAATCTCTTCAAAAATGTAACAGAGGTTCATATACATATTGTGGTATGTAAGTTCTCAAAGCATCAAACCTGCCCATGTAATGTCCTTGATGGGGTTTGATGATTTCTGTTGCAAAGTAAATAGTAAAAGAAGCTGAACCTATTTAATATTCCTTTCCAGGCACTGAGTATTTGTATTTCCATTTTGCATAAGGTTTCATCTTCCTTGTTAGCTGTGTTTATCTGAACTGCTATACTCAGATGAGACTAGGAAAACATTATAAAGGCAAGGTAACTACTGAGTTATTTTAGAGATAGATGACTATCTGAAAAAGATAGGAAGGCAGAAGAATACCAAATTAATTAGGAATTCATAGGTAAAGGAACTGAGGAAATGTAAGAAAAACTCACCCATGGAAGATCAGATTTTATGAAGGAGGAAGAAAATTTAAGAAGGAATTGGTTTGGAATAGACATTGCAAGGTAATACAGGCAAAGAACATATTGTGGGAATGTCTCCCCTTATGAAAGGTCTAATGTTTATTAAAATTAGCATATTTAGGCATAGCTTTCAAGTGATGAACCAAAAAGTCGATAAAATATTTCTGGGTTTCTTTAAAAACATACTAGATCTTTTTTAGCAGTAGTCAACAGTTCTTTCTGAAGTGAATTCCATTATACTACTGATAAGCAAAGCAGACAGCAACAAATAAACATATCATGAAATTTTTTTTGAGAATCTTCACTGTCACTGTGCTATTGACATGTTAGTGTTTACCACAGTGATGGAAAGAAATTTGAGGTTAGATTGTTTTCTGATGATGCAATGATCATGTAATGATTTTCCTACTGGTGATGACAAAGATTTTTCTTTGTGTGCTAGCATTGATTTGTGGTGGTTTTTTCCTCTTTAATGCAACAAGAAAAGGTTTAAAAAAATTATTAAAAAAAAAAAACCAGCAACAACACAAACACCCTCCAAAACCAGGAACCAAATAATAGTAACCTGCATGTTAATAGACATGACAGATGGAGCAATTTCTCCTAGGTAATCAGCTCTAATAGGCATGGACATACTGAGAAATAAAAAACCAGGCAGTATGACTAGCTCATGGACATGGCAGCAGAAAAGTTGACTACAGCTCAGCAATTAAAAAAAGGATGCAGAAGGTAGGAAAGGTGCCAGCCAGGCTAGGGTGCAAAGTAATCAGCAACTGCATGTCTGACAAGAGGGATGCTGTATGTAAGAGATAAAAAAGAGTGTTCTATAATAAGGTCTTGAAATCACTTTCTGTGATTTCTCTTGTGATTTATTCTTCCTGCCCACATATGCCTTTGAAGTCTAGGTTTAACTTTTTAATGAGGTGGGAGGGTTAAAGAATTGCTCTAATGTTTTGACTGTGTAGGTATAGAGTACCTCACCTTAAAGCACCCACAGGAAGGACAGGAGCACAAGGAAGCAATCACATCTCTGTGTGTTTTTTCTCATATTTAGTAAACAGTAAGTCCTAATAAAGAAGGGGAACCAAATTAATGTCTTCATAACAAGCGGAGTAGAGAAATGTTGGTGGTTGAATGCCTGAAGGTCTGAATAGGTTAAACATAGAGCCTCTAAATATGGGATTTACTTATTTCAAGCCCTCATTGATATATGCTTGCAGAGTAAGATCCAGGTGTATGCAACAGTATCAATATTAAAATAATTAAATTCACCTTTCTTATAAACCTTTTTTTACTCTGTACTATAAAGAAGATTTTGATTCATAGCCTTCACTACCTCTCCCATCTGATTCTCCTCAGCCTCCAGCTGCCCTTTTCCATTCTCCCTGCCACAGAAAATATGCCTTTATTTATCCCTTGCGGGGATAGGAATAGCTGGTGAACTTTGCTTATTTACATCTAAACTCAGAAACAAACAGGCAGGATGAATGTCCCTTGGTTCTGTCTGGAGCTCCTGTTTAAAAACAAGTTTAAGCCTTATACAGGTTGCTAAATAAAGTGTGTGAAAATTCATTAGAGCTACTCCAAACAATGCAGATGATAGTTGTGCAGCTAATTAGTCAATAGTTCAGAGTTTTCAGTCCTTTCAGCTCTGAAGAAAAAGTAAAGTAAGAGTTCACTTGTGTTTCCAGTTGGAAAAAGGATTGCATTAGCTGTAAGATATCAGTGCTCCAGGTACTGCTGAGAGTCACTTGACCACAAGGAACAAGAAAATTCTGAGTAAAAGAAAGTACAGTTATTTATATTTGTATCTACATTTTAATAGATCAAACTGCTCTCAGTAAATAAAAACTAAAAAAATTATAAAGAATAATAGTCAAAGCCCTGAGCTTCAGGGCAATCTGAAGCAGCTGCATGCTTTTAATATAACAAATCTTGCTCAGTATGGCTTTACCAACACAGGTGGTACTGTACATTATTCTTCCTAAAAAAGAGTTATGATATTTCATTACACCCATTGTTCAGAGTTGCAGCATTCTTCTTTCCAAAGGAGGCAGCCCAGATGAGGTCTGTAACATGAACTGGGAGGGTTTTGGCTGCTACCTGGAAGATGAATAACAGTAATTCCATGCAATATGCAACATTTGCAAAAGTGAGGATAATAAAATCAGTGAGCCAAACAAATGAGCCATATGTTGAGTTATCTATCACCCAGGAGGTGTAGTAGGAAAAGGGTGCTGATCATCTCACTGGGAATTTTCTGAATAGACATTTATTATTATCACTTATCAATATCAATATTATATTTAAGGCTAGGATCTTTATGTGTGGTGGTTTCTGATGGTTAGCTTACACAATTCTTTTGAGTTTTTTTTATTGTTACTTCTTATTGCTTGAATGGAAGAACATAAGCATTTCTCACCAATCTATACACAAATTATGCAATCTCTACACTATTAGCAAAGTAAGGAGATTTGACTTGAAGAAAATAAGGTTTTACTTTAACCTTCAAGAGTTCATTTTGTATGAAGAGAAATGCAGTCTTGTTTTATCATAGTTACAAACAGATACTCTGAATTGGAAAGCAATTAAGAAAATAATCTGTAAATTAAATGGGTGAAATTACTTTCTATTTGATTTTTTATTGCTGACCCTTGAAAAGAGCAGCAACTAAAGAAAAGTCTGACAATTTTTGAACACTTTATGTCATAGCAAAATTGCAGTATAAATAATATATAAAAATTATACATAATATATATTGTGTATTTATAAATATGTAGATACAGAAATACTTCTGTTTTTTTCAAATCTGAACAGTTTGAACTTTCTCTAACTATTCTGCTTAGATAAAGTGACAGCTTAGTTTTTTTCATGTTTCCTGCATCTGCAATATTATTTTCTCTGAAAAAAAAAATATTGAGGGTCTTTTTCCTTCTTTTGTTATTGTACAAATGCAAGCTTTTTTATGAATAAGAAAATTTCAAATAAACCCAAATATTTTCCTGCACACAGTCAACAGCTTCCCGCTCATAATGATTGCACATAATAATTTATCAGAAATTTGTTCACATTAGCTGAAAATATGTTATTCCTTGTGACATATCAATGTCAGAATTTATGACTTTGAAGCTGGAAGCACTAAAAATTGAAAACTCTCAAATTTCAAGTATGTTTGTTTCAATAGATTCTTCTGGATTCACAAATTTCAGCAGAAGAAAGATTTGCTTTCACTCTACAAAATCATAATTAAACTACTGATATGTTGATTGCCTTTTACTTGCCTGTTGATTTTTTCACGGAGACAAAAATTAGGTATAAAGCTTAGAAACCTCTTTCTTCTTAAATACTGCTGTAAACCTCTTTTCCATTGTGCTCGGCAGCCCACAATTCAAGACCCAGCTATGATCTGGCCCAGCTGCATAACCTGGTTCTTGACTTCTGAAAAAGTTCTTAATTTAGAGACATGTGAGAAAAGAGGACAGAAAAATAAGAGAGATAAAATTACAGCCAGAGGTAGCTCTATTGAGACAAGACAATTAGTGGCTCAAGCAACCAAAGAGAAAAGTACTAACATGAAAAAATATAAAATACTAAAAATATAACTTTTACAGCTAATTGAGTAGTCGAGAATCACTGTGGCTTTGAATTGAGATTTTCAGTGTCACCAGTAATGACAGAGCAGCTGACACCTGGTGACTTCACTGAGAACCTTTTTAAGGAGTGATAGAGGCAGCTTTAAGCCTTCTGTCTGACAGCTTTGAGCCCAACAGAAACTCCTACTGTGCCTTAAGAGTACTGGTGAGGAAACCAATGCTTAGCCTAATAGCTCATTAAATTGTCAAATCTTAGCTGTGTTCTGTGCATGCTGAACTGGTAAATAATTGCGTCTCACTTTTCAAGTTGAGAATATATCTCATGCAGAGTTTCTTTGTACTGTACAAATGGTGACTCAATAAACTGATCCTAAAGAGAAGTAGCAAGACTGAGTGAAAAATAATCTCACACCGTGTTTTGCTCATTGAGAACTTCATAAGGAAATCAGAGAATCAAAATAAGTCTAAATATGGGTAGTAGCCAAAGTATCAGAGGTTTGACCTGCTGGCACTTTCTAAAACCTACTTTCTACATACAGTTTTGAGTCCTTGTTTCTTAGTTACTTTACAGAGGAAAGATAAAAACAGGAGAGGTTGATACATGGTAAGCAAAAGACAGTTTAAAACTCTTGCATTTTCTCTCCATCTGTAACATTCCCTGGGGTTTCTAAAAGCTACTGTTTTAGCAGAAATGCTGGCAGCTAAAAGCTACATGAGCACTAGCTTTCTAACTACGACTAGCATAACAGTAAAGAGAACAGAAATGGAACTACTCAAGATTCTAGGCCAAATTTAAGCTCAGCCACATTCTTTACCTTTTCATGTTTATTTTCCATGAATGTTTGAGTAGCTAAGATTAACTTTCTCAAACAGGCAGAAAAGTAAAATTTCATAGGAAAGAATATCAATGAATTTTGATAGGATTGCAATATTTGTAATTCATGTCCAGTTCATTGATTATTGTGCTGAAAACACACAAAGTGACCCACGAAGTGAGGTTTTGTGCTGCACTCTGAGACTGTGATACAATACTGCTCTGTGTAAGGAAGGAGCAGATATAACCGCAATTTAAACTGAGTAGGCTACACAGCCAAAAAGCAAACTAATGCAGGAGCAAAAACAGAAGTGAACATTTTTTCCTCCCTACACACTTATATTAGTTAAAATTTGTGTGGAATGTAGGGGTACATTCTGGAGACTTCTAGCTGCCTCTTCACTCACAGTTCATATTTTTTATCTCTTATTTGTGAGTTTAGAAGTCACACAAATTATAAAAGCTGCAGCAGCTACAGGCAGAATTATTTGCAGGCCATCAAACACCTAAGAAGGGAGAGAGTGTACATGGAGCACTTGTAGCTGTTGCCTGTGCTTACAGACCATTTCTTCTAAGACAAATACAAGGCTCCCTTCTGAGTCTTCCATGTTGATCATGAAATAAACACACAAGATAGAAAAGGTAGGACAGTGATGAGAGTCTTCTTCCTACTTAATATTTTTGTGTCCATTCATTTATGCAACAATTTCATTTATGGAGCTAATTCCATTAATTTTTTTTGGCAATAAAATTCAAGGCTATAACCACAATATGACCTTTACAATTCAATGTCACAATCTTTCAGATTTAATATATAAGCTTGATATTACCTAAGATGTAGTTTCTGGGACTTAAATTGATTTTCAGAAGCTGATCCTATGCCCCAAATTTCCACACTGTTCATGCAGAAAATATTTCCCATGGAAGTACTCTCATCTACCAAAGAGTGTAGCTGCACCCCAACACCCCAAAGATTTAGTGCTTTTTAGAGGGCACTTGCTGACATTAATCTCTCACTGGAGACATCGAGTGGCACAGCATCATAGAGAAGCACTGAAACAGGATTTGGTTTTTGTTGTTTTGTTTGGGGTTTGATTGTTTGTGTACTGGTGACCACCACTGATGCAATCTTGCAAGAGGCATTGTGGAGATTTACCCCATGGAAGAAAAATTCAGTAATCTCATGTCATAGACTGCTAATCCACTGAGCACCAGCAATATTTCTCTATTTTCTAGGTTCCAAATAAAGTTTGGAATTATTTTATTCAGATTTTCTCCCTTCAAACATATTTGCAACATTTTCTCAGCAGATGCAGTTTGGATTGGGCAGAACAAGAATTTATTTTGGATCTCATTTCCCAAATGCATTATTCTCAGCAGCCAGCCACTCAGGTACAGCTGACAGCAGCATCAGAGCCTCTATTTTAATTCTTAGCTTAAAAAAAGAGTGATAACAACTAAGCTTGGTGGCCTCAGGCTCTTAAATATGGATATTACCTATCCATGAACATCTGCCAAGGCTTTATTCCCTGTCCTCACACAGATAAAAGTGCATAAAGAATCTTACTTTTGTCATTGTGCTTGGGTGAACTTATCTAAGTTTTTGTGTCCTGCATTGTATATCCGTACTTTAATTTAATCTCACAGATTTCTCTGAAATCTATTAGATCTATTTTAGATCTAAAAGCTCCTTCCCCGTTAATACACAGTGCATAGGGAATATTTTTGAGAAGCCAAAAGTTACTAAATTAGTACATTCTTCTGCTTAGAATAGTCACTTGGCTATTAGTCCCCTCACTGAAATGTGGAAACCATGAAAATGTCTGACACTATTAAACTTGTCAGCTAAGAAAGGAAAAGATTAAACATACTTTGAGATAACTGAATTATTTCTGCAAGCAACCGGGTTTCAATTTTTTTTCTTTTTTCCTTACCTAAGCCACTGTCATTCTCATTTATTAGTAACCTAAGAAAACAATGTTGATTGAATGCCAGTCCCTGGCACGTTAGTCAAGCAAGACTCTCTCCATTTCAAATGTCTACTGAGACTAAAAAGGACATCTTTCAGCTTTCCAAGTAATTTAAAACCATTCTGTGTTCATCTACATCAGTTCAGTAGAGGAAATCAACTTGTCAAAGAATAACACCAGGTGACATTTTTTGTCAAAAAATCCCTGGAACAGGTAACATTTTCTAAGCCTTACTACAGAAATAACAAGATGTGTTGGGCAAGTGACAAGTTCTCCTCTGATTTCACAAGTCATAGCCTTTTAGTCCATGCACTTTAGACCTTCAGTAAGCAACAGCTAGCATGGATCATTCAAGAGAAAATCATGCCAAACCATTTTAATTCTTCCCAGGATAACATAACAGGCCTTACAGACAAAAAGGAAGCAATATATTAAAGTTTCATATTTGGCTTCTGTAATGCTTTTTACAATTTTTAGTGTCAACATCATCTGCATGCAAAAGAAAATTGTTTAAATGCATTTATTATAAGTGGATTGCAAAACTAATTGGAAAAATGCAGTCAGAGAATATTAATGATTCACTGTCCAAGTGGAAACATCCATCAAATTTAATTTTTGTGGTGCCGTCCCAGGACAGCTGTTTTTCAGTATTTGACTTAATGACCTTAAGTCATGAATATTACTATTAAATTTTCATGTAGATATCAAAGTGGGATAAACTTCAAATATATTGGAGAGCAGAAACAGCATTCAGAGAGTTTTTTAGATACTGAAAGGATGAATAAGAGGGTGAAATTTTACATAACTCTATAGGTTTTCTGAAATTCACTAAGTTTAGGCACAAATAACTGCTATCAACAGCAAACAACCCAGTAGCTAGAAATTGGGCAGAAGTAGAGGTGAGGATGCAATAAATTATAAATAGTCTTGAGGCTTCATTATCACTGGTAAAAAAATAAGGCAAGAAAATAAAAATCTAGTTTTTAGTGTGTCTTGGAAGGATTGTATGTACTATTGTGGAAGTCTTTAGGAATTGACCAACAAAGGTATTATTTCTTTGAAGCAGAAAGATGGGATAAGAACCTGTTTTTGGTCTTTAACGACTTTAAATCTCTGTGAAAACTCATTTTAATGCACTTTGGTTTGTCTGTGTAAGAGGGAGACAGAGACCCTGCTGCTATGAATCTCTGTTCTGGTCTATTTCTGTGATATGGTTGACTTCATTTGTACAACTAAATTACATAATTTCAGGATCTTGTCCCAAAGATGAAAAATGGTTGATTGAAAAAAATGTATCTATTTCTAAAAGTGAATCCAATTTCATACAGAGGAAAATGCCACAGAGGCAAAGGAAAGAAAACAAACTCAAAGCATAAATTAAACTGGCATGTTCTGAAACACCATATAAATAACTCATCTTGTTCTTAATCACAATATAAAATTAACTTCATGTGATCTTAATATGCATAAATATTGAAACATATTTCATTTAAGGAGAATAAATTTGTATCAGGTCATTTTTACTTTATAAATTTTTTTATAAATTCTTGGCTTTACCAAATAAATTATAATCTATGATTGATATTCAATCTTTGAGTAGCTGAAGATCTGATTCTTTTCTTCAGAACAAATTCCAAAGCTTTTAAAGCACACCTTTCCTCCACCTTTCTATTTGCTTGTTTTTAATTTCAGGTGATGTACAAATATTTTCCATAAAAGTGGAAAACACAAGTTTTTTTACTGAGGCCAATTTGTTAGTCCCATTAAGTCTTATTTGAATTTACTTTCCTCTAAGAAGTCATAGACCAAATCAGTTTTTAGTATCCTAATACCATTGAGTTGCAACACAATTTCTCAGACTACTGATCCAGTTCTAGAAATGTGATGAACACAGAATCTTCAATCCACAAATAGCACCAAGCAAAACAAAAATGTGTCAAGTGAAGGGAGTGATTTGTTAAAACAGAGACACTATTCTGTAAATCAATGCCGTATTGATTAGTGGGGGATTTGCATGTTTGTGTATCTGCTCAAATAATTTGTTGTAATATTTTACAGCATAGGCTTTAGGGTTTTTTATTTTCAACATTTCATCAATGTTTAATTAAATTTCTCAAAATAAAGAAAATCTGTTTAAACATGCATAAAAAAGAGAATTTGTTACAAGATTGAGGTACTACAATTAAGGCATCAGCATGTGCAGTGTCTGCCTATGAACTAGCCCAACATTGTCCCCTTGTAATGCTAAAACCAAGCCAGTCCCTTGGATAACTGAATGTTTTCCATACAATTATGAGATTGAGGAAGATATTGGGGCTTGATTCAATTGTCTAGGATAGATACCTAATGCTGACTGGGATGCACCCAACGTCCAGGCCTGGCAGGTATTACATAAAAAGGAAGGGAAAATTCTTTTCTTGGAATGGAACCTAGAGATCCAATGGATGCCATGTGTCCTACCCTCAGGCAAATACACACTTCTACTCAAGTTGGCATCACCTGCCAGCTGACGGAGGGGGCACTTGATCTCCAGGACAGGACAAGAGATAATGGTCTAGCACAACTCCCCTGCAATGAGCATGAACATATTCCACCAGACCAGGCTGCTCAGAGGCCTGTCCAACCAAACCCTGAATATTTCTAGGAATGGAGCATCCATCATCTCTCTGGCAACCTGTTCCAGTGTTTCTCCAGTGACACTGTAAAAACCTTCTTCCTTATTTCTAATCTAAATTTACCCTCCTTTAGTCTAAAAGCACTACCTCTTGTATTTTTATAACATGACCTGCTAAAAAGTTCTCCCCATCTTTCTTACAGGCCCGCTTCAAGTACTGAAAGGCCTCAGCAGGGTTAAGTACCTCAGCCTCCTCATCCACTGTTAGCAGCTTGCCAATCCTGCTTATGGAAGGGAAGCTTTGTTTGGCTTTCACAGAGGTAATGATTATAACAACATAAAGCCTTTTTTCCCTTATGTAATTTCGTTGTGAACTCATGGAGCAGTCTTCTGAAAAAAATGGCTGAAGTTATGTCCCTGTCAAGAGGAGGAAAAATGCTGGGAAAATATGTCTGCAGGTAAATAAAAGTCTCTTTCTTTAGATACTGAGCATTCAGAATTCACTAAATGATTGCACTCTCTCTTGATTAAACAGGAGAGCAAAGAGGGAGTCTCTGGGCACATTGCAAGACGTACTTGTTCCGCTGGCTTCTCTTGGCAGCAGGAGGTTGATTTGGAAGCGTAAAAAATGCTGACCATGAATATTCATTTACTTTATAAATCAACTTGCTTGACTATACTCACATCTAAGTTCATGTCTCAGAAGCATTTTAATAAATAAGTTCACTTAAAAGAAGTTTGTTGAAACTGTGAACTGTTCCTGACTGTTTTAGGAATAGTCTCAGAAACTGAGCTAGAGATCTGTAGTCTTAATCTTTGAGCACAACACTAATCAAGAAATCTACCATACCTCTGATATATTGAAGGAAAACTTGTTGAATGCTAAATATTTGTCAACAAAACAGGGTCAAGAAAGTGCTTCATCAAAAATAAATATTTTACAATAATTATATAAAGATAATTTGAAATTTGCTGCTATGTAGAGATATAGTGGAGAAACCATTGTGAGTTGCTAGACAGCAAAGAAACAAATAATTGCAAGACAAATATTAAAGTTTTACATAATTTTATACCTACTCTTTAAAATAATTTTTCTACCAATAGGATTAATTCAATGTAGATATATAGTAAATGCTGAATTTGACATGTATTTTTCAAATGAATACTGGAGATTTACAAAACAAGATGAGGAAGTATTTATATTTTGGATAGTTCATTGAATTCAGGAAAATAGTTCTAATCTTACTAAGTACAAAATATTCTAATAAACCTGTATGTATTTTAAAAAATAATATGAACCAAAAGTATTTGGAAAACGTAGTATCTAAAGAGATTCCTTTCCTGTTTTATAACTGCATAAGGTCTAAGGCAATAGAATAAATAGCTTCAGGCAAATCTTCAGCTTGTGTATCAAGACTCACCTTGTTTACTTTTACAAAATATTGACAGCATAGAACAGACAGGAAGACACAATATTGACTATACATTCACCATATTTTAATAACATTTCTCTTCCTGTATTACCATTGTAACTAAAATTATTGAAGCAGAAAAGAAAGAGAAAAAGAAAATATGAAAAACCAAGGAAGAAAACTTCTCAAGTACAGGAAATTAAATCAAATGGGTTTTATTACATTGATTAATTAAGCTTGAAAAGCTATTGTTTTAACTATTGTACAGAAAAGCAGAAATCAGCCCAAAAGACATGAGTGAGTAGAGACTTGAAGAGACAATGTGTGTTACATCTTTAGGCTCAAATATTCAGGGAAGTGAAAGAGGTAAAACTTTCTACTTCTTAATAAAGACAGAAAAAATGTATGAAATTGATCATTTATGTTGTTTGTGGGGTGTGATAACATCTGGAATTTTCCAGGAAAACAGAGATATTCTTGAAAACAAAGTTACCATGGAATCATAAAATCAAAGAAAAAAAATTATTACTTGGAGAAGAACCCAAATTTGCATTTTTTGCTGAAGTAAAACACATATAAGATGTTCTTACTTGAAAAATCTTTATATTATCATTTTAAAGTGTCAGTGAGGAAGCAGATATCTAACAATTTTAATGTTCTTTATTTTTCTCGTGAAGAAGAAATTTACTGAGCATAATAGTAGGAACTATATAATTTCTATGATCCCCTCTGCTAAGGGTATTTTCTCTGTCAAAAGTCCAGAGTTGGGGGTGTCTGCTGTTTTACTAGGAAAGGAAGAGAGCAGAGAACTGATTTAATCTGCTTGGGGTCCAGTTTTCCTAGACACAAACTTTGCGCTGAGCTCCTGCAGAATTCCCTTCCCAGACCATTATATCCTGGTATTATAAACTGGAAAAGATCCTGGCTCATTACTCATTTCAGAAGATGTTCAGTTTATGTGGATACTAATCAACCACCTAACAGAGTTCAGAGATTAGTTTTCATCAATTTTTTGTAAATAAAGTCTGCTTTTGATGCATTTGTCTTTGTATCATCCTCCAGAAAGCAATCTTAAATCCAAGCTCAAGCCAAATCACTCATATAATGTTTTAAGCTCTGAAAAACACTCCAATTACTGCAAAAGTGAGATGGGGAAGACAGTGTTAATTACTGATAAATTCCAGTAATTAATTAATTTGCAGCCATGGTTTCAGCAAGCTAACAATAACTGAATATGCTTGTTTCTGCCCTGGAGAAGCTGAGTGGCTCTTTTATCAAAAAGGTTAAATCTTTCTCTAACTTTTTTTCTGTCTTTTTTCAACTTTTTTGAGAATCAATTACCTAAACTTTGTCAATCACATTACTGCTATGTTAGTTGCAGAACCTGTCACTACTATCTGTTTCTTTGTTGTTCTCTTCTTATCTTTAATGGGAATTTATTACACATGTAGCTAAATTTAGTGTCTGTAAATACATAAAATAATATTTATTTTTCTGGAAAATTTCCATCCATGTCCATATGTCCATAACTGTCACCAACAGAATACCACAGGCTTGACAGAATTCCAGTGAGCTTATATTTTACCTTTCTATCATTGAACATCTACAAAATTGATGTGAGATAATTTGCCCATACTATCCAGATGAAAAAGAAAATGTTTGTACTACTTTTACACTTAATTTAAATTGAATTATCTCTTAAATTTTTGGTTTTTTGTTTTGGTTTTTTTTGGTTTTTTTAATTATTTTTTCCAGTATGTAATTTAGAAAAGCTTTTCCAGTAAAGCTGTGGAATGAGGCAGAAGAAAGATAAATTTGAATGATGCTAAAAGCAACATGTAGAGTAGAACTTTATTTATTACATTTTCTACTGCTGAAATTCCTCTAATGACTATTCAGGTGCCTGAATCAAATTCCTCAGTGTTTGCAATCCCTTTCTTTTTTTTAATTTTTCCCTTCAGGTCCTGATGTGCAGATCATCACTAACTGCCACCTTCAGGCATTCTTAGATCAAACCTCTTACAATGCTGCCAAAGTTCAGATGACAGAATGGGAACAGAACTGAATTTTGCCAGTGACACCTATTTGTTTCAGACCAGAAACAGCCACAGGGTTGACCCAGTCACATTAGAACAGCACCTGTGAAATTTTTCAAGACCATGTATGAAACAAAATGAAGGAACGCAAGAGGCCTTCAAGCACAGATTCCTACTGTTTCAACAAATTTGAACCTTCTTTGACAGGTTAGTTCTCCCTGAAAGGCTGTTCATAGCATGTCAACTCCATGGATGTCATTATATTGTTTTTGCTTGTCTTTAGATCACCTTAGCAGTAGCACTTGGATAACCACATATAAGTGAATGAAAGGCTTTTTAATGAATCGTCTGTTCAGCCTATTGCTTGCATCCAGCACGATTTCCATGATGTTCCACAGAAGAAACATCACTGAGATTATAAACATCAATTTTTCAAATTATTTATTCTATCTGATTCTCTTCTAATCCAATTTCTTTGAGAAAATTCGATTTTTTTTTCCATAATCTCATGTACTGATTGCTAGGCCCACAGAAGAAAAATACAGCACAGACACAGGCATGAGCTGTCCCATTCCTCCTTGCCAAAAACTTTCTAGAGTCCTTAAGATCAAAAGCTTCTCTTTGAAAATATAGCTTTAGCTATCTATTCAGCTATTATCACCATTTTTATAAGCATGGGATATGGTTTTTCTCAAAGAATGACAATCACTTTTATTATTATTCTAAAACAGACTCAACTCTGAAACAGTTTCCAGTGAGTCAGCTTGCACTGGCTCCCTTCCTAATTTGTGCCAAAAAGATCTCATTAAAATTAACTGATTTTATGAATAAGTTAAAGGCATCTTCTGTGGTATATTCTAATTCTACCAGCTATGGATTGCATCTGTAGAGAAAATTGACCCCAAAATCTAGTTATGAAGAGCCAAGGTGATATTCAGTGTCACAAAATCAAGAATCAAATTGTTACAGCTGCAGGATTTGACCCTGCTCTGCCTGCCATACCAGATTCTGTTTTCAAGTTCAAGTGAAGTTAACACTATTGCAAAAGTCTCTCTGTGCTAAAGTATCTTTTATTCCAATAGAACTGGGCTCAAGACATACAGAAAGCTTTGTTTCATAATAGCATCTATCAAGGAAAAAAAAGTCTAAACAGCAGAAACAAAATCCTTGTACGAAAATCTGAGGATTTATTCAAACTCACTATGAAAATGACTTCCTATATAAAATCTGAATTTTCACTTGACAGTTCCTTGCACGCAGAATGGCTCTTTTTGATTATGTGTTCTGTTCCCTGTGTGTTTAAAGAGGCATCTTGTAATTTTAACCTAAAATAGAGCTAAGAAAGGAAAAGTAGAAGGTGAATTCTCTTTGTTTTGTCTATTTTCTTTCCTATGCACAATGACTAAAGTGTGAAACATTGCTCCAAAGAGTGAACAGTTGCACTACTGAAGATGCCTTTTAAAGAAATAAATGTCAACTGTGAGGCATTAAGTTGATGTGAAAATGTACACTACTGATTATTATTTTATAGTAAATAAGGAAGGACAGTTCAATGATTAAGGCTCTAACTGAGGATAAGAGGCTTATATTTCTTTATTAAATTTTGTTTTTTGGTGATCTTCAGCTCTTCAGAGAAATGTATGAAGGTTGATTTTAAAACCCTCCTCAGTCCTTTACCTGAAATTTTATATATGAATAAGTAGCTTTAAGATCTTGAGTGCAATACTTTCAGGGTGTACACAGATTTTGCAGTAAGACATCCAGCTCCATACCTGGGAGGATTACAGCCTGTGAGCTTAGCATTCCCTTGGATGGCTGCAGTCAGTAACAAGGTACCACAGCTGGGTTACCAGCTGGTATTTTCACATCATCCTGTGTGACTCCAATCATACATGTTTGCTTGGAGAGAGAATTGACGTTTTGGTGAAACAGAATGTGGTAATACTCCAAATATCTGTTTGCCACATATGAAGCGGTAACAGTAAAACTTGCAAATTCAAAAGGTTGTTTCAGTGATGAGCAGCATAAAGAGTTTTGATTATCAGTTATATTTAATGTCAAAGAAACCATATAAATATTTGAATATATGACTACATAGGAAAAGAAGAGAGTAAAAAGTGAATACAGCTGTTTTGTATCATAAGTAGCCCCATAAACATGATTCTGTTAGTGCCTGAACTTTTTCCACAGGAGAGACTGACTCTCATCAAACATGTAAAATGTGATAGCATCCCTTGTGTGTTCTGTGTGTGCTGAAGAAATTCACAATATAAGCACAATGAAGAATTTATATCAGTAAATTATATTTATACCAGTCTGTTAGCATTATAATCATAAAATTACTTCTTTTCCAAAAACCAGTTAACTAATTAATTCTTAATATTCTAGTAATTGCTAACATTTATAAACTAAATTACTACTGCAGCTAATTCTCTTTAATAAAAAACCAAGAGGTATTTGGGCAAATCATTAGTCCAAATCATTTTTCAGGAGGACTATAATGTGGTTTTTGGGAGCTGTGGGGTGTCTTCCTCCTTACTCTTGGAGTTTTTTGGGATATTTTCATGTGTTCTCTAACAGAATCTCCTAAACTGGTCTTTGATTCCACCTTCTGTCAGATCTACTCTATGTGGTACATTTTCCATTTGCGAGTACTTATTCTTTGTTTTTTTCAACTGTAACATCACCTGTACAGTATACACTCCAGAGGTGGCCACTAATTGACCATTTCTGCAGCATTTTTAGCCCTGGGCCTCTGGTATCATCCTGTGCTCTCAAGCCCTCAGCCACCCTCCCATGCCCATACTCTTCTATGCTGCATTTGTATTGCATGTTCATAGACAGTTCCCACTGCACACAGTGGCACAGTCAGTCCAGAAAAAAATGTGGGAAGTTCTGATTCTGAGGTTTTGTTGTTTTAAAACAGACCTGTGTGAGTAAGTGTAACATAAAGACCACTCAGCCTCACCAGTCTGAATTTAGGTCATGGTAGTCAAAAAGACATAATTCAGCTACAAAGTATTGATAGGTATGAGCATAATCCTAAAACTGTAGATAATCGATGTAGATAATACGATGTGCCACGTATACAATTATTTGAAGTCCAACTTCTCTGCAGAGATCAGTGGCAAAATTATACTAAAGTCAGTGGGATCTGTGCCACCATACACCTCACTTGGAGCAAAATACCTCTTTGGTATTCAGAACAAGCACCATTATGCTGCACTCATGAAGTGCCACTCCAGAGCCTGAAAGTGCTACTACAGCCTGCACCTTAGGATGCAAGAATTTTCATAGTCCTCTCTGTGCCTCCCACTGCCTCTGTGTAGATGGATGATTTTAAACAATAACACTGGGTTTAAATTAATTCTTGTAAAAATCCTTTGGGATGCTTTTATCGTGCTATTCATGTATTTTCAGCTGTCTGCTGATTTCAAATGGAAAGAATTAATTTGGATATTTATAATAATATGTAAATTTTCAATTTGTTTCAATTTCACTAGGCAGTATTAGCTTCTGTGGCCACCTCTAGATGTATGAGCTTATGTAAACTCCATTTCCTATTACTGTTCTTGATGCTGAATGCAGTATGCCATAGTACCTTTTATTTTTCATTTAAATTGAAGTAATGAAAATAAGCCTAGATACCATTAGCTGATGAGTTTTTAGAGTAGATGGCATAAATTACACCTCAAAACAATTTTACTAGCAATTTATTACTCTACAGACGGAATTAGGGATGCTCACCCACTTTATGTCATAATATCCAATTCTGTTTGACATATAGTGTGAAAATGCTTTTTTGAAAACAGTAAAGTGAAAAGATGGGCCAACACCTCTTATTCATACAGTTTTTTCTCTTACAATTCTGCATAAATTTTCATAACCAAAATAATTTGCTTTTTTTCATAGCAATTATCTTCTGTCATTTTGTGAATTACTTGAGAGAGGTTAATTCATATGCAACAGAGATAACATTTTTTAATGCAGAAAAAGATTTTATCAAAGAATCCTGAGCTCAGTTCCTAGCACAGATACCTATTGAAACAGAGTTTTATTTCAGAAAACAAAAATCATTGTGGCAGCAGGATTACCTATTATTTTCTCTGCAGAAAAAACTATACTTACCTGCATGAAGTAACTAAAATATTCACTCACTGTAATACTTTCTTTTTCAAAAAAACTGTTTTATTTTTTGTAGAATAACATAAAAAGATTATTTTTACATGTGTGCCTATACTGGTTTTCATTTTCTGAGCCTTAGTTATGTTATAGAAATTGTCAGCTACTGAAGTATGTGCTTCACTTAGTGTTAACTGTTATTAGAGTATTGAGTAACCTGCACAGGTGTGACACAAAACAGCAGAGAATGTGTATCTCCTTGATTATGAGTAATCTTCTGTTTTAAATTAGTTCTTGAAAATTGCAGTCTAAAGTTGATACAGAAAATGTATTTCTGAAAAATATTCAATTCCAGCATGGCCCTGAAAAGAAAAATCTGAGAAATCTTGGTGCAAAATCCAGCTGTGTGAGTACGTAGTGACTTTACCTGTCACCTCTAGAAGTTATTATACTTTTTTACAGTTTTACCACTGCAATTACACGTTAGCTTGAAATCAGATGCCAAGTTGATTGAGGAAAAGTAAGGAAGGAGGCACATAATCTTCAAAATAATTTCACGGAAAGATAATTGTGTTGTTCATATCCATGGGCATTTGTGGCAATAATAGTCATCTTCCTAAGGGGCTGAAAGCTCCATTAGGGGCCAGTTGTCTCCTTTTCTTGTCCCCTTGAAGTTTAAATTGCTTTTCCATTTGCATACCTAATTAGTTTTGGCTGATATGTGTCTTATCAACATGTAATATGCAATGCCAGTTCTTATACTTAGTTTCCTATCTTGAATTATATTAGTCTCATTGCTTTTGTAGTCTGTTCTAGTTAAGAGACTGATTTAAGCAGCAGAGAAATATCCATGAATAAATATCTTTTTTCCTGGGTTGAGGCATTTGAATCTTTTCCATCTGCAGTTGTAGATATGCTTCTGTCACCAGCCTAAATGCCTGAGGATAACAGAGGAGAAAAGATTTAGTTAAAGAAAGCTTTGCATGCTAAAGCCAGTCCTCATGATACATTTATCTCTTCAGTGCTGACTCGGAAGTCAGGAGATAAGGGCCACGTGGGTAAGAAATACACACCAATATTGCTGTGAGTATGCAGAGGTGCTAAATATTTTCAGAGCACTTCAGAAGCATCTCTGATGAAGACACAACATGGATTAAAATCACTCACAGGGCAAATCTTCTGAGTGTACTAGAACTCTACCAAGTATGAAATTATCTCCTTGCCCTGCCACTGCAAAATATTCGCTTGCACAGCAAATAGACTTATCAAATCTGTGTCAAATGCTGCAATTCTGTGAAGTGTTGTACAGCCCTACTGAGACAAAAACATTATTTTCTGTGTTTCTCTGTGTAAAAATCCCTATGGACTTTGGCATTGGACCCATGTTACTATTACTGGTATTATGATATTTCTGAGAAAGTTTTATGAAGGGCAAAATAAAGAGATATTAAAACGTGTTCCTTCAGATTACAGGGGATTAGGATGATTTGTGTAAGAAAGTGACAAGCACTACATAAATACCTTTTTCAAGAATTTAATAACCTATATCCATGCTATGGCTGAAACTGATGGCCCCATTTTTTAAGCTTATTTTGTGTTTTTAAGCCCAGCTGGAGATGAAGCACCTCATAGCTGCTCACTCAACTCTTGCTCTTCTCTACCGCCCAAGTGAACTGAGGAGAATTGAAGTAGAAACCTGTATGTTGAGATAAGAAGTTTCATAACTGAAAATAAAGTAAAATACAATAATAAATTAAAATACAATCATAATGGTAAATGATAATGAAATTTATAAGAAAAGGAAAAAACAAGTGATGCACAATGCAATTGCTCACCAGAACACGGCACTATAACAGGCACTGAGAAGGAATTAACTCTACCCTAGCTGAAACCAGGACAGCATAGTACACGACCTTTCCTATGCACTTTTAGTACATCTAGCAAAGGATCATGCTGCTCTTTTATTCAGTGCATTGACTAGATAAATAAAATAACTCAGAGGAAACTATGTTCCCTGTTCAATTGAAATACATCTGCATTTTATGAGACTATAAAAAAGAACTTATTTTTACCTTTCAGCTTTTGATATTGTGAAGAATTGGCTTGGCACATGTAAAGCAAAAGTGAGGGCAAAAAATCATTACTGAAATCATTACAAAATGTCCCCAACCCATTTAAAATTCATACATTTGTGCTTTCCTGTAAGTGGTGCGGGTTGGTCACTCAGCTTGATTTAAAATGACACAATAACTAATGGGGGTAAAGTGACTACTAAGTAGATATTTGCAGTTACTACTAAAGACCATTTGAATACTCAGAACTGAAAGATTGTAATCTTACCTAAATAACAGAAAATATTATCTTATAAAATATTCCTATTTGAGACACCTTAAACAAACAAGGAATATGACAGTTTCTATAAGGAGTCTTAAATATCCTAAATTCTCCCAAATTCCAGAAATTTCATTTTGCTATGGATATGGTTCCTGATCTTCCTGAAGCCAGGTAAGTTTTGGTACAGTTACCCAGTGACTTACGAAGGTTAAAGTATCAGCAATGATTCATTCTGATATTAAGCCATGAGAGAATACTTTTTATTTCATCCACTTGTCTCATCATGATGATATAATTACGTGTATAATAATCTAATTTAATAACCAATAAGAGAAAGACATTTATTAATAACTCAATTTCTAGTCCTTCTGAGTGGTCCTGTAGATGTAATGTTGAATTGTAATTTGCCATTGAATAATATTTCTATTTACAGAAAAACAAATGTTGAAATTCCTTTTACATTATTAATTGTTCCTGATCTGCAGCAACTGAAGGCCTGCGTTTTTTAAAATTAATTTCATAGAATTAAATTATTTAAGTACAGAATCTTTCATGGTTGTTTTGTACAGAAACAATCAAAGGAATTGGATAATTTCTATTTTACATTACTAATTAGACTGAAAATAAGATGAAAATATTTTTCTGACTCTCAAGAAAATTTGCTCTGTGAGGACAAAAACCTGTTAAAAAACCCTATTCTTTAACAAGCTTGAAGAATAATTACCAAAGGTTTAGATCTTCAGTATGTTAATAGCCAAACAAAAATGCCCCCATCTCAGTAATTTAAGAATATGCAAATGGATTAGGCAATGTATGTTGTAAGCATCCTTTTTCAGCCACAGACCCTAAGGGAATCCCCTGATTGGTGTACGAGAAGCACACAAGATCAACCACATCTGAGATGCCTTGAATTCAGCTTTACGATCCTTTCCAGTTAACAGATAAGAGAGTTTTGACAACAACATCCTGCAAAATTTACCAACACCTTATTCCCTGTCTTTTTTCAAGAACAATACTCTGGTTTCTCTAGCTATTTATACCAATGTCAGTCTATTTAGAGGGCATTTTTTAGGGTTATGCATGGAAAAAAAAAAAAAAAAAAGAAAAACAGATGTGAAAGATTAAATTGAATTTGATATAAGAAAGTCTAAATCATGTTTTTTGACAACTGCAGGTTATATCCCTAGATATGATTAGATCACAGGATCCAGGTATGTGCTTCTGTTCTTACTCAGAAACTAAATTTTACAATTTCAATCTCACAAGAGGAGTGTGAATGCAAAATAGATGGTTTTCCCAGAAAGAAATGTAATCTTCATGTGTTTCAGAAAATTATTATGTAAATTAGTTTCTTGTGGTCTTGCTTTATCAGGGACACTGTAATTATGTTTTCATTACTAAAATATCTTTCCCCTTGCTGCTTCCTTTCAAGACTTTAATTTTGTTGGTTTTGACATCTACTAGCAGGAAAAGTTTCTAAATCTGTTAACTTCTTTCTTGGAGGAGAACATATATTGTAGAAAATTTGCCCTCAGGATGGATACTGTCTAAATATCCCAAATGTTTTGTGTTACCATGGCTTTCGAAGGATATGGGAAGTTCATCAGTTTTCATTTCAAGGCTAGAGCAGCTATTTGCAGCATTTGGCTCATAAAGGCAGTGCATCTCCCAAACACATTTGTATTCCTGGCCTTTCCAAGTTCATCCTCCTGCAGCTTTTTTTTCTGTCCTCTCCCTGTAAGCCTTGCCTAATTAATGAGGGAATTTGGGAAGCAGCTCAGCTTATAGACTGCTACATTCTGACTTCCTTAGATAGAAGGAATTCTGGATACTACTAATGTGTCTTGCTATGTCTTGTTCCTTCCAGAATAACAGCAAAATAGTAGTTCCCTGAGTACTGAAGGAACAGGATTTGAAAGTGACAAGATAGCTGTGTTCCACCTTTGAACTATTTGACTGGATCATGCTGGAGGGAGATATAAGCCTAAGCCTACTATAATATAGAGACTTTGCTAAGTCTAAGTTTGGCAAAATGGCTTTGGGGCAGCAAGGTTGGATATGACCAGTAGAAAGGGAAGCAAGTCCATTGAGAGAAGCTGAATGAAAGTGGATTATTTGGAATAACTCAAGTATATTCTGATGGTCTGTATGGAAATGGAGAAGAGGTTACTCATCTGCTAAGAGCTTGTGCCTTGTGTCTCATGTACTGTCATCAGAGAAGTTTTTTATTCCTATATTACACTTCTTGTAGTTTTATTTTACACCATAGGTATGGTTTTAAAATCAAATATTTTATATTTAACCCCTTTCCTATAGAGTTGGTTAAGAAGATATATTGATTCAATATACATTTTAAAATATTTATTTTTATTTCTGCTTAAATCTCACAGGATCCCTAGCAAAAGTTTATGGCTGACACTTCAAAAATATGTAGTAAGAAGCTAGCCCCAGTGCCACAAGCCTTGCAATCATAATGTGTTGAAGCTAGCCCCAGTGCCACAAGCCTTACAATCATAATGTGTTATGTGCCATATCAGTGACACAGGGAAATATGATCTAGAGAAATTCTTAATTTTTGTTGGTTGATAGGCAAAAATGTCTATATAGACTGCTTATTTTATTCAGAAAAAAAAAAAAAAAAAAAAGAAATAGAAGATTTCCACACAGAAATAGCCAGGCATATTCTGAAATCCTCCCATTTCTGTGTATATTGAGTATTAAATCTACATAAAGCCACATAAAAGGTCTCCTCTAGTTCTACCTATTTGCTGCAAGTTTTATAATGCATGTTTAAAATGAAGGCCAGGTTTACTAATGTTTGTTTTTCTTTCTCATCTTTGTAAGATAATGTCATGCTTGAACATATGATAACACTTTAAATATTTTTAAAAGTTTTTTTACTTATTTTTGATGTAGTAACTGATTTAAATAGTTTTATTTTTTTTCAGTTCTCACCTAATTTTAGTCTTCATATCAGTCATAAGAAAAGTCTGAGATCTTTGAATAGTTTACTAAGTAGAAGATATAGCTTGGGCATATACATATTTCCTAACAAAATAGCTGCATTTAGAAAAATAAATTCCATTTGATAAGAGTCCAGTGACTTGAGTGTTCCTTTTTTTCAACACAAAAGAAAGAACACTCCAAGGATCAGCTCACTAATTAAAATTGAAATCAGCTCTTCAAATGAAAATTTGTTGGCAAAAGTTTTTTTCGGATTTTTTTCCTATTGGCACTTACAGAGTGATACATATGGAGTAATTTCAGCTGTTGGTTGTATGATCTTCTGATGAGCATTTAAAAATTTACATGTCAGCTTCTTACTTACCTGTCACAAAGGTATGTACCAAACAAGAAAAGAAAATGGGAGAGTAGAGGATTAAGTGGAAAGGGAAAAGTAAGTGAGTGAATGAGGACTTCAAAAAACAAAAAAGTCAATTTTTTTTCTGGACAAGAAAAGAGCAGAAAAAATGGAGAAAGGCACTGATGCCTTAGGTGACCATTTTGGTTTGTAATCTGTGTTTATGTTAGGTTAGCAATCTTAGTTTACCTTCATCTGTGAAAATTTCTGAACCCTGAAATTTTTACAGGATTTCTAGTTATGAACAGCATTGATGCAGAACCTGAGAAAAGTGTTTGCCACCACTGCACAGAAATTTCCCAGAGTCTCAACCGAGCTATGGGACTAAATTATCTTCCACCCTGAGCTAGCAGGACTTGTTAAGCAGAGTGTTGTGGGCAATTGACTCAGGACAGTGAAAGTGCTGAAGAGATCACATCTACCTTATAGCTAGGTAATGACTTGTGATGCTTTGTAGTATTAAAAAGAAGTGGAGTTATTTAAATTATTAGCTTCCTATATTTGGAAGCTAATAAGCTAATAAGGAAAGAAAAAGATACTAAAAAGAACAACAGATTTGCTTTCTTTGTGAAATTTGTACAGTCTTTTCAGACCGAAAGCATTTTGCACTTTTGATATTCTCATCCTGCTCAACAAGAAAAAAATGATGGGAATGATGAGAATGTTCATGAAAATGAGAAAATATCCATTTAGAATGCCTTCTTTTTTCTTATTATCCCAGGAAAAAAATCCAAAAATTTCCTGTAGTAGGCAGTGTATAGGTATAGATGATTTTCTTTGTGTTCTTTTGACTAGGAAAGCATGTACAGAAGCTAAAACCACTGGATATTGAGTGGGTAGGGACCCAGACTTCAAAATGGAAAAGTGAAAAGAAATATCTGTGTTGGGATTGAAATGTCCACTAATCCAATCAGAAATTTCCAAAGCTTTATTCCTCTATTGATTAGAAACATGTTTCTATATATCAATCAATAATTCTTTCCACAAACATTATATATTTTTACTATTTTCCTTTATTACTCCTTGATTCTTTTATATCCATATAAAGAATATACATTTTTCTACAATTACTGATTTTTTTTCTTCTGATCCTGCTTATCTGAAGAATGCAGGCTTTATTTATTGCAGGCTTGAAGTCTGACTTAGTTTTGCTTAAACAGGTAGGATCATATTTTGACTCTAAATATGTGTGTTCAGTGGCTAGCATGACAGGAACAATTTCTTGTTTCTACTGGAAATATGTATTCTCATGCATTCAAGAATATTTGCTTTTCCATTGTCATACCCTGTTAGTGATTCAAAATCACCCCGTGTTTAAACAATCCTTTTTGTCCTTTGATGTCTTCAGATGATGATTTTCAGGTCAGTACCTGAAATTATACTAACTGTTCCTGAATTATATGACCAGCTATTTTGCACTATTTTACTCCACTATCTTCCTAATATTTCAGTTCTCCTTAAGGTCATCTAAAAGACCACATAGCATTCTTAGGACTTCCTTCTAATTTATTTCATTATCTATTTCTTTTAGCAAATATTTAAAGGTCATTGCTATAATTCTCCAGTAAAATTGAGTTGCCTTTTTTTTTTAATTGTAAAGTAAATCCGTTGATTTCTCTTGGTTTTACATAAAGCAGATTAACATTCCCCTAGAAGAAAAATTAAGGCCTTTTTAATACAAGTAGTGGAGCTTAAGGGTAGAGTCTATGCACTTTAAGGCAGACAAGAAAGACGAGATTCGGTTATATTTGGTCTAACATTACTTTGAGGCTTTACCTTATCCACCACATCTTCAGCTGTCACTCCAAGGAAGCATGGATCTCCCAAAGGTTCGAAGAACAACTGAGGGAGCTTGGGTTGTTCACCCTGGAGAAAAGGAGACTCAGGGGTGACCTTATCACTCTCTTCAACTTCCTGAAGGGTGGCTGTGGTGAGCTGGGGGTCGGTCTCTTTCTCCAGGCAACAACAGACAGAACGAGAGGACACAGTCTCAAGCTGCGCCAAGGGAGATGCAAACTAGAATTAAGGAGGAAGTATTTTACAGAAAGAGTGGTCAAATACTGGAATCATCTACCCAGGGAGGTGATGGAGTCACCATCCCTCGAAGAGTTTAAAAAAAGACTGGATGTGGCACTTGGTGCCATGATCTAGTTGGGGTATTAGAACATGGGTTGGACTCAATGATCTTAAAGGTCTCTTCCAACCTAGAATTTCTGTGATTCTGTGATAGGTTCCATGCTATTGCAGCCAATTCCACATGAATGTCTTGGATGCCCTATGGATTCCGGAAGAGAACAAGGCATTTGATCTTCCCCCTTACACGAGTACACCTGGAATGGATTATTTGAGCTTTAAAACAGCTGCAACCTTCTATGTGATGTTTCACTGATTACATTTTCAATATACAAATCAATGAGATTTCCTTCATTTAATTAACCTAGAAAATCATCCAGCTTGTTAGATAAAAATATCAGCTTGTACTGAAATAGTCAATTTTGCATGAGTACATGCTGTATTTTAATTCATTTTACTTTGGAATACGTGATCAAATATGACTAATATTAGAACTACTGCTAAAGCTCACATGTTATTAAGGGCAGCTTGAGGAGACTAGCTGCTCAGAGTCTCTAAACCTGCAGTGCAGCCTCTTATTTGCCTTCTGTAGCCAGAATTCCTGCTGCCAGAAAGTGTTTTCCAGATGGAAGATGTGATCTGGACTTAATTAGAGATCATAAAGTAGGATGGCCAAAGAAGCCTAAAGGCCATCTGTCATAGCCTTGTCATCAGAAGTTTATAGGAAAGAGAGTGGCACATCAAGAAATTTTTAAAAATTTATTTCAATGGTTTGCATTTTTTTATTTAAATCATCCTCTGAAATAATGAAAAAGACGATTTGTTTCCATATTCAAAAGAATATCTGATTATTATGCTCTATCTCATTATTTTTTGCAGGTACGGTTTTGTGTGACCCATCTATTATGTTTAGTGTAATTTGACCTCCTATTAAATCTATATGTTTAACTACAAATCCTCCAATACAATGCAAATATATCAAAAGGAGCAAAGTTCTCTTTTTATATTCTGCTTTCCTACCATAAAATAGCTTCTATTTCATTCTTACCTCTGTCTCAAATAATATTCTCCAGGATTAGAACACCCTGCTTGTGACATTGAAGGTAATAAGTATCTCCTGCATTTTCTCATGAAGGACATTTCTTTCAAAGCTCTAGATAAATTAATGAGGGCAGTTGTTCCAGTACTTCATATGCTGTATGCCTAGATCACAGATAGCAATTAAGATTTCAATTTCTTACATTAATTTAAGGTAGTTTCTCATATAAAGGTTCTTATAATCAGGCTTAACATTATAACATAATAGAAACTTTTGCTGCATTTCATGACAGCAATGAATTAAGTTCTTTCAGTCAAGGGTGCTCTACTGTGAAGCAGGTTAGCAAAGAGAAAATATTAAGGCAAATGTTGTCTTATCTTCAAAACATGCTGCAAAAATATTGTTCCATACCATTTTCACCTTCATTAAAATCAATGGACTTTGTCACAGTGTATTATTAATCGAATCACAGGAATTTGTCCCACATTGAAATATAGCAATCAGTCAGAATGTAAACATTCATCCTCCTGAATATTATGTAGCATTTTACTAGAGCATTTCCTTAGAGGCTGGCTTCAAATTCTGACTGGTTTTCCATCCACTCATCCAAGTGAATGCTTGATAGTGAAACTGAGTAATCTGTGACAACACACTGAAGTGTTGCAGAGACAGAATTTCCTAGAATTTCAGCATTTCCTAGCATTGTTACAGAAGACTGAAAAATTATTGGATTTTACTCCTAACTAACTAGAAGGGGGGCAGGGAGGGAAAGTACTATAAAACTTTATTTCTTTATTGCAAAAAACACTGTCCAAAAATATGAGGGTTTATCTATTTACTTTCTAATATAACAGGGTAAACTTTGTGATTATCTATATAAATGTTCAATTAGCTTTAATGATGTTTTATGGTGATTAGATTCACAGGCTGAAAATTATTATTGTTAGTGATACTCATGGGGAAAAATAACGGGAAAATCAATTCTAATTTTGTATGCACAGTGAAGGACTTTGCACTAGCTTGCACTACAGAGGAAAGATATTTCAGACTTATAATACATTATTCTATGAAAATAGAGTAATCATCTTAATGTTCAGAAGCAGTCAAACAAGCAAATTGAGTATTACAATTTATTAGGTAAGGAATGGAGAACTAATCAGAAAGCAATGTTGTGGTACTGTAGAATACACAATGTTCCTGGAACAGGAATATTTGGTTAAAATAAACCAAATCACCTTATAAAAAAAAAAAAAAAACAAAAAAAAAAAAAACAAACAAAACAAAGCAAAATCCAGGAAAAAGTAGAGGAAAAAGTAACATGAGGATCAAAAGAAGAGCGATAATTAGTGATTAAAATAATGCCATTTTCACCATCTTAAGAAAAACTTAAATGATTTTTAACACAATAAAGATTTATCAAACCACAAATGTCCAAGAAAGTTGAAACAAGCTGGGTTTTTCTTTGGTTGTGTGGTGGTTTGACCAGGAAGAGGTGGGAATTCTGGGATGCTGTGGTCAAACCAATGGGTGCTCGGATTTTGATATTGGCACCTGATGTGGCCAGTGGGGTTTGGACACACCTCCGAGAACACACAGGGGTTAAAAACCAGAGCTTCGGCGCTGGGACGCTCTCTTGGGACTTCGAGGGAAAGAGGTGGCATTGCCCTTCCCCGTCCAGCTGCTGCTGCGTGG
>JAHXMQ010012338.1:72579537-72606007 GCA_020466415.1 Ammodramus savannarum pratensis | reverse complement strand
CCTGGCTGCCAGGGCTCTGCTGGTTCATGTTCAACTTGCCATGGATCAGGACGCCCAGGTCCCTTTCCATGGCGCTGCTCTCCAGCCTCTCATTCCCCATTCCATATGCCGGTGCTGGTTGTGAACACTTGATGGATAATTCAGTGTAGCTTGTCTCTTCTCAGACTACCACTTTTCCTACATACCTTTGTTACCAGTTCACTCAGGTTCAATTTCCAGCAAGATATGGAGGCTTATCCAGAAGAGCTCCCACTTCCTCAGTGCAGGTCAGGCACAGCAGGGAGAGAGGCAGAGATATTTGCCTGGAGTACTGCCCTGTGCTTGCTTAAGAACACATTGGTCCTGTAAACTCCTAATGTCAAATCATTCTTTTCTTATGTATTTATTTATTTTAGTTTGCAAGCTTTTTATCCTGGTTTTGTCTGAATTTGGATTTCTGATTCTTATTGCCTCTAGCCTTATGTGCTTTACTGGATCATGACAGAGCTTTTACACAAATTAATTTGATTTCTGCTGTTTGAATTAATGATAAACTGCAGGCTTTTAAAGCTTCAGAAGCAAATTTTCATTCACTATAACTGACTAGTGAAGTGTGATTTTTGTAAGCATTTTAGGAAATTTCCTGAAATTTGACTAATGGTGGGAAAAAAAGGTGTAGAAGAGTTTCAGTTCAGTTTGGACAATAATAAAAAAGTTTGTGTCCTCTTCGACAGAATTAAAATAGATTACTAAAATAAATGCAGTAAAGTGGAAAACTCCATCTTTGAGTATCTTAAATACATATTTCCTGTGTAGATGGAGTCTTAATTACTTCACCACACAAGAAATTCCTGGCCATGAAAATTCTAGACAGTGAAAGATAGTCAAGGGAATTAAAAAAAAAAAAAAAAAAAAAGAGAGAGAAAAATTCCCAAATGTTTTTTGAGCCAGAATTTGTGCAGATTTGAGTTTGAAGAAATAGCTGTATATGAAGAAACGGCTTCTTTGTCAGCTGTGGACTGTGTCTCTAAAAAGGGCTCTCCTACCAATTTGAGAATACCTTGTTGAACAGAAATGTACTGTATTGCTGAATTTCTCTTCCTTAAAATTCAGTAAAGGACAGTGCAGAATCACAAAAATTTCTGCGCAGGAAATATTCCCTGGAGAGCATTTTGTCCTACCCTCTACTGAAAGCAGACAGCTTAGGATGTTCAGGGCCCTGTGGCTATGAACTGTTGCTCTTAGTATGGGTGCAACTATTGAGTGAGGTGTGAATTGTATTAAAGAGAAAGGATTGCACTGTTTTGCAGATGTACCATTGCCAGCATATGGAGCCTACTGAGCCAGTAGAGAACAACTGCTAGTAGAAAGACCAAAAATTTTGTCCTCTGCAGTTGTTTTCAGTCACAGTTGGACATTACTTGAAAAAAATTATCCTAATTAGATGTATTTGAACATAAATGTAGGTATTTATGCAAATTGTATACATTACCCCTGAGAGAAAATCCTTGCATTTTTTTATGTGCATACAAAGTGGGATTAATTTTTGACATATTTTTTCTAAGCATATTT
Source organism: Ammodramus savannarum pratensis (assembly GCA_020466415.1). Lineage (NCBI taxonomy): Eukaryota > Metazoa > Chordata > Aves > Passeriformes > Passerellidae > Ammodramus > Ammodramus savannarum. The sequence goes on along the minus strand of JAHXMQ010012338.1, from coordinate 72,604,456 downwards.
ATAAGAATTTTTTTTCTTTCACTTTACAAATAATGTTGGAAAATAAAGCAATCTGAGAAAAACATTTGAAAGCTTTATTTTTCTATGAAGAAAAGTAAAAATTTTTATAGGTTGGAGTTTATGATGAGTGTTTTACAGGAAAGCTATAAGAAAAGTATGAAAATACAGCTGTGCTTGCAAAACACAAATGTTCACTATGTGATTGTTGAGCAGAAAGTTAATGTATGTTATATTACAGTAAAATTTAAACTGTTTGTTCCTGAGGGCAGAAAAACAACTGAATAATCTTCATTTTAATGCAACTCTTATCAGAAGAGTAGTATGCGCCTTTAAAGTCACAAAACTCAAAGACTTATAAACATTATAATAAGTCTTGTTGTTTTCATCTCAGTAGGTTAACAAAGTCTTTTAAAATCATTAGTTAAAACAGACCACAATATATTAAGGACATAATCTTTTTTTAAGACCCAGGTCTTGGGTGAAATGATGTGACATTAAAACCCTGAAATATGGTATGAACTCATCCTAAAATGTGTACCAATTACATTGGTAAAAAAAATTAAATAGGACAAGCTAATGCATTACATGGAGAAAATTTCTTCTTAATTCAGCTGAAAAATAGTCTTGATAATGCAGAAGTAGAAATTATATTTCTGGTGCAACAAAAATTAGCATAAAGTTAAGAAACTGTTGTTTTGGTATGTATATGGAAATGAATATCAAGAAGGAATACAGTAATCTAATTTACAAAACAAATTTAACATTGCTTCCATCCATATGCAAAATAACTTGGAGTGCATTCTGACAGATTTTCAGCTCTGACTTGTTAGTAATAGTGGAGTAATTCCTAAAAATAATCACAATATTTTCAGTCAAAAAAGTAATATGTAGTCCTAGAAAATTCAATTTTGGAAAAGTGTCCATTTCAGTTCAGAAAATATCTTCCAACCTCACTATACCACTGTGAAAGCCATCTAGTTGATGAGGAGGTATAATCAATTGTGGAAGACATTTGTATAAGATTTTACAGATTGGGGCAGGGGAAGTTAGGAAAGAATAAAAGGAACAAATATGAAGGAGTAATGCCTTTGAGTTTACCCAGTCAAGATAGAAACTATTCAGGACTTCAACCCTCTTTTAAAAATGTCACCTTTTCTTTTATTCCCAAACTTTTTCCAGCAAATTGATCTGAGAGGGTAATCAATTTTAATAACTCTAACTTGTCATTGTGGGAGTGAAATTACTCAGATTGTTTTGAACTTTGGTAGTCCAATTTCTTAATTATCTAAACTGGATTAATCTTTTCCATCAAAGAAGCAGTATCAAATATAAAAAATAAATATTTCTGATCTGTAGAGTTTTTGAGTTTCTGAGAGCAAGAATCTCTCTTTGAGCAACTGGAATTTCAAACAACTAATGGTAATTTAATAGTTTCCTTCATTATCAGACTCTCAATATGTGATGAGAGGCATATTTCCCCTATTCATCTATTTGCAGAAAGAACATCTAATCATACAGCTATAATGCATATTTCAACTGGTTCAAAGAATCCTTGAAAGGAGGAAAAAACTCCCAAAACTCTAAACAAATGTGATCTTTAGTAAGATGACGATGAAATACAAATAAAAATGAGTCCTTGATGTGCTCCACAGACATGAACAGTATTACAGTATTAGAATTAATGTCACAGAACAGCTGTCAAACAAATGGCAGTTTATGGCAGCCAGGACAAACAAATGACAGTTTATGGCAGCCAGGAAGTTCTGAAAGCTACTGATATGAGCAAGACTGAAGTCAAGGGTGCAGAGAACACATGGTGGGCTTCATGTTCAGTGTCCTTTAGTTTTTCCCTGTTTGCCTAGCAAAATTCCTCACTTAGAAGATCACTGTCCTAAACTGTGTCCTAACAAAACTGAGCATTTCAGTTAGGTTGCTCCTTTTTTCCAGAGGATGCATTCTTAGAGGAAAACACACAATGAGATTCACCTCAGTGCACTGGCCACAGTGGAGTGGCCTGTAACTCATGTATACAAAACTGGGATTATAGGGTCACATTCAGGTAACCTTTCACAGACCCATGCCATGGAGATTCCCTTCAGCTTCCTTTACAGTCATCAGTCTCAAATATAAAACATTCCTTAGACCATTTCTCTACCCTTTTAGTAGTAAACCTACCTTGGACATGCTGAAAAATTAAGACATTTAGAGTTGTTTTTGTGGTTCCTTTTTTTTTTTTTTTTTTTTTTTGTGTTTTTTTTGTCTGTTTTGTTACTTATAAGCTCTAATTTCAGAGGCACATTGCCTTCATTTTAGTCTTCTGATCACTTTTATTTTTAGGAGCATGATTTCTGTAAAAGAGTTGCTTAGTTTTCATAGCTTTTCACACTGAAAATGGTTTGACCACCCACCAATTCCTCTGATATACTCTCATACTCTATAAAGCACCTCTGTTGAAAATGGCTAGAAAGCTGCTTAGCATAAAACAACTTTCCTGTTTCACTTCAGCTTTTTCTCTCCCTGCCTCCAACTCTCTCCACGTGGCTCATCTACTTGTTCAGCCTTTTCAAAGGCCAGACTATGAGTACTTCTGGGTACACTTTTTATTGCATGTCTCCTTACTAGCTACTACAGTGAGGCTTTTTATCTTGATTTGATATTCTGTTACAGCATACCGGTGAGGTGCGATGACAGAATAATTCTGCAGCTGGTCTCCTATTCAAAAGCAGCCAAAATAATGTCTTCAGGGCTCTATGACAATCTGAAATACAAGGCCCATCATAACCAGAGATTACAGCCTGCAGATGTCCAACCTGAATAGATGGAATCCAGCAGTGCATTATCTTGAAGCACAAGTTTAGCATTAAACGTAAAAAAGAAAAACAAAATAATTGTTATGGTGGCCTTTGTTAGCTGTTCCTTCACATGTGCAGAATTGAAACAGGTTATAAGGAATAATCTTTAATTAACAACCATGCTAATCATAAGACATTCTATGCATGTGAAATACAAGTGCCAATAAGGAACTGTTTGAAGTTTGGCACAGAGCATAGCCAGAGTTCTGCATTTTTTGCTTGAGTAAATCCATTCTCTGTCCAGAATCTATTTCCATCTTTCTTTATGCATTTGCCTTCAGTAATTTTAACTCATTTAGGGGATACTATGGAAAATTTTACTGCAAATTTATTGCAAATATGAAATAAATTAACCGCTGTAAAATCATAATAACACTTCTGGGTAGGCTAAGCAGTAATATGTTTCAAGCTGAGAAAGCAGATGGCACTATTTTCATTCTTACTCATTTATTTTAAAGTATTTTGTTCAATATTTATAAGGAAAAAGTCCTCTCTGAAGTACTGAGGGTAAAAATGTCGCAGCAAAACATTTTAGGAAGAGGTTTATAATTTTTTATCCGCATTTTAATACATATACAGAAAATTCTGGTTCAAAGTCAACAAAAACCTCTTAATATTTGGAAAATATCCTTATGTAAAAGACAAAATTTTATTCTTAAATTAAAACTTTGCTGCTGAATGAGTTAAAATTCAGAATTTTACTTTCATATAAGTGTTCACTTAAACAAAATTCACTGTGAAAATTGGAGTTTCTCTATTAGGAGGTAATATTCCATAGCATAAGAAGTCTTCTTACTCAATTTTTCATACCATTTTTGACATTAACTGATTACTGTGTGTAAGAACAGAATGCTCACTACTTATTGAGCACTGACTATGCCAGCTAAAAGATGGGTTCCTTAAATTTTAACAAAATCTTTCCAGAGTGAAGCATAATAAGAAAAGGCAAATGAACACAAATAAACTGTCTCATCAGCAAGCCCAGGTCAACAAACAGGGACACTCAACAAACAAGGACGGTCACCCAGTCCCACCACTTACTGACAGAAAAGTTCCTAAATCCACTGAAATCCTCTAGAATTGGATTTTGTTTATTTTGTCACATTTTCCAAGGTTAATCACTTTAGTAACAAACTTTTGAATGTTTAGAATGTCTCAAATCTTCATGTCTTGTATGTGATACATCCCACAGACAGATTTCATTAATCCACTTTACATCACATGTCCTAAGAATACATGCAGAAAACTTTGTGTCCACTTGAGTTACTGTTTTTCAGCTTCATTTCAACAAAATCATAGAATTCTCTCTTCAAGATGACTTGAACAAGGTACTAACCACCAAGAAACTATTTTTCACATATCAATATGTTCAGGTTAAGATTTGTGGATAACAGGTAACTTACCAATAACTTTTTAAAATTATGGAATGTACATGTTGGGACTCTAAAGGAGAGATCGTCTGATCCTGTTGGTGTCCCAATTTAATAGCATACTTAGAAACACTAACTTAGAAAGGTTCAATACTGCTTCCAAGAAAGTAGTAGATACCAATTAATTTTACAGTACTATATAGCCATTGTAGTTAATTATAAAGGTGGAAGAAAATTTATATTTCCACAATTAATTTGCAGGAGGGGGAAGAGAATGAGGAAATGGAGGAGAGTTAAGTATGTCATTAATGTAGAAGGGATTGACCTCCCAGAAGTCAATATCACCTGCATGTCTGGTCACACTTGGCTGCATCATGAAGAGGCTAGGGCTTTTCTGGTTATTATTTTTAATAAATAAATTGTATATATTCATCTTAGTACACAATGAGGTTTTTAAATTATTATTTTTTAATCTATAAGCAAAATATTTGTAATTGGTTTATAAATTATGTAAATTCAAATTTACATACATACACACAGTCATATGTATAAATCTATTAATATAATCTTGATTTCTTATGTGTTTATTTTTCATTAAAAATTAATGACATAATAATGTCCTACTATTAATTTTCTTTCTTCTACAATGATAGTTCTTAATTGTTAAAAAATTCCAGTATATTTTCTACTCATACTCACTTCAGAGATCTAGATATGCAAAATCTCATCTGGGTGCCAATTGCACTGCAACTGGTGTCCTTATTTCCAAAGAACATCCATTTCAACTTTTTACTTTATTATGTCAAAATAGCATTAGACCCTAGACTGCATTATGAGCTGACATTAAAACTGAAACCAGATTTTTTTTTCTACTGCAGATTATTATGCATCAATTCATTCCAGTTAAGAAACTTATTTTTTCTTTCCTTCTTTGATATTTTCTTTTTTTTTCTCAGTGAAGCCTGGCTTTCAACAACTGAAAGAGATTTTGTGTCTTGATAGGTGCTGCAACTAATCTTGTTAGCTATCAGAAAAGCTAGAGTCAGCTGCTCTTTAAAATTTTCTGCACAGTTCCAATTATACAATTCCCTGAAATCACCATACATCCAGCATATGCTCTGGGCTCTTAAAAGTCAAAATATCACAGCTTTGCAATGTTATCCAGTATTTCTAAATGATCTATGTGCAAGAACAGTTTCCTTGTTATAATTGTACTTCATCTTGACTTCCTTCCATAATTCATTAGAAAATTCCCTACATACACCTAGAAGTAACTTCTTCTACCTGGAAGCATTTACTTTCAGTGCTCTGTATATACAACAGGCTAAGAATTAGTTTTTCTGACTTGTGGTTTGTCAAGAAAGCCACATCTGTGTGCATGTTTAAAGGTGTGTGCATGGGTATATGCAGTTTTTTAATGTTTTCTCACAGGTCATGAAATAGGTCTTAATCAAAACCTTCCAGTTCACTAGTACTGAAAAGGAAGCAGAAAATTTTTGTCTGTAACAAATTGCTAATACTGTCAACACACGTATAGAGTTATTTGTAGGAAGCATACATACATTATCTGTTTTTCTGTCACAGATGCCATTGATTTTCCCAACACTATAAAGGCAATAAAATATTAATTTAGTTCTATGTGTTAATGAAACATATTTTTTTTAGTGAAAAAGATTAAACTCACTTTTATCTTCAGACATATGGGCAGACTTATCACTTTATATCTTAAATTATTCTGGAATAAGGTTCAGTCATATGTTTCTAACTCCCTTCCTAGTCCGCAAAGAGGAATAAACGCCTATCGTACTATCTCATAATATGTACATGTGACACAGTTAGTGGATGAGGGAAAGTCTGTGGATGTTGTCTACCCACATTTTAGTAAAGATTAAACTGTCTTAAAGAATCAAGATGTTTTTTTTTTCTGCCCTGCTCCAGAGGATATGGATGAAATAAAGTAACTTTCTACAGTCCTACCTCTGCTAACATTTCTCTGAGGCAGGCCACTATAGACCTGCAATTGACAGGAGTGTTTGCCAGTTTGTCTCACTTTTTAAATCACAAGGGAGGTCTTTATTCTAAATAACACTAATAAGTTTTTTTGCTGGGTGTTTTAAACATTTTGGAAATCTGCATTTCCTGAGGTTCAGAGGGTGTGGTGCTGACTGTTTATTGTGTGTTGGTTTTCAGAGGGGGGATGTTTCCCTTTTATTGTATATTTTTGTGACCCTTAATGTTCAAACAGAATGGCACAACAGTATGTGGTATTATAGTGACATACTCTGGTGATTATTAGATAGAAAGAAGAGGACAAAATTCTGGCAACCTCACAGACATTTCATTATTAGTTCATAATCACAATTTATTCCCTGAAGTATCTCATGTTCATGAGCTCTTTAAAAAAACAAAGAATAAGAAGAAAACTACCTGCAAAAATGAGAGGGTGTTTTCTTTTCAATTAGTCGAAATTTGGTTCTAGAAAAATAATCACTGATACTTTCCAAGTGTTCATGGTAATACTTTATGATTACAGCAAATCTTTGCACATATTGTACATATGCAAAGTTGAATGTAATAGCTGTCACTTTTAAAAACATGATAATGAGAAAATATATATTCACAAGAGATACAAACCAACACAAGTCTTAACTTTTAGAAATAATTAATACTGAGATAAAGACCTTTCTTATTGCACAAACGCAATAGGATCTGTTTTCCTCAGGTTACTACAACTTCTTCCAGGAACTTCTGCCAGGCACTGGTGTTTGGTATTGGGACATCACACATGCCAAACTGAACAGTGTGCTCATTCCCAGAAAAGAAAAACCTCTTTGTTCCAGGGCAACCAACACAACTGAAGACACTGGCTGCCTCTACACTCATGAATGTACAGCTCCAAGAATCCATTCCTGGCTCTAGGCTTAATAAAGTAATTCCTCTCCCCATCACTATTCAGTGTAGGGTACTCTGTCTTACCCACTTTAGCTGGGCAGCCACCCCCAGATTTTACAGCACTTAGTCTTGGGCTTTCTTTGGTATCTGAATCCTCTGACATTTTCCTATAATTTTCATTGCTGTGGTTTTTTGAGTTCTCAGTGGTTGAAAAAATGTGGTGACTGAGCCACAGCTCAACTGCTGTTTCTTTTTTTAGAATGTGAAATGGCATTACATATTTCTTTCCAGTCAACAAAAATCAGGGTAAAGCTGACCAACACAGGCTTGCTCCTTTGAAAAGACTACAAAATTCATTATTTTAAGGCACATTTTAATTAACACAATGCAATTATACTGTCCCTCATACATATGTGTGTTACCATGTCTGCCTATGTACAGAAGTTAAATGAGCCTCTTATGATAAGTATATATAAAAAGAAACAGAAGAAATATCTCTCTAAGATTTTCCTTCTCCTGTGAATTTTCGTTTTTTCCTTTTTCCTGTAACTGTTTACTCCAATGTTTTGGAACTTCTGTAGACAATATATATATAGTCTGGCTATTCTCAAAATATATACAATGAAGAGTTAAAATGTATTATTTGAGTCACAGTGTTTATTCTGTTCTCTGTGGTCAGAATAGGATCAAGTAGCATGATAAATGTATGGATTTTGTGATTGCAGGAAATGTTCAGTTTCCAACCTATCACTTGCATTTTTTATCTACTCAGTGGCAGAGGTGGAGGATTTTGAAGACAGATGCCACTAAGGGATCTTTGTTTTCTATTTTTAAAGCATCATAACTTGCTCATCTAATCACATATGGTTTTCTGTTCACAAAAGATTTTTTCACAAACTGATTTTTGTTATAACTGGTATTTTAAATGGACTGTTATGTTTTTCTCAAGACCAAGGTTATTTCTCTCTAAACTTTCTATTGGGAAGTCTCCAGCACTACCAGATGTGTTTGTCCCACTTAAACAGCAGCACATGTCCGAGTCTTTGGGTCATAACTGCAGTCTCCTCCATGGCACTGAAACCATGAAACACTTTTCCCCATGTCTATCCACAAAGTTTTCATTTATGAATAAGGTAGATGAAGATATTGTAAGCCACAATTTTACAGAATTACAGAATCACAGAATATGCTGATTTGGAAGGGACCCACAAGGATCCTCAAAGTTCAGCTCCTGGCCCTGTGCAGGACCATCTCCAAGAGTCACAACCTGTGCCTGAGAGCACTGTTCAAATGCTTCTTGGGCTTTGTCAGGCTGCTGCTGTGACCACTTCCCTGAGGAGCTGTTCCAGTGCCCAACCATCCCCTGGGTGAAGAACTTTTTGCTGACATCAACCTAAACCTCCCCTGACCCAGCCTCAGGCCATTCCCTTGGGTCCTGTCGCTGGTTACAAGAGTGAAAAGATCAGTGCCTGCCCCTCCTCTTCACCTCAGGAGGAAGCTGGAGTCTGAAATAAGGTCTCCCCTCAGTCTTTTCTTTTGTTGGATGTAGTAGCAGCTTTTGGGTGCCGATTCACATAACTTAAGCATCTTCAGAAACTTAGTTGCTGAAAAGTGAACATAACTTCTCAAAATTATTTGAAAAAGCTGGATTGTCTATTACCTGAAGACTTTAAATAATTTTGACCTTTAAGCACAACAAGTCTTCATATCAATTGTTTTTGATGCTGGACTATTCCACAAATTTGTAACTCAGAATTTTGAAACATAAAGTTTTGGCAGGTATGACCAAAGAGAGCTTGGACTTACTGAAATGATTGTTTCCATTGTAAGTTTGTCAGAATTTAGAACTCTTGATTTGAAAACTCAAACTGTGTTTAGTTGCTTTGATTTTTTTGAAATCAAAATACCATTCAAACATATGGTGGCAAGAGAATTTTTATTTCCCATTTTCCCCCTAGGTATTTTTTAGTGCAGAAAGCTTCAGCAAACCCTAGTTCTCACTTTAGAGGAAATCAGGGCTTCCACAAAGGTCAGTAAAATGTTCCTTATGAGGGAACATAGTGATAATAAGTCATGAAGTTATCACAGCCTGCTTACTCTGGGAAAAATGAATGACATAACTAGATGCCAGCACCTAACCACACAACAATCCATCCTTTGCTTGTCATTCCTCTTTCATCTCTCTCTTCACATAAACAAGTACAGGCACCTCCAGGGACCTGTATTTTCAGGAGTACATTATCCCAGGGGTAGTGGTGGGGTGTGGGGGCCCTTTCCCACTCCTCATTCTGTAATCCCATGAGAGACAGAGGGTTGAGCATATGAACACACTTTATGCATTGCAATTTTTCCTCCTCTTAAGGTAGCACAGAAAGGACAGGAGTGTGGGGAAAGGAAGAAAAATGAAGATTTTAATTTCCACATGGAAATAATTTAGCAATAAAGATATTGCAATATTTAAAGGTGTCCAGCATCTGTTCAACTGATGGGCATGTATGTACAGATTTGTTTTCTCTATTTGCTTATTTTTGTCTTTCTTTTTAAAGGAATGGAATGCTTCAAGAAAACTTTTTTTAGAGTATTGAGATTATAAAGTAGATCACCAGTATTAAATACCTATCTGTGATTAAACAAATTGTTCAGCTGATTATACTAGTTTTCCTCTTAAGCCTTGAAATCCAAACATCTTTTGAATTTCCAGTATTTATAGCATGTTGTTCTCCTGTGTAAGGTAAAATAAAAAACACCTGATTAAAAACACTGTTTCAATTGATGCCACATCAAATAATCTTTATGTCTTTTAACAGTGATATGACATTATCTTGGGACACACATTCTGTTATAAGGAGTATATAGGAAAATACTTGCTTTTAAATGTGTCTCATATTTTCTGTCTCTTTTTGAAAGTCACATTGAATCTCATTCTTTGATAAGACACTGGTAAATATAGATGATGCCAGAAAAAAAATTTAAAAAAAGAGTTAAACAAGAAAATCAACACTGTCCAGACACGGCCTTCATTATGAAACTGTTAGATACAGACAGTTCCAATAAACAAGAAATTTTGCATATATTCATGTACACAGTCCTATTTCAGAGAAAGAATATTTAGCAATTGGATTCTCAAAATATTACAGATAAAGGACAGACTGATTAAAGAGCCTGTGGGTAGCATTCCAGCTATAATTGTATGTTCAGCTGCTTCAGTAGTTGCCATTGAATTTATTAGCCCTTTGATGAAGTCAAAAATGAACTCTCTATAAGAGCTCTCATAGATCTCTGACTGCTCTCCTCTGACATCCTCTCACTGTCTACCCATATCTTCATCGATTTTATGGGGAATCTATGACAACTTACTTAAAGTGTCTCAATTTAGAGTGGCAAAGTAGGTGGAGTTAATGAACATTCTAATGACAGCAGCTCATCAGGTACTTCCTTGGAAAGTTTAGCTGTTCTTTAGAAAAGCCTTTTTGCCATTGCTGTTGTTCTTTGCTTTAGGATTCTAATCAGTGAGCATACAAATATCTAATTTCTATTCTTGTAAGAAAGAACACCATCACATGAAATGGCCTGTAAACTTTTAAAAGCTATTAAAATTATAAAGTATTCGACCAAGACCTGGTTTAAAGAAAGTATTCAGCAGCGAAATGACATATGAATTTCTGATATCATTGCTAATGAATGGGATTACAGATTGCAGGTGTAAAAGGGAAACTCCAATACAGCAATGAAAGCAATTCGATTACTCAACTTTGAAAGTACTCAGAGCACAGAGAAATAATGCAACAGAGTGCAGGTCAAAATCTGAAGAGACATTTGGGCATCAAGTTTCTACAACTTTAAGAAGCAGATAAACACCCAAATATCTGTTAACACTCAATTCATAGAATATTTAATAGCACAGCTCTGTGTCACAGTAATAATTATTAAGATCCTATGCAGCCTTTATTTTAAGAAATTCCAAAAATGATAAATAGGAAATTTATTTCAATAAACCAAGTAGAGACCTCATCAATCTGTAGAGGATAAGAGAACTCAGTCTTTAGTAAAACCAGCTAATTCACCTGAGGGAACAAAAACACAAACACACAAGCCAACACAAAGAAATTCAAACAGCCAAAGAGCTATTCAATAAAAAATGAAGGATTAAAAAAATCAGTGGTGTCTACAGATCTTTGAGAATATTGAAGAACTAATGCAGCATCGATGCACTGAGACAACCCAGACTGGGACACGTGATCCATATGCCATTGGAGAAACTACATGTATTCATTCTGCAGATATCCAAGTACACTTATTCTATGACTACTTAGAAAAAACAGTCTTTTCTAGGTTTTGACAAAAGAGTAGTAAGAATTATTAGGATCAGGCAAAGAAAAGGAATGTGAAAAGGCTAAAATATGAACAAGGTGTACTCTATATGTATTGGTGAGTTTTGTCTTCATAGAAATGTTTTATTATGGATTTAATATTTTATTTTAGACAAAAGAAAGCTCTGCTTTGAGGATGACAAAGCAGTATGGACTGGATATATATTTGAAACATACCAGAAAAAAGTGAGAAGACTTCATAGGATGGTCTGAGAGGCTAAAACCAAATTATAAGGTTATAAATTATGACCAAATTATCGGATAGAGAATTTTTAATATGTTTATAGAAGAAATCATCAACAGGTGTGATATAGCAATTCTTCATTAATTGTAATGGTACTTGTAATGTCTATAAGTTTATACTGAATTTTCCCATGCAGCTTACAAGAAAATCTGCTGAGGCTGAACAGACTCTTCAGGTGAAACTCCAACTAATTTCATTAACAAAATAATTTTTATCTGGTTTTATCTGGTTTTACCCTGTATTGAAAAATAATCATAAATTAATTCAGCTGCTCTTCACTATGCTTTTTAGAATGCAATCACTGCACTGTTTATAAAGGATGTAAAGAGAATTAATGCAATAGTTTGCATCATTGACTTGAAATTAAAAACAATATTATGACAGGCAGGGATATGAGCACCAAAACAATGTATAGGAGTTTCTGACTTGTTTATATGTTTCCTAGCTATTATTTCAGGAAAGAGACCCCATTTTCTCAGCATTTCTTATCCCATTTTACTTTGAAGATGCATTTCAACCTCAGCATTGACTGTGGATTGTTGTCAATATTTGCAGTCATACAGTTTTATAAGGTTTGTCATATACTTTCAGTTTTATAATTTTTCTCTCAGCAACATGAGATAAATCACTGTTTTCTATATTAAAGGTTATGGAGTCTCTGAGTCACACAGAGAGAGATAGCTATGACTGGAGAATTAAACCATCTCCTTCCTCCATTTCCCAAGACTGATGATTAAACAGCAATGAGAAAAGTATAATTCACACTATGGATAGAAAGACTTAACTCATGGAAATAATACATCTCAGTTATTTTATATACAATTTTTTCTTCTTACAACCACACATTAAATTGACTTGGCATTCATGTGTGCAATCTGTGAAGGACATGCTAATGTTTTTTTACTTTATGAGATTATTTACATTTCTATTAATTAAGAATTATATTAATTTATTTAATTTATTTTCTGAAAATTAGAAGCCACATTACATTTTATTTAGGTTGAAGTTTGCCTAAACTTTGATTCTCAGTTCTTGAATAATTTTCTAACTTACACACTTTTTATAACCTTGAGTATTTTTCCCCTTGCATTCCTTTTGCTGTACTGTGGGAGTTATTAATGTCCTAACTAGTTTACATTCTCCCTTTCGAAGAGTCCGAATTTCTATGCAGAAAATGCTGTTCGCTGCAGATAACAAAAACCATCAAAAACATTCTGTTGTACCCAATCCACCACTGCTTTACATGCAAGATGAATACTAAAAGCAGCATTAGCAGCAGAGACAGTTACCAATCACTTATTGACAATTACACAATTAATTAAGTAGCTGCTTCACATTAACATTCCAATCTGAGTGCATATTTTTCTGTAGTGTATCTAAACCAAACATTTGTTGAACTGGAGGACAGGACCAATCTTAGTTGCTTGCTAACCAGAGATGTGCAGAAAACAAGAAGCAAGCATTATGCAGCACATGGCTTGGGTCTGCATTCATGACTCACAATCATGCCACGCCGCTGGTACAGCAAAGGAACAGCACGTACTTAGCCAGGCACAAGAGACTTCTGTCTTCTGCCTCGTGCTAATGCTTCCTGCTACTGCTGTGGATAAAACGACACCCAAATTATCTTAAGAGTAAAAGATATAAGAACAGAAATGAACATATATATCGATCATCTACACTTCCTGCAAGGAAAGACTCAAATACTTTCATATGTGTGTTTATTTCTGTTTTTGGAGACTCTACAAAATGTACTGCTTATCTAAATAAGCCATTCATCTACAGTGTTTCTACTAGAAAACATGGATAGCAATGGCATCCTAAAAGTTTTCAAAGGAGAAATGCCCTATAGAAAATCTTGTGCCAGGAGGATGAGCACCATATACTTCCCTTAAATTTCCTTCCTATTGTCTTTGCAAACAGGTAACAGAAATGAACAGTTGCCTCTTTTGTTTATATCCCAGTGTTGCTACTTCACTGTTCTGCAGCTTGAGAAAAGCAGTGATTTGGGGCATGGCTATGAGTATGATGTAACAATACTTCATAGATTGGTATTTACAAAGTACTGTGAAGTGCAATGGTTGTATTTTAACTGAGGTTTGTGGGTTTTTTTTTTTAATAGAAAGACTCTGTAATATTGATCAAAAAGAAAATAAAGCTTCATTATAACACACTTTTACACAACCAGCCCTAGAATACCTCTCGACACAGGAATACAACCAGATACATCAATGACTGTCTAATTCTTCACTTTCAGTGCTGACTTGACATCAAGAAAAAGCTCCCTCTCTAATAAACTGAAATGTTTCTCTGCAGAATTTACAAGCTCCTGGAAAAATTGTCTGAAGTCTCAAAGATTTAAAGTTTTATGTCAAATAAACTTTTCAAATAATCCTATTTATTTAGTAAATCAATAAAAAATAAACAATGAAAACTCCTTTACATAACTTTAGATGGAAAGCTACTCTTTATGCTCTTTATGCTTCTTTAAGCTAATACTGTAATGTATTCTTTCCGACAGACTGTTATGAATATATCTACTGGCAAATGAAAAGCTAAAAGAAGGCAATGAATCTAACATTTCATGATGGAGGACTTATCAAGGTAACTACACAGACAGGGAAGGGAGACACCTGATGTATTAAAAATGCTTCGGCTATTGCAACTCAAGGGAGAAGGTCTTTTAATCCAAGAGCAAGTTTTCAAAGTAAATAAAACCATTTATGTTCAGATGAGTGGTCATGCTGCCAATAAACATCATTCACAAAGGCCTACTTACCTCTAAGTGCCCATCTCTCTTCCAGCCTCCTCTCATTTCTTCCTCACGATTCCACACAACGTATTGCTGTCTCTGCAACATTCCCTTTCTTCATGCCTCTTGCTACACGCATTGTTCTCCGTAAGCTAAATTATATTCCTGGGCACAGGATGATATTAATAGGAGATAGCTTTGATCTCTTTTTTTCACCTCCTTCAGTCAATGAATGACAAATTGTAAAAGCTTTTTTGTTTGACTTCTTTTCTCTTTTTTTTTTTTTTTTTTTGTCTTTAACTTAGAAATGTTTTCCAGGTCACAATATCAGGAAATGAAAAGGATAAGATGGCAAACATGCGACCTCCTCTATATTGCACACTATCCTTCACAATTCTCTATTCTCACATGGCCTTCAGAAGGTACTCAGCAGGGCACGGGTCTCACAAGCACCCTGTGCTCTGTGCACCATGCCATGTGTACTGCCTGGGTGCCAGAATGTGTGAAATTGAAATGGGAGCTTTTGTTTAATAAACTAGGCTTATAAACATATTCTGAGATGTTTAGTTATTAGCTGATCCCCATAGCTGTCTCACTTGTAAGGAAGCACAGAGACAAGGAGGCCCAGCAACTTTTGGCTGTATTGACTCAATTTTCAGTGGCTGAGCAAAATTCAATTTATGCTTCTAATATAAAGCTGTAATTAAGAGGAAGTTCTAACTTTCCCCTTTCCAAGATAGCCTGAGTTTGTGCAAAGGATAACTCAAGCTTCTGCTGTGGCTTGAAGAGATATACAACCTAGTGCCTTTGATGATCTTCACTGGCCTCTCAGATTGTAATTCCATATGTAAGGGCTATATAAAGCCATAAGACAGATCTCAGTTTTTACTTCAGATAATCCTCTTTTTGTATTGGATTGGCACCAGAGTGCAAGAATGTGCCACTAACATCTTTATTATGTCTGTGCACACCCATATCCTGTAAAATATTTAGATTCAGCTCTTGACAGGGACCATAATGAAACTAATTGTGGCACTCTGTTGTGATGCAGAAATTTATCCTTGCTCTGAGCAGCAGAGGAACTAATGTGGTATGCAACAGTAGAAACAAAGAAAAGAGGAAAACTGCAGGGAGCTTTACCACAGAACAAATCTGGAACAAGTCCTGGGAATCTAAAAAAGCTACAGCAGTGTTGCTTTGCAGAGAATAATTCTGAATTAGTATTTTGCAAAGGAAAAACCTTATAGGTAAAGGAACTGAAGACAGAAAATACTAACATAAAGGACCAGGCTTATGCCACTTCCAATTGCGTAGCTTATTCCCTTCAAGCCATTTCAGAGAAGACATGAGAACATGCTCCCTTCGTACAATTTAGTCAAAGCTGAAGTCAATATGTTTCACACCCTGCTGCTATAACCATGACTGTTATGCCACTTTTATTTCCACCAGCTCATTTATTCTAAAAGCATCTCTAAAATATCAACCTCACAGGATGCATTGATACTGAAGGAATTACAAGCAACTTTCATGAAAGGACTTGAGGTGTCTGAGTTCCTTTTTTAATTTTTCACTGTATCAGTGGAAATACATCTGTTAATCATTATTTCTCAGCTGAAACCATCGTTGCCTTTATGACTGCTTCTCTCCCATTTCCCTGGAAAGTTACACTGCCTTGTTAAATCTCAGGTGAACTGAGCCAAAATCTGTCTTTGCAGCAAACCAGAAAGGAGCAATATTTTCTGAATCAAACAGCTGTTTTAGCTGAAAGGCAACCACCTACACCATCAGCAAACAGTTGAGTTGCTGGCAGAGTCAAGACTTAAGACAGACGTAGGAGCAGTACAAGCAACCTCTCAGGCTGACAACTGAGGTGCAAGGCAGCATTAAATCCTGTGAATGAAAGATCTGTTCTGGCTCAGCAGATTCTGGGACTTTGGTGTTAACATCTTTTGTACAGCAATAGTCAGAGAGATTATATTCTTGAGGTGGTTTATATGACAACAGACGACAAAACAAGGTGTACGGCTGTGGAGAGTCAACATCTTGAATCTGCTTTATTTAGGCAATAACCAAATAATTAGGCAATTTTGAAACGTCTTTTATTTTTATGAAATAAAGTGCAATAAAGTAATTCAAAAGATGCTTTAGACTGAGGCTTAATAGGATTCAAGATGACATGTTGCTACAGTTTAAAATATATCACAATTCATTATAAATCAGGTTTTCACAGGATTGTCATATTTAAAAACTTTCTTAAGGCTTGTATTATAAATTCAGTACAAGTCTGGGCTATACACATATGAAGGGGAAAAAAATGAACCAGCAGTTTATCACTGAGAATAAAAGAAAACAATTAAACCAATTATAATATGTCTTCTGTGAAGTTCATGATTTTCATGTGCATATTTGCACATTCACTCAGGGAGGTGATGGAGTCACCATCCCTGGATGTGTTTAAAAAAAGATTGGATGTGGCACTTGGTGCCATGGTTTAGTTGAGGTTGGGTTGGACTTGATCTTAGAGGTCTCTTCCAACATTTTGATTCTGTGATTCTGTGATACCTAGGGAAATCCTTCTTCCTGTAGCTGAATTTTTCAAGCCTGTACAATAACAGACAACTTTGCACTTCACTTTGGGCAGGGGAGGAAATTAATGAGACATAAACTTTATTGTTTGCAGATATGTTTTATATGTAAATAAAGCTTCCTCTTTTTCCCCCATAAAAATTTAACAGAGAACTTTAGTTTGTGGGCTACCAGTGACTGCATGGTAACTTCAGCAGTAAATATAAAACCTAAGAACTCCTGAATGTGAAAAAACATCCCCAAACAAACCTAATTCAAAGTGCTGATCCTTAAAAAGTCTTAATTCATCCAGTTTTCTTGGCAGGCTACAAGTTTTCAGTGGCACTTATTCCATGGGTTCTGTTGGTTACCATCTGAAGAAGGCAACTGGTGGAAATATCCAGCACAATTCACTCATAACCCATAAATAACAAGTTATTAAATATCACCAGATTCCAGTTATTAGCCATGTGCATTTGGCTCTATTATGATTATATTTCCTTGTCAGACTAGATTATTAATGTAATATTTGTTTTGATAGAGTCTACAGTGAAATTATTTTAATATCCATATATATTTTAGACCAGAGGAGAAAATGTGTAAAATACACTGTAAATGTAATAAAAAGTCCTCTACTTGTGTAGTTGACTTAAATGGAAGTAAAATAAAATGAGAGAAAATTCACGTGTATGCCCAATTACCTGTCAGCTAAAGCCTGCCCTTCTAATCAGTTCAGTGCAGATGGGTCTTGGCATCTTTTTAGGATTCTATTGATTTTGATGATGCTCAAACAAATGATCAGACATGTAATGCACTGAATAAGACATTGAGGCAAATCTGTAAAAATTTCCATGGTAAGAATATTAGACAAATAATCACAAGCCTTTAATATATAACTAGTTTATTTATCCTAAAAAATGCTTTTTATAGAGTAGCAGTTAAATATAACTATTATGCACTGCTTAAATTGAAATTATTGTTATTCCTAAAGATCAGCAACTCATGAAGAAATTGCACTGCTTTATATTTATTATTCTTAGTTAACTTCCAATTTTCTGTAGTTTCAAAAGTAAATTTACCTACCTGCTGATAAAAGCCAGTTTTTACATATTTTTGTTTAACTGCTTCCTACTAATTTTTCCTTTCCTTTCTTTGTGTTTGCCCACTTTCAAAGAGTCTGCACTGGTATAATCAGTCCTATTTGACAATGTTTAAAGCAAAATAACTAAAAAGATACTTATCCCATAGATTATTCTGAACATTAGAGAGAAAATGCAGTGTTCAGAAGACAATTTAGATGATGTCCATTACATCCTCATACAGTGTCACACTTTACTGAGCATGTAATAATTTCTTCTAATTTCTATAAGAACATAGCTGAGAAAGGTGCCATTCAAAAGTCAAGTCCAGCCGAAAGCTTCAGAAACACTGAATATCTGAAAAGCAAACTCAGATCTCTTTTATTCACTGTTTTGTGTTTTCTGTTTACATCCTTCAGTACTCCTTTCCTATTTTGAACAAAGTTGGCAAATTTTCATCATCCATTATTTTGATGGCATGACATTTAGTGTCTTTCCAGATCACCCATAAAGGCTTTAAATGTTAAATATACTAGGGGTGATTAATGACTCTTCTTCTGTACAATTGTGCCTATCTGAAAGCATTACCCTTCAGCACAGGCTTCATTTATAGTTCACAGCTAGTTCTCTATTTACATGAAATTCTAAGTTAACATTTTCTTTTTATGCATGAAACTCTGAGTTAATGTTTTCAGCAAGAGAGGTTGTCCTTATCTACTTCTCTCTCCTTTCATGAATGTTTAAAATGTTCTTTATTCTTGTAATTAATACATTGAGTGAATTTCTTCGTGGCTGGATGTTGTTCACACACTCCAGTCATAACTTGAAATAAATTCAAAGACCTAAAAATTATTGGAATGTTTCGAGATTTTGTTTATTGTAACAAGCATTGTTAATAAAGTCGGGCTGCCTTTTAGTTAGAAATGTATTGTAATATAGAAGGACATTTTAATTCTCTAGCAGAATCTAGCTATTAGCATTTCTATGGGAGAAATAAAAATCTAAATCAATCACAATGTTCTGAATACCATGATGAATACTAAGTCCAATGTCAGTTGAAATCTAGTCTAGACCATTCAGAGTTTATTTACCCTAAAAACTGCTTATTTGCATATAAAGTTGTAGTTAATTGTAATTATTATGCACTGTTTAACTTTAAATTTCTTTAAAGATCAGAAACTCATGAGGAAATTACACTGATTTGTTAATTACATGCTTTATGTGATTTATTAATTATGTGCCTTTTGCAACAGTTGAGTCAGGGGACAGATTTCCACTCCCGTCATAGAAAAAATCTGACATATATTGGCAGACAATTTTCATGTTTTACCCTTAATTCTGAATTGTCCCATTTGAAGTTATAAAAGAATATGGAAGTTGTAACTTTCCAGATGTAAACCACATGTCTTTGCTCTGGCATTTCCTTGACAGTGTGTTTGTTATCCATTCAAGTCCTGATGTTTATCTTTTGGGGAGATTTAAGTACAATCAGAGCATTTATTTTAATTCTTCTAAGTATAAATTATGATCCTGCCATGGGAGGTATCTCGTAGTAGCCACAACTGCAAGGCACATCATCTCAAAATCAAATTATGCTTTTTAATTTTGGACAGATAAGAGAAATATTGGATTCTAGAGATATAAACCCCAGGACGGGCCCCAATCTGCCAAATAACTGCAAATTCTCGTAAATTACAAAATCTTCCTAATTTATATACTTCTGTGGATCTTATGTAAACCTTTCCATCATAGGTCTGTGTTCTCCCACGCAATGAGCCATACAACCAAAACTGTATTGCTGATCCATCCAAGTGCAGGTTATGGAAAACCATTAAGATTTTATTAATAAATAAAGGATTGCATGATCTCATTTTATTGTGGAGTTTTGACATACTTAAATTTCACATTCTAAAGAATAAATGTAACCATTCTTTCTCACTTAATTTGCAAGTGCACAGGTTCCAGCTCCTCGGATACTTTGTCAGTTCTTCACAGTGAAAAACCTAAAGTCAATCATTTTGGACACATGGACACTTACCATGAATATTTGGTAAATGTTTCACGCAAAAATAAAACACACTGATATTTGCTATTGTTTGAGTTCTAAGGATGTTATAAAATCATGAATGTCATGGTTATTATCTCGGCTAGAATACCTGTAAATATTTATACATTTAGAGAAAACACATTATATAACTTATAGATTAACTTTTACTGAAGTTCTAAAATCACTGAATAAGAAAATGAGTTTTTCCTCTAACATACTGCTTAAAGAAACTCATAAAAACCATGCAAGGCCTAATTGCTAAACAAAATGTTGGCTTTCTGTGAAAAATAACTGGAAGCATACTGTTATTATACTACAATATTTTTCTTGGCATTACCTTTAAAATAATATTACTTGTAATATAAGAAGCTGAAATCTCCAATGATGTATTGTCAACAAAAACTTATTAGATAACTTTCAAGCCAACAGAATCTTAGGGCAACAAGGTGGTTGTTGTTAGAGTGTTATTCCAGGATTCAGGTATTGAACTGACAGAACCAAAAGGATAAATCCCTATTTATGGCTCCACCTCAAAATAAACTTAGCCAATCTCCAAGGATGACGTGCAAGAGATTGCATTGCAGCCCTTCCTTGAACTTTATTGCATTTAGTCCTTGAATACCCTTCTGACCCTTTTTTATTCAACTGCAGAAATATCCATATTACGAGAGAGAAAAGGCAAGTGCTTATCATGCACCTTAAACTCAGCTTGGAAATGTAAGTACAGCACTGTGCCAGAAAATAATTCTGGTCCTGTGCTTGAATTTGATAAAGCTATTGGCAAAAGTTCCCTTCAGGATAAGAAGTACTGATACTGCACATCTTTGGAAGCACTGTCAGTTTATCTGAGCTGAGTGTTGAGACACATTCTTATCAAAGCCCTCTTGGGATTCAGGTAAAAATAAAAAGGGTATCCTTGTACCTCGACACCATAGAGGACTCAACTAGCTAGATACATGCAGAGTGTCCCTACCAGCTTATAGCATAGCTGGAGTATCCATCTACTACAGAATAATGTTCTAATTAGGGCATTTGCTCTGAATTTTAGGAATTATTGGACCTAAGGAGATTTCCTCCTAAAACATTGCCTTCCAAGAATACTGTTCTTGCCACAAAAAAAAAAAAAAAAAAGGATAAAAAAACCAGAAAAACCCACAAAAACAAAAACCAGAGCCCCAAAACACCAAAAACCTCTCCTGTGTCAGAATGCTCTGTTCTCTTCAAATTATACTACACTTCTGCTAGGATTGAAAATGTGTGGATACAGAATAAGTTAACCTGCCTT
The DNA here is from genome assembly GCA_020466415.1 of Ammodramus savannarum pratensis. NCBI lineage: Eukaryota > Metazoa > Chordata > Aves > Passeriformes > Passerellidae > Ammodramus > Ammodramus savannarum. The sequence continues at coordinate 72,583,000 of JAHXMQ010012338.1, read as the reverse complement.
GGTATCCTAGTGGATATACAGTGATTTGAAAAACTCCCTTCCTGTATTATGTTCTATTACTTTATTTCCATGAAAATATAATCCTGTAAGGAAAAAAAAAAACAAAAAACAAAAAACAAACAAACGTATGAAATTAGACAACACAGGTCATCCCAATGTTCTTCTGTTTCAAATTGTTTTCTGGGGCTATGAACAAAAAATTATGAAAATAGCAGCTTGGTCTTGAAGATAGTTCATATTTTTGAGGTGAATGCAAATACATACTTTCCTACATTCCAGTCTGGGAAAGTGTAAGGAAATACACTGTTCCAGTATTTAATATTTGAATGTTCCATAGGCCATTGAATAGATTATGCACAAAAAATGCTCAAATAAACTCTGTTCAACAATTTTTAAAAAGTGTTTTCAATCTGGAGAAAAAAGATTTATCTTACAAAAATACCTAAAAAACTTCAAGAAAACAGTTAAGAAAGCTCCAGAAGTGCATCAATAACACTGCTAATTCAGCTCTTAAAAGTTCAAGGTCACCCTTGCATTCTGATTATCTTTTGGTCTGGTTTGACTTCTGATAAAAATAGAGCTGCTTTAGGGTTATTTTAGTCAGTATTACCAATTAAGTACCTTCCAATTCTTCCCTTTTTATGGAACTTGTCAGATTATAGCAGTACATCTCCAGGTGTGCCTCATATAAAATTCCTGACAATAGGCAGCTAGGTGTTCCACAGGAAATGCCATTTTGATTTTACAATTTCACCTAGGGGAAATTCCACAAGAAGTAGGTAAAAACTACTGCAGTAGTCCAAAAGCATGGAAGAACCCAACAGGACCTGGATGTGTATTCTTGAGGGAAATCTTTTGGACATATTTGAAGCATGAATGTTTATTAATTTCAAATAGCTTGGAGTTTTGCCCAATGACAAGACTGAATTAAGGACTGTGATTTTCTCTGTCTCATAATCAGACTCAAATGAAAAATTACAAGTATGTTAGAGAAATATCAAGCAAAATTGACTACACTTTTCTTTTGAACCAAGGAAAAATAAAGTTTTTTACTTTTATCTTTGTCTTCTGTTAAATCTTTCATAGAGAACAAGTACTGATAATCTGAACTTTATAACCTCTCAGTGATGGGCATGTAGTATGTGAATAGGAAATTACCCAGCTCTAAGAACTCCCAAGTGTAAAAGTGTTTACTTCTCTTCTAGCAAAGATACTTCAGAGAAAAGAAGCCTGATCTCAGTAATGTCTGTTTAGGGTTTTAAAACAATATGGCTTGATAGCTACAAATGGGTTGTGCTTTAATTTAAGAAAATATTTTTTTCTTATTTACACAAATTTGGACTTAGCTGATAACATGCAATGATATGAAAGTGCATCTGAATAGACATCATTGAAAAGTTGGAATTAAACTCATCTTACAATGGCCAGTGATTTTAATGAAGTCTTTTAATATGATCAAGAGAAGTCTAAAAATGACTTCAGAAATGTTCTCATCATAGACAAAGAACACAAAATTCCAAAGACTGATTCTATAATTAGAGAAACACCCCAAAAGAAAAATAGAAAGGCTGACTGAAAAATGAGCTATTGAACTAAAGCACACAAGAGACCTTTGAAAAGAACTTAGTAAGTTTCTAAACACAGCCTGCACTGAGAAGTAATGAAAACATATGCTAACAGAGATGATTGAATATTAAAAGATTAATCTTCTGGCTTTTTCTCTAGGGTTTAGGCACCTCAGATCTAATCTTTAATAAATATTCTTTCTGTATTGAGTTTCATACATCTCTACCAATTTAACCAATACTTCTCTTCAAAGGAGATTTCAGGTTTTATAATCATCATTGGTGAAGGGTTACCTTTGTTGCATTAACTTAAGGAGAGCCAGAGAAACTGATGCAAGTGCAATTGGATGACTCAGACCAGCTTAGTGCTTGCTCCACCTACACATGCTCTTCATAAGAAATAGCCACTTGAAAGGACCCAAGGCAGTGGTGGATCAGGGGTTGGTACTTAGTCTCTGTCTCCATCCTTTTTTGATTTGACAGTCAATGTTTATTCTCAAATATGCCCAGAAATATTTCCCAGCGTCTGGGGAAGTGCTCCTGATACAATAGATTTGGCAGAAAATCATAAAATCCTCATGGTACAGCAGTAAATTATTACAGCATCCTGATGAGAGTCTTCAGGGTGAGAGAGAGACGGAATCTTGGTTCATCATCAGAAGGCTGGATTTATTGATATATTATATATAATACATTATAACTATACTAATAGGAATAAAGAGAGAAGTTGCAGAGGCTTGCTAAGCTAAGAATAGCACAGGAAAGAATGAATAACAAAGTTCTGTGTCCAGCAGAAAGCAAGGACAAACCCTCCTGTGAGTGGTCAGCAAATCCAAACACTCACAGAAGACCAATCACCACTGCACCTGTTGCATTCCACACCAGCCGATAACAATTGTTTACATTCTTATTCTGGGGCCTCAGCTTCCCAGAAGATGAACAAATCCCAAAGAAAGGATTTATATGGAAAAATGTCTGTGACAGTAAATAAACACATTGCACCTCCAGTACAGATTTCCTACACTCTGGGCAGGCCATCCCACTGACAGCAGTTTGATGCCAGGGACAGCAAGAGATGCCCAGAGCCTGGAGAGGGATCACAGGTCAGCAGGAGAACACCTGGAGAGTTTCACAAAGAAATTCCAGCCACTCCAGCCAGTGAGTCGGCTTCATCGGGAGCCCAACATAAATGTCTCTATGCAGGCACATGTAGTGTGGGAAATTAAAGAGGACTTACAGAATATGCACAGCAGACTCACTATCCTGGCTTCTGTGAGAGCAAATCTTGGCATCCTCAGGGACCTGCTCTGTTGATTAGAGAACCATGGGATAAAGTCCTGGAGGGAAGGGTGGCACCAGAAAGGTGGTTAATATTCAGGGATCACCTTCTCCAAGCTCAGCAGTGATGCATTCCACTGAAGATAAAGTCAGGCAAAGACACCAAGAGGTCTGTGTGAATCAGCAAGGAGCTCCTGGAAAGACTCCAACACAAAAGGGAAGGAGTGGCAGGTAGCCTTGGAGGAACACAGACTTTTACAAGAGCATGGAATGATAGGACAAGGAGGAAAGGCTTTAAACTAAGAGTGGGTTTAGATGAGATATTAGGAAGAAATTCTTTACTCTGAGGGCAGAGAGGCACAGGCACAGGTTGCCCAGAGAACTGTGGATGCCTCATCCCTGGAAGTGTTCAAGGCCAGGTTGGATGGAGCTCCAAGCAACCTAGTCTCATTGAAGGTGTCCCTGCCTGTAGCAAAGGTATTGGAAAAATATGATCTTTAGGGTTCATTCCAAACCAAACTATTCTATGATTCAGTGGTCTTTGGAAGGATCCCAAGTACTGGGTTAAACCATACTTTAGTACATTTGAGTGCCTAAGGTCATTTAGTGTCAAACAAGTA
>JAHXMQ010012338.1:72500433-72579437 GCA_020466415.1 Ammodramus savannarum pratensis | reverse complement strand
CAACTTTCTGATAGTACAGACATGAGCTGAAACCCAGAAAACTCCAGTCCAGTTTTTGTCCCTGGAGACTCATTTGACCTCAGAGAAAGTCTATTCCCCTCACAGTCTGATTGCACATGCTAATTATTAAGTTTTAAAACCCCCGTTCTTTCTATTTCTTCCTGGTTCAATGTTTATATTTAATTATATAAAGAATTAAAGCTGAGGAGCTTTCCTGGAAGAAATGAGCAGATTTCTATTTTGAATAGTGTATGCCCAAAGGTTTCAGATCCTTTCTCTAGATTAGTGAGAACAAGAACCTGAAATCAGGTTGTATCTTTCCATGGCAAGTGCCTTACCACCTGACCCAGCCAGCCACATCCAATTAATGCACACTGGTGGATCATTTTTTCACAAAACATTTTCCAGACACATACCATTTGCATAGTGATATGGAATAAATCCTAGCTTGTTGTTTTTCTTCTCCCACAAAATTGTAGGTTTGCTGTTAGGCCAGGATGCATTGCGGTAGCCATGATCTGTTTGTGACACTTTCCTAGTGGACAATTTTTACCATCAGTGAGGTTTATCCCATATTAACCTTCAAGGTATATAGACAAATTAAGTAGGTTTTCCCTAACTTCAGCAGTGAGGATGGTCCTGAAGATGAAGAGCTCAGAAGTTGTTTTTGTTTGGTTTTTATAGTGATTTTGTTGCCTGTCTGAATACAGACAACCCCTGTAATTACATCCTTCACGAATTCACACAAAAAGTATACTGTGAATAGTACATGCCTGTCTTTACCACTCAAGCAAGCAAACCACTTTTGCAGAGTACAAAAGGAAGTTAATTTCCTGAAACCTGTCTAAAATAACCTCAAAACAGCAATAGTATTTGCACTGGAAAAAAAGTATCAGATGTGAATATCTGCATTGTGAAGCTCTAATCGTTCTCATCTGGGGCTCTGTCTCTTGCTACTTCATTATGACAAAGCAGCCCAAAATTAGAGAAAATTTGGCTCTATTCATAAGCTTTTATTTCACAGCTTTCAGGGTCTAGCACAGAGTGCTCTTCCAGGGACAAACAACAGGACAGGGTTTATCTGACAGACTTAAGGTTAATTTATTTCATGATAGTTCATAGCTGGCTGGGGTATTTACAACTCCGAAAAGCATGAAAGGATTTCAAAGTCTCATTAGTCCATACTATTCTTTCCATGCTGCTTTGTATCTCAGCATAGCTGGAACAGATGACCAAGGTTGTCTTCTTAATATTCTGGGTGATGGAAACAAAAACAAAAGCAATGTCTGTGCAAAGCAGCAGCTTTGGTTTTCCTCATCTCACTAAAATGCTACACATCTATTAGCTATATTCAGATATTAAAAATCTGCTCATGAGGATGTCTTGAAAGGCTTATTAGTTTGGGTGGTTGACTCAGCTGAGTGATTCACATCCTTGTAATTATCTTTAGAAGACAAAACTAAGCAAGCTGAACAGCAGACTCCTGAATGAATTGAAGACCAATATTAAATGAGGGCTTATTTAAAATAGTGCTTCTTTTGGAACTGAAGAGAATGAGTGAGATTTATTGCAGCTAATATTAAGCATCTACAGTGCAAAAGATATGAAGGTTACTTCTGAAAAGAATTCCCAGTCAAAATTTTTGTTCTTTTCCCGAAGTACTGCAATTCACTTTTCTCTTTAAATGGGACATACTTCCTGAATTTATGAATGGGCCATAGGTCTTGAGAATTTTATAGTGAATTTCCCTCCTCACTCTCCTACTTTTGTTCATACATACCTGAGTAACTCAAACAGTTCCTCCCTGTATTAGCTTTAAGATTTTCTCAACATGACCTGGCACTCTGCACCTGCAGTCCAGAAATCCAACCATGTCTTGGGCTGCCTCCAAGAGTGCTGTGGCCAAAAGGGCCTCTCTGCTCTGCTAGACCCCACCTGAGCATTCTGCTCAGCTCTGGGGCTCTCCAGCCAACAAGAACATGGTCCTGTTGAAGTGAGCCTGGAGGAGGGCCATGAAGACAATTCTCCAGAGAGCTGGAGGAGATCTTCTTACAAAGACTGAGAGAGCTGGAGCTGTTCAGCCTGGGGAAGAGAAGGCTCTGTGGAGACCGTACAGCACCTTCCAGTGCCTGAAAGGGGCTGCTGCAAGAGAGATGGAAAGGAACTTTCTACAAGTGCATATAGTGATAGAACAAGGGAGAATGGCTTTAATGTGAAATGATAGATTTAGATCAGATATTAGGACTGGATTTCTTACTGTGAGGGTGGTGAAAAACTGGCACAGGATGCCCAGAGAAACTGCGGATTCTCCATCCATGGAAGTGTTCAAGGACTGCTTGGATGGTGCTTTGAGCAGCCTGGTCTGGTGGAAGGTGTCCCTGCCCATGCCAGGGGGCTTGGAACTAGATTATCTATAAGGTCCCTTCAATCCATAGCATTCTGTCAGTCTATAATTTTATAAATTAGACTTAACCTTTTGCAAATAAGACTATGAGCTACTATAACAAAAAAAAAAAAAAAATTCTCACTGTCCAGAAAAAGTTGCCAATATGATGGAAAAAATTTATAACATAATTTATTTTTTTTTAAAGAAAAAAAATTTTGTTTAGATTTTTCCCAACCTAAATAAAGATGCTTCAATGCAAACAAGATAAAAACAAACAAGATAAACAAACAAGATAAAAAGCTACTATTCACTTACTAAGGAAGTGAAGTTTGACACTGAATGAAGAAATAAAATAGGACTTAATTCAATAAACCTAGGAAAACTGGATATGTTCCTAAGAGCATGCTTATAAGTCCTTAGCAGACTTTTTCCCATCTGGAAATGTTTCATGTCACCCTATGGTCCTGTACGGCTGTACAGAAGAGAAAAGGGCAGAGATACACTTATGCTGAACCCACTCACCTGCAGTTAAACATCTGCTGTAGGATTAGATTAACTCCAGTCAATGTCAATGTTTTTACTGTTGAATAAAAATCTGGGCACTAATCCTAAGTGACATCAAGCAGTCCACATCAATACTTCTTAGGGTTTACTCCTTACATAGCAGAGCTGTGCAGGAGAGATAGAGGTTCAAGGTAAAGACAGAAAGGGATTTAAAATTTTAGGGCTGATCAGTACTCAGTCTTCCTCCTTAAACTTCTTTAATTCAGCTGTAAGAAAAAAGATGTTCTATAGGTGCCTGTTTCTCTCCATTGACTGCTATAAAAGGAATGAGGGACACAGATATCCAGAAACAGTTTTTTTTCAATGTGTTTAGTGGAATGAGGATAGATGAATTTCTTTTTCACACTGCTACCACTTGTGTTATCAGTCCATGGAGGCACCAGAAATATCTCTACTGAGTGCAGTATTCAGTGAAGTAGGAGATAGTCTCATTGTCTTCTTTTTAAGATACAAGAATAGGGCTGAGAGTAGAGATTTAATTGCCAATGCACTGTCTTTCAACTGTGAGGGAGTCTGACTTTTATATAATCATCTCTTGAGTAATTCTAGGTCTAAAGAAATGAGCTGCTAATGAAACACTAACATTACTTCAAAAGAAGTCACAACAGATGATTAAGTAGGTGTATGTCTTCACAAATGAGCAGAAATTGTCTCAGGGCTCTTTTAGAAAGGATTAATGTGAATTAAAAGTGTACTGATAGTACATTTAAAAGGCTGGGAATGCATAAATTGTTTATAACAGAATAATCTTTCTTTTCATAGTAATTTAATACTGTACTCATTATTCCTGTGGAATAAAAACTGCTAAAAATTTTGTAAAGCACAATGCAAAAAGCAGTATTTTAACACAATTGCATAGGAAAGAAACTTTAATCTGGCTATATGTTTCTTATTCTACTAGTTAAAGTTACAAACTGGGAATTCAGCAAAACTGTAAATGTTTGTTTTTCAGCTGCCAATGTATTTGCTCAGGAATTTGTTGGCAAGGTATGTCCTGCGTCACAATGCTGTGAATCACAGAAATTGGGTGTTGTTCAGCTGCAGAAATGATATAACTGCCTTCTCTTGGATAAGTCTTGACTGCGCCACTGCACAGTCCTCACAGCGCAGCATATACAGAGCTGAGTTCAGTTCTTTGCTGTTCTTGTAGTTTAACTCTGGTAGGCAGCTCATCTCTACACAGCACACTCACTTCCTGCCAGTGTGCTGGAGAAGATAATCAGAAGGGTAAAACCGCATGAGGTGAAATAAAGGTGCTTTAATAGGTAAGGCAATATCCAGCACATCCTCATTAACCCCCATCACCCTTCGCACTCAGCTTGGGTCATTACTGCACTTGTCCTGCTTCCTGTGATGCTCATCCTCTACTTGTTCAGGTGGTTCTTCCTGTAATGCTTCCTGTAAAATGCATCTCAAATGATGGCTTACAACAATTTAAAGGTATATCCACTACAGTCTTCAATCCTGATCCCTTTGGGTCAGCAGTGAACTCTTCCCCTCGCTCCTGCTCCAGCATGACTTCATCTGTAGAGCACCACCTCTCAGGGGTGTACCTGCTCCAGTGTGGCCTTATCCAAGGACCACAGCATCTTCAGTACCTGCTGTGCAGTGAATTAATCCATGGCCACTGATAGACACTTCAGGTTGTACCTGCTGTGGCATGGACTTCTCTAGATCAACAGATGCTTTGAGATGTACCTTCTCCAACTTTCTCCAACTATGGCTGTGTCACCATTTCCTCCTGCTCTTCATTGGATCTCATGATTGCACCTTGGACTTGGTTCATCACTTACCTTGTTGGGAGCTGCATCTGGACCCTCTAACCATCCCTGGGCTCTGCCCACCATGCTCAAACCCCACATGACTGTCTCAACTTGTACTCCCTTGCCATGGAGCCTCACTCCTGCAGATGCCTCTCAAATTCACAGGGACAAGGGAAGAGCGTGTAAGTAAAGTTATTCAGTAATTCTCTGTTTTTTGTTATTGTTGTTAAATTTTTATCCAGTGCTGCATAAGAATGCAAGTTTGGGAAGTAACTGAAGTAATTCTGATCAGGATTCAGTTTTATACTTCCTCTACCAGAGTATATTTAACCCCTACATAAAATACAATTTGGTAGGGGTTAAATCTACTCTGCCAGAGTCTGCAGTGAGTACCCAGTGGGACCAGACAGTGAATCAGGAACCCATGGAGAGGATAAGGAGAAACCAGAATCCAGGCAGGAATGTTGGGATGGGGCAAACAGAAGGGCTGTGCTGGTGCTTAAGCAATCTGTGTGCTGGTGAACCTTGGGAGTATGGTCAATACTTGTGGTCTGCCTCTGCCAGTCTGAGAGCTTGGTTCTCTCTTTGTCTCTTCCCATAAGTATCCCTGTGATTCTTCCAGAGGTTCCTATATCAGTAGCACCTGTGTCTGTGGTCTGTGAGCGTGTCTCCATCCCTAATTCGCAACCCTTCATAAGTCCTTTTTCTACATATATTATAAAGTCATCCATCAAACCTAATAAAAAATTATCAAGAATTTTTCATACCAAAAAATAAAAGAATTCTAACACCTTCATGTCAACCTTTCTGATCAAGCAGTCTTCCCTTACATTAGTCCAATATCAGACTAATTTCTACTTTGGTAGCTGCAAAAAAATCCACCACATTTTAAGTCCTCTCAGAGTTTAATAAACAGCAATGAATAACATCAATCACACTTGCCACATTTATCCAACAGTACAATAAAGGTCTCAGTTTCAGAGCACTTAAACTGCTTTCTAAAATAAAAGAAATGCAAACTATTAAATGGCAGTGTCAAAAGAACCCTTTAAAATAGTGCAGTGGGGAGAGAGAAAATTCTAGTAAGAAATGCAAGTGTTTTGATTCAAACCTCAAGAATCTAAATGACTGTATTAAAACTGAATGCCTGAGTAAATAATCGACAGATATCCCTAGAAACCTTAAAATTATGTGAAGTCACTTATGAGAGTGACTATCTATTTTATATAATTAGGTAGATAATTATTTGTCTGCCTAAATTTGCACATCAAGTCCTTATTTGTCTAATCTGATAATCCCCATATGTTCCCTCAGTGAAAAGTAAAATGCTGTCATCTTGGGTAGGAATTGTAATTTTTTTTCCTCAATAATTTAGATGACTGAAATTTACCTGTTAATTGCTTGAACATTCATGTCTGAAGACTATTTGCTTATATTTATATACACTGCAGGCAGGATTTGACAGTAAGCTGCAAGTGAATCAAGAACCTGTACAAATGATGCCAATATTCTTATTTTCCTTTGAAACAAGAAGTGCTTTCTAACCAGTACCTAGGCAATGCTTATGGTACATGACATAAATGACAATCATATTTGTTATACACTTTTCCTAACTTATAGCAGGATTAAAAAAAAAAAAAAATAATAAAGCTAGAAACAGCTCAGCTTTCCCTAGGAGAGAAAACTTTTTTCCATTTGAATAGTAATAGGAGACACTATAAACTTTTTTCTTCAATATTTGATTGCTTCTTCTTGCCTTTTGAAACTGTCACTTTTATTTGTCAGTTATATACATCAACACATAATGATGTGCAGAATAAATTCTATTTGGTTAGCAATTCCTAGTAGCTTTGATTTATTACTGTATGTATTACCTGTATAGCCTCACATTAGTAATACAATAAAGTTGAAAAGACACCTTCAAAATTCCTTCTACCCTCCAGTTTTTACAGGCAACATCAAAGTATATAGTTTATATCAGAAATCCTCCACAACCTCTTCAAATTTCTGATCATTTTACACGAAGACATAGTGTAATTGGTTGTGCCAAAATTGTTTTTTTTTTGTAATTGGGACAGTAGTGAACAGAATAATTCTTGAAGCAACATGCACAGATATAATTTTACATAGATATACCAATGATGGCAAAGATCAGGCAATGATGAATAGAAAAAGATTAAATTCAGATTGCTTGCTTGAATATGAAGCCCTTGATCCTCTGCCTAAACCTGGAGAATCAAGAACATCTACTGTAAGCCTCAGCAGGAAGTTTAGGGAGAGAAAGAAAACAAGTGTGTTCAGAAATCTAGAAAAGACCTTGCCTGGCCTAATGCAGAAATCTTCTTTAGACAATTTCTATCACAAAAGTTATTGTTTATTTCCACCAACTATACAAGAAGTACAAAAAATTGCTCAAAAAGATGTATTTATATTGCAGACACCTAAAGTGGGTGCAATCAACCTGATCTCAGGCATACAAGCAACATCCTGGCCTCTGGACATTTAAAGACTTCAAATTCTCAGACTATCACTATATAAATGTATTAATAGAAACCCTCATTCATAGAGACTTTTTCACTCTTTCAGGAGTCACATCACCTCAGAGTCACTGTATTATGACTCCATAATATGAACTGTAGCATTTAAAAGAGGGTTTAGTCTCCTCCTCATAGAACTGGAGCCTTTATTTGATAAACTGTTGGCTGTTTAAGGAAAAGTTCTTCTTCATAGACAACAATAATTCTCAGACTTTTTTAACTGATTAAATAAAATTGTATAAATTTAAATTATTAAGTAAAGTTTCCATTCATAATGAGTACCACTGATGATCTAGTTATTAACACTGAATTTTGCAGTTTAACCTGTCTGAACATTTTTCTTTTGTATTTCTTTAAAAATAATCTTTTCCTGAGGCATGCTTAACAATGCAAGTGTTTATGGATATACATTACTTGTGTGTACAAATATATATGTATGTTATTTGCACCTGTCTTCCCAACTGGACAATTTTGGCTATTTAGGAAATTGGGAAAAATGAATCCTATCGACTGTTTAAGTTATTAAGAAAAAAATACAATTTCTACCCAGGACAAGAGAATCTTTTTCACTCAGGACTGAATACCTGCATGCAGAATTGATATGAATATGCTGTGCACATATCGAATCTCTTAGAGGTTTATTAATACCATTAACAAAGATAAATTGTGATTTTGTGATTCAGAAAATGAGAGGCAGTGTGGAAAAGATGTCTGAAAAGCATTAATGACATAGAAAATCAGAGACCAGATGCTGGGAGTGCTTAAAACTGATGGTGCAGGAAAATAAGCATTGATGGAAAAGGTCTACAACTAAAACACTTTCTCCCACAGTAGTTTGTAGATTGTTGGCCTTTTCTATTGATTTTTCTGTTTCTTTGCTGTTAAACAGGGACTGAAGGTTTCATTTGCACATCCCATTAGATACTATCTCCAGGTGCCTTTTAAATCAGTGTGCCTTCAGAAATACATTATTCCAAGTTTTCAAGCATACTGGGGCTTTACAATCTGAACTAAACTCACTTGAAAGGGACATAAGAATACCAATAAGAATATTTGAAAGGAACATAAGAATATTGTAAATTTGTGATTCTGAAAATTGCTGATTATAATTCAGGAGAATTATAAGTCTGTAGACTGTGGTCTCAACAGTTAGTATATATATTCAATACAGCACAGATTTGGAATGGTGATCAGAGAAAAACATAAGTTTTTCTTATCTATCTATCTATCTATCTATCTATCTCCTGGATTTTTTACTTTGACTTCAGCTAATAGAAGCAATAAACTCTGACTTATCTGAAAGCTTTACGTAGAAAATTTCATCTTAAATGAATCATTCAGGTGCTCACATGATGTGAGTCTTATCGTCAGGCTGGAAATTTCATTCCATGAATAATTTCAAACTGTTCAAATAAAAGGAATGTAATGCATAATTTTTTCCAGGTATTCAAAGTAGCTGTGATTCTTCACATGAGACAGCTACAAATGAATTCTTATGAGCAAAAACCAGGCCAGCTGTGATTCATGCTAATTGCTAACATCATTCCAAACAACAATTATATTTGAGTAAATCATAATGGTTTTCTGGAAAAATCGCTTATGTAAGAACAGGTGAAGTTTCCTCATGATAATATTTCAGTCCAGTTTTTCAAGGCTTTACAGTGTACCAGAAAAGTACTAAGATTGTTTTTTTATCCTGGCCTCTTGAAAGTCAGTAACAGTCTACACCTCAAAAAAGAAAAAAAAAAGAAAAAGACTCTAGTTGCCAACATTGTTCAGATCATAAGATCATACACACTTCGGGAATATTGTTTTCATAGATATATAAAATAATGTTAAAAACACCAACCCGCCCTGTAAATACCAAAGCACTTTTACTATAATTTTGAGCTAATTTTATCATTCATCTGGAAAAGATTTCCCTTTCCTACAATTTGTTTATTCAGAATTTATCTTAGGGGACAGTGCACGGAATCAGTGTGCTGTGCAATAACTAGCTGACTGCATGATCTAATTAACACTAATTTGTTATTTCTTTCCTTCTATTTTTGTCATGGTCATTCCTAGTATTTTCACTTACTGCAGATAAACTCCTCAGAGCAGCATCTGTGGCATCTTCAGTGTTCATGATTCATCTATTACATACAGCTGCCAAACTTTATAGGACTTAGCTGTCATTGATTTGAGTAGTGAAAACCAGAAAGAAGTCCATCTTAGTATCAAATTAAAATAGTCAGACATGAGAAAGGAGTAAAAAATGAGAGAAAAAGAGTCATTCATTCATTTTTACCTTGAAGGCAAAGTCTTCTTATAAACAGATGGAACTGATGCTATAGATACAGTATAAAGCTTTGTTGCTTTTCTTCTTTTTCTGGAAAATGATGCATTTGTTCCTACTATGTTTAGTTCATCAGATAACCTATATCAGAAGAAACCAAATATAAATGCTTCAGTGCTGAAAGATCTCTGTTAATTCATTGATAACCAAATATGGAAGACAGAAAACATTAAGTATTATAATTTAAAATGTTCCAATGTGCCTTTTTATAGAAAAAGTAATTGCATGGATGTTAAATATTCACACGGCAAAGCAGATTTGAAAAATTGCCCATCCTAAATTTGTCCCCCACCAAATTTCTATTTTCTAACATTACAACACTGTCCAAGAAATACTTAAGTTTGACTTGTTCTTTGATATTCATGCAGGCTATGAGAAAACCATGTCAAAGAATCATCAAGTTTATTTTTCAGTCTTGCTACAAGATGACCGCTCTATTGAGACTGTGGTGACCTCACTGTGACTATTCAATGAGTCTGTCATGCTTCACAGTGAAGCTTTTTACTTTATGTTAATCAGCATTCATTATTTGCAATTAAAAACATGTGCTTTTATCATTTCGCAAACATTTGATTGTGACAGCTAACTCAATGCTGGCTTTGTCTTCAGTTTAAAAGAAGAAGTGTAGACCAATTGAATCAGAGATATTGTGATAACATAAAATTACTATTGCAGATATAGAGAACGATCCTGCTGCAATGTTAAGGGAGCCATGTAGGTCACACTTTTAAGAGGGTTTAGATCTTGGCACAGTAATGTCATATGGCTCTGCCATTCTACAAACTCTGGTCTCTTTTATCTAAGCGGTCTCTGCAGTGATCCATCATGCCGATGTTAAAATTTTATAGTTTTTCAAAGAAAAGCACTTATTCATCTAACAAATGACATCATTACACTTTGAGAGCATGAAAAAGCTTTATTGAATAATTTCTATATTTTATTTAAAGAAATCATTAGGAAATAAAAAAATATTAGATATATTTAAAATATTTCTTTGCTAGGACAATTTATACATGCGATTCTATTTTCTTTGTAGACATTTATGAATTATTTTCTGTGTTTCCATTTCATTTATAAAACTAAATCTTAGGCAGGAAATGTCATTTTCTGATGTCCTTATCCTCTTCACTGTCAGTGGGTGATGCCAGAAAGTTTCTAAAATGTTCAACATTGACACAAGTTCTATTATATTCCTCTTCATCTCTTCATATTCACATGAGTGCATGTGAATGCAATAATGAATGCCTATGAATATAATAATGCCTACAAGGTATTTTAAATTTCAAGATTGTCTGTCAGCTAGTTCAAGTAACCAGTTAGTTTTTCAAAGATTACCTTCTGCTTCATTGGATTTGAAGTCTACAATCTCCTTTCTTTCTAGTGTTTTGCAAAGATACTAGCATGGCTGAAAATCAGTGAAATAGACAATATCGTTTATTCCAATCACAGGAAGATGCTGCAGGTGGGCATATTTTATAGACCAAGGAAATTCCCTGTTTCTATATTCAGTGTTCATGCAGTCAATATCACACCAGTCTGTACTTAGCTGAATAAAAATCAGAGCAAACATTTTCTTTTAGTTGTGAATAATTCTAATGTTGAAACTAGTATATATCACTGGAAATAAAATGCCTATTATTTTGAAAAGGTGGATGTTTATACACATCTGTGTTGTCAGACATGCCAGAAAAGCAAAGGCAAAACTCAAACTTGCTAATGAGTTTTTCAGTTTTGTTTTAAAGACTCATAGAGACCCAAAGGGACAATCCTCTGTGAACTGTAGCAAGCTGTTAGGTGAATACCTGCCTGAAACCAAAATTCCAGAATCTTATTAAAAATATTCTGCTGCAGCAGCACTGAAAGGCATATTGTCACTTAAAAAAAATTCAGAACTCCTTTATCCTTTTTTTACTTTAAGGTAACAAACTGTTTTGTCCTAAGGCAAATAAATTAACAATTGAAGTCACCTAATGAGACCCTGCAAAGTTGTTGTTTTGAGATGGACATAAACTGCTACCCACAAGTCTTTTTAAAACTTCAGCCAATATTTGAAAATAAGTGCCAACTGGTAATTATCCAGCTTCATCAGTCCAAATGTTCTTTCAAATAGTTTGTTAAATACTACTAATGTTGGCTTCATGCAATCTAATATTGTTTCAATGATTCTCTGAAAACACTGTGTCCAACAAAATACTTTATGAATGCTAGCAGCAGTGGAAAAGATTGCCATCTTTTTTCATTGATATATGTGTTTCACATGTGATCTTACAAGATATTTAATAATATTTAGTTTGTACATAGAACATACACTACTAATTTTTTGTTAAATTGTTTTCTTAAGAAGAAAGTATGGTAAAAGAATAACGTAAGAATAGAGAAAATCATTGGAAATGGTTAACATATTGGTATAGGAATATATGAGTCACAGGATGGTTGTGCCTACCAAATCATTAAATGAAATAATTTGAGACAAGCACAGTCCAGGAAAGACATGGATTTATTCACTGAGTTCTACTGATTACAAAAAGCATTTTCTGACAAAAAAAATCTCATAAATATTATTTAATTAACGAAAAATGCTTGCATTTTTGCCATTTTTCCCAAATTTCTCTCAGCTAGTAGCTAATCAAACACAAAAATTACCCCCGTGACTGTCCAGAAGATTTTGTTCCATCATTTCAAATGATGACTCATGCTTTAATGGCCCCCATGCTGCATGAATGTGCTTCAGAACTAGCATGGGTCTCTCATCATAACAGAGTGAAATGGCTTTCTTCATCATCAGTGTTGTGTATGGCAAATAATCACAGGAGTCTTCTACTCAGCTCTCTTCTTCCACAGAACCCTGAGTCAAATTCAAAGTCTTACTATTGTTCTCTAAGGAAGTTCATGTAACCTATCTTTCATCACATTAATCCTCCTTTATATTCTAAAAAAAAATCTAAATACTGTGTTTACTCAATTTAATTTTCTATAGTCATGACAGATATTATAGCCATGAGGAAGAAAGAAGAAGAAGATAGAAAAGAAGAATCAAATAATCCACTCATTATTTCAGAATAAAGAAAAATCAAATTGCACCATAAGGAAAAATTTGAAACTTAGATGGCAACAAGGAGCTAGTGTGAAAAAATCTGAGGATCCTGTGAGAGGAAGAAATAGATATTACCAGTAGCTTTTCTATAGAGACAGTGCAATGATAGTGGCACTGCAGATGACTGCTGCTAGGAGACTTCTTCAAACCTGAAAAATGTCACTGGCAGTAGATTTTCTAGCTGCATTGTTTGGACATCTATTTTATTTTGTTACTAGTTGAACTGGGAGGAAGGGGTTTGATTTTAAAAGGGTAAATTTTAATAAATTAAGGATATTGGTTAGAATATTGTGATGAGATTTATGGTGGGTTTTTTTGGCCTTGTACCCTCTCTCTTGGGCTGTTTCTGAGTAGAGTGAAGAGTAGACAGTGTAAGGATCTATGTAGATGAACTGTACCCCACAATTAAGGGAACTGGCCTTCTCAAATCTTTCCTATATCACACATCAGAAAGTATTTTCACTTATTGGGCATGCCTGCCCATCCTGTGACACTCCCAGAGAACAAAGCTCAAAATTTAGTCTGATTACTGAGTCTTCAGGAGTCTATGAAGCAAGAAGCAGCCTGCCTATGAAGCTATGAATAGTGGTGGAAGGCTCTTAACACATGGTGTCCTTCCTGGCCTGATTTTCCAGGAAAAAATTATTGACTGCCAGATGCTCACTTTAAATTCCCTGATGTTAAACTTATTACTTGTGTCTTTAAAATAAATTTGAGGAAGGGGATTCTACTCAAGTACAGGCGGGAGCGAACAGAATATTGTACACAGAAAAGGTAAAGGAGGTGGTGAGAAGAGGAGTCAACAGCAGGAATGAAATGAGATCATTTTATCAGCCCACAGCTATCCACCCAGCCTAGGCAAGTTAAAAGGCAACACTCAGGCAGACCATCAGCTCATCCAAACATAGTCCCTCAAGCGTAAAGAATAACTTTGCATTTGGCCTGTGGGAAGTGAGCTGCTGCAAAAAGGCAAGCAATGCTTTTGAAAATCTATGTAAATGCACTTTAGGTAGCTAACTTAGGAAAGAGGAGTCTGGGTCTAAAAATTACCTGCTGTCCTCTTCAGAAGGTGGTGTCTCTAAGGTAAAAAAAAAATACTTCCAATGTTTTCCTGTGAACTTGGATGCTGTTTTAAAAGAACAATGGACATATATTTAGCCACCTCCTTATCACTAAACAAAGAACCATTATTTGGATTGTTGTTTTTTTTTTTAAATAAATGATGGCAGAATGGAGAAAGGGTTATCAGCCCAGTCATCTGTCTCAGTGAAACCCCTTCCATATCACTGTCAGTTCATAGTTGATAAGGTTATAGTTTCAAAATCTATCATCCCAGAATCATTTTGGAGAAAAATAATAAAGCCTAATGTAAGTGGTATAGCTTCTTACAGTTTATAAAATATAGTTGTTTGTGGTGTCTGGGGATTGGAGTCAAGAGTCCCCTAGGTGTCTTCCAAACCTTTCTTCTTCAGGAATCACTTTGCCAGCACACAAAGACCCCAAACCTAAATAGGGCCTGGTATGTTCCCATTCCCTGGCCATACCTTAGCTTCCCTCATCATGTGCACTCTTTCTAGGTAAGCCAGAACCATGACTGCTGTTCAGAATAGAGTTTTATATTATGAATGGATGTTGTCTTGCTTGTTGTTTTCATCTGTGGAAACAATCACTCAGATAAAAGAGATTCAAGACTATCCTATATATTCTCTGTTCTCAAGGTGAAAAAATATTGGAGCTAATACAACGAACAATATGCTTGGAAAATGAGAATATTTGACATTAAACAAACAGAAACAAACAGAAGAAAACATTTCCTTTTTCTTTTTTTTCCCTGCTCACAAAAAACCCTCCAAATTTGGTTTACTGGGTGAGTGAAAAACAGATAGGATATTTATTCTCACCACTAAAAAAGTGTTTCTTCCACTGATTTTGTTTTCATTACTGTTAGCAAGATCAGGGGATTTTGTAGGCTTTTTGAAATTGCCTTAATCACATCTGTGAAACCAATAGAAATACTTACTTTTGGGTCTGATTTTTTAGTTACTCTTTCTTTACTTTCTGGGAATGAAGTACTACGTATCTTTGTTCTATTTGACAAAATTAAAAAAAATACATCTCTTATTCAATTATCTCTTTTTTAAAGTTATAATCAAAGCTCCATGAATTTTCCTGCCTGGAAGAATTAAATCTCAGGCTACAAAGAATAATTAGCTCAATTTTGTCACACATACGTGAGATCCCAAAGCATCAATTATCTTCTATGTCCTGAAATACACTGAAACATCACACATAGAAGTTGTCATTAACACCTCCTGCTGTTGCTGTGAATTGCTTCAGCCCAAGCATATGCAGTATGGTAAAGTTTTGAATTAAGATCTACATGAGCAGTACAAGCTTTGAAGAAAGCTCCAGAACTCTTGTCTTCAGGCAGCACCCTCATTTAACATTGTTGTATACCATTTGCCTTAGAGTATCAACTTCAGTGATTGCACTTCTTGGATACTGACAGAGATGGCCTATTATCTATACAAAAATATGTAGGTTTCTCCTCAGACTATGATAAGTTTTCACTTGTGGAGGAAGAAAGTCTGTTTATTTCTGGAAATATAAAAGAACAAAAATTGCCCTTTTAATACAAATTAACATCTTACTATCACAAAATTTGTTAATAAGAATAAAAAACTATAAATACAGGTCAGGAGTAAATAACCACCAAAATCCAGATTACATTAATATGAAAATATACATATACATATATATATATATATATATATGCCTGCACACTATCAAACATTCCAGCACTGCCACAGTACTGGAAACTAGGCTCAGAATTTCCTGCAAAATACAAGGCAAGTATTCACTGATATCACTTGCATCAGCCACACTCTTTAAAGGAGTAAATTTTTTTTACTTCAACAATAATCACACAATATATAACAGATATATCATTTATAAGATTGCATGAGTGAAAAGCACATGCCTGTTTCTGCTGTGTTATGCACCACATGAAGTGATCTAAGTACACAAGTAACTTTCATCTCTTTATTTAGAAATAAAGAAAACTCTTCTTTCTTTGTGCTGGTGCATAGAACAATGATGTTGGAAGCTATGCAGAATTAGCCATCTTTGCACAAAATGTTGATGCTGAAAGTCATGCAGTTCTAAACTTCCAAACAAATCCCATATGTTTTCTGGTCCTTGTCATGTTTTCCTCTTCCAAACATTGCTGCAACTGTTTTACCTCTTGACTGCCTCAAAACAGCTGATGTAAATATAAAAATAGGACTCTCTTCCTGTGTCTGACACTATATTAAAAGTTGCTTCAGGAAAGTCAACAGGGAAAGAGAGATTCCTACTAGGTGATTCACAAGACTCATCTCTGTCCTGAAGAAACAGATGGTTCCAATTAACTCTTTGCATGTATGATTAAATACACAACGGCTCTCAATCTCATATTTTTCTAAATCTGGAAGACGTAGTAGAGAATCAAGAGGCCTGAAGCAGGTCTAGATATTTTTAGAATGGGGAAAAATGCTGGTGTAGGATATACCTTTCACTTTTCTGCTTTAAAATATCTCATGGATGTATATTGATGTGGAGTACATTTTCACATAATGCAGCCAATAACGAATAAAATATCTCTGTAAGGGTCATGCATTGCAAAATTGTCTCCAACTTAGACACAAGTATTTCCAAAGTGACATTGGTGAAAAACGCTGAACATCAGAGTCTGAAAGGTATCTGGGCTCTTAGCTAGCACTTAAGAGGGATTTAAAAGCCTTCATAATTGTAAGCATCTGGGCATTAATGAATTAGAGATTAAATTTTTAAAAGTAACTTAGATAATTAAAAGCCCAGTTTTATCTGGATTGTAATTAGTCTGAGGTTCCAAAGGGTCATACTTTTGAAGCTACTAAAATATTTTGTTTAGTGGCTTATTGGTTTGTGCGACTTCTAACTGAATAGAGGTGTAAATGTATGTGAACATAGTGTAATACCAATCTAATTTTAACTTCTGAAAATGGAACTGTGTCCTATATTAATAGAACGTTTTTGAAAATATTATTAGCAAGCTAGTCAGAAGTTGTGTTGTTCAGCAATAAATGCCTATCCTCTGCAGCTTTAGAATGCTGATTCTTTAACCTTTATATTCAAATATTCTGCTTGTGTTTTTCTTATAACACAAAATGTTTTAAAATTCTAAAAGGAAAGATCACAAATTTAAAAGTGTATGAGACTGGTAAGGTGCACACTGTTATAGAGGGAGTTGGTGAAGTGTAATTGCAATTATTTGTAAAATTATTTGTGATCTCATTTAAAAGAGGCTATGGAATTGCACATCGTGATGACGTTGTTGACAACGATCACTATTGATTTTGAGAGCTCCTTTTGTTTTCATATAAATTGCACTGTTTACAAGGTCTATAAAGTGGGCCTCCTAATAAATTTCTTCTCTTGTATTCAGGCAAATTTTTTGGTGAAAGGTACATGTGACATAGTCTTCCAGACTTACTCAGCTACTGTCTCCAGTAAAAAGCATGCAGTCCCTGGAGAAGTCAGAAACTAAACTAAATGTGCTATTTTATTTAAGATGATAAAGACCAGAAGAGATTATTTTTGTTCCCCACAGAATTTATGCCATTTTCACAACAAGACAGCATCTGCTTTTTCATCCTACAAATGACTGAATCATTTAAGTGTTCATTAGTCAATGAAGAGGATGCTCATAGAAGGGAAATGCTCCAGTCCCTTAATAATCTCTGTAGCCCTCTACTGTACCAGTTCTAGGAGCTCCATGTCTCTCCTGAACTGAGGAGCCCAGAACTGGACACAGCACTCAAGGTTTGGCCTCACCAGGGCTGAGTAGAGAAGCACCCTCAACCTGCTGGCAATGATTTTCAAAATGCAGCCCAGGATACCACCAATCTTGGATCAAAGAAAAATACAGTTTAACATATTTTTACACTGCTTTTCACAGGAACTATCTGTCATCTTATTCTAAGTTTCAAAAAACACTATGTTGCAACAGCAAAAGTAGGTGTGCATTAAAGAATCAAAGCTTCTTTATAGCTCACAAGTACTTTAGATTTTAACTTTAGTTTCATTTATGCAATTATACATATTGCTTCAGGTATGATACAGTTTTCTGGAAAACCAGAAGACAGGCTTGTATATCAAGAAAAATACCCAAAACATTTGCCTTTGAAACTTCATAGAAAAATGTTAGGTGAAGATACATTCAGTAGACTGTTGTCCACAGCTTCAAGGAAAATGTGAAAAATGTCTATAGACAGCTGGAGTAACTTCTAAAACAAAAACGAGAAAGGGCTAATACTGCAAAGAGATTAAGCATCCTCCTCCTTTACTCAATTTCCTGCAACATTTACTAATTTTTGAAGCATAGTAAGGCATATTTATCACAACCACAAAGTGTCCAAGGACCAGGAAAAGCAAAGCAAGGGCAAGTCCCCCCTGACTGAAATCTCACATGTAAGCTTTGCAAGCTAAGAGTGCCTCATTCTCTGTTCCTGGTCCACCTGGTCTGGTACTCTGTGAGATTAGCATCTACAGATGAAAAATAGATAGAAGGAAAACATCCTTATATAAAAGAATCAAGGGTTTGACTACTTGCCTGAAAAGGAAGATATATATATATTAAATTTCTCCTCCTGCTTCTATGAATATGTATTTAGCATAAGGCTGATATTTTTATGATCTAATCAAACAGTCATCAATCAGACAGAAAATTATGTACAATCTCATGGTTTGGGCATTGAGTTGAGCAAGCAAGAAGTTTATATCTCATAGTTTCAGTTTCAGAAAAATTTTCTCAGTTTTTCCCCTGCTTCTCCTTTCTCTTCTTCATTATGCTGTCCAGTGAGGGTAAGCTTTCAGAGGAGAAACAGAAATTATCTTAATGTCAAATAATATTTTAAGTCTCTATCTCAATTTCATAAAGCAGGAAAGCAGTGAAAAGGTGTAATGGGACTGATCTTTCTCAAATATCTCTTCTGTCTCAATACTAGATTTTAAACTAGGTGGAAAAGTAAAAAAAAACTAACTTAGAAATAAATATATTAGTCCCTTGCAATGTTCTGAAAGGAAAGGGCAGAAAGGAGGCCAACGATGAAGGAAAATTTTCTTATGAGAGTGTAAAAAGCTAGGTACTTTTTAAATAGACATTGAATTGTGCAATAATTCTAGGGATAATGTAAGTATTTTCCTAGCACTTCTCACTGGATAATGCAACTGGAAGCCCTAAAAACCTTTCAAAGCCTAGAGAGCTCCGAGGTCAAGCTGTAGAACCCACCTGGTCACAAAATGCATGAACCACGTCTTTACAAGGGTACCATAGCACTCAGTACTAATCCAGCCCTATATTGTCAACACTGCATTTTTCTTTGAGAAGGAAAGCAGACATGAAAATCATAGAATAAAGATAATGTATTATGTATTTAAAGTAAATTGAAATAATGTAGATGACGGAAATTCAGCTTTTGCCTCAGAGAAGAGTCATCAGCCTGTAAATCATGAGTTCTCCAGGGCAAAATGAGAAGCTGCCCTCGATTGACTGTGATCAAGAGCTATTTAATGTGAACTGCAGGAAACAGCCCTCATTGCAGTACATTGGAATGGAAGAGATACTTAAAGACAAGCCCCTTGTCACTGAAGGAAAAAAAAAAGGTAATTATTATTAAGTTACTGTGACACCATGATAAAGATTGGGTTCTGCAAAGAAGAAAGAGACTGGAAAATGAAAATTACAGGACAACAAAGAACTCTCAACAAATTACCTGATGTTGGGAATTAATAAAGAAAGAGAAAATCTTTTGTAAAACCAAATGTTTAAATACAATAAAACTTTGTCCACAAATATATCCGGCAATTACATTTTCTTAATTCATGTATCTTTACCAAACTAGGTTGTTACAACTCATATGGTGTTCATAACTATTATTATGAGCTGTAATGGCCACTAAAACCAATGTATTCCATGCACTAGAATTTTCTATTCAGTGATCCAGTTAAAAGTACCTGGAATCCTGAGGGATTCAGTAAATTATATATGATACTGTTCACTATTGAACATGGCTTTGCTAGTAGCATCTACCATGGAAGGCATAATTTTCAGTATTATCTGCGTGTAGACCTCTCCCATCTAAACTGTTGATGCTGCAAATGGATGGAGAAAACTCCCAAAGGATAAAAAAAAGTCGTTCCTGTAGCAAATGCTAATAATAACTATAAAACTATTGCATAAGTAAAAATACTTTTAGAAAATAATGACATCAAAGTAAACAAAAACTGTATACAATTTTTTATTCCCAAAATATACATAAATATTAATATGTTTCATCACTGCCTTAGTTAAACTGACTCTGACATTAAAAAATATGATAATTCTTAGCAAAAATTAATTTAAAAGCTTTCAGGACAGGAGAATAATATGAACTAGAATGGCTGTCTGTGCTGGTTTTGGTCAGGGTAGAATTGCCTTTCTACACAGCGGCTGGTGTACAGATTTCCGCTGAACATAAGGCTGATAATAGAAAGATGGTTTTGTTTTTGCTGAGCAGGACTTGCACAGAGCCAAGGCCTTTTCTGCTTTTCCTGCTGGCAAGGAAGTTGGGGATGCCTGGAAGGTTGAGAGGAGACAAAGCCAGGACAGGTGACCCAAACTGACCAAGGGAATAAGAGGGGAACATTTGGAGTAAGAGCTGCTGTCTTTCCAAGTCACCATTACTTGAGACAGTGACTGTTCTCCTGGAGAAGGCTGAACACCTGAACCAATTCTTGTTTTATTTTGCTTGTGTATGCTGCTTTTGGCTTTCTTATTAAACTCTCTTTATCTCAAACCGTGATTTTTCCAGCTTTTGCACTTCTGATTCTCTCTGCAGTTCTGCTGGTGGGGCAGTGAGCAAGTGTCTGTGTTGGGCTTGATAGCTGGCTGCAGTTAAACCACAGCACCAGCCAAAACAATCTTTAAGAAGCAAAGAATAAAAATACAAGAACAAAAGCGTGAAAATTTCTATAAGTAACCTAGAAAAAGGCTGAAAATCAAAAGAAACTATATTTAGGAGAAGGAAAAATAGAAATATATAGGTGTCCAGTTGAAGAATCAAAGTATATTAATGTAAAATATTGTTCGTGTTAGAAACTGGTATTGTAAAAATCAGTGTCCTTAAATGACAAGCAGAAAAAAAATGGAGGGGAAAATTATAGAAGAGAGAATAAAGAAGCAAAAAGCAGAAAGAAAAGGAACTAAAAGAAACAGAAAAAACCAGGCAAATAGACTAGATAGCAAAACCACCCCTGACAGTAAGAGTAACTGCTACTAATTTAAATTACATTAATGTCTGCATGATTATTAAATATCACCCATATACCCTATCATGAAAAATAAGCATGGTGTCAGTTCACCTCACTGAAGAGAAATATTTGCACCCCATAGATAACCTCTCCGGTATAACTTGATATGTGCAGAATGGGCTCAGGAAAGAGCCTTAGCCTCATGCTTCTACGTGGGTTAGAGCAAACTTCCAATTGATATTTAGCCAGAAGAAGAGTTCAGGGAGAGCGTTTATCACTGTATTCATCAAAATAGCCAATACTACAGCAAGAAAAATCTGTAAATCCAAATTACTTTGCCACAGCTGGGATAATTCTGCAGTATAAACTGAGATATTATGCTGAAGATTTATGAGGAAAACATTATGCTATGCATTTCTGTACCTTTTAAAAGCATCATACAAAAATTAGAAATACAAAAGAGGAAGAGTGTGAATTTCAATCTCTGTATTGAAATATGACTCGACCATTGGGAAAAGAAAAAAGAAACAAAATACTGTTTCAAACGAAATCTATGCTACTATAACCAAACATTGTTAACTATAGTAAATTGGAATGACATCCTTATCTTTATTCTTGCTCTTCCTTTCTGAGAGCATTGGTAGAAGGAATGTCTGGAGCACTGAATATTGATAGAAATCAAACTTCAAAGTCCTTCTTTTGTACATTTAAACATTGTAAACTATCACATACACCTGGCTTCATATTTGATATATTTATCACTCAGCATGGTTCAATAAAAAGCAATTCTGAGAAATTCTTTGTGTTTTTTAAAACCTTACCTACACACTTGATTTCAGTATTTTAGCACATGTTAAAATTAGCTATTTTACAGAGGTTGCTGAGGGAGTTATAAGTGTTTTCACCAAAGTAATTATGAAGTTTTCACGGTCTTCTTGCCACAAACAGTCCCCAAAGTGCATGTAGAAGACTACTAATGAAAATAACAAACAAATAACTTTAATTAAGAGAAAAGTGGCATCATGGGACAGTAGCTAGTTCTTTTAACTCAGCTTTAATGCTGGGGAAGAAAAGTAATTTTATGTATATACATGTTCTGATTTAATATTCAGTGCATTGCTAGTTATGCCACTGAATCCTCAGTCTTCAAATGGGTGGCACTGGCATCAATTCTCTTATCACTTATGACTCATGAACTCGACTAAACTCAAGGGGACCTATTTGGAAATAGTGTTCTTATCTTGAAACCTCCATGTTTTTTCATGTGAAACATTTTGCAGAGTTTGAAAATAGCTGGGAGATAAGCCACAGGCAATACTGTTCAAAGGGCAAATGGAGATGTCAAGACTCTGTATCAGCCCAAATGCAAAGTGAAGGAGGTGAAGAGAGAAGAACTTTGATTATCTGTAAATTGTCACATCTTTGAGTAGATTTCAGGCTTTAGGTAAGTGAGCTTATTACTTGGGGTTTGGTTTCTGCTGCAGCATCCTGAATAAATAATAACTTTTCATTCTGAACAAGCTGTTCTCTACCATTGAAATCTGCTGCTGTCATAATGTGTCTAAAGGAAGACTAAACAGGTGCAAAAATACCAAGCCAAAATTGCAATGAATAATCATGAGTATGGTAACCTCATAAGCCAGAGTGGGGATAATTAATATAATCCCTTTATAACAGTGTACAGACATGGATTCATGACTTAGAAGAAACACATACAAAGTCAGGAGAAGAATCACAGCTCACACAAAGAAAGGGTGAGGAAAAATAAACTGATTGATAATTTGCCTTCTAATTTGTTTCCAGACACTAATACCACATTACCACAAGTGCTTAGAGTCGGGCAAATCATCTTTATGATCAAACCAGAGATACAGACACAAATGTGTGGGTTTGTTTCTAGACAGTTCCTAAGGGTCAAATGGATCATACTTCAGAACTGAAAAGTTCTGAGAGAGGAATCCTACCCCCAGAAGTTAGACATCTTGGTAAAATCTCAGAACAATGCTATGCCACAGTTTCCCATTACTTAAAACAGAATAAAATATCATTGTTGGAATAATTCATGCACTAAAGCTCTTCCAGCATGAAGATGCTGTAAACAGTAGAATATTATTAATTGTCTTTATAAATATTAAAAACTGTGTATCTTTCTTTAACCCATCAAGCTCTTAGCCTTTTAGCTGCCTTACACCCACTGCAAAAACACCATAAGAAAGCAGATGTGGAATGCAATCAAAAAACAGTAGGATGCTAGGTGAGTCAAAATATCAGTACTTAGCCACTGACTCATCATCTCATTAAGTACACTGTTAAACACATTTTGCATGTCAGTAAAAAGATTTAAAATTAACTCATATGTTGGAATTTCTGCTATGGATTACACTGATATTTGAGACATTAAGTTTACTGATTCTGATGAACATGCAGAATACAAATATAAGAAAAACTATAAGCATTTTCAGATAAGGACTGACAGAAATACAGTGGGTATTAAAAATTATCTTTTACTTTAAGAAACTGAATGAATCATAGAACAGTCTTGTTACATAAATATAAATTGTATTTGTTCGACTTTTTACAAGTGAAAACTGAGGTCAGGAATCATGTGAACAATTTCTGTAACCTTTTTTAAGCAAAATAAGGTGAACCCTAGAGACACATGAAAAATGTAAATGTAATGTATTATTACATTAGAGTCATCACAGATATGATCACTTTAACTTAGAGATTTTTTTTTTTAAATGGATAGATCCTCCGCTCCAAGCTGCCTGGGTAAAGTGCAAGCAGTCAAACCATTTTTGAATCATAACCTCCAAAGCTATTTTTGTCTTGGATGCCTATAAATAAACACACCAGTATTGTAAGAAGTCACGATCTTTCTCTGAAAATCACAATATTTTTCCTACATATAACTCAAAGTTTCCAAAGAAGTTTAATTTACTAGTGTATGCAGGTAGTATAAGTTTATCCACCAGAATCCTTTCCCTCAGTGCAAAGAGGAATAGATTTCTCCTTCTGCTGTACAGCATGAGTGGAACAGATAAATATGTTGTTTATCTTCATATTTATTTTCAAGGAACATTGTATATGAGGCTTTAGATTATCTGGAAAATGAATTATGCATGTGACAATATGGCACATTCCTCAGTCAGACAATTTCTAATGTCTACTCTGCCTCTTCTGACATCACATGCTGTGATCAAAAATAATCCTGTTTTTGTGCAGTTGCTTTGTTTTGGGTTTTTTCTATTATCCCTGTGAAGGAATTACTTTAACTTTCTCCCTAACAAATACTATTTCCAAACACAATGAAATTATATTTAAATCACAAAAGATTAAATGAAGCAGCAGGAATCCAAGGGAAGGTGTTATCTCTTCAGAAAGCAAGATAACAGCTTGAGAAAGATGAAGAATTTGCAGGCTTTGGATTTCTAATTTTTTTTTTAATTTTTGTTTAAGTGTACCAAAGGTCAGAAATTAGTAATGTAAAGATATTTTTTTAGAGCCTGTCTTTCTCTGCTTGACTCCTGTTTTACTTATGGTGTTTATTTCATACTGGCAATTGTCTTTATGATAAGGTAATATTGAAGCTGCTCAGCTTCAGCCAACTCATACTACAGCAGGACATTAAGGTGGCTCTTTTCAGATCAGGCATTTTAAAACTATAGCAAATTCTTTAGCTCACCTGATACCAAAACTCATTCTTTCTCCTGAAGCTTTCTAGATAGAGCCAGAGCACTTTGCAACACAGCATAGCATACTGGCAAAGATGGCAGCCTTTTAAGTTGAAGTTAATTGGTCTCATCTTCCTTCTAATGAGGGAAGTTTCTCTGCCTGTTTCCCAACATATGAAGTTTCCATCTCTGTATATGGAGGTCTGTGGAATAGCACATATGCTGCTTTGAGTCAGCTTAGAACCACTCCTCCTCCTCCCACATGCCCAGTCTTTTGAAGAGGAAGTGAACTGAGTGCCTCCATCTGTACTGATAAATACAGAAAGACAAGGGAACAATCAAAGTCCTATTCCCCACCATGTAGCACCAGCTTTATATTAATTAGCCCCAGCAACATCAGAGCTATCTTTTCGGTTCTAGTCATTCAAATCAGAGCCAATGTGTTGATTTTAGGGTGCAGTATTAAGTTCACCCACTGAACCTCCTGGGAACCCAGTAACACCCAGCTCTGAGACTAAATGCACAGCCATGTGAGGCGCTGTGTTGGGTTTGCATGGTAAGATTTTGGCAGTGTGCATCTACAGCAGGAACTTCCACTAAAAGCTGCCAGAAGCTTCCTCCATCTGCAGCAGAGACAAAGCTCGCAGATGGACCCACTGCTGGCCATCGGTGATAGTGATGATAGTACCTCTGGGATAACAGATTTAACAAGAAGGGGAAAAACCTCCCCAGCAGCAACTTCAGCCAGTAGAAAAGAGTGAGAATGTGCAGGAGAAACAGCCCTGAAGAAACCAAGATTCTTGCAGAAGGGGGAGGAGGTTCTCCAGCCTCTGGAGCAGAGATTCTCCTGCAACTCACGGTGCAGACCATGGTGAGCAAGGCTGTGTCCCTGCAGCCCATGGAAGGGACCCACTCTGGAGCAGTTCATGAAGAACTGCAGCCTGTGGGAGGGAGTCACACTGAAGAAGTTCATGGAGAACTGTCTCCTCTGGAAGGAACCCCACAATGGAGCAGGGGAAGGGTGTGAGGAGTCCTCCTGCTAAGAAGGAAGGTGGTGCAGACACAATGTGTGATGAACTGACTGCAGCCCCCATTTTCCATGCTCTGGGCTGCTGGAGCGGAACAGGTAGAGAATTCAGAAGTGAAGCTGAACCCAGGAAGAAGAAAGGGGTGGGGGAAAGATGTTTTAAGGTTAAGCTCTTCTTTTCATTACCTTCATCTGAATTGATTGGTAATATATTAAATTAATTTTCCCCAGGTTGAATCTGTTTAGCATATGATGGCAATTGGTGAGTGACCTCTCCCTATCTTTATCTTTATCTTGATGCACAAACCTTTTGTTACATCCATTTTCCCTTGTCCAGCTGAGGAAGGGAAAGATAGAGCAGTTTTGGTAGGCACTTGACATCTAGACAACATAAATTCACCATAGTTGCTTAGGTCTTGATCAAGAAATAGAATAATTAGGTGTCTGCCCAGACCATGTGTGAAGAATACATGGTCTACCAGTAGAAAGTTAGGAAACTCAGAAAGGAATCTAATCTGAGAAGCAAAATTCTACATATAATTCTACCTAAATTCTACATATAATGTGGAAATAGCCAAATATAACTAAACAATAACAGTTAAGGCTTTGCTAACTCCTTGGCACTCTGCCTCATCATCCTCATAACACTCCTATGAAATTTCTGTCAGTTTAAGTTACTGTCTCAGAAGAAAGTCCTGAAAGCAGATCATCAGTAAAGCTCTAACATCAGCCTATTTAACAAAAATGGATTGGCAGCTCATCTGCCATTACTGGAGTCTTTACAAAAAAGATATTTCCTATTCTTTGATCCCTCAGGTAAAGGTGAGGCCTCCTTGCTGAGACAGAGGCTCTTTTGATACTTCAATGTCCAGTCATGGAAATCTGTGGCTTCAAGCAAAAAAGTCAGTTTTAAGACATATTTGATGAGTAAAATTGCATGATATTTCTCTCAAGGGAGCTTTGGATACTTCACAGAGACTATGATAATTTTAAGTGACTCCTTGATCAACTAACAAGCGGTTTGAATCCTACCCTATAGCATGAACTTTTCTCAAGCACATTAAAGGGAGAAAAAGCATCCATTCCAAGTTGGTGGGAGGTCTTGATGCTGTAGGGTTCTCCCTGTAGCTTTCACTTTAAAATGTCAACAACCTTGAAACTTGCAATGGGTAAAAATTACCGAGGAAAAAAGTTCATGAACTTGAACTCCTTTTATAAATTCTAAAAATAGCTTCTGAACAGTGCAAAGCCACTGTTGTTACAAAGTTCAGTGACCTGTAATAACTATTATTATTTCCATTGACCCATAGTAATGATTGACCTGCAGTGGAACTAGCAACACTCAATAGAATATTTTCAATTTTTTTTTTATGTTCCATTTTCCAAGACACACACACACACACACACACACACACACAAACACACAAATATCAGTCTACATCAGAGAGGTCAGGTTTTAATCTGGTTATGATTTTGGTGACAATAAAGATATAATCATAAAACAAGAAGGCAATGGATGAATGTCTAATAACTAAATACAAATCAATAGACCATTGTGAAGTAAAAACAAGTATAATTGTATGTCTTTAAAAAACAACAAAAAATCAATATTCATTACATTATTTTATGTGGAAACAACTGTGTGTACATTTACAAAAACTAGTATCAGGTTGTGCTGAATGAAAGGTGAGATGTGGATGTTACTGTTGCAGAAGGTCAAGCATGGCAGTCCAGGTCTGAGGAGGAAATGTGGTCACTAAAAATTAGTAACATATATGCTGGATATATATATATATAGCATACATATTAGACATTTTAACACTTAAGGGTCTTAATACATCCACACAATGGTTTCAACATTAAAGAATTTGTATTTAACCCAATGGTGACTATGTCTTTTCAGAAGCTGACCTTTCTACTTTTACTTGTTAAAAGAGTATACATAATCCTTAAAACTTCAGACTGATCAGAAAAAGACATGAGTTAATATTGGATAGAGGGAAAAAATATTTCTTTTCAATAGTTCACTTTGTAAGTATCACCTCCTGCATTGGTTAATATTTTAAAAAGGTGTATAAATCACTTACTATCAAATGAAGGATTAATTCAGGAAAAGTATTTTATTTTCAATGACCCTATGTAGAAAAATACCTTGAATAACATACAGACATTTTAATTTTTCTGTCTTTGCATCAAAACGCACACAATTCACATCAAGATGTATTCAGTTCCCATTACTGTCGGATTCCTTGGATTGTTAATTTTTTTCTCTGCTTCAAAATCTTCTCAGTCAATTTACTTACAATCCATATTCTATACATAGGTGTTCTATTTATGCACATATCAATTTTTGAAGAGATGTACCAGAAAAGCAATCTGCCATGTAAAAGCTATTCCAGCTAGCAGTTCTATGCTCTTGTTCATTGGGTAGACAATTGAAATTGAGCTTTTTATATCCCTAAGGAATAGGGAAAACACTAACATGCTGGTTATGCTGTTGACACTGTAACATTAGACAGTACATTACTACAATAAAATTTGAAATAGAAATTTGCATGAATTGGTGTTTCCTTCACAATCCCATATTACATAAATAAAGAGAAAAAGGTTTTACCCTTGCATAGAGGCTGCACATTTTTCCACAAATTATGCACTTTCATTTTTCAACAAAACAAATAAATTCTTTTTTTTTCCCTGAAGAAAGTCAGTGTATGAAGAAGTAAAACACTAGATAATTTTATTCTATGCTGAAAGAAATTCCTTTTGACTTTTACTGAACTTCTTGCTGAGTTTTTGATTTCTTTAATCAAATGGTTTTTACATGGAGTGGCAGACATGTGCAGAACTAGGAATAGAGAAGTTGCCAAATATTCGATATTTCAGTGCTGCTAAAAGAAATATAATCTCAAATTTGTCAAATGAAAGTGCTATCTCATTGTGGATAAAAACTTCTAACATCAACTTCCTACAAATAATTTTCTTCACTATCTGAGCTACACTGTATAAGTATGAAGAAAAAGTGATGTCTGGTGAATAAAGCTAGTACTTAAAATAATAATGTATATAATGAATTTTACTTTCTGAAACTGTTACGGATAGATCACCTTTTTTTTTTCCTCTGTCAGATGTAATTATTGTGTGAGATGTAGCATCTGTAAATATGTCTTGATTGATAATTTATGAGAAGCAAGGTGCTGTTTTCCTACATTTAGGCTTTTTAGAGTTAACAGTAGTCTCAAAGAATATTGCTGATTATTTTAAGAGTATGGTTTAAAGTCACATCTGCAATATAACTACTGTGCCTGCACACTCAGCCTTCTCTTTCTCCATACTTTTAAACAGAAGAAATTTAGGCATCTACATTAAAGCTTCTCACTCTAGCCTGAATTTTTAGTTGAGAGAGAAGCAGAAAACAATTTGTCTCACTTGTTTTAGACACCTCTGTTTTTCACTTACATACTCTAGAAATGTCTCTATCTCAGGAAGAAAGAAAATGCCCTAAACTGAATGCCTGATTTTGAGACAGCAAAGTTAGAGCAAGCAAATTCCACTCTTTCTAATGAATACTCTCTTTTCACTACATACAAAATATGAACAAGACAGAAGTACGGTTTTGGTCTGACCAAAGGCTTTTACACACTCAAGAAAATCCATATTTGGATGAAACTCAGAACAGGTTTGGCTCCAACTATTTCTTCAGCTCTGCCAAGGGAAACCAGGGCCTCTGCAGAGAAAACATTATTGTCTCTTATCTCAGTATGGGACCTGAGTGGTCAGAGTGACAACATGAATAATGAAGCTTCTATCAGCTGCGAGATTTCTGAAGCATACAGCCAGAATATTTTCCTATTATCTAAAAAGTAGCTTAGGCATTAAGTTGTTTGGTTTTACTATCTTCATTTCATCACAGACATAAAAATGTGTTAAATCCCACTGGGAATTAGTCAATCCACTTGTTGAAATAAAAGATGCAATTTGGGACAAATCTCAGAACAGATACAAATTATCCTGCATTCAATAAAAAACTCTTTGGGTTATTTATGACTTTTGGTGAGCAAGGAATAAGCTAATGTTAGGGAATTACAGCTAACAGCTAATTAAGAATTTTTACCTGAATATAGACTGAGGGAAGCTGACAGAATCTGGCCCTTGGAAAATTCATGTAATAATTTATTGTCAAGGAAGAAAATGTCCATCCCCTATTACCTCAGGTTAAGCTACAACATGTGGTATGTTTTTCAGAGCAGAGCTAAGCACTTCAGGAAAAAAATCGCATACTGACAAGGAAAAATACACATACAAGGAAACATACAACTGCCTGTTTCATAGGAACAAAGAAAGGCTGAAATATTGGAGCTGCTGCAATCAGAGGAAAAATGCTCTGCACTACATCCACTGACTAACCATTTCCACCACAGAAAAGAATGGGATTGCAAGCTTTTGGTAGCTGGCTTAGAAGAACTATCTTACACTCATGTCTTGAAGTGTGGGCAACCTGGCATATCTCAGGGCTTCTTCAGTGCATTGTGCTCCATTGCTGTGAGCAGTGTTCTCCCCTCAGAGGTGCCTTCTGGCACTAAAAGGTTGCCACTTCAGCTCAGAAGTCATGGCTTAATGTCAATGAGAAGTCAATTAAGGAATATCTACATATTCATGGCACTCATAACTTGCAGACATTATGTACACAGTGAGCTGGCAGAAGCTGAAATGCTGTCCCTGAACTAATGTGATAAGGACTGTAATGAAACACTTATGGTATTAATAATTTTAGGAGTGTCATATTAGTACTATAGCTCAGCTTGTGCTCTGGCTTTTACTAAACAAGAGTTGTTTCATTATTATTTTAAGCCTTACACAAGAAGTCAGTGAAAGCAAATGTTCATATGCTGTGAAACACAGTATAAAAAATCTCTGGTAAAAAGATGTGCTGGAATATAATCTGAGTTAAAGTCTTCCTTCCTCTTATATTTTAGAAAACTATAATCAGTCAATAAATTTTAAATTAGGTTTTCTTTTGAAAATAAAATTGTGATCAGACTAAAAATATATTGAGTATATATATATCTTTCTCACTGCTGGACTATATCAACATTTTTCCAGATAAAAAGAAAAGTACAAAATGCATGGAGACATATACAAAACACCATAACCAAAGAATTGTACTTCTATGAAACCTCAAAAGAACCTGAGGAGAAAGTTGGTCAAATGTGTCAAATACTTGGTTTAGAGACTGCAGGAGGCTTTTTTTCCCTCAAGTCTCTTTCCTCTGCCTCGGTTTATCAGCTCTGATTTGTGATACTTCAACATAGCAGTCCCCAACAGGCACTAAGCTAACCAGACGGGAAAATCTCATCCACCTTTGTCAGCTTCCCTACCAAACACCACTTTGCCTCATGGGGTATTCCTTCATAAAGTTTAGAAACTGCTTTCACACTTTAGCTACTTTCTTGTGAGGTTGTCATGACCGCAGCAGAGTTTTGTTCATGAAAAGCTGTTGAGCAGAAGCTCGCAGGCTCACCTTACAAGAGCTTTCGAGAACCAGCTCTTTGAAAGGGTGGCAGGAGATTTGAGCAATGCAAACCCCAAAGAGCCATCCACTTTCCAGCTCAACTGTTGCTTTATTCAAGCTGGACCCAGAGTTTGTGCTGCCCTACAGTGACACAAGGGAAAGCAGTGCCAGGGTCCCTCTCCTGCTCTGTGCTGAGGTTGGAATGATTGTGCTAGGTCTGATCTACAGTGACACAGAATGATCACAGCTTTCAGTAAAGCGCGAGGGCCAGATGCTCAGTACTTCTGTGAGAAAGGTCACTATCTAATATTCATAAGAGTCTTTCACACTGTAATCCACCACACTGCACAGGAAGTTCAGCATGTAAGGCATTTTCCTTACTGAGCAGCAAAACAATAAAAAGCATACATTCCTAAAAGTTAAAAAGATCTCTTTTACTTGCCCTGTATCTCCTGCAGTTTAAAATCTTCAGTGAAGAGCAGTCTGTTAGTTATGGGTCTTTCTTAGATTTCCTGTGACTAGAAATCAATACTCACAGCAGGGCTTTCTCTGCAAAATGGGACTGTTTCCCCACCGAAGAGCACCTGTCTCAAAGTATCACCCTGACTGGAATCTAAAAATATTTCTCATCTGAATCAGTTAAATTTCACTGATGGGGAAATCTCATGCCACAATCTTTCTCTGTACAACCACAGGCTGTAGAAGAGAGCTTTTTTCTAGATTCAGGGAACAAAATGTCCCTGCCTCCCTGCCTCTTGTAAAAGTTGGCCACAGTTGCCAGCCGTGCCAAAAGATACTATTCGATATTCTCTTTCAGAAGTAATGGTCCTGAATGAATCACCTGGGAAGGCTCCCATCTGCCACTGGAACTCTGCCCAAAAACACAAGGCATTTCAATTGAGCATCAATACCTATGTTCTTTATTCAGGATAAAGTAAAATAAGTTCTCTATTTTTACCATACCAATAATGTACTTTTTCTGTCTGATCTATTTATCAATAACTATGACACTTCTTGGAGGGCTTGTCACTGGATCTCAGACTAGCAGTTTGTGACATATCTGAGGCAATCAGGAACCCCACAGAAATGCTCTCACTTCCTCCTTCTGAATCACTTGAATTGCAACATGAATCTTGGATGCAATGATGACTAGATTTTATGTAGTAAGATGCAAGTTAAAAAGATATGTTTAACTACATGTGGTTGAATGGAATTAGGCTCATAAATTGCTAACATCTTTTCCCAGAAAACAAAACTCAGTATATAATTAAATCAGTTCAATGTTTTCCTGAAACTTTGGAAGGCGTTTTTCCCCCAAAATAATGAGTGAAGGAGCCATTTTGGTATCTTTTCTATACTGCTATTTCTCTCACACCCCTCATTCCATATCCCACACACAGCTGGAGTACTTCTCCTTAAACAGGCTGGAGTACTTCTTAACCAGGAGATTTATTAGACACATTAGTCTTCAAGGAGCCTTTAAGACTTACTAGATGATTCTGGTGCCTAACAAAATAAAATATTATAGAGGTACCAGATGCTCCACAAAACTTTTAATTCTGCTGTTACACCTGTGCTTTAATAAAACAAAAGTCATCAAGTATAATGAAAACCTGCTTACTATAATAGTAAAGTCATCATTTACCCTATCAGTGGCCCAAGGGAACTGCAGTGACTGTAATAGTATGAAAAATGGTGTAGGAATAGGTCAGTAATTCCAAAAGCATAAGAGGAAGAAATAACATAAGAGGAAACTGTGACATCAGAGAAACAAAAACCAAAACTTAACAGTAGAATTTTGTAGGGACTTCAGACTCATTCATGAGTAGACTGCCAATTCACTAAAACTAAAATTATAGTGTCTATGAATTCTAACTCCACATAAATCAGTGTCAAAATCTGACTGAAATCCAAATGAGTCAATATTTCTGTTGAAATGAATAAAATTATAGCAGATATGAGTCAACTAAAAGCATCTGCCAGGCATGTCCAGTCAAACTACCTAAAACAGGATTGAGTTTATGGGCACCTTTAACACCAAGCAATATTCAGAACAGTGCATGTGGATGAGAATTTAGTAAAGGGCTTGAGTAGTTTGATTTCTTTCTTGAATTATACATGTTCACTCTGAACTGTATACACTGCATTGTCTGTTCTATTTGTGCTAGAAATGAATGGCAAAGATATAAACAATTTATAAGGGCGGTACATACTGAGTGGTTTCAAAACCCTAGAGATTAATGAATAATAAATAAACCCAAATCCAAACCTTTTTTTAGTACCATAATGCTTTACTGTTTAGCTCACATATGATTATTGTGTTAGTGTCATTTTGGGATGAAATGTTTATTAAAGAGTTTCACTGAATAAAGCAGAGCCTGATTCCACTGCCATTTAGAAACTGCTTTCACACTTTAGCTACTTACCCCTTAGCTATTTACCCCTTACTACTTAGCTATTTACCCCTTTAGCAAGAAAGGGGTAAATCTCTAATTCAGACAAACAGTATTGCACTATTTATATTTCAAGAATGGAGAATATGGGACAAAGGAATTAATATGATTTGTTTACAGTCCCAGAGAAAGTCAGTCTTGGAAGTTTTTGTTTCTGTTCTATTCTATTCTATTCGATTCTATTCTATTTCTATTCTATGCTATGAAGTTTGAGCCACAGCTCTCATCCTCACAACACCCGAGAACATCCCAAGAGTTGCTAGACAATATGTTTTGTATGTTTCACTTATTATTTGCTTTTGAAAGATGCAGTTTTACAAAAGACTCAGTTGGTTTTGGACTGGGATTCCAATTACACTGGTTTCTGCTTCTTTGCTTTGGATTAGACATGGAGTTTGTCTCATGGAATTGGAAAAGGAAAAGGGAAGAGTAATTTTTCTTTTAACTGAAGGAAAATGTTTTGCTGTGCTCTATGATTTTAGTGCCTAGCTGAGAAGAAATGCCTGCACACTGTGCTTGCCACTGCGCATGGAGACACTTAAGGTGGTCTTCAGGCCCTGTGATTTAGTGAGTTTCAACTCCCACACAAACATTACCTCTGCAAAGGGCAGCTCCACTGTGCTTGAGAGTCCCAGCACTCAAGCTTTCAGCAGTAGCCTGGATTCAGACCACTGAGCACTTTCAGGCTAGAGATGGACATGTAAAATTCTATTTGAGATATTGCAAATAGACAGTGTAAGTAAGGCTGGGGAGGTTAGCAATCCTTTTGATAGTCCAACATGTTAAATGAATGTGTAATTGGTCTTGCACTATCTAAAGCTTCCTGAGTTCTGATGATTTCACATCTAGTTCTATGGCAGGCTTATAGTCTAGCCAATAGTGACTGGAGACCATAAAATGAAAACACATAATTTTCTGCCGCAGAGGACCTTTGAGTTCTTAGCCAGCAGCAAATTGTAGTTGCTGCTCTAATTCAGCAGGACACTCTTTCCACCAATCAAACGCTTACAATCTCTTCAAAAACATGACTTTCATTTCGTGCAGGAACAAGCTGCTCAATTCACCAAGGCTCTGCAATACCAGTGCAGCTGTTAATTCTCGATTTGCCTGCTGACACTCACACCACAACACAGAATCTCAGAATGGTTTGGATTGGAAGCAAATTTAAAGACCATCTTAGTTCCAATCCCTCCAGTCAAGAGTAGGGATGCCACCCACTAGATCAGGTTGCTCAGGGCCCCATCCAATCTGGACTCGAACACGTCCAGGGATAGGGCACCCGCAGGTTCTTTGGGCAACTTGTTCCAGTGCCTCATCACTCTCAGAGTAAACAATTTCTGCCTTAACACCTCATTTAAATCTGTCCTCTTTTAGTTCAAAACTGCTCCTCTTGTCCCATGACTATAGGCCCGTGTAAAAAGTCGCTCTCCGTCCACTTTCTACAGACGAAGAACAAGCCGAGTTTATTTTCATTTTTAATATCTTTTTCCCGCCTTAGTTTCCAGACGGGTCTACCTTCTTTCCCTCGTCCCACCTCTGCCCGGGCGAGCACACACAAACCCAATATCCCCGCTCTCCGCTGTGGCCGCGCCGCTGGGCTCGGCGCAGCGGCCACTTTCCTCCCTGCCCGATGCCCGCTGCTCGCTTCCCTCCCTGCCCGCTGCCCGTTTCCCTCCCGGCCCGCTGCGCTCCCTGCCCGCGGTGCTCCCTGCCTGCTGCCCGCTTCCCTCCCGGCCCGCTGCGCTCCCTGCCCGCGGTGCTCCCATCCCGCGGCGCTCCCTGCCCGCTGCCCGCGGCGCTGCCGCAACCTCCGCGGACGCGCCCCCGCGTCTGGCGCGCCCGTCCCCCTCCCGGCCGAGCCCGTGACTGTTCCCCCGCTCCGGCCCTTCCCGCGGCGGAGGGGGAGTGGCCTGGGCGGCGCGCACATCCCAGCCCAGCCCAGCGCGGCGGCGGCGGCGGCGGCGGCGGCGGGGGAATGGGCAGCCGCGGGGAGCAGGAGCGCCGGGCGGGCGGCGGAGCGGGCGGGCTGCCGGGGCGCAGCCGGCGGCGGCAGCGGCGGCCGGGCATGGGGCCCCCGGGCGGTCGCGGAAGCTCCGGAGCCCGCGGCAGCCTGCAGGTGAGCGCCGGGCGGAGGGAGGGGGGACGCGCCGCCTCCGGGCACCCGAGCCCGACTTCGCACGCAGCAGCGAAATTGGCAACAAATTGGCTAAAAAGGACAAAAAAAACAACCAAACAAACCAGACCGTGTATGCGTGGATATGTTTGTTGTGTCTTTTTCTCTCCAAAGATCGGGGCAGCCGCGAAAAGTTTATATTTGTTGCTGCTGCCGGGTTGTGGCGAAGAGCCGCGGAAAAGCGAATGGGTGATTAGAAAGAAGGGAAGGGGGAAAAATTTCCTCCGTGGAGACGATGTCTGAAGTTACTTTCGGGGAGCTCCGTTCCATCTGCGTGCAGCGGGCGACACGCTCCCCAGCGCGGGCAACTTGCTCCGCGCAGCCCCTCCGCTCCGCGGCTCCTGCGCAGCCCGCGGTGTCCGCCGGCAGCAGAGGGACCCTGCGGGGGTGGCCGGGGACCCGTCACGGCGGGGCTGGAGCCACCGGCTCCGCGGCCGCGGAAGGCAGGGACCCCCCCTCCCGGAGCGCGGCTCCTCAGCCGGGACCCCCGCGGGCTCCGCGGAGCCTCCCGCTGCACCGCGGGACCGTGAACGTGCGGGAAAAACAGCTTTCGGGACGGGGATGGGGGTAGGAGCTGCGAGGGACGCGTTCCGCATTTCTCCTGGGAAGGGGAAGGGGGCGAGCAGGTGTTTGGGGATGTGCAAGGGGATGCCCCGGTTTGGGATGCGCTTGCTGTCGGGAGGAAAGGTGCCGCTGGTGAGACGGGCGGCTCGGGGCGGGGGCAAGAGGGAAAATGGCACGTCGGGGCGCAAGTGCTGCTGGGGGGCGGGGGGAGGCAGGGTGCCCCCGGGCCAT
Organism: Ammodramus savannarum pratensis; assembly: GCA_020466415.1. NCBI lineage: Eukaryota > Metazoa > Chordata > Aves > Passeriformes > Passerellidae > Ammodramus > Ammodramus savannarum. The sequence goes on along the minus strand of JAHXMQ010012338.1, from coordinate 72,542,814 downwards.
CCTGGCGCTGCGTATTTGCTGTGGGGGATGCAGCTGGTGTTGCCTGGAGGGTACAGATGGTGATGCCCTGGAAGTAGCTGCTGTACTGGGAGATGGTGGGGAGAGGGAGGATGGCTTCATGTTGCAGATGCAGCACTCGCTGCTCGAAGTGGCAGTGGGGGAGGCAGTGGGCGGGGGGAAGCGCCAGCCCTTCCTTACACCCCTGTGCTTCTCTCTTCTCAGCACTTGCTCCTCTTCCTGCTCTTCGTTGGGCCTTTCAACTGCTTTGCCAGTTACAGCCGCGCCACTGAGCTCTTCTACAGCCTCAACGAGGGGCTGCCTGCTGGGGTGCTCATCGGCAGCCTGGCCCGTGACCTGCGGCTCCCAGCGGCTGGCAGCCAGCAAGCTGCGTCTCTGCAGCCCCCACTCTCCTTCACCCTGGCCTCCCATGGCTTGGGGGGACAGTATGTGCAGCTGGACAACCGCTCCGGAGAACTGCACACCTCAGCCGTGGAGATAGACCGGGAATCTCTATGCGTGGAAAGCAGCGGGGCCACCATCTTCGGGGGATCGGCTGCTGTCTCCTCTTCCTCCCCCTCACCAGAGTCATGCCTACTGCTGCTGGATGTGCTGGTACTGCCGCAGGAGTACTTCCGCCTGGTGAAGGTGAAAATTGCTATCCGTGATGTCAACGACAACGCGCCCCGCTTCCCTGTGCCCCACATCCACCTCTGGGTGCCTGAGAATGCGCCTGTGAACACCCGCCTGGCCATCGAGCACCCCGCCCTCGACCCTGACATGGGCACCAATGGTGTCCAGACCTACCGCCTGCGAGATAACTATGGTGTCTTCACCCTGGATGTGGAGGAGAATGAGAACGGGGAGAGGACTCCCTACCTGATTGTTATGGGGGCACTGGACAGGGAGACACAGGACAAGTATGTGACAGTCATCGTCGCTGAGGATGGGGGGACTCCTCCGCTCGTGGGCAGCGCCACCCTCACTATTGGCATCAGTGACATCAATGACAACTGCCCCCAGTTCAATGACTCGCAGCTCAACGTCACTCTCTATGGGAATTCCAGCCTAGGGACACATGTGGCTGCTGTCCACGCTGTGGACATGGACCTTGGATCCAATGCCCAGATCACCTACTCCTACAGCCAGAAGGTTCCCCAGCCCTCCAGAGACTTGTTCCATCTGAATGAAAGCACAGGAGCCATCACGCTCTCCACTAAGGTTGATGGGGACACTCCGAGGCTGCACAGGCTGATCATACTGGGCAACGGTCCTGGCTGTATTCCGGCTGTGATCACGGTGCTGGTGACCATCATCAAAGTCGTGATGAGGCCCCCTGAAGTTGTTCCTCGTTTCATAGCTAATGAAGTGGAAGGGGTGGTCTACTTAAAGGAGCTTGAGCCTATCAACACACCCATAGCATTTTTTACCATCAAAGACCCTGATGAAAAATACAAAGTCAGCTGCTATTTGGACGGTGATGGGCCTTTCAGGCTTTCACCGTACAAGCCATACAACAATGAATACCTGTTGGAGACCACGAAGCCTTTGGACTTTGAGACACAGCAGCTGTACGAAATCTCTGTAGTGGCATGGAACTCTGAAGGATTTCATGTCAAGAAAGTTGTCAAAGTACAGGTTCTGGATGACAACGACAATTCACCAGTTTTCTCTGAACAGCTGATAGAATTGTCCATTGAGGAGAACAATGTTCCCAATGCTTTTTTGACCAAACTGCATGCTACTGATGCTGACAGCGGAGAAAGAGGGCAAGTGTCCTATTTCTTAGGTCCTGATGCCCCCTCCTATTTTGCTTTAGATAAAACCACAGGAGTTCTTACAGTTTCCACCCAACTGGACAGAGAAGAAAAAGAGAAATACAGATACACTGTCAAAGCAGTAGATTCTGGATTCCCTCCAAGAGAATCAATAGCAACTGTCACCATCACTGTATTGGATAAAAATGATAACAGTCCAAGATTTATCAATAAGGATTTCAGCTTTTTTGTGCCAGAAAACTTTCCAGGCTTTGGTGAAATTGGAGTTATAAGTGTCACAGATGCTGATGCAGGGCAGAATGGATGGGTTGCCCTTTCAGTTCTGAACGGAAGTGATATTTTTGTTATAGATACTGGAAAAGGAGTTTTGAGAGCTAAAGTCTCCCTAGACAGGGAGCAACAAAGCTCCTACGTTCTGTGGATTGAAGCAGTTGATGGCGGTGATCCTGCCCTATCTTCTACAGCAAAAATAACTATCCTTCTTCTGGACATAAATGACAACCCTCCTTTGGTCTTGTTCCCTCAGTCTAATATGTCTTACTTGTTAGTCCTTCCCTCTACCCTTCCTGGCTCTCCCATCACTGAGGTCTATGCTGTCGATAAGGACACCGGGATGAATGCAGTCATAGCTTACAGTATCATAGGAAGGAGAGGCCCTCGACCCGAGTCGTTCAGGATTGACCCCAAAACTGGTAACATCACCTTGGAAGAGTCACTGATGCAGAATGACTATGGCCTCTATCGGCTGCTGGTGAAGGTCAGTGATCACGGCTACCCGGAGCCCCTCCACTCCACCGTCATGGTGAACCTTTTTGTCAATGACACCGTCAGCAATGAGAGCTACATTGAGAGCTTGTTAAGGAAGGAGCCTGATATCAGTGTAGAGGAAAAGCAGCCACAAATATCCATAGAGCCGACACATAAAAAAATGGAGTCAGCATCCTGCATGCCTACCTTGGTAGCTCTTTCAATAATAAGCTTGGGTTCAATTGCTTTAGTAACGGGGATGGGAATTTACATTTGTCTAAGAAAAGGGAAAAAGCATCACAGACCAGATGAAAATTTGGAAGTACAAATCCCATTAAATGGAAGAATTAACCTGCACATGTTGGAGAAGAAACCAGTGGAGATTTCTAACATCTGATGTTTCTTTGTGTATAAGTCCAACATTTGAAAAACCCTGGAGGACACTAAAACACCTAGCTGTAGGTTGTATTGACAGAGGTTGCAATGAAGGACTGCTAATTTATAACTTAATATTATAATTGTAAATAGCTGTTTACAGTTTTTTAAATTCAATTTCAGTGTACAGCTTTTTTATGAAACGTTAGTAACTAACAGCTAGCACCCTGACTATAAAAACATGGACATTATTTCCAGCTTTCATAAATCAATAAGATCAGTGAACATAAAAAAGGTGAAGGTAAGATGATTCTTTTAAACTCAACTTTTAAAAGTATTTTTAACCACGAGAGGGCATCAAATGCTTCTGAGCAGGGAACTGTTCAAGGTACTGTCCATGAGATAAACAGAATATATTTTAAATATATTGATTTTAATATAAAATACCTATTGGCATACAGACATTTAACCATTACAAAAAAAAAGAAATGTCTGTCCCAATGTATGTATAATAAAAAGAATAAATATGTTAAAATGCACTAGTTATGAAAACCAGAATGTTTATTACCTCACGAGTAAAGCTTATACAGTAGGGTAGAAGAGGCATTAACAAGAAGTGCAATTCCTGTTGAGCAAGAATGCAAGATATTGTAATGAGAATCTGAACTGCTGTGACATATCATTCATTTTTCTCCAGATTCCACTCTCATTACCATTTGCTCCAGCAATCTGCTGGTCATTTTTATGGAAAAATTATATTTAATATTTCCTAAAGCAAATAATGACAGAGCACCATCCTCATCCTCATAAACATGCCAGATGCAAGGAAGCAAGGGAATGGCTAAATCCTTAGTTGTCACAAAAGTGGTGGTATTTTTTTGTACTTTGAGCAATCTGTCAATTGTACTCCATCAGTTGGGTTGTGCAGAAGATTTTTGTTATGTGTTACTTCTGAATCTGATCTGCCAGATAAAAACAAAAATCACTTCACATTCTAAGGAATTGTAGGACTTTTTTTATTCTGACTGTTGCTCCTTTCTGGATTGGTATTTCATGTGAAAGATCTTGTTTCTGATTTTTGGCGACCATTCCTGGCTCCTTTTCATTGGCTTTGATTTTGGATTAGATCCAGAATCTAACTTGTTAGACTGGTGGCATATTTTCTTGATAATTTATTCTTTGCTGTATCCTCTACAACAAAGCAGCAAATTTATTAGTGATGTATTACTTTCACTTCATTTTAAGAGCTAAGAACTATCTTTTGTATGATGATTGCATCAAATTTCTCTGTGTGAACAAGATAAATTAGTGTTATGCTTAAAAATTATTATCTTGATTTCTCGCATCATATGTCTGTAATGTATCAAAAGTGTTTATATGTCTGCAAATTAAAGCTATATATTTTCATAATAACTTATTCTCTCTCTCCTAGAATTTTAATTATAAAGCTAAATAATGTTATTTCAGTTGTAAGAAATGCATTTTTCACAAGTTCTTAGGTGCTGGCTATCTTGTGTGACACAATACTTTCACAAATTAGTACATTTCTAAATCATTAATGACAGTTTATGCTGTGCTTCTTGAAATTACCAGCAAAGGCAACTGTGTGTCGGCTGCTGTAAGTGGTGAGGCAGCTCATACCTATTTTGAAAGTAGGGAATGCAATTTGAGGCAGTTTTTGATTTTTCTCTCTGTGACTGGCACATTGCCTTGAACCTACTGAAATGTTAGGGTTTCTAATAGATACTGGTTGTACTTGGTCGAAGTAAAAATACTAGCATGATACCCTTAATTTTGCCATCCTGACTGTAGGAATTTTTTTTTTTCAGGTTAGAATATTTTCTGTGTGGGCATGATTTGATAGCTGTGTTTCATAAAATTTAATTCAGCCTGTCAGAGCTTTGTGGTCAATCACCTCTTTTCCTTTATTTTCATCTTATCAAAATATAAGAATGGTATTTATCCCTGAAATGCATTTGGCACAAAAAGACTTTGTTTCTTATCTCTGAAGAAAAATTACATTATGTCTTTGGAAACGGCTTCAGTATTACAGATACTGTGTATTGCTGTGGTGATGAAGCTAGATCCTCTGCATTTTTCTCTTCAGTAAGGAGGCAAGGTAACTGAAGGACAGGATTCTTTTCATTGCTCTTCTCTTATTTCAATTAGCAGTCCAATATATTCTCAAGACAGTTCAAACAGGAGCGAACCCAAGACGTAAGAAATGCAATTAAAAAATAATCCTGATCCTTCAGTGTGTGTTCATATAACACTGGGCAGATGCTTTTATTCTGGTTTGACAAAGACATAGTCTTGACCCTGTTTGATTAAGCTTTGGTTAAACATGCTGTTCTTGTTGCCTTTTCTTTTTTTGTTTGTTTGTTTAGATGAAGCGTGTTCCTAATGCGCAATGAAATGCAATGTTACAAGCTTGTTAACACCAAAGTACTGCTCGTGAAGCATTTCACTGATTATTTTATTCACATTTAAAGAAAATGGGTTTAAAATCACACCTTCAGCCATATTAACACTTATTGTACAAGGGAATTTATAACGAATAAGACCTTGTAGAGCACATTTTTTGCCTTCTGTGAGCAGTATGGGTAATGTCACTGAAAATGGCAAAATACACAGTGAACTGGATTTTTTACTCCATATTTTGTGTTAGTTAAAAAAACATACAGCTATTAACATCAAGTATAATAGTTAAACCTGCAATGTTGAGCCTAAAAATTATTAAAAAACCAACAAAACAGGAGTCTTACATTTGTAGAACCTGGGAATTTCTTCCTAAAAGATACTCTTTCTCAGCTGTAAAATTCTTGATGCTGTCTGTATAGCAAATATTTCTGTGATGTTTCTGTTTTCACACTATCCCTTACTGAAATTCCTTTCACATGAAAACACATTTTTAATGAGTACAACTGAAGTAAATTAGACTCTGATATAAAAGGCCTATTTTATTACCACCTTGTGCAGTACACTTGCCAAAATATATGCAAATCTTGTTGAGACTGGTAGTTGAGCTGGCACAAAAATAAATGTCTCATTCATTTACAGTATCCACTGATCAATCTTAGAGTGGGTGCCCTTTGTTCCTTTTTATAAAAAATGCGATTGTCCTAAGTTTTGTGTTGCCAAAGTCTCCTGAACTTGCTATGCAAACACTTTTTCATTAGAATTAACAAATTAAAAAATGAAAGACAAGAAATAGGCAGTGAGCCCAGTGGCAGTGGACAGAGAAAATCAGTTTTCTCTTTCTCCTTCATTTTATTATTTTTAAAGAACCCTTTGAAGTTACTGTTTTGATGCAAAATTAACCTAACACCTGGCTAAATATCAATAAAGGATGAGATGTAAAAGTGTGGAAAGGGAATTCAAGCTATTTGCTTTTTTTTTTTTGTGCAAAAACTCAGAAAACATTTAATCTTATGGTCATTTATTTCCATTTTTCAGTATCAGGGTTCAAACATGCGACTGGGCCACAGTGCACTGAGAAGAAAGTAAAAAGCTGCCACTCTCTTAGCAGGACATCCAAGGAGAGGTACAGTATCAGCAAAACTTGGCCTCCCTGACAGCAGTGACAAACCTTTGATTTCTGGCTGGGTTTCATTGCAAATTTTCTGCCCCTAACTGCTGCTTTGGGAAGATTGCATTAAGGTACTCAAACACATGAATTTGATGGCTAGTCCATGACTACTATTGCACCTCCTGGTTCATTTCACCTCCTGGTTCAAAGCAATGAACTTTCTGGGAACAGTGGCGGGCCTCACAAAAATACCTTGCAGTTTGGCATAAGTGGAGATACCTCTGCCACAAAGAAGTCATCAGCTTAATATGCAGAGTGTTTATTTTCATAATTAATGTGCCTTATCAGAGCCATGTTGAAAGCTGATTGCCACCTTCCCTATACTGTGCTTCTCACCAACTTCTTGCAGATATTTCTTTGTACAGTTTCTTTGTACATTCCTCTCACCTATGTAATTTAGGGAGAAAAACAATGCAAAACATTTGATCTTTAAATTAATTAGCCAGCTGAAACTAACAACTTTATTTAGAGCACTCTTCTTCAGAGCTGGAGTTTGAGAAGCTAAGCATGTTTAGCTCCATTACTGAAATAATTTGAGTTTAAAGGAGATGTCTAGTGAAACTTAGAGTAGAAATAAACATATTTGGCACCCTCATTTCCTATCAAGAAGGTTCATATAGTTTTTATACAACTAGTAGTTGCCCAGTGAAATAAAAGTTGCAAAAATTAGTTTTATGCTTTATTTTAATAGTATGAGAAATATTTTTAGGAAACTATTTGAAAGTTATTTGCAACATGTCATAGGTTACAGTTTTCTGAGTTAAAACATGCAAAACTATTTGTGCAGCCAGCATTGCTATTTCCTTTTCCCTCTCTGTACCAGACTGAACCAGCAGATAAGATAAAACTGTCATCTGCATTCTGAGATGATGAGATTCAAGGATTTCATCTCACAAACAAATATAAAGTTATACAGCTCTCTTTTTCACATTATGGATGAGAAAAGTACTTTTATTTTTATACACAGATTGCTAACTTACATAATCTTTCTGATATGTTCTATCTGAATGTTTCAGTGATTTCTGCTATATTTGCATTTTAGTTTCATTACAAAGTGAATTTTAAATGCCAAATTTCAATTCTCAATTTTTTTCTGATGAGAGTACTTTGAACAGGTGCTTAGAAAACATTGTTCTGAATGAAGAAACGTTGAATCATTTATAATGCATTCAGTCATTTATTCCGCTGCTGGTAAAAACAAGTAGAGGCTTACAGGTGAAGTTGCAGGTTTGCATATTGCTAGCTAGCCCTGCTGCTAAGTAGCAAACACTTTAACTGAAATACATTGTAAGGAATTATTTCAGCTGTTCAAATCAAGAGGACTTGCATTTTAAGCACCAAGTTAGAAGTTTGTCTATTCCCAGCAGCCCTGACAGCATTGATTTAATGTAGTGTACTATTTTGTCCTATTTTCCATCTTCAATGTCTGGGTGAGGTATTCATTCTCAGAGCAAGGCAGTGAGATGAGAACTCATCCCTTTGAGCAGAACAGGAGTGACAGCTTGATTTCTCTATCTGTGTGCCAGCATCTAGTGCTCCCTGAGATGCCTTAAGGTATCCCCCCTGGCCTCGAGCTGCTCCTGGGAGGAGCGCAGGCTTTCTCTCAATGACCTATCATATATGCCAGCTCAGTGCAGATGCTTTGGCTATTTTAGAAGGTGTTCAGTAAATGCTAATGTGTGTTGAATTGAGTCTTTTATGTGATTCATCTCCATATTTACGCATCTATCTTGGCATGGCTACAGACAGGTATTGACCACTGAGCTCAGAGTCTGAGCTTCTTCTATAATCTGTGAGTTTCATCAGCACAGGCAATACAACTAGAGAGTGCTGCAGTTTGTGCTAAAGTGGGAATTCAGGCAAGGTTTAGCTGCTCTGAAAATTAGTATCAAGTGCTATCTAGATTGCCCTTGAGCATCTCAAGATTCTGCACAGTGCTGTCAGGTAGTCTTGTGCTTTTCTGGAGTAGTAGCTAGGTGCCAGGAGAGCAAAGCAGCTAAAGATGATGTGAGAAAACTATGGATAGGCATGCATATCCCACATATGGTGGTGACACAGCGAGTGTATCACCCTTTCCATTCCACTGAGCAGAGCTTGACAGACTGTAACAGGAACATAAAACATAGATCAGAGACATCTGATAGTTAGTATCAAAGCCAAAAAAAGAGACCTGCAAGCCTAAAATGTAGCTCCTATCATAACTGACTGATAACTTCTGAAGCTTTAATTCATCCCATGTAGTATTGCATGCAAGTCACTCCTCCAGGACACTGTAAAAGGTGTACCTTCGATTTATACGATGGCAGAGCACTCAGTGCTGAGGAGGTAGGAAAATTTTATTTTTCAAGTGTTTTCCGTTGTGTATTTGGAGCAGATGCTAGCACGAACACTCTTTAGCTTTCTTTTGGAAACTGAGCTATTGTTTTTAATATAAAGACTCAAATGTCAAAATCTTCCAAGGCTGAAGAGAAACAATCATGCTTTGTCAACTAGATGAGCATTCCATGGAAATGGAGATACTTGGCCTTGAAACACTTTCAAAACTTTTCTTTAAACAATCAGTGACAGTTGAGGGGTGAGAAAACCAAGGAAAACACATTTCTGTGCTTTTTCCTCCTTGATGAGCAGACTCTGGTATGCACACAGACACACAAAAAATTGAAAATGTTACCTTAGATATTTTTCAGATGTAATAGTCTCCTCAACGTTCAGAATTTTTCAAACCTATTACCTTTATTTGTGCTGCAATGGAATGAAAATTACAACCTCAAGACATTTATGGGATAAAGGTTGGTCATCTTCTATCTAAGATTCTATTTTCTGAGGACTGTATTTCTCAAGACATTTATGGGATAAAGGTTGGTCATCCTCTGTCTAAGGCTCTATTTTCTGAGGAATGTGTTCATAAAAGGTCTGGCTGACAGGGTACAAAGCAGAACTGCTTCTCAGGATGTGTTCAGGACAGATGAAAGTAGAAAAGAACAGAAGACAGCAAGAATAAATAAATGCAGTCAAAATGCAAGTCTTTTTCTAAGATCGCACATGAGAAACAAAAATAAGTGGTCAGAAACAATAAAAATATTTCTGAATGTACTGGATTTACTGTGTTTCATCAGCAGTGTTAAGCATCCCCTTTCAGCAACTGCTCATCGTTTTTCTTAATCTCTAACGATGAGAGCTTGTTGCAGAGCTTTAGTACCTCCTGACACACTCTACTAACACAAAATATATTAAAAACTGATTCACATTGTCAGCAGGTCACAATTGTATAGAGAAATCAAGGCTTTGAGTAGAATATTTTAAAGTGTCTGTTTTATTATGATAACAGCGTTCCCTTTTCCTGGTGCTTTTCTCTAGTGTTATTATATTGGGTGCAGTCATTTTTGCCAACTCAGGACTAAGCCTTATTATAACAAATATTTGCATCTTCTCAGCCAATATAGAAGCTGATATTGTGACATAATTTTTCCTGTGAATGCTGTTAAAGTAATGAGAACTTTTTTTGCAACAATACACAAATAGCAGATATGCTTCTGTCCTCACTTTCCTAAAGTGCATAATGATAGGGAAACCTTCTTTATGAATGGAATAAACATTTCATTACAGCAGGACAAGAGGGTTTTGATATTACCCTGTGTTAGTACACAGGTGTACATCCTGCAGATGTTTTCTCAAATGGTTCCCTTGCATATCTCTGTAGAAGTTGTAGAAGTCATCTCCTCATTTTGAGAGTGTTTTATTTTTTTTGTTGTAAGTCATAAGAAAAAAGCAAAGGTCACACAATTATACTGGTGTTCTCTTTTATTTGTTTCTGTTTACTTAGGTAAGTTTAGCTGGGCTAAAACCACAAGGATGCTTGTCTTTAACTGGCTTATCTTTGAATTTGCATTTTGAAACATCATATAAAAAGTTAGGCACCTGTAAAGTAGATAGGTAAATATCCAAGAAAGCAATAAAGGAAGGAAGCATGCAGGAAAAAGAAATGTTTTGGAGTAACATTCAATCTTGACATTTCAACATAAGGTAATTAATGTATTAATATCCTCAAGGATATTTTTCAGTTTCCTCAGACACAATGAAAACAATTCAGTCCCTTCACCTGTGTGCTCATGGGGCACACCTTCAGAGCCCTTCCTGCAGTCCTTTCAGGAGGTGAGAAGCCTCATCTCTCACTAAGGTAAATCCGCATTAAAAGTGTTCAAGTATTCATATTGAACTATAGTTTAATATGGAAAAATTCAAACCAACTGATACTGTTCATCCCCATCACAACTACTTTGAAGGCATCAAGAATTAAATATTTCAGCGTTGGAATATTTGTATTAGTTGTAAGTTCCATTTGGTATTGTCTTTGATATTGACTATCAACATCTATCCGCTAGTAATTTTATTTGAATTTATATATATTTGACAAATAGTTTAATCAACAATATTTTTATCACTTACAAAATATTGAAACAAAATCCAGAATTTTTTTCTTTCCCTTATTTTGTCTTCTGGAATAAAAATTACATTTTTAAAAAGTGATACCTATTTTTGTGTTATTATCAGCTATAATATGGAATTGTAAAACCATTACAGAGCATTCAAATATTTTTCTCTTAATATTTTTTAGAGCCTAGTAGTATTTTGTCATTTTCCAAATAAGTCTTTAGACTTTGTCTTGTAAAATAATGAAATTAAAAACAGCTAAAGGCTGGGATTTCAGTACTAACAGCATCTGGAAATGCCAAGTCATGAGTGATTCCCAACACAGATTCATGTAATCCAAACTTAATAGATCTGTATAGGCAATTTGGAAATACACACATCTCAGATTGCTTCTCTAATCAAGGCAACTCTACTAGTCTCTTGCTGCAATATGGGTGGCTTATGACATATCTCTGCTCTCAGTTCACAGTAGAAAACATTACAGCAGAGCCCTCTCAAAGGCTTAAATATCTGAAATTAAACAGAGTGAATCTAGGTTATGTACTAGAAAAAGAGAGAACTAAGTGTCATATTTCCCCTTCCCAGTTACAGGGGATGGGAAACACTCCTAGAGTGGTACCACATATAAAATCTCTATGCTGAGACAGCTTCCTTTCCCAAGTATGGAAGTTTTTGTGTTGGCATTTGCTTGGGTTTTTTATTCAATTTTTGTAGGTGTGAAAGTAAATTTCTTTAATGTGATCGGGGCCCCCGCATTTGATGCAACTGACAGGTTTTTGCCAAGTCATTTTTTTAAAAAATGAAAACCCATAAATCATAAAAAGAATGAAATACAGCAGGATGGAGGCAAGGAGGAAAGGAGTCTCTTTCCTATTCTGTCTTCTCAAGACTGGGGGTAATAGATGGCAGCATGCTGAGTATGCAGTTCTTCAATGGAAGGTGTACCTGTGATAAGAAATACTGTGTGGGAATTACAAAACCAATATGTGTAAATCTGCTCAAGGGGAGTAAAAAAAAAAAAAAAATCCAGCCTAATAAAGATGCACAGATTACTGGTAAGATTTTGAGCTGTTACATGGGTCAAAAAGAGCACAACAGCTTATATATCATTGCCTCTTCCGAGTGTATCAGAAAGCAATAGACAAAACTATTTTTGAGCCATTTTACTTTTATAGCAAAACATTGTTTAGGAATAATTTACTTGAGTTCAGCCTACATTTGAATTGAGTGCTTTGCAAGGTGATCTAGGTGAAAAAACCCAACTTGATATTTGAAACCAGTCTGCCAAAGACATGCAATTTTTACAGATTCTTTTGAGATAATGATTAACAAAAAGCTACTGTAAAATTGAAATTTTTTACACTGTTATGGGGATTTAGGCACTTTCCATCAACTTTCATGAACTAAAAAAATTTTAAAAATGGGAATAGTAAACAATTCAAACTATCTGAAATTTATTAAAAACAATGAAAGGATGAGCTCTTTCAAGCAGTTCCACTAAGGGTCAAACTGGAATTGCTTATTAGAAATAATAATATGCATTAGGCCATACTTAATTGAAATTTGGATGCATAAGTACTTTGCAGATGTTTTAAAGGAGCTGTCAATAATTTTTTTTGAGCCAGATACACCTTCCCCATCCTCCTCTCCTCACTCTCCCCCACCCCCCCAAAAAAGGCGGGAAAAAGGAAAATATTTAAAAGAATACCAAGAAATTAGATCTACCTGGGAGCAATGAAACAAGTTGATGTAGTGATCAAAAAAAAAAATAGAGGAAAAAGTATGAGCACAAATTAATGAAATTAATGTAGAAAAAGTACCAAACCCTATCAGATGAGCAATTGTGGTTGAAATGAAACAGAAAACCAAAAAACTTAAGTTTTTAAGAATTCATATCTAAGTAAAAGAGAAAAAAGCCCAAACATTATACAACTAGATGTGCATGGATTTGTTCCTTTTTCTTTAGTTTATAGAACTGCTGCCTGTGACTCTGAGTGAATATCACCTCCGTTCCAAGTGTTCTATATATTAGTTCATTATTATGTTCACCCTCCTTTGATTTCACGAAAAGGTTTTCTTTCTTTGATATATAGTGGTGTGATTGCTCATCGTTTCTTCATTTCTTAATGAGATGATTGTGACCTTTTGCCAGCAACAAACAGACAGGAAGATTGAAAGATAAGTATGTGTAGAGTGAAACTTCTGGCATATGCTTAAGAGCTGAAGATCCCAGGAGAAGAGAAGGTAACATATGGGACAGTTAACACAGGTAAAGGTGAGCCATTTAACTAGAATAGAATAAAGATGCTGCTGTAAGAATTCAATTAATTATTATTAATGTTGGGCAATAAATAAAATTGCAGTAGACTATGAAATGAAAACAAACCAACAAAATGATGGTAGAAAATTCCTGGGTCCAGCAAGATACATTTTCCTTTAAGAATACAGCTACTAAATAGTGAGTTTGGACACCCAACTATTAGTTCAAACTCACTAACTTCAATTTAGCTCAAATTCGTAAAACAAATTAGTCTGAAAAGTAGTTTTTAAGGTACAGAAAAAACCTTTTGGAGGACAAACTGGCTCTCCTTTCCACCTAAGAGCACAGAGATACTCCAGGGTACTCTTGTACCTTTTTAATAATGCGTCTCAATTTCATCTGCAGTCTTTGAACATAGTCTCTGTATCAGGGATTTGAACCACTGCTTTTCCATAAAAGAATACTTTAGCTATTGAAGTGTATTGAAGTGGTGAGAGAAATCCTCACTCACCTGGTAATGAGTAAGTGGGAAAGAAATTATATTCTTTATTTGGTAAAGATTAGACTTTATTTCCAATACCAAACAGAATACTGAACAACAGACACCACAGCTGAACCTTCTTTCCTAGATTTGTTGGTGGTTAATTTGTTTAAATTGCAGAGTAACTAGAAGAATACAGATGTTATACCAATATTTAGAAAGGTTAGATGTGAGGACCCAAATATTTACAAGTAAAATAATACATAAAACTCAGGTAAAATTAAGAAAAAGCTGTTGTGCAACTAACATGATAGCAAACTGTGGCCTCTAGTATAAGGACTCATTATTAGAATGAGTCCAGAGGAGAACCACTCAGTTGGTCACAGGGCTGGAGCACCTCTCCTGTGAAGGAAGGCTGAGAGCTGAGGTTCTTCAGCCCAAAGAAGAGGAGCCTTTGGGCAGACCTAAAACCATCTTTCAGTACCTTATTGGGGCCTACAAGAGAGTTGGAGGGGGATGTTCTACAATGAAATGAAGTGACAGGACAAGAAGGAATGGCTTTAACCTGAAAAAGGGTCAGGTTAGATTCAAAATTAGGAAGAAATTCTTCACTGTGAGGCTGGTGAGGCACTGGAACAGGCTGCCCAATTAAGTTGTGGATTCTCCATCCCCAGAAGTATTCAAGGCCAGGTGGGATGGGGCTTTAGCAGCATGGTTTAGTGGCATTTGTCCCTTCCTGTTTTAGAGGGGGTAGGACCTAGATGATATTTAGGGTCCTTTGCAACCCAAACCATTCTAGGATTCTGTGAATTAAAAGATAAGACTATATAGCAATCAATCAAAATATAAATGATACTGCGCAAAGCTCATCTTTCCAACATAGTGAACATGAATTTGCTCTTTGATTAAATGGTAAGTTTTGTGAAATCAAGGAGCAACAGTCAAACTAGTATAAGATTTTTGACTTCTAAATAAATGACATACTTCAAAGGTTAGCATTATGTAATTTCAATAGAACAAGTTTAGCAATTTCTAAAGTTAATGCAGTTACTACCCCTTAATGAGAGATGTCAGGCAAAAAAGTCTTCAGGGGGAAAATGTCCTTTAATTTAGGGTTTATGGGTAGATTCTGTGGATATATGTTTTAATTTTATATTCCTTTATAAAACGTGATTGAATAAACAAGTCCACTTGTATTCCAATGTAATGCCATAAAGATATGAAATAGAAAAAGAAAAAGCAAGGAAAACCCCTAGGTTTTGGGGTTTTTTTCTGTTCTTGTTCTACAAACAGAAAAGTAAAAACAGAAATAGAGAAATGATATTTTTCCCTACAAGGCATTAGTCAGAATAGTGCTGATGCAAATAATGCAAATAATAATAATGCAAAAAAAATGCATTGCATCAATTTTTTTTGTTATATTTTAAAAGGTGATTTAAACATGGGTGATATGTAGATAAGTCACAAGTTCATTTTCAAATTAAGAGAAATTTATTTAATTTGAGAGACAGGAGAGTTACTCTATTTTATTTTTCTTAAAGAAATAATAGACTGATTCCATTGAAAATAAGTTCTAAACACAACACACTTTCTATTGTAGAAAAAATAAAAAAGTAAGCGTTTGGTATCTCTAGATCAAAGCTGAATGACATTCTGAAATGTAACCTGAAACTGTCAGGCACAATTAACTGAGATTAAAAAATGCCTAGTGCATTAAATATTGTGTGTTTGTAACTTCTGATGAAGAAGGGGCAGACTTCATGTAGTGATGTAGTGCCAGATCTTTTGGAACTATGATACAGGTTGATTTATATTACTGTGATTCACCTCTTTTCCTCTCTTCCCCTCCCCATGTTAGTGGAATTGTTAGATGAACAAACTAAAGTTATCTGTTAATGCATCTGAAATCAAATACAAGTGATATTTTTAAAGAATTTAAAAAAAAAACACTCTGTTACAAATTGCCTGATAGGAACTTTGAGCTGTAGCAGTCACAATGAAGCCTATGGTTGTCTAGACTATAGGGACACATTTTAAAAAGTGAATACACTTTCTTTATATATTCACTCATTGATATGACTACTAGCTAAACAATCCTCTATCACTGTAATTATTGAATACTTAGAGTAAAAAAGTAGGCAGTGAGGAAAAAAAAAAGGTCGGTCACTGCGAATACTCCTTGGGATAAGTTAAAAAAATAGTGAAGGACATGGTTTGCCATGGATGTATAAAATGATCTTTTCCCATAATCAGTCTCCCTCCTTATGTAGAACTACTTCTAGAGAAGTAAACTGAATACAAATGTGTCAATCTAATTTTGCACATTATTAAAGTTTTCAATTTCTTTAATTTTTTTAAACAAATAATCTCTTTCTCTTCTCACCCTGCAGGATTAGCCAATGGAAAGTACAAGCACAGGTGTCTAGTGATGATTAATGTTCACGCATGTTTAATTGTGCAGACATATGTGCATACACGTGTGTGACACACATGAAAATTATTTGGCATGAAGCCTACATTGTAGAAATACATTTTAACCCTGCATCTAAGTTGTAAAACTTTATTCTAGTCTTTCTGGAGGCCTTATCTCTTGCACAAATTACCCTCCTACTGCAAACCCATAGTTTAATCACTTTTTCTGAACAGCTTGGCTCTCTGGTAGTTTCATCTACCTTGGTTAAGCTGAGGAGAACCACTCTGAAATTCAAAACAGAGACCATGGACAGCCCCATACAGAGGAGGGAGGATCAGAGCAAGGATTCTTGACTGTCATTCATGTGCAAGCACCTCATACGGAGCTTTTCTTTCTTAAGTCTGTAGGTGGAGTAAACTGGTGTATTAGATGGGAAAACAAGGCAGGATAGATTGGAAATAAATTTCTACTCAGCTGCATCTAATTGGACAGTGGATAGCACTGAAAAGTTCAGTACAATCTTAACAGTCAGTAATTATTGGGCAGATGATTACAATGAATGGGTGTATTAGGCAGAGGAACAAAAGCAGTGCTCTGTAATTGGCCTGGTTGGCTTGAACTACCTCAGAAGTGATAGGTCCAATATTCAACTATTGCACCTGTGGGACTGTCATTTCTCCAACAAGTAGTACTGTCACTGGTTATATACTGGCCTTATCATTGTCCCTTTAGCTGTTCTGAAATACTTTGACAATCCTCAAGAGTTTCAAATGAAACAAATAACTGCAGTTATACAGTAAAACTTTTCTCCTATTTCTACTCAACCTATTATCCACTGCAGAAAAATCATAGTTTTAAATTGACATCAAACATATGCAGGACTTATTTTTATTCAGCTATTATTACAATGACTTAAAATTTAATAAATTAATTGTAGTAGGCCAGCTTTAAATTATTTTCATTTCAGGCCATGCCACCCTCATGGCTGATCTCTGTAACAGGCAATTTGCTTCCCTTCGTGTTGTAGGTGAACAATTTTCCTAGCAGATGTGCTGAGAGCCAGAGGAAATAGGGTGATAAGCACTTTCAAATCAAAGTGTGTATCTTGGTTTATGAAGGACAGCAGGCTGTTCTGTGATTTACAATAATTGCTATGCATTCTAGAAATTGCTCAGATTATGCCAGGGTTTACTCACTGTATCATTACTTTGGTTTATTAAAAATGGGATGTTGCAAAAAAAAAAAAAGAAATCTAACAATCCAACAAAAAACTAATATAAATCAGCAAACCAACCAGCCAGAAAGTTGTCTCTCCTCTCCCACACACCCTGTCTGGAATAATTTTGTATATCTGTTAAGAATGCCTGAAAAATGTTGTCAGAAGAAACTTGGAGTGAGGAATGGGTAGATGTAAATGCCAAGAATTTCCCTGTTCCCATAACAATAATAAAGCCTCTAAATATAGAGTTTCAATAGACTTTAATGATCTTTTTGTCTTAGTCAAAGCTTTTTTCTCTGAAAATGAAACCATACAAATTTGAGGGTATTGCTTTACTCTAGTTATCAGTAATCACAGGCTTACTAAGATAAGACTTGGCGTTGCTGAAAGCAGTCATACTGTAAAGTTAGTGTATCCACAACACATCATAGACAAAGACTTGCTCCTTCAGAGAAAGAAAAATCATGCTCTCAAAGAACACATTAGCTGGGGGAAAATGCTAGAAACCAGAAAGGATGTATTTAGAGAAAGAAGATAAGGGACAATCAGTTGCATGTCTGTGGTGGTAACAGATGTGCATCTGCCTGACTTGAAATCTTACAAGGCAAGCTGAGAAAAATATTAAAAAATGATAAAATTTGGTTTGCATTGACCTAGAATTAAAAGGCAATTTTCCACACAAACATATATTAAATAAAATAACAATTATTTCAGAGTTCATGAAAGATTGAAGATTTGGTTTCTTTCAAAAAAGTTAGGAAGCAAGAGAATACTAATGGAAGAGAAGATGTTATAACATTCTCTTTTATTATTTATCCTCTTTACTTATTATTCTCCCTCTCTGTGGAAGACCGCTATTCACATTTCTTTGCATGAAGACATTTAAATCCATATCTAAAGAAAATATCCTAATGCCCAATTTATTTAGTATAGCTGGGTTTTCTTAATCTCTTCTACTGATACTGTACTTTGAATAAACTATTAAATATTAAATAGAGTTTAGATGTCTTATCTGCTGGGAAAGAATAGTAACAATGAGGTGTTTTATTTGCCTTTCCATTCCTGTTCCTTTGTTTGATGACAGTGAAAGCTCCTAATTTGCTGCTGATTTTTGTATCAAATTAGATTCTTCCTTTGTGGTTGGATAAATAAAGGAATATATTTATAGTTGCTATATTACAGACTGGAATATTAAGTGATTTTTCTAAATGAAGGAATAATGAAAACATTAATTAAAAGGTTAAGATAAGCAGATGAGGATAAAAGGAAATGAGTAATTAAGGCCTAAATAACAGTAATAACTAGCTTTTACATCAAATAAAAATATCTTGTGTAATCAGTAAACTCCACACATGGTGAAAAGTCAGGAGGAAGCAATCCCACAATCTCACACATCTATCCTCAGATACTGTGGAGTGCTTCATCTATTGTTCTGCATGTATGAGTTCTTTGTCAGACACTGTAAGATCATATGTGGGCAGAGAAAAGTAAATAGAGAACTGCTGAGGATCTGCAATAGTTTCTGAGCCCCATCATCCTCTAGTGTTGGGTGGGCTGTAGCTTGGTTCTGCATTTATTTTCCTTTAAGTAGTTAACAAGAAGTATGCCTTTTCTCCAGCTGATAGACAGACTTATCAAAAGTTTTTACTCCCTTAGTCTCTGTTTAGCTACAAAAATCTAAAACGTATGCCTCAAATGTGCTGTCCAAAACTTTGTGATACCTTATATCACAAAGTTTATCTACTTCTATTAGATTTGAAAAGAAGTTGATTTAGAATGTAGATCTTTAATGATCTTAAACTGAGTGATCTGGCCAATGGACTCTAAGATTTTCTCACATTTTCTTTCTTCCATGTAATCATAGAATATGCTGATTTGAGAAGGATCCACAAAAATCATTGAATCCAAATCCTGGTCCTGTGCAGGACATCACAAGAATCACACTATGTGCTGCAGAGCATTGTCCAAATGTTTCTTGAACACTTGTCAAGCTTGGTGCTGTGACCATTTCCCTGGGGAGCCCATGCCAGTGCCCAAACACCCTCTGTGTGAAAAACATTTTCCTACTATTCAACAAAAACCTCCCCTGACTCAGCTTCATGCCATTTTCTTGAGTCCTGTCACTGGTCATGAGAGCAAAGGTAGCGGTACCTGCCCCTCCATTTCTTCCCAGAAAGATGCTGAACACCATGGTAAGGTCTCCCTCAGTCTCCCCCAGGCTGAGCAGACCAAGTGACCTCACTGCTCCTCACAGTCCTTCACCATCCTTATGGCCCCACTTCCAGGGATGAATGAAGACACAGGGAGGATTTTTTTTTAAACCCATCCCTCTGATCAGATGATGCAAACAATTGTATGCTTTCTTTAGATTTTAGTGTGCTCTACTATTGAGATCCTGGTTTTCCAGCACATTCTAGAAACCCAGAGCAATGTTCCAGTTTCAAGGAATTGAGCAGACTGGCTAAAGGATGGATTGTCCCATGTGAAAATGATGGATTTAAATGTTCTTCTCTTGATTTATTTCATATTTCCTCTCAAATAGATCATGGACTATGGGACAAGTGAAGCATACAAGAGAAACAGATATTTTCCTGTTCTTCTATAATTATCTCGTCATAAAGTCAGAGGTAATCTCTTTTTATGAGCTCTTCCTTCCTTTCCTGCAGGGAACTTGGATCAAAGAAGTATGGTACTTTGGTTTATCAAAGTCAGAAATTATAGATACTAATAGAATTTTCCATTACTCGTATGAGAAAAAAAAACAAACAGTGAAATTTCTTCTTTAAAAGATCTTTTTTTATTTAAAGGATCTTTTTTCCTTTCTTGTATTCATAGTTCATAAACCTGATGCCACTTAAGATTTGCCCCACGACATCACTGTCATCATCTACAAGCTGTGCACATAATCCAAGTTATATCACTGTGTTTTCATACATTCTTACAGTTGATTAAAATGGACCATTTTGCTTAATGAACCACCATATTTCACCTAATTGTAATTCAATTCAATATTTTCAGCTTAACTCTTAGTTGCTAAAGTATCAGGTAGTCATGTATTTACTATTTTACATATGTTAAATTTATCAATTAATTATTTTAAAACACAGACAATTTTTGAAGAAAAGGACAGATGTAAACTATGAAATAATTTTGGTAGGCAAAATGTCTAGTCTTTTTAATCTTGAGATCTTTCACAAATATTATGTTAATCTTTAAAAAGGAAAAGAAAAAAAAAGGGGGGGAAAATTTCCCAAGTATGTCCATTTTCAGTCTTGAAAAGAGTGCAAAAATGCTTTAAAATCACATTTTCTTTGCAATTTTTTTGTTTTGTAATGAACTTTTATCAACAAATCAATTTGAGATTAACTATCTCAATGTATTGTTAATATAATAAGAGAATCATAGAATATGCTGAGTTGGAGGGACCCACTGGGATCATCAAGTCCAACTCCTAGCACTACCCAGGACACTCCAAGAACCACACCAAGTGCCTCAGAGCATTTTCCAACACTCCTTGAACTCAGACAGGTTTAGCCAGTTCCAGAGTCCAGCCACCCTCTGGGAAAGTGGCATAGACTGGAAGGGACCTTAAAAATCATCTTGTTCCAACCCCTCTGGCATGGGATAATGACATCAATTACTGAATCAGCAGAGGCAGCAATCCAATGGAGAAAAATGAAGGTGCAAGGTAAGGCATTACAATGAGGAGGTAATATTATAAAAGCTTTAGAGGAAATTAAGTTTTGAATCTTACCCTTAACAGTATTTTTCTTCTGACAGCCATTAACAGCCAGATGACTTAAAGCCAGTCCATTCACTCTAAGCTGTATTTAAGACTAATTAGAAGTGAATGAATCTAAAAGTTGGACAGGACTAAGGGTGATAGAAAAATCCATTTCTGTCTAGCCATACTCTAGTTCTAAATCATCTGCTCAGAAATTCTGAGTTAGACAAAATTCTAACAGGAGTTTCGTTCAGGTGAGGGACATGATGCTAAGCAGATTTAGAGATTTACACCTCTAAATCCAAACTTGCAAGTTAAAACGTTACTGTTCAATGACCATCTCCAAAAGCAGCCAGGTAGCTCTCTTCTGATTGGAGAGCTCTCTGAAATGTTTTCCCAATGGCAACATCTACTACAGCAGTCTAGATTCCAGTAGAGTTAGAATGAAGGAGATTAGGCACATATAGGGTGCAGTTCACCTGATGAAGGACACACCAAGAATAGGTCATTTAAATCACTTGTTCAAATTCTCTGTGTGTTTCTATTTGCTATAGAGGGAACTCAGCAGCTAACTCAGATGAGATCTTTGCTATAGAGGGAACTCAGCAGCTAACTCAGATGAGATCTCTACAATTAGTCTGAATCCTATTCCCAAATCCCTTTGTTTTTGCTACATGTTTTGAGCATTTTTTTTCTTATTTTTTGCTTGTAGAATGTTTTGCAACTGCAATGACAGAGAAGTCCAAACAAAGGAGATACTCTTGAACAATGAAACTCCTACTGACTTTAATTAAATCAGTATGGAACTGACATACTGAACTAGGATATACCAAAGCCTTCCATTTCCAATAAACTAATTCTATGCAGAGGGAATGAAGCCTTTTACTCAGTGGATTAAAACTTCAGAAATTCAAGCAAATTCTTCATCTTAAAAGGTTTTATTCTGTGGATTCAAGGTGATTTTTTTTATTTTGAGTGGGGTTGTTAGTAAATCTTGCTAGTTTTCTGAGAATTAAAAGTTTAATTTCTCTCTAAGGGATCAATTTACAACTGAACTTTATTGCTTAGCCCATTTGGAAAGTTTGCATCTATCATCCATCAATTCTATTTTTACTTACTGGTAGAACCAGAAGTTTCAAAGGAAACAGTATATCCATGTAAAATTAATTAAGTTCAACCGTGACCTCATTGCATTGATGGAGTGTAGTGCTGCTACCTGGAACCAAAACAAATTTATTTTGATTAAATATACTTCAGGTTATAAAAACAACATACGTCACCCAAGTCAGGATTTCAGGAACATGCAGGTTTTATTCTAAAGTTATCTACTACTCGCAACAAGATAAAATGAGATTTCTTCTTTTATTTTTTAAGGCCAAGGCACAAATATGTGGTTTGCACAAAAAAAACCACTGTATGATCAGTTCCTTAGCAGAAGTTTCATATGGTCAGATTTAGTTTTGAAATTCCTCTGTGTTTTAAAATACATATTAAATCCATCAGAATATGGTCTACTGTCACTTTTAATCTTCTAAGAAAAATTTACCTTCATTCCTCACAGGGAGGAATGAGAAGGAAATACTGTTTCCAATTCACCAGAGCATTTTGAATTTTAGAAAAATTCCTGGGTGGTAAAGATACATTGCACTGTGACTCTGGCCTCTGAATAACTAAATTGATAGGACACATAAAGTATGAAAGTATTAAATCCCTCAGGGAAGGAATTTAATTCAGGTCTTCTACATCAGTTAAATATCCTTACTACCTGTTCACTTATTATTCTGGGGTGTCACTTGTCTCTTCCTTAAAATATATCCTACCCAAGATTTGCAAAACCTTTCCTAGAGTGTTTCATTAAAACCAATTCATCACAGCAATAAGCCTGGTTTGGGGAAAATGGTATTTTCTGAGAACAAAAATCTCATTACTAAAATTTTCCTAGTGGATATTTGTCACTACCTCCTGAGACTTATTTTGATAATTAGATGATTAAATTTATTATTAACTTTCCGTACACACAAATACAACCAACCAAACCAAAAAAAACCACCAAAAAACAAAAAACCAAAACCCAAACACCAAAGTGAAAAATAATCCACAGGAAAATCAGTGGTTCTAGCAATACTTTGTTCATGAACAAACCTTGCTGAAATAATTGTTGGCTCTGGTTTACAGTGCATGCCTCAAGTTATTTTTTATAATTTTAAAAACATTTTACCTGATATGATACCTGTATCATTTACATGATACACTTTGCATGATATGCACATAAATTCATTTTAAAATCTGGTTTCTGACTATATCTTCTGAAGAACAAGAACAAAAAAACATAGTCTGATATTTCAAAAAAAGATGAGGAAAAATTTAACTGCAATCCTAATTCTCCTCATAATTTCTGCTGTGTCCTGAATAAATTACTGATAACTTACCTTATTCTTCTGAGAGAAGAGGATGATAATAAAAAACACAGAAAGTTTGTGAGATGGTTCATTCAATGATGTGTCTTCATGCAGGAAAATATTTCCCAGCACAGCTCTGCCTATATGTAAATTATTATTCTAAAATAATTGTATCAATTATCAAATAGTAGTAACATGGATTTTTTTCTGTCCTTAAAATTACATTTTAGTAGCACAATTTCATTCACCTCAAAAATTTCATTTTTTTGAACTAGGCCTTAGATTTATATAGGAGGCAATGCAATTATGGAAGGTGTTCTATCACACACAAAATCTGTCATCTTGTCTCTTATCACAAAGAGACATTAAAGTCATTATTATTGCATTATATAACTAGAGCTGAAGAGCATGCTGAGAAAAGTGCTTCTCAAATCAAATAATTATTGTCATTTGCATCAGTGTACTTCCAGCAATCATACTATATATTTATAGACAGCAGTGAAAATAAATGGAGTGCTCTTGTTACCTGTCCCATCAAAAACTTTCACAATGGCAATGACAAGAACATTACATTCCTCTCACTAGCAGAAAAGAAAATGTACACCTTGGGACAGATAAATGTCCCTTACTATATTTTACTGTATAATTCTAGCACTGACCATACTTCAGATTTTCTGTTAACACTTGCAAATTACTCCAGGACAAACCAGTATTCATGTCTAATTTGCTGCTTATTTGCAAGATGTCTAAAAAGACAGCTTTTATTAAGAAGTGCACTAATAATTTTAGAGCAAATATAATATATCTGACAGCTGAACAGTAGTTTGGGAATTTTTTTTCGTTTTTTGGTGTTTCTTTGAAAGTACAGTAAGTGTAACAAGAATTAAAGAAACTTTGTGTATTATTGCTCCAAAGTGGAAAATTTTCTTCTCTTCTTCTGATTTTGTAGAGCAGTTAATATTGTCTTACCTCTGACCAAACCATTCTGGAAACTAGAGTATCTGAAATTACATTTAATTATTTAATTGTGTGGACAGCAAGTAGTTAGCATTGCTTCTAGGCTGCTCACATTTCTAGCTGGGCATTATTGTTCTCTATGTGGCATGAACAGAAACAATCACCACGTCAATAAAGTAAGAGGTAGTGTTACATGGGATTGAAATCATGATTAGAACAGTGACCTGGATATGACACAAATTAGCTTACCCTCTTGCTTTTCTTCTTTTTAATAATTCAAGAATCCTTTCTCTGTGTATGGTCTGGCTTTGCACTCTTTTCAGTCTTTATTTGCTATTGTTAATGTGCTTTTTATGGCATTTAAACAATTCTATTAAAACCAGCTTGTAAATATTAAATTGAACCGTATAATGTAGAACAAAATTCTCTAAGCATAAATGAAAATGTTTCTTCTTTCTTTTGCTTTTTTCTCTTTCTTTGCCTGATTAACCTCCAGTCTTTGATAAAGTGATTATTTACATAAAAAGAAATGAAGTTAATTGAACTGCTTTGTTTTTTTTTCTATTAGGAAAATACTGACATTCACGAGTATTCACAACAATACTTTCCATATTGATAATCAATAAATATAAACCAGGAATGTAAAATTGCAGGAAACAATAAGAAAGGCTACAGAAATGGGGAAGGAAAGGGGAAAAAAAGGAAAGACAGAAAGGCAAATGGGGTGAGAGGAAAATTATCTGAACAGAAAGGGATTTTTAATTATACTGTAACCTACATAGAAAAAAGTGTTACAGAAATCTGCAGTAAGGACATATTCTAGATGTATGTGTTGTTAAATATAGTATACTATATAGGGGTCATTACATTCCTTAAAAATAAAGTGTTTTCCTTAATCCGATGAATTCTGTTATACTTCAAACTTCCTTTCTGGTTTCCCTTTCTTCTTTATATTTTTTGCCACTCTTAAAGTCTTGGTAGAATTTACTCCCCTCTTTTTTCTCTATTTTTTTTTAATTTGGCTTTGAGCTTTGGGTTTATACAATCCCTTTCTTTATAGATTTCTTAATTTTTCTTTACTTATAATGTTTGAACATTATCTCTAGCCCATATCAATCACCTCTTTGTCATCTTTAAGCAGTTTGTTATCATTTTCTAAACAAGTTTTATAAACTAAGTTTTCATATTATCTTACAGCTCTAGTTTGTGGTAAAATCTGAAAGGCCATATAAAGATTATACTTTTTCTTCTCCATATACATTCTCAGACCAGGGTGACCATAAACTGAACAGAAAAGGCAGAAAAGAAAGTATTTTATTCTGCATTTCTAGAGGGTGAGTTTATGAAAACAATGATTAAACTTAAATACTGTGGGTTAATATTGCTGTTAAATAAACAAGCCTCAAGGGGTAAGTGTGATTCTTTCAAGCAGAACCTTGAACAAGATGAAAGTCTGTTCACCTGAAATGCAAAGTAGTGAGTACTAAGACTAAAGAATGTTAGAAGCACTGAACTTCCAACTAATATATAAATATAAATCTATATATTTAAAGGATTTTGGCAAGGTTAATTCTCGTCTTACTGAACGTGGGTTTCAGGGAGCAGCATGAGTGGGGCTGGTCTCCAAGGCAGGATGAGCTGGGAGCCCAAGGTTCCCGGGTTTCCCCAGCACAGGCTGCCTACACTGATCAGTGCAGAACTGCAGGGTCTGGGCAGGGCATCTCTGGGGACAGTGACAAGGACCATGCACAGAGGCAGACAATCAGTGTCAGCACTCACATCTAGGGTCCACCCAGGGAGACTCATTTGGACCAGCTGGATGCAGGGACAGAGGTGGGATTAGAGACAAGGCTGCCTGTAACTGTTCTGTGCTCTGTCTGTGGGACAGCAGCACTGGGTCTGAGTTACCCATAAGGTAATCCCAGGACCCAAGAGGTCTTTCTCATTCCACTGTTCCTCTAAAATTAATTATATTAACTTCAACATGTCAGCCTGTAGGAAAAGAAGAAATGGCTCTTAAAGGCCACCATTAAAGATCATGTAAGGTACACTTCTTATACACTAAAATAGTGAGTTTGTCCATAATATAAGAGGGCCAGAAACTATAATAGAAAATGTTGTAAGCTCAAAATAAACAGAGATCTAGGGAAGATTTATATTTCAAAATCATGTCAGGATACTGAGGGTAGGTGGAAGGAAGCAGAGGATATGAGAAAACAAATGGTCTTTTCTAAGCCAAGAAAAAATGCATTAACCTCTTCTGCAAACTCTGCATGGCTCACAAAGCCTTTACTCTATAGTCATAGAGCTACACATTCCATTTTTGAAGAGACTATATACAGATACCACTCCAAAAACACTGAGTCACCAAGAGACAGATTTCTCATGCAGGCAGCGTCAGAAAGAATTGAGAGAGCATTTAAGACTATAAAATATGGGAACATATGTACTGATTCAGCCAAATAGCCTTGTAATTGCCTTTGTCTCACAGTGGCAACATAGCAGGTATCAGTGGAAAAAATAGGAGATTAGGACAAATGTAGATTGTTGGGTTTATTTTTGGTCTGATATATCACCTCTGCTAATAATGTAGGTTTCTGCAAGCAAGGGATTCCTAAGATTAATGTATTTCTGTCTCCTTGTGCAGAATAACTCTTTCTTGCATTAATTTTTCTGACACTGCTTTTGATCTCCCTTGAGGGTTTTGGCATCCACATTTTGTATCAATTACTTCAACAGTGAAATTATTTATCATATGGAAAAGTAATTCCTGTTCTTTCTTCAAAACCTGCCAGTTAACTTCATGTGATGAAATCGTAATTGCCCCCAGTCCAAGTGCTATTCATTGCTTTCATACCATTCATGATTTCACAGGTCTTCCTTACAAAAGTCTGTTCAGTCTTCTATTTTCTGGGCTACACACTCCCTGCCTAATTGTTTGTCATTTAAAAATTTTCTATATCTCCTATCATCCTTGCCAAATCACCTTCCCAAGTTTAATATATTTTGAAGTTAAGAAAGTGGAAGCCTGAATAGACCTTCACAGAAAGTTGTAGATGTGTACTCATCATGGGATTATCCACTGATATAATGCTGTTTTCTCTTGTGTTCTTTAATCTTTTCATAATAATTCTTAGCATGCCTTACTGAGTGCCAATGAGCACTGAGCTAACATTTACAAAGAACTATTCACCATGACAGCAAGAGCTCTTTCCTGAATCATAATAGATAATTCAGGTCTCAGTTTTTTGTATAAAATAATTTATTTTTTACCCACATATTCATTACTTTATAGTTATTGACGCTGAATTTCCACTCATATTTTATCTTCCAACCATTCAATATTGCTTTACTACTTATCCCTTTTCCAGATAATTTATGAATAGACTGAATAGGAACAGGAAAAAATTATTTGTGGTGTTACTTTTTGTTTCTTTTTCCTTGTGCCTCTTTCGTATTTTTATCTAGCTAGTTATCCATGAGAGGATAAAACATTTTAAACCATGACAGCTTCATTTCTTTCAACATTTCATATGAGCCATTGTCATTCTAGAATCTTATAATCATAAAATACCAGGTTGGAAAGGACTTCAAGGACCACCTGGTTTAAATTTCCTTGGCAAAAGCACAGTATAGACAAGATGGCCCAGGAACCTGTCCAGCTGAACTGTAAAAGTGTACATTTGGGAACCCACCACTTCCATGGGAAATTGTACAATGGCTGGGCATTGCAATGTGAAAAAAATTTCTCTCCTGTCCAATCAGAATCTCCCCACAAATAATCTCCCCCTTATTTCCATTATTCCTTGTCTCCTCTATGTGACTTTTTGTGAAGAAGGGAGTCTCTGTCTTCTTTGGAGCCATCCCTGAAATACTGGAACATGGTGAGAAGCTCTCCACTAAGCCTTCTTTCATCAAGACTGAACAAACCCAGTTCTCTCAGTTTTTCTTACATCAGATTTCTGAGGCCTCTCATCCAACATCTTTGTGTCCCTTATCTGGGCCCCCTCCAGCCACTCTGAAACTTTTTCTGCATAGCAGAGATCATATGTGATGTAAGGATTTCAGATGCAGCCTGAAAAGTCCTGAGTAGGGTAGAGTGATGATTTCTTTATCTCTGCTGTTGATGCTCTTTTTTGACACAATCTAGCATCCTGTTGGTTTTTGACACCCCTGCCCAATATCAGTTCTGACTGAGCATTAATGTTTCTAACTGCATCTCTGGACATCCTGGTAATGTCCTTGTAGCTTTCAATGGATATTTATCTTCTTTTCCATCTCTGGAACACTTCTCTTATAAAACACTGCAATGCAATAAACTCTGAAACAGTCTAGCAGTCTAAATATAAATTCTATCTACTAAAAAGGAAGTAACATGAGAAAAAACCATGACATTTCACACTGTAAGAGTATTTCTTGAGACAATCATCTCTATAAACTTAGTAAAATGTTACAGGAAAACTGTGCAGAACAAGAGAGAACCTCCCTGCTCCCCTTCACTGTCATGACTCATAAATTTGCAGATAGTATTCCAAACTGGGTAAGGTGACTTGCTCTGTTACTTCATTTCTGAGTAACGAGGATTGCTCAAAATATCAGGTTAGCCAGTCCATCCTATGCAGAAACAGAAAATAGATGATCTCAGAGGGGATAAAGATAGGCAAGAAACTGTTGCTATACTATACATTTTGCTCTAGCCAAGAATTTACCACAGCATCCTCCAGATATTGTGAGATGGTGTTAGATCTAGACCCTCCAGGTCTTTAAGAAAAGAAGAGAAATAAAATAAATCAACACACATCCTCCATAGAAGAATAGGAGAGGTAATCCAGGTCCTGGAAGAGTTTGATCACATACTGCTATCATTTCTACTGAAAAATAAGAAAAGGTCTGACCTGCAAGAGATCCATGGCATAGTTCTTCTGACAATAGGAACCAAAGTAACGACCAATAAGAAACAAGTGAGAAACTGAGCTCTTTTCAACACATACTAAAGAGCAAACCAGGAAAATGTTAAGCCATCACAGCAAAAAGTACTTCATGACTAGACAGCCTAAGAAAACCCAAACAATTTGCAACTTTGTTTTTTTCAATCCAGCACTTTAACTGCTACAGTTCACTCTGCTCTTCACATAACCAGTAGCAGTTTGGAGACTGCAAGGATGTGCAAGTTTTCATTTTAGTAGAATTTTTCCTAATATATTCCATGATCACAGACAACAATCTATTTGTTCAGGGGAATATCTTTAGCTTTGCCCCCAGACAGTCTCTCAAATGGTACTGAGAGCAGGAGTCAGAGAGCAAAGCAAGATCAAAGAATATTTAAATGTGGTTAATAAAAAAATCCTAGTTTAGGTGGCTTGCATTATTTATCTCATTCTTTATTCAGTCTGATGCAGCTCCTGGGTCATGGCAAAGTGGTTTTACTTTTCATCTTCATGTAAAGTGAGACTAAATTCTTACTTACCCACTGGCAACAAAGTACTGGTATTTAGCCTCGCTAATGAGGGGGAAAAGCCAAAGTGATAATTTGTTACTTCATGATGAGAAACACTAAGGGATTCCTTCTTGGCTTTCTGTTCTGTGCCTGTTGTTTTGGGTTTGACTTAAATTCTTTATGTTCCTTTCTTTCTTTTTGCAGAGTATGAACAATGTAGACATATGACACTGGATATGGCAAGACACAAAAATAAATACCAGGCACTTACATTGATAGTACCAGAAAGAATTTACAAGACAGGATGCATGAAAAATAGTGTCACCCTGGATAAAAATGTCTATAAATACACATGTTCAGATCTGACATTTTATTCCATTGTATGACTCAATATAACCCTCCAACAATGAATGCCCTTCCACTTAAAAAGTGATCAAAACATGCAGAGCTGAATTCTGATATGCTTATTCTGACTTAGTTGAAGTCTACTTTGAAGAGAAATCCATTAAATTAGAATATCTTGATGAGTTAGTAACTCTTCAGAATAAATGGAAGCATCATTCTACCAGCTAATTGCTCAGAAACCTCTCTCTGATATTTTTTTTCTTTCTCTGGTTTAACACTATGTTTCTACCTACTTCAGAATAAAATATTAGCATATCAATGTCTCCACATACCAGCTAGAATGGGTACATCTTCTTTGAAAAACAATCTTTATTGAAAATATATGAAAGAAAAAAAATATGCAACTTTCAGTTCTGACAAAAGGGCTGCTAAATCTTGCATAAAATATTTTTTACAGTTTTTTATTTATGTGTATTGTACAAATTTTTGATTAGTATTTGGATAGGTTTTAAAAAACATTTCAAAGAGATGCTAAATGTGATTCAGTATAACAAAACAGGTGGAGCATAAAATGAGTCAGAACAGAGCAGATGACAGGTCTATCAAAACCAGGATGCTTTCTCCAACAACTTCTTACACCAGATGTTTCAGAGGGCTAAAAAAAATAATAAAATCTCTAGCAAAATGTGTGAAATTTGAGAGGTGAAGAGAGTGTTCTTTTTAGAGCTCGCATATATTCTGTTATATCCTGACCAAAATGGATTGGTGACCTTTGGGATATCATCTGAAGCAGGTTATTCACAAATACTATTCTTCAGATGGCTGCTCTTCCCTTTTCTAATTTTTTTGTTTTGAAAGCATTTGGAAACAAAAAAATAAATATTTTAAACATTGTCTTACCCATTGAATCTTTCATATAGGGTAGTTCCATCCATTACAGAATTACTGGCTCTGTTTTTTGCTCCAGGCACAGAGTCAACATCTCTGAATTCCACAGTTCAGTTAGTATACTCAGATATTTACCAAAAATAAAAGCAGAAGAAAAAATGCAATTACAGGAATTACACATGCTTATAAAAAATTTAAATTAACTTGTAGTAGAGAATTAGAAATACATTTACATTTGTTAATAATTTCATTTGCAAATGACTGAATAAAAATACTTACAGCTTTCTCATACTGTGGACTAGAGTGGCCTATATTTACATTTAACATTTCAGTATTTTGTTTAGCATCCTGCGATGCAATATTTGGAATAAGAGATGACCACTATACCAATACAAGGCTTCACTTAAAGAACTCAGCAGATTTCATGAACTAGAAACCAGAAAGTTGAGTGGTTCCTGAAGTGCTGCAGAACTCAGAGGCTGAAGTATAGCTGTGCATATGATGGGAGTCTCTATAGCCATTTATAATATATAGAAAATTCTTGTCCAATTCTGTAAGATTTTTCCAAAGGTAAACATCACTATATCCCATTTCTACCCAGCAGAACAACATAACATAGTCAAACAAGGATACTGATGGCTTCTTTACAAAATTGCATTAATGACACAGAATAGAGCATGGCAAGTATAGAGCATAGTAGGTGTATGAGGTGGTTTATTTCCTCAGAACTGGATCCCTTTGCACATGCCAAAAGAGGGTAGGACAGGTCTGAATGTGTAATCATTTAATTTTCCATGTTGGAAAATTAAATTAGCATTTTAACACCTTGGAAAACCCCTGAATGTTACTCAATTTTGGACTTTATTCTTATGGGTTCCAATTAAGTTCAAGCCTAATATGCTTGCATATTGTGGCCATAAAGCTCAAATTTTACATCTCTGATGAGCTACTGCCTGTAGCTGGGGAATAGCTGAAGACAGAGACTCCTGCAAAATATGGCTTCTATCACTGAAAATAATTTTTGTTTGTTTTGGTTACAAAACAGGCTCAGTCTTCTAGCTGTATTTTAATATTTTGTTGGGGTTTTTTCCTTTTCTACAGTCTTTCAACTTAGCAGTCCACATACAGCAGTTCACTGTCAATCCAGGCTTGTATTTACATAACAAGTTAGAGCAAGGTCCAAGATTTCTGTGATTTCTTTACCACACTCAAAAAAAGGAGTGTCTTCAAGTCAAGTTAGCAAGGCTTGAAGTGCAAGCACTTAAGCATATGGGATACCTATTCAACCCAAGAGGCAGAAAAGACACACATGGCCAAGAGTTTTGAAGAATCTGCAGGTTTCAATATGTGCACAACTGCTCTGTCCCAGCTGTCTCCAAAGACAGAAAAATTGGTCATGCTTCAGAAAATCCCATTGAATTTAAGCCTTTAGAGAAAACAAGTAAATGTACTTTCTTTCTTACTATTTCTTAGCATTTCTAAATTTTCTTTTTCATTTTGCACAAGCCCTTCTGACTCTAATTGTCAAGTTTATTTCTCCATCTTGAGGATGTTGCTTGTACTGAGGAAACATCAAAAGTAGTAAAAGGAGAGAAAGGAAAGATAGTTCCTATCCCACAGCCCCTCAAGAATTGCAGAAATCAATTCTATTGTAATGTTTCAGTGTGATACTTAATATTCATAAAAGGAGTAGGGTAGGTCTGTGGGGGAATCGTTTCCTCAGAACAATTCTACAGATATCCAGGCTTTTGGAATTTCTTTTAAAGAAGATCCAAGCAGTGAAAATTTTTGGACTTCTTAAAATTGAAGGAATCATGGTTTTGTTTTTTCAGTCATCTTTCTGTGAGACTTTTTTCTGCTACTATTTTCTACATACTATCTTAATTTTATAAGGGGGTTGATGACAGTTTCTGAAGTTAAATACTCAATATCAACAAAGTCTGAGAAAAGCAGCAGTGTTTCTTCCTCTAGAAGTTTAGGATTTCAGAAGAATAATCCATTGCTACACATTACAGAAAAAAAAGTGGCCACTGTTTTATTATTTGGTCACCTTTTTATGCACAGTATGTATGATATTGAATGTCATATTCCTTGAAATGTAGAGGTGAGATGTTTAAAGAAATTCTATATGCATGAAAGAGTATTAAATACTTATGCTGATTTTTAAAGGTTTTTATGCAAAGCAAATTAATGATGTTTACTTTTCATATTTCATATGAAATGGGCATTAATTACCCATGCATGCTTAGCTGATTTGCAGTTCACATGGCAATACTTATAATAAATCTTCTGAAAATGCTTGGGGAAATTCATTCATTTGACAGAATGCATCAAAAACTCTGCTCTAAGCTGATAACTTAGGCAAGAAGTGCATCTGGGAAAAAAAAAATGTCAAAGGCTGGAAAGAAGGAAAAAATGCACATTAAAAATGATTCACAAGCTGGAGAGCTATTCTATAAGGAGAAAAGTTAAGGAAATAATTCTTTTTAGGTGATCAAAGACAAGAGAAATGTTTTGATTATAGTAAGTGGAGCATCTCTGGAGAGGAAAAATACTGAATACAGAAGTAGTCTTTATAATGGCAATAAAAAAATCCTAAAATGACCCAAGAACTAGGTATTGAAGTAAAACAGATTGTGTAATTTTTTATTTTTTTTTAACATTAAGAGCGATTAACAATTGGAAGAAATTTAAGTAGCGCCTTTTTCATCTCTTAATGGCACCAAATAATGAAAAAAATCATTTCTGGAATGTATGCTTTCTTGAGAAACAGCTAAGAGAAAAGCTAATAATGAGACAGTTGGTATATTAGGATCAAATTGGATAATT
This sequence comes from Ammodramus savannarum pratensis, assembly GCA_020466415.1. Classification (NCBI taxonomy): domain Eukaryota; kingdom Metazoa; phylum Chordata; class Aves; order Passeriformes; family Passerellidae; genus Ammodramus; species Ammodramus savannarum. Next base: position 72,508,945 of record JAHXMQ010012338.1, on the reverse strand, counting down.
TAATGGTCAACTTTGATTTTAACATTCAAACATCTAAATTAGTATCTTGATGAGTTTTGTGAGCATCTTGAGTGTGATGGGCGATTCATCAGAACATCATTCCTTCTCTTCAGAAGGCTGTGTTCGTATAAAAGTCTGCTTTAGAGATTCCATAACCATAGCTATCACATCTCAGGGCCTCTCTACTTTCCAAGGTATTACATTTGCTACCATGTCAAAACAAATGTTGTTTAATCACCAAAAATACTTGAGGGTAAATAAATATTGAATTGAATATTTCCAGTTAGGTGTCTGGGAGAGACTGGACTATTAATGACTAATGACTCTAAATATTTGCTCATTTGTTGAGGTTTCTGGGTGCTTTGCTGAGCCAGGTTTGCATCCCTCCAGGGAGGAGGGGAGTTTTTGGATGTCTAAGGACTAGCTTGCCTTCAACAGAGGGGGGAACCATCTTCACCTGGAGGCCACAACGAAGAGGCAAATCCTGCAAGGCAGGAGGTGACTCTTATGCTAATGGCCCTCCCCTACACAACTCAGTTTTGTACAACTTCTGTCCACCTGCTGCCGGGGAAGGTCTGATGGGGCATAACTGGCTTAACTACGCCGACTGAGGGGCAGCTGTCATGTCTTAGAAGGTGTCATAAATCATTAAAGACCCCTGAAGTGTCCGCAGACCAATTTCTGAGGCCTTCCACCAGAGGATGGAAAGCTCCTCCCCAGGGGAGGTACCTGGGCATTCCCACCAAGGCTGAGTGTATTTTAACACATCAGACTCTGTGTTTCACAGTTTTCACAGGCTTCTTCCTCCACTCCCAATGGATCAGAACAGGTCAAGACCATCGCTTGGACCAACAGACAAACTGCAGCAATCAAGACTTGTCATAGATACATCAGTGATTATATGTCTTTTCCTTCCTTCCTTCCTTCCTTCCTTCCTTCCTTCCTTCCTTCCTTCCTTCCTTCCTTCCTTCCTTCCTTCCTTCCTTCCTTCCTTCCTTCCTTCCTTCCTTCCTTCCTTCCTTCCTTCCTTCCTTCCTTCCCCTTGTACATTTTCTTAAGTGATATTTTTATTCTTTCATATTGCCATATCACTATAGGTAATAACTAAAATGGCTACATATCTGTTTTTCATTACAACCAGATTGCTCTAAAATAAACCCTACACATATATATTTTTAGAAGCAAAGGTTATTCACTGTCATTTCACTCTAATCTGGCCCAAGGGATGTACGAACAAGAAGCTGGGTTACTCTTGCCTTCTGGGGCAGATTCCAACAGTGTCCTATCACCTTTATAGTCAGGGTTAGCTTTATTTCTCCAAAGTTGTCCCCTGTATCAAGATTATAACATGGATATAAATTTGTAATGCAAGTTAAGCAGTTTTTTTGAAAAATTAAGTAATTTTATCTTAATACCTGATTATAAAGACAAGCAAATTAGAGAATCTAAAGGAATACTGGAAACCACATTAATCCCACTCAAATTTCACCAACTAGAAGCTAAGCACTTTGTACATTCTCATTAGGTTGTTTCTTTAGCTAGTGCAAGCAGGCAATTGCAGAGAACATTTTATTCCTGTGTTTTAAAACCCTTGGATAGGATGACAGCCTCTGGAGTATACCCTTGTTTCCCTCTGTCAACTGTGAAACCTTTGTATTAGACTAGATACCTGATTTAAGCAGCTTAAGTTAGGCAAGATGAGCGGCACATTTTATTCACTCTTTCCCTTGTTTTTGACAGAGCATGTTTTAGGTGTCTCTTAGAAAAACAGATCCTGAGGCAGACACTTCAAGAGCTGCCCAATTACTTTTTCTCACCAGGAGAGGAGAAGCCACAGCTGCACCACACTGTTATCTCAGGCCACCTATGTACTTACTTCTCTGCTGAGATGTTGGGGTTTTTGGACAAGACAGTGCATAGAGTTGGGTGGGAAAGAAAAAAAAAATCAATAAAATAATGGAATGCTTTTACCAGGAAAAAGAATGGAAGAAATAAGGAACTTCCTTTTCCCCTTCCATCCTCCCTGGGAAACCTGTACCATGTATTCCTGCCAATAATCACAGTGGCCAGGAGGGCTGCAAGGACCAAGTTCAGACACACAAAGAATCACCCCATGCTCTCTGTCTTTCAAATTCTAAAATGTGAATGTAAAGTCTCTCCTACAGTACACATTTGGCCCTTGTAAATTTCTTCCCTCAGTAAAGATAAGTTATACTAAAATTTATTCAGCAGATGACTTTTTTTCTCTTAATACTGATAAAAGTAAAGGGGATATCACTAAAGGGGATACCTGAGTTTGTATAAGTGAAGAGAGAGATGGGGGATTACAAATGTTACATATGTCTAAATAAAATTATATGAAAATGAAAAATAAATCTAAGTAAAAAAAAATATTTCTACCAGTACAATGCAAAAGTGTATGCAAGAATTGCATCACTCAATGAGTACATAAAAAGGAAATTGAACTTATATGCCACTCCTTTATTGGCATGAGGTAACCAGATGATCATGACAATCTCTATCCTCTTCCTCCCTGCTGAAGTGTTCAGAGACAGGGTCTTTCTAAGATGCAGCAAAGCTCCTCTTTTGTTAGCACTGGATGTTAGCCAGTCACCTACTGGCTTGTGGTGTAATTTGTTTCCCATTTGCATCACAGATGTGTCTTCCCTACTTTACATAGCTTTATTTTCCAGGCGGTACCATCTGACTGCTGGTGCAGTTGTGTGCACTGTCATCAGAGAAGGAAGCAGGACTGAACATTCTCATTGATCATTTCATCCATAAGTCCTTGAAGGGACTGGCTCCCAGTGCTTAACAAAGACCTGTTTTTCCTTTCTTCACCAAAAGAAAGACCAGCTTTATGGATGATACATGGGGTAGCCTAGTGACTCATTATGACATCTGTGAGAGGATAATAGGGATAACTGCAGTCAGGACTGATGTACCTACTTTGAAGGATTTCTTCTTGATGGGACCTTGGGTAACTTGTCAGTCAGGATTAACACATTTTTGAGATTCAGCAGGATATCTAGAAATGCCTTTGCTCACAATAGGATTGTGAAAAATATAGTTTAACAGACAAGCTTGTATTTTATGCAGGGCTAATCCATACAGCTTGGAAGGATCATACTGATAGAGATGTACTCATGCCAACTGTTACAAGCCTGTAACTTCCCATGTTGACAAACATTAGCCATTGAAACCAGGTTTGCAAAAGCATTTATCACCCTGACCTGTCCACGCTGATCCTCTCCAACATCCCAAACCACTACATTTTATAATTTAGTCCAATGACTGAGCAGCAGCCAATTGTGTCTCCTTCTAACACATCAATCTAAGGAACAGTGGCTGATCAGAAACTTCTGCCTGTTAACAAAGCCATGTTTCTAGGGAAGCAAAATCAGGGAAGAAGGGCAGGTGTTAGTCATTTTATGCATCCACATGTAACATGCAGTTCAGTACGAGCCAATACAGTAAGATATTCATCTCCCCTATCTTAGATTAAAAAAAAAAAAAAAAAAAAAAAAAAAAAAAAAAAAAAAAAAAAAAAAAAAAAAAAAAAAAAAAAAAGTTTTTTTAAGGCTGAGCAGCTCTTATTGTCATTTTCAACAAGAGATTGAAATTACCCTTTGTTGCCAAGGTCAGCAATGGAAACATTTATACAGCAATCCAGAGTACCAATTAAATTAAACTCCCTCTCTCCATCACTGTTCCTTGGTGTATGAGGTTATCTCACATCTGAGGAGTAGGAGGAAAAGACAGAGATCTGTACTGTCTTCACAAGCATCTTTCCCAAGCAATATTTAGTCCAGAAATTTGGCCAGAAACTACCATGTGTTTTCTGCAGAAGTACATATGTATAATTAGTATGCAGGTTTGAAGAGAATAGTCTTATATAAGCCATTTTTAATTTTTACTTTGCTGTGTTCCACAATAAACTTGAAAAAAAACAAACCCTTTTGATGTCTCTGAGATCAGTTTATTTTTGTTCCAAGTGATCCCCAGGTGCTTGCTATGTTTAATAGAAAATGCTTCAGAAGAAACTTTACTCAAGTAGAACAACAGTGTCTTTTGGAAATCACTGGGGTGCAAGAATTAAATAAGTACATTATTCATTTAAGTTATATTTAATTTTTAAGTGTTTTTCATTAAAATGATATATTATGTTTGGACTGACACACATTTATAACACTTATTATTTTTAGTGTTATTTTTAGGCTTCTTAGGTCTTTCTGAAGGAACTTGATATTACAAAATCCTTTGTAATTAATCCTTTGTTGTTTTGACTTGGTTTGTTTTCTTCATTTTATTTGATGAACTAGTGAAACCACTTACAAGACTTGGGCTTTAAGTATTAATAATGAGTGTAGCATGCCCTTGACTTATCCTTCTCTCAGTTACTGAATCATACTAGCTACATTCAGTTGCATTTAAATTGGCTTGCCACTTATTCCTTTTATCGTTATTTGTACTGTGATGTGAAATAACATCATCTGTTTCTCCCTTTCTTGTTTTCCATTTGAAGTTAAGTGCCTAGCTTTTATTAAAAAAAAAAAAAAAAAGCTGTGTATTTGCTCTGCATACCACATGTTAAAGAAAATTGCAGATGACCACACTACACTTTTGAAAGAAAGTCCCACTATTATAGAAATAACCTTGATGGAGCAGGAACATATAAAAGCAGCTATGTTATGGAAAAGCTGTCACTGAAACTAAAATGAGGAGGTTTTGAGTGTTTCATTGTGGGTTATTGTGGTTTCCAGCATAGGCTGTTAAACACAAAATTTTAGTATCAAACGACAACAGTTCAAAAACATGTTAAGCAAGTAAAATCATTTCAGTTTTGTCTTTCATCATGAAGGTTGTTAACAACCAACCATACATTGTCCACACTGAAATATTTCCCTAAAATACAAGGCTCATCTGAGGTAAAACTTTGCTACTGCTTTATGTATCACAACAGTAATACAGGATGAAAAAGCCTAAATTGTCTTACATGATGAAAAGAAGCATTTGAGTAGGAGGCTAATAATTATCCTAATTAGATTTGCTCAGTACAATCTGCTGAGTAGTCCTTGATGATCACAAGTGCTCATGACCCTAATTCTATTTACATGTCTCACCATCACAATTAAGACAGGGATCTAAGCAGATCTGCACTTCCTTCATTTTCTATATTTTTACAGCTGTTACTTTAGATGAGACACTGCATTTCACAAATTAAGTTAGATAGCTTTTGAGCTCAAGCTGATTCATGGCTGGGCAGCTCAGTGTTGGAAGACTCAGCAGACAACTGCCTGTATCTGGGTACATAGACATGTTTAGGCAGATGAGCACCCTTAGCCTGTGGCAAATATTCTCAAAGTCACACAGAGTCAATCAATTCAGGTTTTCATTGTGCAGTTTCTCTGCCAGAGTTCCAGAAAAAAAGGAAAAGGATGTCATGAGAAGCCCACATCTTCCAACACATGACACAAATTTATACTTCCCTAAACATGCAACTGCAAGCAAGCATGGTAAAACAATTTCAGTAAGTTATGTAGCTCTGCCCCTGAACTTGCTTCCTCAGTTTCAGAAGTAGCGGGTCAGCTATCATTCTAAAGAAAAAAATAAAGGGCTCTGCACAACAGAATTCATTCATTTCATGTGGTTGCATAGACATCCTCCTCTGACCACTGTTGTGATCGTGGGGCACTTTGAAGGTTTCACAAAAGGGTGGCCCTGACTGGTTGCAATGTTCTCCAGCAGAGGATCACCACAGTTTTCTCTGACTGCCAATTTTTTTTTTTTTGGAAAAGTACCACATTGTGAAAGGAAGGATTTCAAGAATTGCTATCTCAGCATTGTGTAGTTTTAAGGGAATCAGTGATGACAGTGGACAGTTCTTCAAAGCACAAATTTCACGTCTTCTAAGAATAAAAATAGCTGTATTAAACTGCATTTTTGAATTAGTCTTTGTTATGGGTTGATTTCACAGGAAGCTCTGTAATAATGTATTCATCATTACATTATATTAGCAATTTTTTTTCATTTCAGAGAAGCAATTTTTAATGTAGTATTTGAAAATAACAAAAATGAGGGAGGAGCCTTGTTTCTAATGTAGCTAGACATACTTGTCTTGGCTACATCAGGCTTATTAGTCCAGTAATCCCCAAAAAAACTTATTACACAATGAAAGTGAAAAATAAGTCAGAGAAGAATTTTAAAAAATAAACAAAAACAGTTGGAATGGACAAATAGGATTTGCATGAGAGTATGCTAGAATACCTCAGGATAAGGAAGACATCCCTTAAAAGCAACAGGAAGCAAATTACACCATCTGTTCAAAAAAAAACCTGAGCCTTTTCAAAGTACCTTTAGGGCTGCACATAAACACTGTCTTGAGTGCCTTTTGCAGTATGTCTATCACTGCCTAGAAGTGTCTCAGAAGAGCTACCCACAGAGACCTATAATCTCTAGTCAAAAGCGATTATTATAAATGCATCTGAAAACATAGCTGAGCTTTCAGAATCTTACCACAGATGTTCTACTGTGTTGCAGAGGCCTTGCTTTAGTGCCATGACCTACTAAGCTTTAGACAAAGGTTTTTAAAAACATTTAATATATCTGACTATTGCTAATTACATATAAGGAATACAACAGTGCCAAGATAAATTCAATCGCGTTTTTTCAGGGTTTTTGCAAAACTAAATTCTTCCAAGTGGCAAAACAAGAGTTAAATTATCTACATATAAATATCTTATCTGTGTACAGTATATGCATTACAACCAGCCATCATTTTGAGTGCATATGGTGTCTAAATAAAAATAAACATACAAATATGGGAGACAGTTTTTGTACTGGGTCCCACAGGAAAATATTGGATGGGGGGAAGCTGTATAAGGAAAAAAAATCCACATTTTTTATTATTTATATTTTTTTCTCTTAGAAGAAGATGTGTGCCTTAAAGAGCTTTCCACTCAGGCACAAACACAACTATTTTATCTTTGGCCTGAATCACAAGGTCAAAATCCTCCAAGTGTGCTTGGCAGATAGTATATAGGGGGGAAAATTATATATGGAAATATATACTGTGTACATACACATTAAAACAATCAATGAAATGATATTAAGATCTTTGAATCACTCCATCCTACCTCTGCTTGCATGTTTGGCTTCACCCTTGAAATTGCTAAGCATCCTAAAGTTTAGGAGCAAAGAGGTGTAACCATGTAACCCTGTAATACTGCATTGCCAGGACTACTAGCAGGCCATAAGCTTTATGCTGAGTTTGTATAGAACTGGGGCTTGTCTGATGTGTTCTCTCTGCAGTAACCTTGACCTGCCTACAGCTGTTTTATTTAGTTTAGCCGTGATAGAGGCTTTTCAAATGAGCTGGCAGATAACTTTTTTGTTTATCTTTGTATAGTGCGAACATGGATTTTTATATATAGCAATGTTTTTCTATAAAGAATGGGATATTTGTGACTGTACCATAGAGATGCAGGGTGGCGAAACTGGAATCCAGTACCAGAGGCCTTAAGGAGTAAGGACATGGGAGGCAAAGCTCAGAATTGCAGGCACAGATTGATGAGGAGGTCGCACAGGCACAGGCTGGCACTGGAGACCCCACAGGTATGCACGTCTCACCCACAGTCAGCCATGGTAATGCAGGCCTGGAGCTGGGGCAAACCTAGGGGTGACACACAGGACAAGAGTATCTAACTCACCTAAAGGCACCATGGACAGTGCATTTGGAAATACTATGGTGCTGCATGCAGACTCATGGGTAAATGATACAGAAACGTGTTAGGAAATGCATGAAATTATCCCAGCTGGATTCCACAATGAAGAAGAAGAAACAATTAATGCGCACACCCATTCACAAAATCACAGAAAAATAGAATGGGTTAAGCTGGAAGGGGCACTCATCATTTTCCTGGGGACAGAACTCCAGACTTTCCAGAGACATTCCAGATGTTCTCTGACAGAAAGGGCAACTGCACCACTTTGCTCTACTGGCATCTTTTTCCTAGAAAAAACATGTAGCCATGAATTCCAACATTTCAATCATGAAAACCACTGGGATTTAAAAAAAACCCTTCCCTTGGAGGTACATATATTGTGATGCACTTACACCATTAAAACTAGTGAGTTTTGCATCCTTCATTTCAATCAGACATTCCTTATTAACAACCTCTTCTACGAAAAAGTAATGATGTGGTTCCTTCAGTTGTTCAGATATTTCTTCCTATAACATATGAAACAACATCACTGACTGAAAAAAAACCAAAAGGTGATGCACTGGACTCAAGAAAGAAATGTAGGAATATGTTTGAGGTCTACCAAAAGTGCAATAACATAAAAACTATAAATATGAGTTACTATAAACAATTTCCTTATTTATTTCAAATATAGTAAATGCATCTCATGTTTCACTATATCATTTTGACTAGATTCTGGCAAATATGTTCTTCATTAGATGATATTCTGTTGTAGTGTGTTGTTAAGTTTATTGTATTTCTCCTCCATT